>CATIUR010000003.1:55157500-56357500 GCA_949592205.1 Helichrysum umbraculigerum | reverse complement strand
CTCTTTCATGTCTTTGACAATCAGAAACTCCCCCTTTGAGATAGCATGGTCTTCCAAGAAATCTTGATGTCCAAATTCATGTGACTGACAAAAATTTATCATACAATAAGATCTTCAAACTCAGTGACCATCTCTCAATCATCAGCAGCTTCTCCGATAGAATTATCTTCACAATCTTTGGAGAATAGCTGACATCCTTTGCATCTTCAATATTTGACTTTAACAAGATATGTGATATTGAAGAAAATAACATAGAAATAAAATCTTTTTGAATTTTTCTTTATAAATGAAAAGTAAAGAACGAAGATTAAAATAAATTGGGGATATAATTGTTTTAAGTCTGCTTAGGGATCATATCAGGCCAACATGCAATTATTAGGAAATAGTAAGTGTTATTTCGATTACCAGTATATTTGTCCACTTTAAATTTACTTAGCACATTTAATATACCTAGTATAAAAATTATTTCAAGACGATTACTGGTATTGTTTTTCCACTTAAACATGTTACATCCGTATCTGCGAGCTAACCTTTTATTATTAGTATGAATATTTCACCGTGGTCCCCACTATAGACATACCCCTTTAACCCAGACAAGAACATAGTTTCCAAATTTAGAATGAATATAAGAGAATCAATTTTAAGAATCAAGCCAGCGGTGACAGGTCTGTACTTGTGTACAACAGAGCGACATACACTTGATTCAGGTTTAAGCAAAACCGATCGCAGTCAAACCAAACTTGATTTATTCAATTAGCGACCTTGACCAGTACCTTAAATATAAGACTTTGCAAGTACATTGACTCACGTTTGCTTAGTTTTGAGAGTAAGCTGAATTGAGACCAGGTCTGCACTTACGTACAACAAAGGAATCAATCAGCTAACTCCCCCAAGAGATCTCAGATATACGATCCAAAAATTAGAAGTATGTCAAGCTACGCTAAGGAATTAAGACTTAGAGTCGTACATCACAAGGTGTTTACCACAAGATCATAGACACGTATTTGAATTACTTCTTAATAACCCATAGACCGGTATGTATCATGCCTACCAATACATCATATGATGAAGATAATTTTCATAAAAACTGTATTAAGTATGCTAGATAAACCTACTGATACATCAAGGATAAACCTTAAAACTTCCATTTTGTGCATGTTCCCCGATGTACTATCATATCCCAAGTTGTTTACAGACACAACCCATCGTCTTTTCAAGACTTAAGAATCTTGCTGTTCACATTTCTGAATTAAAAAATCAGAATTTTTAATATTCAGAATTACTCCCCCTGAACAGAAAATTCTTATATCCAATCCAAAAATACTCCCCTTAAACATTAAACATATTTTTGTATTTTTTTTAATTGAATAAATTTCGCAACATTGCATTTCTTTAATACTAAAAAGTATAAAGAATGGCTGTTGCACATCTAACAAATAAAGAAAAGTATCAAAATCACATATCAAGTCAAGTCAAATGACTTTTAACGCTTTTACCACCTCGAAACTTCAATAAACTCATCCAAATCACAACTCATCACACATAACCACCATGACAAAATCTTTCAAAAATGTCCACATCCTTGCAGTCACTAAAAATATTAGCTATCAAAAAACCTGACTGCACCACCACAAACAATTAAACATTAGTACTTATGGGACACCCAAGCCTTGATAGACTTGGGTTGTCCACAATCATCCAAAATCATAACATCCACGAGTTTATGATATTTTAAAAACTCAGTTGATTTCATAGATGTGTTGTTTGTGGATTTGGGTTTCAAAACCTGTTTAGGTTCAGATAATTTGTTTTCAACAATGTTGTGCTGTTGAACTTGAGGACTACTAGACACAACTTTGTTTACTCTTGCCATAGGTTTTGGAGAGTTGGATGCACAACTAGATACAGGCGAATACGAACGATGCCTTGAAAATGATTTTGAAAAAGAATTTCTAAAAGAGGAAGTTCTTGGCATCCCTCTACCAAACCTATCTAGGGATAATAACCGACAATCCCTAATTATATGGCCCTGTTGACCACAACGAAAGCAAGAACGTCTCTCAACATAAGATTGATTCCAATAAGTTCCCTCAAATCGTTTTGGTGGAGGACAATACACAGAAGGTCTATGACCAGGAACATTTGTTGAACATGCACTCTTAGGTGGACATGTTGAAGTAGATGTTCCTGAGGTTGAATTAGTTGATTTTGAAGGTTTATTCTTTTCAGATTTATCAACTACAACTTTTGAGGATTCATTGTCAACCTTAGCTTTTCCATTGCATTTAAAACAATCATCATTTTCAGTTGTAATGATGAAATTTTCAGGTTTGACATTTATTTTCTCAACCTTAATGGTAGACTCTTCAGGTATATCTTCTACCTCAACGACCTCCTCAACACGAACTGGAGGTGCACCTTCAGACTTAACAAACTTAGGTAAAGGATACTCTGGCCTTATGGTTTTCTCCTTTGCCTGTTTGTTTTGCTTAGCTTCTTTAGCTTTAATACCATAAAGCTTCATATAATCTACTGGAATCTCTTCAAGACCTTCCTTAACAGGCGTAGGACAGTATTCGGCATGGGAAGGTGGTGGTACTTGATTATAACGAAGTCCTGCCTTCTTTTTACCGCCTGTCCCTTGCTTATTAACGATTTCATTAAAGACAAAAGTTGCGGATGAAGAACCTAAAATTTTGCTTTTATGGTTATCGTACTCACTTTTTAAATCAAAAAGCTCTTTATTCAACAATTCAATTTCAGCAAGATAACTATTAATTGCATCTTGTTGACTAAAGACTTTTGCTTTATAAGTTTGTGTTTTTAACTTATATGCCTCAATTTTGTTATCATAAAGTTTCTCATTAGCTTTAAGAAAATTGTTTGATTCAGTAAGTTTGACAACCTTTTTTCGCAACTCTAAATTGTCATATTGATAATTCTCAAGAGATTCAGTCAATGTAAAACAGGAAACACAGTTTATGGGTACCTCAGGTTCATCATGTACCTCATGTATTTTTGCCAAAAGCGCACTGTGTTGAACCTCTCCTTGAAGTGCACTAAAATCAAACGTTCCTGGATTAAACACCACCATCGCCTGTGGTGTTGTGTTCTTCTCTGGAGTTGTGGGTGCTGAAGGTGTAGTGGATCCAGATGGAGGATCCTTTTTCTTCAGACATTCCTTAGCAAAGTGTCCATGAGTCTGACAGATTTTGCATTTCACCTTGCTTTTATTAAAACCAAAACCTGTATCACCATCATCATCCAGGTCCTTTTTGCCTGTTCTCTGAAGAAATTTCTTTGTCCTTTGGGTTATCATGGCCATACTCCATTTGATGTCCATTTGCTCGAGATCTTCAGAATCGATCTGTTCAAAGTCTTCTTCAGTAAGCTGTAGAGTACTAGCCTTCTTGGAAAGAAAATTCTCATAAGAATTGAGGAAAGCTGTAAAGATTTTAGCATGTTCCTCAGTAGACTTTGAAGGAGCGGTATGAGAAGTATAGGAAGTGCCAGTAGAAGTAGATGCAGCTGAGTTGGAAGTAGATCTGGAAGTATCATGTAGACTAGGAATTTGAATATTTGCCTCTGACTTCTTTTCTTTCTTCTTCATGTCAAGAGCAGCAGCCTGTAACTTTCCGATGAGTTCTTCCAAATCCATGACTTCAATTTCTAGATCTTTTTCCATAGTTGATACCGTTGCATCCCAATCCTTAGGTAATGCACCTAATAACTTCCTGTTTACTTCTCCATTATTAAGTATCATTCCTCCATTAGCCACTTCATCTACTAGTTGGGAATATCTTTTGAAGAGTTCTTCTAAAGATTCATTTGATAGTAAATCAAATGTGTCAAACTGTTTCTTGACAAGTTCCACTCTATATCTCCTATATTTTTCATATCCACCACATCGTTTCTCAATAGCATGCCAGAGGTCATATGCAATATCATAATGTTTGAACAATTGTTTATCTTCATTTGATAAACATTTTAATTTTGCAGCATGGGTTTTCTTTTCAATATCCCAAGCTTTTCTCTCATCGAGAGTCATACCTCTGTGTGGTTTTTCATATCTTTCAACCAATGAGTTCCACATATCTGAATTTTTTAACGCTATGAATGCTTCGAACTCAAATCTCCATGTAGCATAATCTGTATCAAATGTAAGCATGGGGGGTTCAATCTCATTAACAGCTCCACTATTGTAACGCATAAGAGCTTTAGAAGACATTTTCCAATCAGAAGTCGATACGGCCTCTTGCGACTTTTCCCTCCAAAACTAAATTCGAATAATTTTGACGACTACCCGAGTATAGCAAAACTTTTCCGACACTAAAATGAAGCTATTCTAAGCCTAAAAACAAAATTTGAAATTGCAAAATTTTTCGCGTTTTTCCCGCCAAAATTTCGTCCGAAAACGTCAAAAACTGGCCGGGTAAAATGAAACTTTTTCCAGACTAAAATTGAACAGTTTTAAGCCTATGGAAAAATTTTGAAAACGCAAAAAATGTTCGGAGTTTCCCGCCAAAAAATTAGCAAGACTCCAAAAATTTTCGGAGTTTCCAGACTAAAATTGAACAGTTTTAAGCTTATGAAACTTTTTTTTTTTTTTTTTTTTTTTTTTACGAATCTAGAGTGAGGGTAATGTGGCAGAAAAAATTAGCAACGTCGCAGAAGTCCGATGACTCAACTAAGAATCGAAAATGTGACGTAGTGTATAACGTCGCAGTCCAACGTCGCTAGTAACGTCGCAGAAACAAGCGACGTCACAACCTACGTCGCAGTAACCACTTAAGGTCAAAATAACGACGTCGCTAACGAAGTCGCAAAGACCAGTCAAGGTCAAAATTAATAACGTCGCAGGCTACGTCGCATGTGACGTCGCAGCTAATGTCGCAGAACTTAGCGACGTCGCAGGTGACGTCGCACAATCGGGCTGCAGCGGCCAAAACCCCAAAAAACGAAAATTTTCGAAACCCTAACGAAATTCCGAAATCCAAACGTCGAACCAACCCAAAAACACTTCCAGAAATCGATTTCTTCAAGCAAACTAACTCAGAAACGAAGATTAATCAATTAAACCTACGCGAATCAAACCAAAAACGTTCAAAATACGATCCGAAACCGACGAATCCTTGATTCTACGGCTCTGATACCAGTTGATAGTCCCGTACACGTAGATCTGATCGGATCGTTTGATTGATTACAAATGAATATTGAACGTTTAATCAATCAAACACACAAACGATTCTATAAGCTTTTGTATATATTCACACTTGAACGTATAAAGATTACAATACGATTTCTCTCCTCTCCTCTCTCTCTCACGAAAACGGCTCTCCCTCTCTATTTCGATCAACCCTAAATCTGAAGTATAACTCGCTATTTATATCAAACCTACTTGGCCCTGCGACGTTAGGCCAAACGTCGCAGGCCCAACCCAATACGACGAAGCCCATGTCGCCATGTATATTCTATATAATTACATTTTGTTGACACGCTAAACACTATACATACACAGGCTAATTGACTTAGACAATTACAATAGTTTGACCAACTGACTGACACACAAAATGCACCAACAGTTCTTGACATTGCGGAAGAATTTTCATTTCTGAGAGGTTGGCATTCCTTTTGGTACGATGTTTCCTACCAGATAATTGGCGAAGTCGGCATACCAAGGGTTGTGTGTGAACTGTGATCCTTGTTGGTAGCCTCCTATAGTCATGAGTTGTTCTTCGGGGAACTGATCTTGAATATCTTTCTCGTGCAACTTCTCCATTGATGGATTTTCCAATCGGCTAAGATGATCGGCCGCGACGTTTTCTACTCCTTTCTTATCTTTAATCTCAATATCAAATTCTTGTAGGAGTAGAATCCATCGTAGAAGGCGCGGTTTAGCATCTTGCTTCTTGAAAAGGTATTTCAAAGCGGAGTGATCTGTATAGACAATAGTTTTGGACAAGATTAGATAAGAACGAAATTTATCAAAAGCAAATACTACCGCAAGCAGCTCCTTTTCTGTAGTGGTGTAGTTTTCTTGAGCATCTGTGAGCATTTTGCTGGCGTAGTATATTGGTTGAAAGTGTTTCTCCTTCCGCTGTCCCAGTACAGCTCCAATAGCAAAATCACTGGCGTCGCACATGATTTCAAATGGAAGACTCCAATCAGGGGCAACCATGATCGGTGCATGTACTAGCTGATCCTTCAGGTAGTTAAAAGCTTTGAGACATTCATCTGTAAAGTCAAACGGAGTATCTTTTTTGAGAAGATGAGTCATAGGTCGAGAGATCTTAGAGAAATCCTTAATAAAGCGACGTTAGAATCCGGCATGACCTAGAAAACTTCGGATGGCTTTCACAGAAGTAGGGGGTGGAAGCTTCGAGATAGTTTCAACTTTTGCTTTGTCAACTTCAATTCCAGATTTTGAAATGCGGTGTCCAAGAACTATGCCTTCTTTCACCATGAAGTGACATTTCTCCCAATTCAGAACTAGGTTTGATTCTTCACATCGAGCAAGCATCCTATCCAAGTTAGAAAGACAAGTGGTGAACGAATCCCCAAAAACTGAGAAATCGTCCATGAACACTTCCATGCATTGTTCAATCATGTCGTGGAAGATTGCTACCATGCATCTTTGAAAAGTCGCAGGTGCATTACATAAACCAAAAGGCATACATCGGTAAGCAAATGTTCCATAGTGACAAGTGAACGTCGTCTTTTCTTGGTCCTTCGGATCGAGAGGTATCTGAAAATAGCCTGAGAAGACATCAAGGAAACAATAGAATTCATTCCCTGACAGTCTTTCGAGCATCTAATCAATGAATGGTAGAGGGAAATGATCTTTGATTGTAGCTTCATTTAGTTATCGATAGTCGATACACACCCTCCAACCATTGACGGTTCGTGTTGGAATCAATTCATTGTTTTCGTTAGCGATGACTGTCATGCCTCCTTTCTTTGGGACGACTTGAACTGGGCTAACCCATGGGGAATCTGAGATAGGGTAGATCAGACCAGCATCTAGGAGTTTGATAACCTCCTTTTTCACCACGTCTTGAATCTTCGGGTTGACTCTCCTTTGCCTTTGAACTGATGGTCTGAAGTCGTTTTCCATTAAGATCTTGTGCGTGCAGTAGTTTGGACTAATCCCTTGTATGTCAGAGATCTTCCAAGCAATCGCCTTCTTGTGTGACTTTAGAACCTGTACCAGCCTTGCTTTCTCTTCGGGCTTCAATTCTTTAGATATGATAACCGGTAAGTGCCAAGTTCCTTCAAGAAAAGCATATTCAAGGTGTGGGGGAAGTTCCTTTAGTTCCAATTCGGATGGTTCTTCAGTAGATGGTTTCATCCTAGCAATCTCGTCTCTTTTAAGCTCGTCGTATGTTGTTTGATAATCTGACTCCATTGCAGGTGATTCCGGAATGTCGGCTGACGCTATTTCAACCCATTCTTTATTGTGGGACAGCTCATCTTTTCTTAGCTCATATTTTACTTGGGAAGATTGAGAGATTGCATTTTCTTCGGTGATAATTTCTTTTCCTTTGTCAGTTGTTGCAAATCTCTGGAATTGAGCTGATGAAGACTCGCTGATGGTGATTTCAGGATTAAGATTTTCACAACCTTCAGATAGTTGCGAAGCAGGTGTTTTAAGCATTGACTCCATGTCTTTAAGAGTCTTCAGAATTTCTTCCCTTGAGAGAGATGAATGATCTACTTCAGAAGTCGGGTTTCTTCGTAGTAGAGTGACAGGAGTGCCATATCCAAGTGGAGCAGTCAAGATGGAGTTGAGCTGCGGCTCAAAATTCTTTAAATGAAATAGTAACTCTCCAGATGCTTTGGAAGAATCCGAGATAGCCGAGCATATACCCGCACCTTCTTCACAGAGTATTCTTGAAGTGATGATAGTATTGGGAAGGGGGTTAATGCTGCTTACTGCGAGGATCTCTTCCAAGTGTTCTTCAATTATTTCCTGCATAGAATCTACAAGACCAAGATCTTCTCTCATAGGTTGTTTCATTAGTTTATCAACATTGAAGGTGACCTCTTCAGTTCCAACTCGGAGTTGTAAAGATTTTTCATTTACCTCAATGACGGCCTTGGCAGTGTTTAATAAAGGTCTGCCAAGGATGAGTGGAACCTGTGTGTCCTCTTCAATATCCATAACAACGAAATCAATTGGAAAGACGAATTTGTCGACATGGACCATAATATCTTCAGCAATTCCTCGAGGGAGTTTAACTGATATATCTGCTAATTGGATGGTCATACGGGTAGGCAAGAGTTCATTTAATCCTAGTTTCCTATAAAGCGAGAATGGCATGAGGTTTACACTAGCTCCTAGGTCAGCTAAGGCATTACTTATTTGAACATCCTTAAGATAACAAGGAATAGTGAAACGGCCAGTATCTCCAAGCTTAGGGGGTAGTCCTTGTTGCATAATTAAAGAGCACTCGGCATCTAGGGGCAAGTTAACTATCTGTCTAAGTTTTTCTTTGTTGGATATCAGTTCCTTAAAGAATTTAGCACAACTGGGCATTTCTACTAAAGCATCTAATAATCTAACGTTTAAGTGTAGGCTTTTGAACATTTCTAAATATTTTCCAAATTGAGCTTCTTGTTTCTCTTTCTTAAGCCTACCAGGGAAAGGTATTCGAACAGGTTTAGAAACTTCTAGGGCTTTAGAAGGTTCTGGCTCAGGAGAAAAGACAGGGGTGTCAACTTGTACCGAGTCAGTGTGTAGAGAAGTAGAAGGTTCATTCGAAGGAATATCTATGGTTTTCTCGTTCTTAGTTTCTTTTCCTCCTCTAGTGACCACAAGCATGTCATCGTGCTCATAGGATGAGTGAAAGAAAGAATTGTAGATCGCTTCTTCCCTTTGCTTCTCCTCAACTTTTAAAAACAATCTTTTAACATTATCCTCCATGTTTTTAATTAAATCATTTGAAATCCTGAGCAAATAATCATTTTGATTTTGAAAATCAAGAATTCATTTGTTTGTATTATTTTGCTCAACCATGAAGTTATTGAAAATCGTATTGTTTAGACGAGAAGTCAATTGGGTAGGAGTAAAGAGAACTAAAGATTGAGACAGGGGTAGTGTGGTTAACCGCTGAACGAATGGTTTAGAGTGAAAGGATTGGTCAGGGTTTCTACCAGTGGTATCAAGAATTTCTTTGTTGGCCCGTATGTTTGGGAAGAACTTTGGGGTTTTCTTCTTTTGCATGGGTTTAGAATATTCTTGCAAGTCCTTGACAACTTTAGAGATGGATTCGAGTTAAGTTTTCAAGGTGTCCAAGGCTTGATCTGAAGTATTCCATTTTTCTGAAGTGGATTCATCTGGCTCCAAGTCATGATGGTGCATCGTTATCGTCTCAATCAATTTCCAAGCTTCGTCTGAAGTATGTTGCATGAAGTTTCCGGATGAAGCAGCATCGAGGGTTTGTTGGTGCTGAGGATTTAAGCTGTTATAGAACGTGCAGACCAGATTTGTTTCAGCCAACTGATGGTTTTGACATCTTCCGATAAGATTCTTAAATCGTTCCCAAGCCTTGCTTAATGATTCGTTAGTTTCCTGACGGAAGTTAGCAATGTCGGTCTTAAGCTTGGTTTGCATGGAAGGAGGAAAGTACTTAGCTAGAAACTTAGTAGCCATCTCCTCCCATGTATGAATCGAATTGGGTTCGAAATTATAAAACCAGGTTAATGCTCGAGAAGATAGAGAATAAGGAAACAAATGGAGTCGAAGAAGATCTCTATTGGTTCCTACTATATCGAATGAGTCAGTAAGGTTGATGAACTTGTTGAGATGGGCGTTTGAGTTTTCAACCGAAAGACCATGAAACTGACACTCAGATTTAATCATTTTTATGTAGTGAGGCTTAATTTCAAGGGTTTCGTCGGTTGCTGCTACGATCGGTCCTCCTCGTCCCTCTAGCAGTGGCTTGATTGATGAGGCGAGCGTGATACGGTTCGTTATAACTTGTAAGGTAGAAATTAGGGTTATGGAAAGGAAAGCTAATCTAAACTAATTAACCTATATAATCTAATTAACCTAATTAACCTAAGGATAAAGCAGGTAACTTCCGGATGATATTGATCTTCGGAAAGGGTCGCTAAATAACTAAGATAACTAAATTCCTAAAGTCGGTCGTTGTAGACCCCGGCAGCGGCGCCAAAAACTTGTCGCGGTCCCAGCGGTCGGTCGGGTTTTACTCCGGTCGTTGAACCTTCTAACCAGGACGCGCGGACAGTGTGTTTTATATTTATAATGCAGGGTATCCTAAGTTTTGATACAACCTAAAGACCTAAATGGGCAGTAAGCGGTATGTATGACTCAGGTGTCGTTCTTCAAACTACAACGGGCATGGGAATCTAGGAGGATTAATTAGCTTTTGTAATTTAGTTGGGATTTTTTAAACTTTTGATAGGTTGGTTGGTTTTCTAATCTAATTAATAAAATTAAAAACTAAATTAAAGACAGGGGTTTGTACGGAGAATGCAGAGAAATCAAGATAAGGAATATGTTTGCTGTGATTTCGGCAATGTTATTAGGATGGATAGTTATGAGGGATAAGGCTACTAAGTGTGATGATTAATCCGGTGAGGTCATAGAAGCTTAATTGGTAGATAAAGTATTATGCCTATGACCTTTACTCGACTTCCCACGTATTTGTATTAACGCTATACCGGATACTTGGGCGTTTTACAGCTTTTCCGTTATACCAATTAGGGTTCCAGATTACTCACTAGATATTCCTATATTTCTTAATGAGCTACAGCTACGATCCTACTATATACCTACCGTAGAGTTGTCCGCAATCAGATATATAATATGTCACAGGGATAGCAGCTATAGAATGTCCAGTACACCGGAAGTTCTCCCAAATGTACAAACCAAATCAACTGACAACTATCCTCTAATCCAGGTCCCCAGTCTCAGACATCCGGAGGACATCCGTATCGTGGCATGAATTGTTCAATGAACAATAACATGAACAGGGTTTAACCCGCGGAACCGGTTGGGATAATCTGTCTAGCGGTCAGCTGAATTGTTCATCATTAATCATACAATCATCATAACTATTACATGCATGTTAACCTATCTGTATTATGTTTATTATGTTTATGAAAATCTAATTAGCAGGGCAGTGATAATGTTTGCGTATGTCTAGCATGCAGTGTCTAAGCAACAATCAAACAAGAACATGCATTAGGACGAAACACTAGTCATCACATTAACTGACCTAATAATTAAATCATGGGTATCCCGGAAGTTGTCTCAAAGATACACAACAAACAAGCGTGAACCTAATCTATCTCTAATCCTATGCTTCGTATCCCTTGGATATGTTTCAATCAAGGGAACAACGACCATGTTGAGTTCATTGATCATCATACACAGAATAGTTGGCAATCCTACTTCTAGCAATTGGCCAGGTTCTAGGGAGGAGGATACAAACCACAGCATAAGTTGGATAGATAAACAGGCAGAGGTTCAGCTTATAAGTTCGCAAACAGTTTAAATTCATATAGACAGAGTAACGGCATGTTACAATTGGGATCATTATTTCTACAATGGATTGTGCCCACGACTTTCATAGCTTCCACGTTCCATACTACACACATTCGTGATGTTTCCGGCGCTATACAAATGAAAGCCGTATAACGTTACCTCCGTTGTTTCATAATGGTTGTAACACCCCCAAATTTGTCTGTTTTGTTTAGCGGAAGCATTTGGATTAAGTACGGGGGTGCCACAATAACAAAGCATGCATACGTATCAGAGCATATGATTACAACCGAACATAATATATTAAGATGCCAAGAGTATTAATTACAAGGTTTACGTTTCATCGAATCGTACAAGTTAAAAGTATTAAGTTTACAAAAGTAGATTTCTGAAATATGACTAAGACAGTTCCAGTTATACTAAAGAAATCCGTATGTTTCCAAAAAGTTGGCATCCTAAAACTTCACGGGTCGCCTAATTCTCCATGTGTGTTGGCGATTCTTACGTGCTGCTAATCCCCTGAAAAACATAGTAAAAGTCAACAACGAGGTTGAGTGAATTCACAGGTTTTATGTTTGCAATCGTAGAATCGAGTTGTAAGCACAGTTGTTTAAATCATATACGTTCACAAATACGTTCACAGCTAGTTATTGCCATAACAGTTAGGTAATGCTTTGTGGAATGTTATCCAAATACAAGTTTAGTGGGTTGTTTGCCCAAAGTTTAGTTTACGTGGGATGTTACCCAAAATAGATACGTGGGATGTTACCCAAAATGTCAATTTAAAACACGTGCTAGTCGTTCTCCAGCGGTTTACAAACAGTACCGGTCGTTCTCCGGCCAAATACGCATGGGTCGTTCTCCCGTTCAAATAAAATAGTTTAATACGCACGGGTCATTCTCCCATCCAAACACTTCTGGTCGTTCTCCAGCAAAACACAGTACCGGTCGTTCTCCGGTCAATACGCATGGGTCATTCTCCCATTCGAAGACGCACGGGTCATTCTCCCGTCCAGTGGCCAGTCGTTCTCTGGCCCTAAAATACGTCGCTGGTCGTTCTCCAGCGTTTTCATAAAAGTACCGGTCGTTCTCCGGCCAAATCAAAACAGTTTACCGGTCGTTCTCTGGTCTAGTTAAAACTGTTTGTCAAATAGTTTATCACATTTGGTTAGTTTATAGTATGAAAATGTTATTTCATAAACAAGGTTCGCACAACAGTTCAATAGTTCAAAGTACTCTAATAGTTCGAGTAAAAGACGTATGATAAACAATCACGTAAGTAAAAGCAGTTATGGCAATTAATAAAACAGTTAAACAGTTTAAATAGTTGACTATGTTTTCCACCCCAAAGTAGTTAAAACAGTAAAAGTAGGGGCTGTGAACTCACCTGTTGAGTTAAGTAGTTGTGCGAGTGCTAGCAAAGCCTAAGCCCAAGTACAGTCCGAAATCTCCTAACGTCCTAAACGTATGAGATTTAATAAGTATTGTGGATGTCTAAGCTAATCATCCATGCTAGTGTTCGTACAACCAAGTTATATTCAAAATGTTTGTTAAACGTTTACGTTTGTATTTCGTTGTTTGTGAAAATGTATACGACTCGTTGGTGATAGTTTGAAACAATAGTTCTAAAATGTTATTATTTCGATTGCTACAGTGCATTGCGACAGTAACTGTTACAGTAAATTTGACTTCAAAATCCTGATTCTAGTTTCTGCGACACAATTTGCGACACAACAGTTTAATATGCGACACAAGGGTTGTGTCGCATAGGAATGCGACACAAGAGCTTAGCGACACAAGGGTTGTGTCGCACAAGCGATCGGTGCTAAATCAATAGCGACATAGGGGTTGTGTCGCAGAGAGTCTACGACACAATGGTGCGACATAGTGGTACGACACAAAATACGACACAATATTGTTTATGCGACACAAGCCTGCGACACAAGCGTTGTGTCGCAAAGATGAACACCCAGACAGTCCCCAGCGACTGTCGCGTTTTTCCGATCCAAAACCCAAATCTAACGCATTTTCAAGCTATAAAATCATGTTTTCTTTGTTGTTTAGGTTATAACTAAGTATATTAATCACTAAATATTAACTAAAACTTCAAAATCTAAGAATTTACGGGAAATGTCGGAAACTTACGCGTCTCGGTTTTGAAATCCGAAAAGGTAGAAGTGTAGATCGTGATCCCGTGATCGTTTTTCTCTAAATGGTTAAATGATTCGGCGCGTTTTTGGTGTAGTTTTGGTGTAATTTGTGTGGTTTTTGGTTAAGTTTAGAGAGAGAGATGAGAGAAAAAGGAGTGTAGAGAGAGAGAGGGAAAGGGAAAGAAAGGAAGGAAAAAGTGAGGTGGAGGTGGGTTTTGTTCCACTTTTCATCTCCCGTGTTTGTGTTCCGTGTTTGTTTACCCGATCGTTAAATGTTACATTATTTAACTAATACATTTTTAATTACGTTATCCATTTTATTTTTAATTAGGATCTTTTTAGGAAATTAACTCAATTAAGTTATAAGATTTTTAACTTTGTTTTATTTTAATTATACGAGTTGACGTTTTACGTTGTAAAATGAGTTGTAAATATTTTTGACAAAATATTAAATTGTTTACGACGTTATTTAATAATTTCATTTTACTAAATAATTTTGTTCACCAACAGTCGTATATTTTTGTTGCGTTTGTTTTCAGATTGTTCAGTACGTAATTACAACTAATTACGAATACGTAATACTACGTGTATTATCTAGTTGGGCTTTGCTAGACTTACCTCTAAAATGTGTTGTGAATTCACTCAAGTTGGGAATTAGCCTAATAATGCAAGTGATTAACGTTAATAATCGCGATAAATTTTTGCGGGGTGTTACAATGGTGTCATCCCAATTGTATATTATATCATAACTATCCTAACATTGCATACATCACAACAAACATTGATTTGTCTAGCCTAGCATATGTCTAGCATTCATTCCTAAGCATGCATAATAAGATAACATGATTATAAGAATAAATACGATAGATAGTATTAAACATGAATAAGAGAATAATACAGACAAATCTTCACAAATCTGAAGTCTCGGAGTAACTCCGTACAAAAGCTACTAAGAGCTTCTACTCTAAACTATAACCTACTAATTCTCCTCTAACTCCTAAGAGTAGTGCTAGAAAGAGAATGCTAAATTATTCTAGAGAGAGAATGAAGTGAGAGGTGTAAGGTGTGTGAATTTATGAAATGGAGGTTGGTATTTATAGGAGAAGGGTGAGAGCCATGGTACAAGTCTTGAAGCATCAAATACAAGCATCAAAGCAGCATACAGGGCAAGCGGACCAAAGGGGGTCAAATGGCACCTTCCAAGAGCAAACCCCCCGTATACGGCACCTAGGGTACCGTATACGGTACCTAGGTGTCCAGGGGGGTTGGTGCTCCGTTTGGCCTCCATTGATTTCTCGGTTGCTTGGTTCGTCCGTATCTCCTTCGTTTGGGCTCCGATTTGCTTGATTCTTGCGCCGTTGGATTCGTTTTTCCGTTACTTCTAATGACACTGAGTTTGCCAAATTTGGAAGTGTTTTACTTTTGCATGTTCCGGATGACGATCGACGAGCTTTTAGACTGTGTATCTTCTCCGTCTTTTATCCGTTTCTTCTGATTCTTTCACCTCCGGTCTTGGATTTTCCTATGGAATCATAAAATATGTATTAAGCTCTATTTCCATAAGAATATTGAGAATGGAAAATCTAAGGTGATTGTTTTGCCTCGGTTTGCATGTTATTTGGATGTTTTAACCGATTTTTGCAGCAATGTCTATATTTAGACTACCTTGGTGATTTTTGGTAAATAATGATGGTTTTGAAATGTTTTCACCAAAGAATAGTCCAAAAAGTGTGGAAATATGTCCTTAAAAACATGACTTTTTGGGTCACATCAGGCTAAATGCATTATAAGTAGTATATAGATAAACAATTTGATAAAAGCAAGTATATCTTAAAAAACGGTGAATCACTACTGTCTATCATTGATTCAATGATAAATTACTTGAAACTTGAAAGTGGTGATCATTATTGCATAATAATCAACCGAATCATTATATTATATGAACAATGGGAGTACAACAATAAATCAAAATGGTGAATAACTACTACGAACAACTGAATCATAGTATGATTTTGCGAATCATTGTTGCATAATAATCAACCGAATCATTATATTATATGAAAAATCGGAGTACACCAATAAATCAAAATGGTGAATCACTATTACGAACAACTGAATCATAGTAGGGCCGCGATTCTGTGACCGGAAAGCTACGTGATTGAATCAAGGAATATTGAAGAGAAGTACGACATTTAATGGCGAAAAAAAGAAATCTGAATAAATCAAATGTCAAAGTTAACGATTACTTGTAGTTTAATGTGTAATGCATTTTATTTTAGATGATGACAAATTTTTAATTGTTTTGTCGAATCAATCGTCATGCTTTTGGATCGCCTGTGTTATTATATTTTTATTTTTTTGGGTTTTATCAGTTTATTAGGTAGCACATTCAATCAAACCCAACGAAAACCTAGTTACTATATTCATTATATACAAACTCTAATGTAAAATCGTTCGGCTGAATCAATGGGTTATTACAATGAGAACCGTGTACCGAATCAAAACAACAAATCTATAGTTCTTAAAAAATTGACTGTAAAACGCTATTGTCAAGTGTTGAATCAAAGTTTTAATGTAGTGAATTAGTAATTGAGACCAATGGATTTTTGGGAATTTTGAAAATTTAACCTCTAATGTATAACTGTTATGCTGAATCGGTGGGTTAGTGTAGTGAATCGGTAGCTTATAGTTGGATTTCATGAAGTCTAACGATGACTAGTGATTATGTTTGGGTTACTGTAGTATATTAGGTATCACATTCAATACAAAAACAACACAAATGTAGTTCTTAAAATATTAATTAATTGTAAAACTCTATTTTAACCCGTGTGCTGAATCAATGATGTAATGTAGTGAATCGGTAATTAAAACTTGATTGTAATACATTTGTGAAATTATGTTTATGAATCTAATCGTCTACTTCTGAATCATGGTTTATTATACATGTTTCAGGCTACTTCCCATTGTCTGTTTGAACGTATTATCACGATTAGATTAAAAATATAAATAGAAGTTGCATACATGATTCAATGAACACGGTAATAAATACACTTAAACATAATCCTTTCATCTTTAATACGAATCACTTCTATAAATCACTGAATCAAAACTGAAATTTAAAAGAAAACATGCGTAACTAACAAAACAATAGATCGAGAACAAATATGGGAAAAAATATGACGTAATGGATAACGCTAACGTAATCGATAGTTGGAAACTTTCAAAAAACCATGCGAAAACTTAGGTGCTTCGGATGTATTACTGTTGCTACTGCTACGGTCGTTACGCAACAGCTGCAACAGTGGGGTTGTTTTAAATTTATAGAGCTGAGGAAATCCTAAGCTAATACTACTTTCAGCCCTAATTAGGTTACTAGGGTAGTAAGTGGTATGCTGACTCAGGTGTCGTTCTTACACTACAACGGGCATGGGATCTTAGGCGTTCTAATTATTTTTTGTAATTTAGCTAGGGTTTAAACTAAAGTTGAGTTGGTTTTGGTTTTTTATAACTAATCTATGTAAATAAAAATGAATGCAGGAAAGAAAAGGGGAGTTTTGTACGGAGGCTCGAAGAACAGTGGATAAGCGAGTGTTTACTATGATGCTGGTATATGCTTTGAGTGAGTAGTTATGGGTGTTAAAGCCACTAGTTATGATGACTAATCCATTGAGTGACTGGAAACTTTAATCAATACGAAGTATTATACCTACGGCAGTTCCTTAGCTTTCCCACGTATTTAAACGTTATACGAAGTACTGTGCCGTTTTATGGTTTTTTCGTAGCATTGATTTAAATTACCAAATTACTCTTTGGATATCCTATATTCTTAATGAAGTATAATTACGATCCTATCAAATATCTAACAAAAAGGTCTCTACAATCAGATAAATAACATGTCACGTGGATAGCAATTATATAGTGTCAAATACACTGGAAGTTCTCCCAAATGTACTGATCAATTCAACTGACAGTTATTCTCTAATCCTATTCCCCAATCTCTGACAAATGTATGTCAGTATCATGGCAAGAATTGTTGAATAACCAATAATGTGAACAGGAGTTACCCTACGGAATAGGTTGGATTAACTTGTCTAGTGGTCAATTAAATTGTTCATCATTAATCATACAAATCATCGTAACTATTACAATACACATTACTCTACTGTATAAACTCAATTTGTATCTGGAAACCCTAATCATGTAGTTACATATAGTAATCAGGTAGACAGTTATAGCATGCAGCATTCTGAAGGCAACAATCAAACAAGAACATGCAATAGAAAGGCACATAGACAACTACTCCTAATTCATACATTTCATATAACCAGATGATTGGATCATAAATATCCCGAAAGATCTCTCAAAGAAAGTTAACATACAAGCTTGAATCTAACCTATCTCTAGTCCTATGCTCCGTGTTGTCGCCCGATCAGGTCGGTGTCGTTAACGTTTACTAACCGGGAACCAGCAGTGGGTTGTTTTAAATTTGTAATTGCGGGGCCTAAGTTTTTCCTAACAATTCTAATCCTAAGGGTGAGCAAGTGGTAGGTATGACCTAGAGTCGTTCTCCAAACCGACTGAATTGAAACTAAGGCGAGGCAGACGAGGGCTTTCAAACTAGTGAATGGTTTATAAAATAGTGGGGGTTTTGGTTTTTATATTAACTAACTTAGGCAAGTAAATAAATAAAAGCGAAATAAAAGTAAAACCTAAAGCAGATAGATAAAGATAGTGTTTGCTGAGACTTCGTTAATTAAGTTATGGGATGATATTTGGAGAAACTATTTTGAAAGATATTAGTTAATTATCATTATTGAATACTTGCATGTAAACACTAGATTCCCTACTAATTAAAATCCCATTAGCATGTCACACCGGGAGCTAGGTTATGGTACCATTACAAAGTATTTTGAATAATAAGCAAAATCTTAATTAAGGTTTAATAATACTTTCATATGAACGGGAACAAAATCTTAAGGTACTAGACATTACTGAATCATATAACGATTCCTCGTCATCCTAACAGATTCATGTATTTAAAACAGTTCATTTATGACTTTAAACCAGCCTTTGCTTAAGACTACCCAATAAATCCCCTAATTATCCACAGCGTTCCTCACTTTAAGTGGTTCCGCCGCTTCAAACCTTGGCCATGTCTTGTCCTATGATAATCCCCCATGTAGCCTTGCGGTTCCATAGTTTCATACCTTTGACAAATTATATTGACACAGATAATTGACTACCTTTTAATTGGACGACGTAAAAAGGTGTTGTAATCACGTTTATTGGTGGAAAGGCGATAGATTAATTTGAAGTTTAAAAGTCTATTTAGAAAGGTTAATTAAACTAGGTTTCTCATTTTATAAATTAGTTCGTAATATAACTACCTTCGGTCGTTACACAGCTTCCACGTGTTTGTACTACACCTAAAGTGTTTCCAACGCTATACTGTATAACAGTCGAATATAGGCCGTCATATTACTTTGCGATAATTAAGACCGGTTATATTTTACTACTATGGTAATCCTAAGGCAACAATCAAACAAGAACATGCAATAAGACGATCAAAGTAATATTACCGATCTTTAATATTTAATTATAAATCATCCCATAATTAACTAACTACATCACAAGCAAACACAACAAGTATACTACTCTCTAATCATGGCAATAACTAAATCTAGCATAATCAATATAAACGTAATTAATTAAGATAGATAAGGATAGAAAGAACCAGGATTAAATGCGGGAGAAAGTAGACTTGAATTAATTGACACAATTCCGAGCATACATTGAAATTACAATGCGTTTCTTGCTTTCGTTCTATTCTAAACAAGCTCCTACACTTATATCTCTTTAGTTCTCCTCTAACTCCTAAGAGTAGTGCTAGATAGAGAAACTAGAGAGAGGAACTAACTACAAGAATAATTCTCTTCTAACTCCTAAGAGTAGTGCTAGAGAGATAATTCTAGAGAAAGAAAGAGAGAAATATGCTTAATGTGTGTGCATATGGTGTGTGCATATGGTGTCTGAAAAGGTGTGTCTTGCAAATGGAACCCAAGCCCTCTATTTATAGGCGAGTTTAGGCTAACATTAGCATCAAGGGGTGCACATTAGCGCAATGTGGGAAAAAAGGTGCACCAGGTACTGTACAACGCGGAAAGTGGGCGCACCGGGTACTGTACAACGCGGAAAGTAGGCGCAGCAGGTACGTGAATTAGCCAAAAAAGGAAACCGGGGCGGGGGACGGCAGGCCGGCGCCGCCCACCAGCTGGCCGGCGGCGGCTGGTGGCTGCCACCAGCCCCGTTTCGCCGTCTTTTGCTGTGTTTCTTAATTCGTCCGTATTTTCTTCGTTATGCGTCCGTTTGAGTTGATTCTTTTTGTGTTGGATTCATAATTCAAAAACGAGGACTTTGATATAAAGAAATCCCCAAGATGAGTTTCCTAACCCCAGTTATCGCGTACGAATCATTTGGATCTTCCGGCGGGCGTAGAATCTTCATTCTTTATCCGTTTTAGTTGATTCTTCTTCTATTGGATTCATATTTTGAAAACAAAATCTTGGATAAAATGGATGTTGGTGAAGGGCACTTTAGTCTTGAAATATCGTTTTGATGCCTTGAATCTTCAAACGTGTGTGGAATCTTCGTTTTTCATCCGTTTTGCTTGATTTTTATCGTGCAACCTTGTTTTGACCACTTTGGCATAATGTCATTGATTTGAACCATATTTGAGTTCAAAATGCCAAGAATCGTTCCAGAATGAGAGAGATATCGGTAGTAAAAACATGACTTTTTACGCGATATCAAGTATCCCACACTTAGAACTTTTCTTGTCCTCAAGCAAACTCGTATTTCAACATGGTTAAAGATAAGCAGATAATGAAATATTTTAAGGCGGAACTCTTTACTAAGGGGGTTTTGTGAAAATAGAGTATTCGTTCCTTGAAAAAGTAGGGTTGTAATCTTTGGGAGCATGCTTTTAATCTTTGATCTTGGATACATGACTAGGCGATCCTCTTAAGGTGGTCACTCTAATCACTCAAAGTGTTTAGGGTTTCCTATTCTAAAATTATCAATCACTAAGAAGGCCAGTCATGTATCGTTTATCATCATAGGCTTGATCGAGAATCAAATCGTTACCTTTTTGGTGCGTGTGAAGTCGATCTAGCCACAATCATTCTAGGGGAAGTGATGTAGGGTTTTGGAGTGAGGCGTTGGTGATATGAGAGGGTGTTTTGTTGGATTTTCTTTTTGGTGAAGTTGGAAAGCTGAAATTTTTGACTTTTGGGGATTATTGACGCCCTTTTCTTTCGGTATTTGGAAGGAGTCTTTTTCTCCATTTGACTTTCTTTTCTTCGAATTTTCTTGGGCATTTTTGACTTCGTATCCTTGTTGCCTTTCTTCTTTCATCTTTGGAATTTTATGAAGTTTGAGGGATGCTTTTGAGTAGGTACGGGATAACGTGTTTATTTTGGGGTGTATAGATGGGTTCAAGAATGATGTGATTCGATCTCCTTTTTACTCACCAATTTGGACTCGACATGCATTACAGGAGCAAGTTCTGATTCTTAACGCATACATCGGCACACTCAAGAATCGAAAAAGTGAAGCATTAAAAGCGAATGCT
This sequence comes from Helichrysum umbraculigerum, assembly GCA_949592205.1. NCBI lineage: Eukaryota > Viridiplantae > Streptophyta > Magnoliopsida > Asterales > Asteraceae > Helichrysum > Helichrysum umbraculigerum. Next base: position 56,336,211 of record CATIUR010000003.1, on the reverse strand, counting down.
TTATATGGCTCAAGATACCTCACGAATCGAAAGTTGGTTTGTTGTGTACCTAATCATGCAATGCTCTTTATGGGATTACTAAACTAATTTTTCAAAGGAATTCATATTTTATTTATCCTTCTTCCCCAAAGTAAATCATTCTTTTAAAATTTTTCATTTTCGACATATTTTTTTTTAACCCAATTTTGAAAATTTTGTTTACTTTTTAAAGAAGGATGGTCTAAAGAGCAGCGAGTTTAGAATCAAGCATATATCATTATCCATTTTACAGTAGTGCAACTACTGCTATCCCACACTTAAAGGAACATCGTCCTCGATGTTATTCTAAGCTCTGATTGGTATAAAATCCCACACTTAGAAATTTAAACATCTAAGACATATTCTTTTAGCGGTGTGTTTTGGGTTTGAATCCCACACTTAGTGATAAGCATAGTGGATATGGCATATTTAAAACGAAGGAAAGAGATTGGTAAAGAAGTACTCCCCGGTATTTGTAGTGTTCCTTGGTATGCGTTTGCCGAACTTCATCTTGTTGGGTTCACTCTTAATCAAGTCTTCTTGTGATTGGTCTCGTAAGTGTGAACACGTCGGATATACGATTCTTCGGTTGTTGATGCTTCATTGCAGGCTTTGTATTATCCGAGTGTGAAAGATAGTCGGAGATTTCATCACTTCTTGGAATGTAAAATTGCGGAAATGTAAAAACACGGGTTGCCTCCCTAGAAGCGCTCTTTTAAGGTCGAGAGCTCGACTTCTTTTCTCCTAGCTAGATGGAGATGGATGCATCCCTGGGATCCCCTTTGTTGATGTTGTGGGCCCTAGGTTGCGAAAAGTGTATCGAGGTGGATAGATTCTCATGAAATGATTGACTATTATAGTAATCAATTCAAATGGACTATCTCTCGATTCTGACTTGTAGTTCTGAAGATGCTCTGAAGTTGTCCTCGCAAGTCCGTGAAGTCCGAAGGTGATGTAGTCGACTGCTTTAGTGACAGTCCCACTAGGGTCGGTCATGGTGGTTGTGTCTGTCTTAACAACCTTTCTTGGCGGTGGGTTTTGCCAGAGAGAGCAAACAAACGCCAAGAATTGCAGTTTTATGCCTTCATAAATCTCGGTCTTGGGGTCTCCGTTGAATCTTCTTATGCATGTGCACAGGTTCTCTATTTGTCGGTGCTGATGGTTGTTGAATGGGAAATCGGATTCTGAGAAAACTAGAACAAGCTGACAAAGTATCTCCTTGCATCCTGAGTAGAATATGAACTTCGTTCTGGAGTTACTTTTCCGTTGTTGAATCTCCCGTTGATGGATCGTAACAGAAGTTGCGATATCAAGTGGTGATTCATATGTAGCCCTAAAAGGTCGTTCGCGCCTTGATTCCTCCCAAACAAGATCACTAAGTTCTTCAATCAATAACTCAACTTGTTTTTCAATAGTGGAGTTGATAACCATATATCCGCTTTATTTGGAACTAAGGTGATCTTCTCTATTTAACAAGTCAAGCAATGATGTGAGGTCATTCTTTATCAAGATGTCGGCACGACTGCTCGGATGTCTAGTACTCTCTTTCATATGCGCTCTAACGGATCCTAACATCTCCCATTGTGTTGAGGTGAATGGGATGTTAGATCTTTTAAGGGCATTGTAGATTCTAGCGTAAGTCCATTTCTGTTGTAGACAGAATTGCAGTTCAGCAGGGGAAAGAGCAAGCATGTTGACTACGCCGCTTATTCCTCCTACTACTTTGTCAAATCTTTGGATGAATTCTTCGAGCACTTTGTGTTCTATGATGGTTTGCGGTTGGTATCTTGTACATTTGGAATATTCCTCCGGTGTTTCTCTTCTCGTGGGATGATTGTGGTTACTTCCCGCCATTTCTTCCGTGGTAAATGGATTAGTTGGCGGTGTGCTTCTTTTGTTTTCTTCTTCAATCTTTATCTTTCCAATTTCTTTCATCGTTGGTTTGTTTGTTGATGGAGATGCATTTTTCATCTCTTGTCCTATTCGTCGGAGGTTAATCGAAAAATATGGCGTGATTGCCATTTCCTTACTAGATTTACTTTCACTTGTTGACTCTGCAGTTTCTTTGTCCTCTATGGTCTTGTCCGTGGAGATCATGTACATATCGGCTTGGTTTTCAGCGTTAGGATTGTCGATATGGAAAGCGATGGTTTCTCCCTGAGACTGCAAGCTGATGGTTTGTGCGAAGACGCTGATGATTGCCTTTGCCGTATTCATGAAAGGTCTTCCTAGTATGATTGGGATGTGTACGTCTTCCTGCATATCCATTACTACAAAATCTGCTGGGTAAAGAAATTTATCAATCCTAACTAAAACATTTTCAGCTATTCCCCTTGGGTACTTGACCGAGTGGTCAGCAAGCTGTATTGTCATTTTGGTAGGTCGAAGATTTTCTAACTCAAGCCTCTTGAAAAGCGAGTATGGCATAAGATTAACACTAGCTCCTAAATCGGCGAGAGAACAGATAATGCCTGACTTGTAAATGGAAATAGGGAGAGTAAAACGTCCGGTGTCTCCGAGTTTTTCAGGAATGATATTTTTCAAGATAGCTGAACATTCCTCGTTCAGCGGGACATTGGGTATTTCGGGTACCTTATCCTTGGTTGTAAGAAGTTTTCTGAAGTACTTATTGAAGTGAACTTCAGAGGCGGTATCTAGGAATTTCCTATCAAGCTGAAAAGACTTAAGCTTGTCAGGTCGTTGTTTAAGACGAGCCGGAAATGGAATGTTTACTTTCCTATTTGGTGCAGACTCTAAATCCATTGTCGATGGGACAATAGGTGGTTCCTTCACCGGAGAAGAAATCGTAGGTGGGCTATGTGCTACCTGAGAGTCTTGAATATGGGAAGCCTCCTTATGGGAACTAGTTGGACTATCCTGAGGTTTAGCATTAATACGCTGTGTTAATTGTCCTAATTGGGATTCGAGAGCTTTTAACAAAGTCAGTTGATCTCTTAAGAAGATATCAGTTTGGTCTTGTCTAGCTGAGATTCCTTGAATGAATTGTATCAGGGTGTCGTCAAAACTAGAGGTTTGTGAGGAAGAGGGTTCCAAAGGTTGAGGTTGGTAAGTTAGTGGGCTATTCCTAGGTGGGTTAAAAGAAGGGTTACTATTGGGTGAAGTTAGATGAAACTGAGGAATTTGGGCTGAGTGGTTCAGATTAGCACAATTAAGGCAGGTTTGAACTTGACAGACTTGTTGTTGTTGACTTTTCAATTCCTTAAACTCCTTGGTTAGGTCTGCCACTTGCTGAATGAGGGTTTTGATAGCTTCATTCCCGATTGTAGTAGGTGAATTCACTAGCGAAGGATGATTTTCACTGTTCCAGTCATGGTTGTGTATTGTCATTTTCTCAATACGGCTCCAAGCGTCATTTGCCGTACAGTCTATGAAACTACCTTGAGAGGCGGTATCAAGTAAAGAACGGTGATGTGGGAAGAGACCATTGTAGAAAATGCACAACTGGTCTGAACGCACAAAACGATGATTTGGACATTTCTTAAGCAATTTCTTAAAGCGCTCCCATGCATCGAAGATTGATTCATCATGCACTTGACGAAAGTTTATGATGTTGGACCTAAACGTGGCTTGTTTTGATGGGGGGAAATATTTGGCCAAAAATTTGGTTGCTAGTTCTACCCAAGAGGTTATAGAGTTAATCTCTAGTTCCTCAAACCAGGTTTGTGCATTGAGAGTGGGTGAATAGGGAAATAGGTATAGATAGACTATGTCCTGATTAACCCCAATCGGCTTAAAAGAGTTGGATATGGAAATGAATTTGTCAAGGTGGGAGTTGGGATCATCATTTGGTAGGCCACGAAATTGACAGAGGTTTTGGACTAACTGAACAATATGGGGCTTTAATTCAAATGAATTTCTATAGGTTTCCGGATAGACAATTGGTCCTCCTCGACCTTCAATCAGAGGTTTAGAGTTTTCAGCGAGAGTTATACGTGTAGCTATCATAGTCTCGTTGGCTGGTGGTTGGCTGGTTGAGTGGATAGGGATAACGTAATTTATAAAAGTACTAAAAGTAAGGAAAAACAAAGAAAGACGTAGTGGTCTAAGGAGAAGAGTTAATCCTAAAGGTTCACTAGCGAGTAAGTTAATCTTGACGCCTAAGGATCGTACAGTTGGTTCCCCGGCAGCGGCGCCAAAAACTTGTTGGCGCCCGATCAGGTCGGTGTCGTTAACGATTACTAACCGGGAACCAGCAGTGGGTTGTTTTAAATTTGTAATTGCGGGGCCTAAGTTTTTCCTAACAATGCTAATCCTAAGGGTGAACAAGTGGTAGGTATGACCTAGAGTCGTTCTTCAAACCGACTGAGTTGAAACTAAGGCGAGGCAGGTGAGGGCTTTCAAACTAGTGAATGGTTTATAAAATAGTGGGGGTTTTGGTTTTTATATTAACTAACTTAGGCAAGTAAATAAATAAAAGCGAAATAAAAGTAAAACCTAAAGCAGATAGATAAAGATAGTGTTTGCTGAGACTTCGTTAATTAAGTTATGGGATGATATTTGGAGAAACTATTTTGAAAGATATTAGTTAATTATCATTCTTGAATACTTGCATGTAAACACTAGATTCCCTACTAATTAAAATCCCATTAGCATGTCACACCGGGAGCTAGGTTATGGTAACATTACAAAGTATTTTGAATAATAAGCAAAATCTTAATTAAGGTTTAATAATACTTTCATATGAACGGGAACAAAATCTTAAGGTACTAGACATTACTGAATCATATAACGATTCCTCGTCATCCTAACAGATTCATGTATTTAAAACAGTTCATTTATGACTTTAAACCAGCCCTTGCTTAAGACTACCCAATAAATCCCCTAATTATCCACAGCGTTCCTCACTTTAAGTGGTTCCGCCGCTTCAAACCTTGGCCATGTCTTGTCCTATGATAATCCCCCATGTAGCCTTGCGGTTCCATAGTTTCATACCTTTGACAAATTATATTGACACAGATAATTGACTACCTTTTAATTGGACGACGTAAAAAGGTGTTGTAATCACGTTTATTGGTGGAAAGGCGATAGATTAATTTGAAGTTTAAAAGTCTATTTAGAAAGGTTAATTAAACTAGATTTCTCATTTTATAAATTAGTTCGTAATGTAACTACCTTCGGTCGTTACACAGCTTCCACGTGTTTGTACTACACCTAAAGTGTTTCCAACGCTATACTATATAACAGTCGAATATAGGCCGTCATATTACTTTGCGATAATTAAGACCGGTTATATTTTACTACTATGATAATCCTAAGGCAACAATCAAACAAGAACATGCAATAAGACGATCAAAGTAATATTACCGATCTTTAATATTTAATTATAAATCATCCCATAATTAACTAACTACATCACAAGCAAACACAACAAGTATACTACTCTCTAATCATGGCAATAACTAAATCTAGTATAATCAATATAAACGTAATTAATTAAGATAGATAAGGATAGAAAGAACCAGGATTAAATGCGGGAGAAAGTAAACTTGAATTAATTGACACAATTCCGAGCATACACTGAAGATTACAATGCGTTTCTTGCTTTCGTTCTATTCTAAACAAGCTCCTACACTTATATCTCTTTAGTTCTCCTCTAACTCCTAAGAGTAGTGCTAGAGAGAGAAACTAGATAGAGGAACTAACTACAAGTATAATTCACCTCTAACTCCTAAGAGTAGTGCTAGAGAGAGAATTCTAGAGAAAGAAAGAGAGAAATATGCTTAATGTGTGTGCATATGGTGTCTGAAAAGGTGTGTCTTGCAAATGGAACCCAAGCCCTCTATTTAAAGGCGAGTTTAGGCTCACATTAGCATCAAGGGGTGCACATTAGCGCAATGTGGGAAAAAAGGTGCACCAGGTACTGTACAACGCGGAAAGTAGGCGCACCGGGTACTGTACAACGCGGAAAGTAGGCGCACCAGGTACGTGAATTAGCCAAAAAAGGAAACCGGGGCGGGGGACGGTAGGCCGTCGCAGCCCACCAGCTGGCCGGTGGCGGCTGGTGGCTGCCACCTGCCCCGTTTCGCCGTCTTTTGCTGTGTTTCTTAATTCGTCCGTATTTTCTTCGTTATGCTTCCGTTTGAGTTGATTCTTTTTGCGTTGGATTCGTAATTCAAAAACGAGGACTTTGATATAAAGAAATCCCCAAGATGAGTTTCCTAACCCTAGATATCACGTACGAATCATTTGGATCATCCGGCGGGCGTAGAATCTTCATTCTTTATCCGTTTTAGTTGATTCTTCTTCTGTTGGATTCGTATTTTGAAAACGAAAATCTTGGATAAAATGGATGTTGGTGAAGGGCATTTTAGTCTTGAAATCTCGTTTTGATGCCTTGAATCTTCAAACGTGTGTGGAATCTTCGTTTTTCATCCGTTTTGCTTGATTTTTATCGTGCAAACTTGTTTTGACCACCTTCGCATAATGTCATTGATTTGAACCATATTTGAGTTCAAAATGCCAAGAATCGTTCCAGAATGAAAGAGATATCGGTAGTAAAAACATGACTTTTTACGCGATATCACTCCGCATCTCTTATGATATAGTTTCAATCTAGAGAATACAGCCATGTCTAGTTCAAATGCTTCATCATACATAGAATAGGTAGAGGAAGTACTACTAATAACTGGCCAGGTCTTAGCAGGATGTTTCTAACCACATCATAAGTTGGATAGGTAAACAATAGAGATTCAGCTCATAAATTCAGGTACAGCTTAAATTCATACGGGCAGAGTAACGGCATGTTATAAAATCATAACTACTCAAACATAACCATTATCATAGCAAACACAGATTTTTCTAACCTAGCATGGCATCTCTAGCAAGCAATACAACGCAAACATAATATAAGCACATCATATTTACGAAATAAAGAAGAGAGATATAATTAAAACCTGAATAAGTATTACAGACAAATCTTTGTGACCCAAAGTCTTGGAGTGACTCCGTACAAATGCTACAACTACCGCTACGCTAACCTAGCTCTTCTACTAGCTTAACTCTAGAGAGAGAAAGCAAGAGAGAAAATCTAGAGAGAGAGAGTGTGTGTGTGTGAGAAATGAAGAAGAAAGGTGTTGAAGGTGTGTGAAATGAGGAAATGAGGCCATCTATTTATAGGGGAGCCAAGGTATCAAGTGTACAAGTCCACAAGCACCAACGTACAAGCAAACGAAGAAAAACGAGAGCACATGGGGCGGTCAGGGCCGTACACAGCCCTATACAAGCCGTAAACGGCCTTGTATAGGCCGTACACAGCCTTCTGCAAGCCGTACACGGCTATAGGGTGGCTGTGTGCTGCCCCGTGTGCTATTTTTGACTTTTTGCGTTGCTTCGGAAGGCCGTATCTTCTTCGTTTCGCGTCCGTTTGACTTGATTCTTTTGCCTATGGTCTCGTAATTCCGTTATGATTCTAATGATGCCAATTTGGAAGGAATTGGGTATGTGGAGCCCAGGCGTGTCCAGAATACGTCTCGTAGTCTTCGGTTGTGCTGTTTCTTGCATAACTTTCTCGTCCTTGATCCATCTTGAGAAATCCTTATATCCACGTTCTCGTAATCTCCATAGCTACAAAATAAGATAATTGTGAGGTCTTGTTATGGATTTTAGAGTTGATTTAAGGTATGGCTAAATTTGGTGCCCATTTCAATGTATTTTCAGCCTTTTTCGTATAGTTTTGGAAAGTCCATCAAGTTTTCACCTTTTTAACAAAATGTGATAAATAATGATGTTTTAAGAATATTTTTTTTAAAAGGCCTAAATATGGGGTAAATAATGTAGGTAAAAACGTGACTTTTTGTGCTACATCAATTACCTTATCATCGGATTCATCTGTGGAATATTGATCGACTAGTTCCATATTATATTTATCGTGACCCATATCGAATCAGCTTTATGTGATGATATGTATATGAATTTAGTAGAAGATATGAAATGAGGCTGAAGTTTTATTATTTAATTGAGTGATGGAATTGAATTATTGAAAAAATAGCATGAGGATGCGATGTGATTCTCCAGTACTATTGAAGATATACGAATTTCCATATCATATACATTGTTATTTGGAGAAATGAAATGTTGGATTTCCAGGGATATTATTTGTTAGTGTCCTAAAAAAATGCAGATTCCATAACCGTCAAATCATTTGAATTTAAAGAATTTTTGTATATATTATTACCTAAATTAAAATTGACTATATTACCTTTTGACCTTTAATTGAAATGATTGGCTAGGATTCCTTCTACCTCTTCTTCAACTAAATTATCTTCTTTTTAGATCCCCTTACTATATATATATGCAACCATGAGGGCTGACCAATACTTATCCCTTTGAAATTCCATTCGAGTTGCCATCAGTTCCTTGTCACACCTAATATTGTGCTACTTTGAATTCTATCCCCAATAATTAGCTCAGAGAGTAGCAGCCTCTGTTTTAAATGTTGTTTATTGACCATTGTTATATGAAGAAGTAAGTAATTGAACTTTTTGCCACTCATGCCTGCTAGCCAGCCAGTGATTTGTCCTTTTACACTTTCAGTTCATGTCTTCTTTGAGTACTCACCCACATATTTGATATAAACATATTTTTTTGTTGTCATTTGTCCTTTTACACTTACGTTTAAAACATGATTATGTCGGAATTTTAAGTTCAGAAGGCCTTATCAACATTATGTACTACTTTCAGTTTTCATATTATGCTATCTGGATTCAAACGAAACTTTTTCTTATTGCCGATTAGTGTTTGGAGGATGAAATTATAGTTCTGCTGCAGGGACCCAGAATGGGCTGATGCCAAACTCGCACAGGTGAAATATTTTATTATCACGTGTTGCCCAATTTAAGAAAATGATATCAGAAAAGTGTTGTAAAATATGAACATGATATATAATCAATGACCGGATATGATCTCTGTGAATCGTATCTGGAAATTACTTTTCAAATACAATATTTCGACCCCGTAATTGCCCCAGGTTACACGAAATTCGTATTAAGATAATCAAGAGATATTCACGATTTATGGCAATCAAAATCAAGAATCAAGTGTTAATGTGCATGTTTTCTGTGGTCTTTAATCATACAGAAATCATAATGATATAACCAAAACCGGCTCTGCCCCTTGGACCCCGCTGGTGGCGTTGCCTCTAGACCCTACAAGGGGGCACAGCCCCCTTGATCCCCGCAATTTTGGTTGTTCCCGTATTTAGTAACTTAGCCAGGTATGCACTGCGCATCACCTATCCCGTGTTGACTAATCCGCCAGTGCACTAAATTAAACAACAAAAAGTTTGAGTGCACACTATTTCTAGTTGTAGCTAAAGGTGGTAGTAGTATAAAACAAAATTAAAGTGTAAACTAAAATAGACAAACGAAAACAGAAAGTAAATGAAACTGAGTTGCGCATGGAGATTAACCATTAATCTAGAGGTTATAGGTATACGTCTCACTCGAGACAAATGTGTGTATAATTTTTGGGTAAATACATTTTGTCAGCCGTCTACCCTAGTAGTTTATCCCGAGGTCGGCAACTTACCCCTTTAAAATACCAATGTATACATTAAATGACATTTTGAATTAAATAAATTACTAAGTGGAAATATTTTTGAACACGTGGAACAAGTAACCCACTCACATTCATTTGTTTAATATATATTAAATTAACTTTAGTAAAAAGGTAGTAATAATAATAACGTTGCACATCTTGGAGTGTTGGTCTTCTTAAATACTCATTTGAATATAGATGAAAAATACATTTACAAAAGTTGTCCAAACAATCGTACGCTGTTTGTTGACTCATATGTAAATATTCATCAAATGCGTCGGCGGCACAACCGTATGCCAATTGGCATAAGGATGTGACTTTTTGGAAAAACATTAAAACCAAATCTACCGGTTGCGTCTCGACCTTGATGAAAAAAAGCAAAGTAAGCGGGTAATGGAAGCTGAGAGTACGACAATATACCTTGACATATACGGATAAACAATGGTCAACTCATCCGAAAACGTCGCCAAAAGTAATCTAGAGGGAATGTCGGATGCTCGGCAAAGTAGTCTTGATATAAACGTTGTCTGGAACCTTCTCGATCTCTAGGTAAATACCGTCTTGTTGCTCGAGAAATACGAAATGTAAATTCGGTATCATCGTCCGAATCCAAATCTTCCGGTTCAAGATTATTTAGCCTAGCGATCGGATCGAAAATTGCCATGACGGCATTAAATTCTTCCTTATCGGAATCCGACGACGACATTATAATTTTAGAGTAGTTTTTAGAAAGTGTATGAAAATTTTGATAGTGTATGAAAGTTGTGTGTTTATTTGAGTTAATGTGAATGTGTATTTATAGTGTGTTTGGGTTTTGAAATTTTTTTTTATTTTTTATTTTTACAACGACCATATGACCATTTATTATTTTTTTTTAATTTTTTTTATAGACGTTACCTAGAAAACAAAAAAAAGGAAATGGGGCCCACATCCCGTCTCTCTCTTGCGTCGCCAAACCGAAAGGCAAAACCGACGGGCCGTGCCTGTGGCATCAGTTCCGTAGGTGCCAACCGACGGCTAACCGACGTAGCGGTTGGCACGGGTCTAATCAGCTGCCACCTAGTCACCATTATCTTAGACAATTATCTAGTCACCACACCACATCAAAAAAAAAAAAAAATCAAACTCAATTTAATAACAAATACCGGTTAAGGTTTCTATAGGTTGCCATGTATACACAATGGTCGAAATTAATAGTTACGTACACACAATAGTTGTCAATTTAATTATATACACACTAAAGAAGTCAACACATAGTTATATACATTTACATATACTTATCCCAATGTAGAATGCATCAAAGTTTTAATCTTTGTAATAGCTTCTATGTCAGAACTAGTGATAACAATATCGTTTAGATAAACAAGAAGAATAACTATTCCCTTAGACGTCCTTCGAAGAAAAATGGAAGAGTCATATTGAATTTGAATAAATGAAAAACCAAGAAGTGTAAATCGAAACTTCTCAAACCAAACTTTGGGTGCTTGTTTCAATCCATATAAGGAGCATTTTAGTCTGCAAACATCATCAGGTGAAGAGGTGGACATACCATGAGGAAGTTTTATGTAAACTTCTTCTTTCCAATCACCATGTTGTGACATCCGTCACCAAAAATGTAATTCGAAAATCTCAGTTCAAAATAATTTCTTATTTGTATTCAATTTCGTTAATGATAACTTATATATTCACTTTGGGCGTGAAAACATTTCCTTAATTATTATGGAAGTTATACGATTAGATAAATGAGGAATGTGAATATGGTGCTGACACCCATATGAGGAATGTGAATATGGTGCTGACACCCATATAAGCTTATATGACAAACATACAAAACGACGTAGTTTTGGGCCTAAAATAAAAAAACCTAATAAACCCTCCTCCTACACTCACGTTCTCATCACACTCCACATCTAAATCAAATAATTCCTATCTTACTATCCCACGTCTAAATCTTCTTCTTTGATCACGATGCGCTTTTAGAATCAATCTAAAACTGATGGTGATCACCAATTGTCTTTATTCTATATAAGATAAGTTGTGTTTCAACTAAAAGAAATCAGCACAGGTATGATCGATTATTTCCTGATTGACTACATATATTATCATGTTCTATTACTTTTATAATCAATTACTATTTCTTTTGATTTAATGTTAATCTGTATGGATAAATGATCACCTTGATTTGAGTATACGATCACATTGTTTTACTTTCTGTTTGATTTTTGTGTTTGTATCCATCACAACAACCAATTATTGCTAAATGGCTTCCGATGACGAGGTATATAACACACTGAAAGTAACTCAACAAGAAAATGAGCCTTATAGCCATGATATTGAAGACATTGACACAAATGGGTATTTGGTTGACCATAGCAGTAGTTCAGATTCCGAAAGTGAGGAAGAAAATGATGTAGAGATGCATGGTGGATGTGAGAAAGAAACACATCAAACTGTCGATATTGAAGAAAATGGATATGTAGTCAACGATAGTGGTTTGTAATTGAAAATGAGAAACGCAACGGTGATAACATGGATCATGAGTTTGAGAAGGCTGATAACGGTATTGATGTACATGTCATGGGAATGGTTTTTGATCCCTGATGATGCATACACATTTTATAATCGCTATGCCTTTATGCAAGGATTTGGAATACGAAAACATTCAACCTTTAAAAATAGGACAACAAATGAGCCTTATCGAAAGAGATACGTGTACAACAAAGAAGGCTTTTAAGGATACTTCTAACGGGAATGTTAAAAAACGCCGTAGATCTCGAACAGAGGCCGATTTGACCCATTTACGTTCGTTTTCAGGATTCGGTCAAAACTAGAAAGTTGTAGATCTCGATGTTTTACACAAACCATTGTTGTTTCGGCCTCTAAAAGACATTAGATTATTTTATAAAACATATTTCGTAAGCTGCTACTGTGGGTGATTAATTTTCAGAAACTTTGGTAAGTTTTTCAGTATTCTAATCATTTTAATTTCTGTAATCATTATCAAAAACAAGTTCAAAGGACTTATACTCTTCATAATTACAGATCTTGGGAGATGATCTTGATCTCCATTTCGTAGTTGGTATAATATTCCTTTTAACTCGATCTTTCGTACGCATTTTCGATCTACCATATTATTTTGTTTCTTTCGATTCGATCCATTGATATCCCATTATTGTGGCCATGTGAGGGTCTGTAAAATTAGTGTTTTATTGGTTAGAACAAGTTTGTGTAATCATATAATCATTTTGGACATGTTGATATGCGAGAAATTGGATTTAAATTTAAACCCTAAATCTGGACAGAATTATGTGTCGGGTTTGGGAAGTCATAACTTGATCATACTGTGATAGTTTTAGATGAAATTTTGGTCTAAAACTAACTACAAAGAGTCCATTTTCATGTGCCATTGGTTTCATGTCGAAATAATGAGTTTAGTGTTGTTAAATTATTTTTATAAGATAAGTGGTCAAGTCTGTCTTTGTGATTTGTATTTTTGGTCGTGTTGTGGATTTTAAAAACGTATGTTTAACAATGAAATGGCTTTGAGAATTTTACTGGAGTAACTTCAAAGTGATAGCTAATTTCTGTAAATATTTTGTTATTTTTGAAGGTATACAAGTATTTTAATTGTTATAAAAGTTTTGCGATGTCAGAAAATGTTTCTGTTTTGTGTAGTTCATTTTGAAGATTTTGTAAAAATAGTTAAAAATTGAAATAAATTTTGAGAAAATTACAGTAGGTTATTAACACATGAATGGGTAAGTGGTAAAATTTATAGAGTCTAATAATTTCGTTGAGTCATGATTTACAATTCGTGAAGTGATACCAAATTCTGGACAGAAAAATGTTGTTCATTTAAAAGTGTAAGATGTCATAAAATTTATACGTGAAGGCTTGTATTCGACTTGGAATATGAGATATGTTTGTGAGAAAACTTGAAAAGGATGAAATGGACATTATTATGGGATACAATGGAAGGGCGTAGCCTTGTCTAAGTTGTAACTTATCTGTATTCAATTGTAGATTAATATCTCGTTTGGTGGAATTTGTTTGAGAACAATACTTGCTTTGATAACTGAGGTGAGTTTTCGCAGCCCCATTTTCTTTACTTATTTTCGTTGGGGGAAAAGAATGCTCAAACTATTTTGAACTGTTTTCTTATGCTGTGCAAACTACCTGATTTCTGATTTGGACATTATGATTAAATATGTGGCATAATGATTGTTGTGGACTTATTGCTTAGTGAACGGATTGGTCGGATGAGTCTTGTGTCTTTGGGACCATAACAACACTCCATATTGCTTATTGGTCGGATGAGTCTTGTGTCTTTGGGACCATGACAACACTCCATATTGCTTGCTTATACTTATGCGATTATTGATAGTACTATCGGACGACGGTCCCACTCTTGTGATAGATGCGTTATCCTTGAGTGAATATGATCCATAAACTGAACGGATTGCTTATTGTGGACGAAACGGATTGTCTTATGTGCATATTTCATATCATATGTCCTACTTACTTATTATCACAGCAAACTGTATTTCTCGTGTGTCTTATTAAACCTGCGAAACTCACCAATCATTGTGTTGACATTTTCAAGCATTTCTTTTCAGGGAACGCTAGTGGCACTACGATTGAGGACAAGAAAACTTAGTGGACCTGTTAGGTTGCATTAAGTATTGCTGCAAGACTTATGATACATTTATTGTTTGTGACACATTGTTACTTTGTTGGTGTGAATGCTATGACACGAACCGTCATTCGTGTTAATGACATCACAACACATTGGTTTAATTTCATTTAGTGATCTCTTTATATTGATGTGTTGTGATCCAATCATGGTTGCATTCCGTTGTTTCCGCTTTAGATGGGGTGTGACAGATTGGTATCAAAGCCATTGGTTATAGAGAATTAGGCGGATTGACCTAGACTATAATCTAGGAACCTTCATATAGAAGTTATTCTAGGAACTACGTGTGCATGAAACGAAGTACACTTATTTGTTAGGATATATATGAACTTACTTGCTACATAGACGACGTGTTCTCATTCACTTTTCGATTCTCGAGCAAGACATACTCCGTTGGTGGTTCCGCACGTGCCCGCACACCCGAGAGGGTTGTGTAGGCTTAACGACGCGGAGTCATTATTGTCATCTACCAATACTATATCGATCATAGTATCATTTTCTAATAATTCGTGCCACTTTTAGATTTCAATATGTAGGAACAAGGTTGAACATTGTGATATATGATTTGGTAATAAGTACATATATGAAAGGATACCCTAACAATTATGGCGACAGACGTAATTGCGAAGGTATCACGACATATATGTGTTTATATGACCATGTTCGAGTGTCCAATGCTTCGCTTTCAAAGTCGTGTGACGATGTAAAATCTTGACTCTACTTGTTTTTAAATCATGATCCTTAGTCATTGGTTTGGCGCATACATCTGACACTATCCAAACTACTCATTTATTCTAAACTCATACATACTCGAAATCGTAGTAAACATGTCGCCAAGACATTCTACTTGAAATGTTAAACGTAAAATGTGACTAGAGCGAAATGTGGTAAATATAAAAGTATCAATCGTGTAGTAAGTAAATGTCATTCTAAGACATAAAATCCGTATCGTGAGACTGATAGACGAAGATAATAACTCGTTAATGAATAACCGTGCAAAAATCTATTAAATCATTACTCACTGGAACAAAAATAATTGGCTCATTATCCATCTAAGTCCTTGGGCAAAATTATATCTTAATTTTCCTTGGAAACTTTTTTTCAACCACATATTATGCAATAGTCGTTGCCTTTCTAGTCAGTGATGCATTCGCTTACTTGACCTCTTTTACCTCCTCGCAACGAAATTTTCAAATCCCTTTTTTCAAAGCTAGTCCATGATCTTGGTATCTTTTGGACATGCACTCGATTCTCCGTATTGCTTGGCAACTTCACCTCTATATGATAAAGGCTTCAACGCCTCATACTACATTAGAATGTAACTGAATAAGATCATTCTTAACATGAATTCTAATCTCGGTTTCTTTTAAAACTACTTGACTACAACTTCCGTAAGAATTTAGGTCAATCTAAAACGTACTTATACCATATCTTCTATAAATATACCAATTGCAACTCGGTTCGATCAAACCTTTTCCTAAAGGTCCTATTATGAACACCACTAATTGATATATTGGTAAATCCAAAAAAAAAAAGAAAAAGAAAAAAACTTGGTAATAATTCTCAAACTCAACCAACCCTTAGTATCTATACTACTTAATAAAAGGAGTTTGAATGAAGAAGAAAAATAAACCTACCTATTAAATTGTCCTCTCAACTAAAACATCTAACAACCCGCGATCAATTAGATTATTGAATGAAGCCTCAAAATTCTTCTACTAAAACCCTTGGTACCCAAAAATAAATTATATCGTTATGAAATTCTCTATGCCTTGGAACATGTAGTTGCGTAAAATAAATTGCAGTAATAAATAAATAAATAAATTCTATTACCATTCAAAATTTAAAATAAATCAAACAAGTAATATAATACACTCCATTGCTTTTAATGTTTTACATTTAAAGATTTAGTGCTTCAAACTTTGTAATGTATTTCGAAAGTACATGACATACCACCGTATAAGCTCTCAAGGGAAAATTCACTCATAACTTTCGTATAAAACAGGAGAAATTCCAGGTTATAACTATTCTACGACATGCTCAAATAACGAGACCGATGTTAAATTCGAGATTGATATAAGCCCAACTCAAATGATAAAACCACTTCCTTGCGTCATGTAATATCAAGAACTTAATCAAAGATAACTTTTGGTTACCCCTAAGTCAAAAGAGAACACAAAACCACCGAAAACATAATGAACTCACCGACGAAATGGACAAGGGAAAATCATGAGGAAATCGTTTGGTTGACACGTTAAAATGAATTCACGTATCTTATGCCATATTGTGTACTAACATGGGAATGATTCCCTACTAATCCATACGAAATGAGACAGTGGATCTTAAATATTGTGACACCCGACAACTTAGGTCAACAGTTGAACCTACTCGAAACCCTAATTACGTGTGTTTAGTTTAGTATTAGTCTAAATATTTGTAATTGCTTGTAACTATATGTATATTTATGTGAATATACACTTCGTAATTGTTTTATATTACGCTTACGTAATTAGTTGTAATTACGCGAAACTACCGGATGGAGTCCGACTTATATACGACGTTGGTGAAAACATTTCTATAAATAACTTAAATCTATTTTAGAAGTTATTTATCATATATTATTATTTGTATATAATAATAAACAAAAAACCTAGACGTTTTGTTTAAAACGTAACAAACGCAGTAAAAACGCACGAATCGAGTTCGGAAACGAAACAAAAGTCAATAAATATTTTGACAACTCAAAATAAAGTATTTTTAACAATACTTTAAAGAATAATAATCACAAACATATCACGAATTAAAATAACACAAGAAAACGCTACGCGATTTAACGGTTTAACGATATAACGAACGAACGAGTACTGAACGTAACACAGAGACTAGAATTAAATCACAAACTCAGGTGTGTGGGGGCCATCCACCCCTCCTCTCCAATGGCATGCCATGCATTTTCTAATTATGATCATCTCTTTTGCCTCCACTCACTTGTCATGCACTAGAATCATTTTTCATACTCAAACACTTCACCTTTCTCTCTCAACTAACTCACTCTCTCAACTCCAGATTTTCAGCCACACTACTCGTCCCTACACCACTAATCACCACCATAACTACCACCATAAACCACCATAGCATCACCACTTCAAAAATAATCATTTTTCAAAGATTTTACAAGAAAAAGGAAGCTTTCAAGAACCTCATCTCATCTCTGCCATTCAACCTCTAAAACATCATTGTGAGAACTTTTCTTACACTTATTTATGCTTATTAACATAATCTAAAGTTCACTCAACAAGTATTATAACAAAATATTACACAAAAATCGTTTTTCTTAACTCAAAACTCATGAAAATGTAAGAAATACCTTCTGTCCATAAAGTTTCATCTACTTCCACGAATTTTATAAAATTCATTACTTCATGAAAATGGACATTTTTATAGTCAAAAATTAATTTAAGAAGAAGCTTTCCAACCCCACAAGCTTCATATTTTTCTAAGCTCGATTACTATTTTTAATAATTCTTGTAAGGACACATAGATAATCTGTCTAGTGAAGTCAGAAACTTTAGACATATGGTTTTGGCCATATCTCAAACTATACAGCTCCAAATGACTTGAAACCACCGCCAAAAGTTCACAAATGTTATTATATACAAATGTCGTGTTGACCACATTTTCTAAAAACCTAAGGATTTGGCCCAGAATTTACGAATTCATGCATGTGTCCAAATCTGACCTTAGAAGATAAATGTAATTTTTATTAATACTTATACTTCTTCAAAATTCCTAGAGACATTACTGAAAGTATATCACATATAGGGGAACAACTGGTAATTTTTTTGAAATTGTTTACGGACTGTAGATTTTTAGAAAAATTCGACAAATTTTCTGGAAAACATCAAATGTGGACTGATTTTGGTAAGATTGAAAACCGACACCTTATGAACATGATATAAGTGGTGAAACTAAATTTTTATGAAATTTGAACTTAACTAAGGGTTGGGGAAAAGAGTTGGGTCAAACCGAGTAGGTTTGACCAAGTCAACGAAAACGGGGTTCGGTTTCGAAAACGTCAAATTTTCTATTTTTGGAAACTTACTATTTTTGGAAAGAATTGTAAACAAAACGGGTTTGGGTGACATATTTAGTAACTTGGACCAAAAACGAGACCCAAAAACACACCCGAACGAAAAATCGACACTTAGAACTCTTGAACTAACACATGTGTCGCCATACCAACGACACTAACACATGTGTCGCCACACCAACGACACTAACACATGTGTCGCCACACCAGCGACATTAACACATGTGTCGCCATACCTGCGACACTAACACAAGTGTCGCTATACCTGCGACACTAGCACATGTGTCGCTAAAAACAGAAACTTGAAATTTGATTTTCTCTAAGTATTCAACTTGGGTAACAACATATAACCACATACGATAACAACACATGATATATACTAATGCATAGTATACAATGAAACAAACTTAATAATAATGTCTTAACGAATTATTATTACAAACTTTCACCAACACGCCGTACACGTTTTTAATAAACAAACTACTTGGACATACTAGTTGAGTGAACTAGCGTAGGTGGACATTAACCCTCCACCTACACAACTTACAAGTGGACTTTAACACCCCACTTGCACATATGACTTATAGGTGGACATTAACCCTCCACCTACATAGATGGTCTTTTGAGACATCTACTTATACACGACCTTATACGTTTAGGACGTTAGAAGGTTGCACGTGGAAACACATTGTTTGCTTACTTGATTACTTGTTAGTTGTTTGCTAAACTCAGGTGAGTTTCATAGCCCCTTCTTACTGTTTTACAACTGGGGTGAGAATACATACAACTGTTTTATACGAATGCTTTTATGATCACAAGTAACTTGAAACAACTTTTTATACTGATTGCATGAGACCTGAAACTAATCCACTAATGTCCTCAACATTATCATAGTTCATTAATTGTATAAACTCGAGTATTAATTGACAGATCTATCAGGGGTTGACACACCCGTCCGGGCTAGTCGCTCTAGCCGACCCACGGATGCATTAGTATTTGATTTTTACGGGTGTACCGGATTATACACCTGCCCGAGGCAACAACTAGGTTAAGCGTCGAACTATGAGACTCATGGCAAATGGTATACTTTTATTGCATGCGTGGAACACTTTTACCTATCATTGACTAACGATACCGATAAAATCTTGTGATTCATACTGATACTTACAACGGTTTACAAATGATACATTCATGGATAAAGAAGGCCTGAAAGGTGACGGGTTGTTGAATGATGGATTGGCGCTTACTATTGGGCTCGAAGCTGGTTTGGGCTCAATAAATCATGGAGTGTGCATGGTAACTTTGGTGGATTAAAGTTTTGCTGGTGATGATGCATGGTGAACGAAATTATGGGCTTTAAATGTGGTTTTATTTATCTTAATGTGGTTTTATTTATCTTATATTGTAGTTAAAAAGACTCCTTTATTGTGAGGCTTTTGGAGTTCTGTAACCAACAAGCTTTGTAGGCTTTACATAGCCATTTTCAGTTGGAATAAGGGATATATGATCAGACTTTTCAAAATTTTCTCTTGAATTATTGTTATAATTCTTTTGATTGTCATTTTTGGGACGTGTTCCTGATTTTAGCTGGATTCAAATCAATAGGTCTTGATTTGCAATCTGTTTTGGCAAATTATAGGTCTAATTTGTTAAACACATCTATCCTACACACTACTTCCAATTTATTCAGATCCATACACGTATCATTTGTGGTATCAGAGCCATGAATTTCGATGATCCAGATTTCCTACAACAACTTCGTGAGGCTTTAAGAGGCATGCAAGAAGGAGTACGACGGCAGCCTGTACGGGGCAGCCACGATCGGAGGAGTTTTAGGTGAACGAGTTGCCTGAATTTGCTGGGGGTACGGATCCAGAAAAATATTTGCAGTGGGAGAGAAAGATTGATCGTATGTTTGACTTCAAAGAATTTGACGATGAGAAGAGATGCAAATACGTAATCCTGAAATTGAGTGGTGGTGCTTCCTTGTGGTTCGAAGGGCTTAAGGCCAAGAGGACCCGGGCAGGCAAAGAAAAGATTTCGTCTTGGGAATCTCTAAAAAGAAAGCTAAGAAAAAGATATGTTCCCATAAAACACCGAATTACCATTTATCGAAAAATAGCTGAATTGAAACAAGGCAAGTTGAGTATGGATGAATACATTGATGAATTTGAAAAATTAACACTAATGGGTGATTTAGATGAAACGGAGGAGCAGAAAATGGCTCGGTTTTTGCGCGGTGTAAATACGAATATTGCAAATGTTGTTGATTTGTACCCATATTCTGATTTTGGTACACTTTGTGGGTTGTGTATAAAGATGGAAAATCAGGAGAAAGTAAAGTATGTAGGGGGTTCTAATATGGATTCTATGAAGCCTAGGGTTTGGGCTAAACCTGAAACTACTACATCTAGTCCCGCGGGTACAAGTAGCTCTTCGGCTGCTCCTAAGTTAGTGACTCCAACCAAGGAAACAAGTGTCGCACCCCCAAATTATGATGCGGAAGCGGGTCGGTTCGGGGCGCGACTAATCAATATACAAAGCACACAAGATTACATAATGAACGACCACTACATGCGTCGTTTACAAATACATTGATAAAATAAAGGTTTTACACCGTTATAATATAGTTTACAAAAGCCCTTGAGTTCGAATGATAGAGATTCTATGGCATAACTAAATTATACAAAATATAGTAATGCATGACAATCTCTTGATGTCTGAATGTGACTCGAGCTAATGGACATCTTGAGTGGCAGACCTACTGCTGCTGAGTACCTGTGATACATGCTAAAATGGGTCAGCGAAAAGCTGGTGAGCTCACAGGTTTGTATGTCAACACATATTTGTATGAACCGCAAGATTTAATGATAATTGAATTTAAAATGCAATTAAGCAAAATAAAAGTTATACAGCCATGAGCACAAAGTCTGAGCTTAACTCGAGATGTCAGGTCTACATTTAAGGTATCCTGATCGAGGTGCCTCCTACGAGTGCCTAATCAACACTCGTCTTCACAAATATTAATACATCCGTTTTACCAGTTAGTGCGTGCTAACCCGGATGAGGCTGGTCAAACCTATATGGTACCATATACTAATATTTACGCTACTACGTATTACCAAACTATGCTGATGGAGGGCTTTAAAATGATTAGTGAAAATAACTCATATAGTATTTGATTTGATGGTACTTGCGTTCATATTGTAAAACAAAACAGAGCAATGCAATCACACCCCTAGGTAAAAGTATTTAAAAATGGGCTATGAGACTCACCTGAGCCTATTAAGATGCTATTAAGCACAAATGATGATTCACAATACAATGATGTCGATCAATCGACTGAAACCTGCAGGGCGTCTTAGACGCGCAAGGTTTTGATAATGATTAGATATTGAAACCTGCCGGGCGTATTAAACGCGCAAGGTTTAATTGATTAGATGACTCTACGGACCATCTATGCTAGTTATCCCATTAACTAGTTATGACCAAATACTTTGGTTAATGATTAGGTTTGAGTTTGTGAAAATGTTTACGGCCCATTGGTGATTGATTGAAATAATAATTCTTCAATTATTATTACTACTTTCATTTGTTGTGAACTTATAAAAGCATATTTGAAGTGTTTAAATGTTGTATCGTATAAGTATGAAATACGTCGCGATGTCTGACACTTAGTGTAAACCTTTAGTTTTAAGTTTATGGAAAAACGGATGTTCGAAAACTAAAATATGCCATTTTCGACCCCTAGATGACTCCGGATGGCCTAAAACTGACTAGGCTAAGGTACTTAGCCTTGACCATTGAGTTGTTTTTGAATGACCGAGCGAATTTAAGCCCAATCCGTTACAATAAATTTTTCATCGAAAAGCTACCATGTTTAAGTTTTAGGGGAATACGCCGTATTCCGGAAAAATAGAGGGAATACGCCGTATTCCGAGGAGGCGCAGGTAGATCATGTTTTCTGGGCGGGAATACGCCGTATTCCCTTGAATACGCCGTATTCATGTGGTCTGGGCAGGAATACGCCGTATTCCCTTGAATACGCCGTATTCCGAGGGCCGATTCAAGTCTGTAGTTTCAAAATCATACCCAAACCAAATCTAATCCGCAATTTAACTAGCAATCATCAATCCTAACGTTACTATATGATAATCTAAGCTATATAAACATGAATTTAACGAAAGAGAGGTGATGATTCTTACTAATTGAAATTGGAACCGAAATGGAGCTAGGTGGTGATGGTGAAGAAGATGATGACTATGGTGATGATGGTTAATCCCTTATGCTTCCTTCTTTGATGATGATTCCGAAAAGATGATGATGATGGTGGTTTGAGGTGTGAGCCGAGAGAGAGATTGAGAGAGATTGAAGAAAGTTTGAAGAAAATGAAATGGAAAAATGAGAGTAAGGGTGCGGTTTGGTTAGCTTCTGAGGGAAGGAGACCGGCTCCAATTATTGGAGTCGGTTGGTGATATTTTGTGGTACAAAATACCCGTGTTTTCGTACCCGATCGAAAACTAGTATAATGTTTTAATTCGATAAATTTCTATAATTGATATCGTACGTATTTTAATCGAAGTATTTTAATAAAAATACTTTTAATGAGATATAAAAATATATCTTTTTTTTTATCTTTCTGAGACGGACACGATTTAATTTATTTCGTCGCGTTTGAGTAAGAAGGTATAAAACGAAATATGTTTTATTTTATCTAATGTAAATAATAATTACTATCTCCAATAATAATACATTATTTATATGTTTTGTCGCGACTGTTTTTACATTAGTACGATACGAATACTTTATATAATATATAAATAATATATAGTAATATGTGGATATTAAATAATAATTCTGTATTACTTAATATTTGTTTTTCACCAATGCCGTATAAGTGAATCGGAAATTTGGCCGATTTGAAAATGCACGATTAAATATAATCGCGTATTGATATATATTCAACAATATATATATTGATACATACAATTAGCCTAATACATAGAACTAATTACACGTATTTCTAAATGATTAGGAACTAAAAACTAGTCCTAATTTGACGGGTGTCACAACAAGCCAGTCCAAGATTCGTTGTTTCAAGTGTCAAGGGTTTGGACATTTCCAAAATGCATGTCCAAATAAAAGAGTAGTGAATTTAAGGGAAGCCCTTGATTACCGTGAAGAGCTGATCGAAGAAGAGGAAAGGTTGGGTGATGTCTTTGTGTTTGAAGAGAAAGAGGAGTCTAAAGAGGAGGAAAGTTATGAAGCACCGGTTTATGCATGACTTTGGTTCTTAGAAATTTACAAACTAAAGTTGTGCATGCTGATTCCAATCAAAGAGACCAGCTTTTCCATACCAAATGTCTTGTCAAAGACAAATGGTGTAGCGTGATTATTGATGGGGGAAGTTGCACTAATGTTGCTTCTAGTGAAATGGTGTCAAAATTGGGTTTACTCACTACAGCCCATCCTAAACCATATGCACTCCATTGGCTAGATGATGTCAATAAGGTGAAGGTGTCAAAACAGACGAGGGTTGGATTAACTATGGGTTCGTATAAGGATGAAGTCCTTTGTGACGTGATTCCCATGGATGCTTGCCATGTGTTGTTGGGACGTCCTTGGCAGTTTGATAGGGACGTGATACATAGGGGGAGGAGCAACGAGTATGAGCTGAAGGATAAAGGCAAAAAAATTGTGTTGAAGCCTATGTCCTCACAAACAGTTCGTTCGATAAGTACCAAACAGAAAAAAGGAGCAAATCTCGCCATGTTGGCCAGTGAACGGGAGGTTGAGCAAGCTCTTGATTGTGGAGAAGTGGTGTATTTGTTGTTGTCCAAGGAGAATTCTATGGGGGACGTAAATTTGACGGAGGGCAGCCCCATTGCTGATCTGTTACTTGAGTACCAAGATGTGTTTCCTGATGACTTGCCATCCGGTTTACCTCCTATTCGTGGTATTGAGCATCAAATAGACCTTATTCCGGGAGCACCATTGCCTAATAAGGCTGCTTATCGGTGTAATCCAGAGGAAACAAAGGATTTACAAAAACAGGTTGAGGAGCTTGTGAGCCGAGGTTATGTACGTGAAAGCTTAAGCCCGTGTGCTGTACATGTTTTGCTTGTACCTAAGAAGGATGGAACGTGGCGGATGTGTGTTGATAGTAGGGCAGTGAATAACATTACCATCAAATATCGTTTTCCAATCCCAAGGCTAGATGATATGTTAGACGAACTCCATGGATCGGTGGTGTTTTCAAAAATTGATTTGCGGAGTGGTTATCATCAGATTCGAATATGGGAATGAGATGAGTGGAAAACAGCCTTCAAGACCAAGCATGGGTTATATGAGTGGACCGTGATTCCCTTTGGTCTCACGAATGCTCCTAGTACGTTTATGAGGTTAATGAATGAAGTTTTGAAGTCGTTCCTAGGCAGGTTCGTTGTGGTTTATTTGGATGATATATTGGTGTATAGCAAGAACAAGGAAGAACATTTGAAACATTTGAAGCAAGTCTTTGAAACCCTTAGAGCTCAAAAACTCTTTGGAAAAAAGGAGAAGTGTTCATTTCTAGTTGATGAAGTGATGTTCTTGGGTTATGTGGTTTCCAAAGAAGGGGTGTGGGTGGATCAAACCAAGATTGAAGCAATCAGGTCCTGGCCTAGTCCTAAAAACATAAGCGAAGTGCGTTCATTTCATGGTTTGGCCTCATTTTATCGGCGTTTTATTCGTGATTTCAGTACCCTTACTAGTCCCATTACTAACTGTTTGAAAAAAGTTTCATTTGTATGGGGTGTAGATGCTCAAAAGGCATTTGAAACAATCAAGGAGCACTTATGTGCTGCTCCTGTTTTGGCTCTTCCAGATTTTTCTCAACCCTTTGAAGTTGAGTGTGATGCAAGTGGGGTCAGTATTGGTGCTGTTCTTATTCAAGCCAAACGTCCCATTGCTTACTTTTCGGAGAAATTAGGAGGTGCTCGTTTGAATTATTGTACTTATGACAAGGAATTTTATGCCATCGTTAGGGCACGGGATCATTGGAGTCATTATTTGCGTGCAAATCATTTCATTTTGCATTCGGATCATGAATCCTTGAAGTATATTAATGGACAGCAGAAGTTGAGTCCAAGGCATGCTAAGTGGGTGGAGTTTTTGCAATCCTTTCATTACTCATCGAAGTATAAGGATGGTAAAAGTAATGTGGTGGCTAATGCACTTTCTCGTCGTTATGCTTTACTTGCTACACTTGATGTTCGGTTGTTGGGCTTTGAAACTTTAAAGGATTACTATGTTGATGACATCGATTTTGGTGAGTTGTTTGGAAAATGTTCTAATGGTAATGGCTTCCATGGGGAGTTTTCGGGGCAAGATGGTTTTCTTTTCAAAGGGAACCGGCTTTGTGTCCCAAAACATTCTGTTCGTGAATTATTGATAAGTGAAGCACATGGTGGTGGGTTGGCTGGCGTTTTTGGGGTGGTCAAGACCTTAGAAGTAATGAAAGAGCATTTCTTTTGGCCAAAGATGTTAGGGGATGTAACTAACATTGTGGGTAAGTGTGTGACATGTCATATGACTAAAAGTTCGTTCAAACCTGGTTTGTACTCACCTTTACCAGTTCCAGTTCGTCCTTTGGAAGATGTGTCCATGGATTTTATTGTGGCATTGCCTCCCACTCAAAGGGGTAAGGATGCTATTATGGTCGTGGTTGACAGGTTCTCTAAAATGGCTCACTTTGTTGCTTGTAACAAAACTGATGATGCTAGTAACGTGGCTGATTTATATTACCGGGAGATTGTACGTTTGCATGGAATTCCCAAAACCATTGTTTCAGATCGGGACTCCAAGTTTTTAAGTTATTTCTGGAATACCTTGTGGAGGAAGGTGGGAACCAAGTTGTTGTTTAGCACATCACATCATCCTCAAACGGATGGTCAAACTGAAGTTACAAACAGGACCTTAGGGACATTGTTGCGGGGGTTGGTGAGCAAGACTCAAAAGGATTGGGATGTTAAGCTTGCTCATGCTGAATTTGCTTATAACCGTTCTCCTACTTATGCTACTGGTCATTCTCCATTTGAAGTCGTTTATGGAGTTAATCCCTATCTGCCATTAGATTTGGTTCCATTGCCATAGGAGGAGTTGGTTCACAAGGATGCTGATGCTAAGCTAAAGTCTATGATGAAGTTGCATGAACAAGTTCGTAAGCGAATTGAGGCTGTTAATGCAACTTACAAACAGAAATCCAATAAAAGTAGGAAGCCTCGGGTGTTTGCTGATGGTGATCTAGTGTGGGTGCATTTGAGAAAAGAACGTTTTCCAAGCAAACGTAAGAACAAATTGATGCCAAGAGCTGAAGGTCCTTACAAGTTGGTTGCACGTGTGAATGATAATGCAAACAAGGTCGAGTTACCAGGAGATTATGGGGTGCATGCTACTTTTAACATGGGAGATCTTTCACCATATCTTGATGATGATGGTCTTGCTGAATTGAGGTCAATTCCTTTCAAAGGGGGAGGGGATGATACATTCATGGATAAAGAAGGCCCGAAAGGTGATGGGTTGTTGAATGATGGATTGGCGCTTACTATTGGGCTCGAAGCTGGTTTGGGCTCAATAAATCATGGAGTGTGCATGGTAACTTTGGTGGATTAAAGTTTTGCTGGTGATGATGCATGGTGAACGAAATTATGGGCTTTAAATGTGGTTTTATTTATCATAATGTGGTTTTATTTATCTTATATTGTAGTTAAAAAGACTCCTTTATTGTGAGGCTTTTGGAGTTCTGTAACCAACAAGCTTTGTAGGCTTTACATAGCCATTTTCAGTTGGAATAAGGGATATATGATCAGACTTTTCAAAATTTTCTCTTGAATTATTGTTATAATTCTTTTGATTGTCATTTTTGGGACGTGTTCTTGATTTTGGCTGGATTCAAATCAATAGGTCTTGATTTGCAATCTGTTTTAGCAAATTATAGGTCTAATTTGTTAAACACATCTATCCTACACACTACTTCCAATTTATTCAGATCCATACACGTATCAACAAACCTATGAACTCACCAACTTTATGTTGACCTTTCAGTATGTATTTCTCAGGTAACCAGCCGCAGTAGGATGCTTTTGGAAGCATTTAGCTCGAGTCACATATTTTCAAACACACAGAGATTAGATTGCATATTGTATTTTGTACTATCGAATATGTAGTAGAAATCTCTAGACTTATTATGCGAACTCCAACTACTATGTAAACATTTTAAATTTGGTAATGTAATTATTTTTGAAAACGTCTGATTTAAAGGTCGTTTGTTGTAATCTTTGTGTGATGATATTCGATTTGGTTGGCGCCCCCGTGACACCTCATACTTCCGATGTCACGTATTTTGGGGGTGCGACAAATATTGTCTCAAAAATGTTCAGCCAAATAATCTCGAGACCTAATCAAAAACAATTACAAAGTGAAGATCAAGATATCCACGAGATAAATCGATCGATAGGGAATCAATAGAACGGTTCACATAAGGCATCGGTCTTAAATTCAAATATACAATGCATAATATCTTTGATTAATGTTCTTTCGCTCGATTTACCGTTACATTGTATCGTGCGGGTATATTACTAGCGTTATCAAATCGATACATAGAAGAAGAATACTCCAAACCAAAGAACCAATCATGCCTTCAAACGGAAACGAACTGTAATTATTTTTTTTCAACATCAAAACAACTTATATGTGGCAAAAAGTCATGTTTTTAGGCACATATTTCCTGCACATTTGACCTAATTCTTGGTGAAAACACTTGAAATAAACGTTTATCTACTTAATTTCACAAAGTTGGTCAAATTATAGACATTGTTATAAAAAGTGCTTAAATCATCCAAAAGGCACGCAAATCGAGGCAGATTATTCAAACAACTGATTCTCACATACTTTTAACCACATTATGATACAAGTTCTTAAATAGTCTCATATGATATATCAGGTTATTCCAAGACTGTGGAATCAAGAATCGTGCAGATCGGGTAAGGAACGAGGAAGATAGAGCTTTCTGAGCGCAAACCGAGGGCATTCCGCACACGCCAAACCTACAAACATCCAAATTTGTCACATTTGGCATCATTAGAAGCGTAACGGAATTACGAGACAGCAGGCGAAAGAATCAAGTCAAACGGACGAGAAACGAAGAAGATACGCGCGAATGAAGCAACGAGAGAAGCCAAAAAAAAATCACACGGCCTAGCACACGGCCCCCCTGAAGCCATGTACGGCCTTGGGAAGGCCGTGTACGGCCCTGATATGGCCATGTACGGCTTGTATCAGGCCATGTATGGCTTGGTTTGCCTTCGTGCACTCACATCTTGCTTCGTGTGCTTCGTTTGCGTGTACGTGCATGCTTGTGGGCTTGTACTCTTGATCCAAGGCTTGCCTATTAATAGATGGCTCCATTCCTTCATTCCAGACACCTTTTCTCATTCCATTCTCTACTTTCTCTCTCACACACTCCCTCTCTCTCTAGTTTCTCTCTCTAGCTTTCTATCTCTAGCTTTTAGGTTAGTTTTAGGTTAGTAGTCAGTTAGTTCTTGGTTAATATTTAACCAAGGCTAACGGAGGGGTAATATTGTAATATTGTTGAAGATACTTTGAGGGTTCATTTTGTAATATTGTCGAAGATATTTCGGAGGTTCCGCTCGT
This sequence comes from Helichrysum umbraculigerum, assembly GCA_949592205.1. Taxonomy (NCBI): domain Eukaryota; kingdom Viridiplantae; phylum Streptophyta; class Magnoliopsida; order Asterales; family Asteraceae; genus Helichrysum; species Helichrysum umbraculigerum. The sequence continues at coordinate 56,307,163 of CATIUR010000003.1, read as the reverse complement.
TGTAATCTTTCAGCATATATTCAAGTTGCGCACTATTTACGGATATATCTTTCCTTATCTATCATGATGCATGTTATTATTGTTATTATGCTAGATTTAGGATAACTTGCCATGATTAGTGAGTAGTTATATTGCGTGTTTGTTGTGATGTAGTTAGTCGTTAATTGGGATGATGTCATTATGAAACAACGGAACGTGGAAGCTATGAAAGTCGTGGGCACAATCCGTTGTGGAATAATGTTCCCAACTATTATATAGTATAAATGAAAACTTGGTGCTTTGATTACACATTCCATCTATGATTTTAAACCGCATTCAACTAATGCCTTTCCGCCAATAAACGTGGTTAAAACCTTTTTGATAAGACGTCATATCAGGGGTAATTAATTATCTGTGTTTAAATAACATTGTCTGGTTTTAAGCTGTGGAACTACTAACCAAGAGTACACCGTGATTAAACTACAACTTAAATATATATATGTTAAATGGCATGGTCTGGTTTTGAAGCCGTGGAACTACTAATCAGGTATTGTACACTGTGAATAAACTAGAGATTTATTGGTTAAATTCAAGTGAGGGCTGGTTTAAATCATAAATGGAGAATCTTTGATCTTAAATACAAACTTAGTTTATGAATCCAGTAAGGAAGACGAGGAATCATCTGATATTCCAAATATGTCTATCACCCCTGGATTCTACAAAAACCATTGATGGAAAGTAATCAAACACCAACCAAGTCTTAAACTTAAATGATTTATTCAATTAAGTATCACTGTGGTGTTAAGAATGGTAGGAACATTAGTGGGTCTGTTACTCTATGCATGCGCCCAGGAATATTCATATTCCAGAAAAGGGTCACTGTTCCGTAACAGGGCTGTGTTGAGAGTTGAGCAGCCTCCTCCGATCAGAATCATGATAGCCTAGTTACTCAGTGACATACTGATTGAGCAATCAATTAGTAGGGTACTAGTGTTTACACCACAAATACTTGAAACAAATAAAATACAAATCTTTAGAAAGATGTTTTCATAACTTAAACTAAAACATCATCCCTATGAAAGGCTAACGAAGTCACAACAAACACCTCCTCTATCCTGACTGCTACCTCTTTATTTTATTGCCTAGTTTAATTAATTTACTTGTTTAGTTTAATTAGTAGTATAATTTAGAAAAACAAACAAAACAAAAACCAATTTTAAACTCTTTTCAAAACCTTCCTTCACTAGCCAGATTTGAACATTCTGATTTCCCTGTTTCACAATACAGTTGATTTTTAAGAACGACCATGAGTTATACTTGCTCTTGTAAGTAGAATTTAGGCCCCAGCTTTTTACAAATTTAAAACCCTGTTGTTGCTACGTAACGACCGTGGCACAACAAGTTTTTGGCGCCGCTGCCGGGGAATCAACTGTAAGACTCAGAGGCGTCATGAAGAACTTTCTTTCTAGTGACCCTTTAGGATGGTTCTTTCTTCTTAAACCCCTGAAAATTCTTTCAACACTTCCTTTTCCTTATCCCGAAGATGACATCCTACCCATCCGACGAGAGAAGCGATCACCTTCCCACAATCCTACAACCACCGTACGCATAACTCTCGCTAATAGCAACAAACCCTCGATAGAAGTTCACGGAGGACCCATACGCTACCCGGAGATTAAAGGAGCATCATTCAAGCTTAAACACGACGTAATGCAGCTGATCCTGAATCGCTGCCAATTCAACAGACTACAGAATGATGACCCCTACTCCCACCTAAAAAAAATTCATCACCTGTCGCACCCCCAAAACACGTGGCAGCGGAAGTATGAGGTGTCACGGGGGTGCCGACCAAATCAAATATCACAACACAAAGATTAAAGCAAACGACCTCTATATGAGACGTTTGAAAATATTAAATTACCATATTTCAAATGTTTACAAAACATCTGGAGTTCGCATAAACCGTTAAGAGAATTCTAATACATTACTGAATATATAAACTACAGCTAAATGCAATCTATTCTCTTGATGTTTGAAAACCATGCGACTCGAGCTAAGCTTTCTAAAAGCTTCCTACTGCGGCGGGTTACCTGAGAAATACATACTAAAAGGTCAACATAAAGTTGGTGAGTTCATAGGTTTGTAAGCAGTCGTTTAGTTATGATCCACAAGATTTCAAAAGTTTGCATCATTCAACAATGACATGTAAAAGTATCGTTAACCAACAATAAGTAAAAGTATTGCATATTGCAATATTAGTATACCATTTGCAATGAGTCTCATAGTTCGAGCTTAACGTTGTTTGCCTCCGGTAAGTGTACTAATCTGATACACTTCTAAATCACAAATAATATTGCGAGGGGGTTGACTAGCGCGACTAGTCCGGACGAGGTTTGTCAAACCCTGATAGATCTATCCAATAGTATTCACGCACAAATTTTAACGAACTATGATGTAGAGGACTTTAGTGGATTAAATCAGGTCTCATGCAATCCGTACGAAAAGTTGTTACCAGTACTTGTGATCATATAAGCTGTTGTATAAAACAGTTGTATGTATTCTCACCCCAGTTGAAAAACAGTAAAAAAAGGGCTATGAAACTCACCAGTGTTTAGCAGGTAGCAAGCAATAATCAAATAAAAAGCAATATGGGTCCCAAGGTGCAACCTTCTAACGTCCTAAACATATAAGGTTGTGTAAGTAGATGTCTCATAAGACCATCTATAGCGATTGTATAAGTGGGGGTTAATGTCCACTTAAGCCAATCGTGTAGGTGGAGGGTTAAAGTCCACCTAGAGCTAGTTCATCAACTAGTATGTCCAAATAAGTTATTCAAATTCGTTTATCGAAAACGTGTACGACCCGTTGGTGAAAGTTTGTAATAATAATCTTAAACCATTATTATTACGTGTTGTTTCATTGTATACTATCCAAGTATATTATTCGTGTGTTGTATCGTATACAAGTATTGAAGTTGTGTGAGTTCGACACTTAGTGTGAAAACTAGTTTTGGTAGTTTCTGTTTTAGGCGTCACTTAGGGGCGACACTCGATTGGGCAGCGACACTTGGGAAGTGTCGCCGAATTCGATTTTTAAATAAGTAGCATCACTCAAGTAAGTGTCGCTATAAGCGACACTTGGTTGGTTAGCGGCACTAGGTTAAGTGACGTTAAACGTGATTTTTAAATTGGCAGCGTCACTTGGGGTAAGTGTCGCTATAGGCGACATTTAGTTCAGGCGGCACTTGGGTAAGTGATGCTAAATAAGTAATTTGAATAATTAGGCGGCATTAAGGGTAAGTGACGCTAGATTAGGCGTCACTTGGGTAAGTGTCGCTGGTTAGGCGACACTTGTGCCTGATCAGCTTTCCAAATTTAATCCAAGTGTTCTAAGTGTAGGTTTTTCATTCGGGAAACTTTCTATGTTTAGTTTTTGGTCCAAGTTACTAACTAAGTCACCCAAACCCATTTTTGTTACCACTTTCCAAAAATAGTAAGTTTTGTCGTTTTTAGCCACCGAGCCATTTTTGTTGACTTGGTCAACCCTACCCGGTTTGACCCGAAAATTTTACCCAACCCATACATCAGTTTATAGAGCCCATAAAATTTGTCGGTTCGTGTCGGAGTTCACCCAAAGTGTCGGTTTTTAACATGCAACTTAAGATTTCAAGATTTCATATTTTCGACTTTTGTCGGTTTAGTTCGCCACTAGATTTCACCTACTTCTGGTCCAATTCTAAGTTCACAATTTTTACCAACTGATCTTCTAAGTGTCTAGATCATAACATAATTTTCCTGAGATTTATAATTGTGACATCCCGTAGTTTCGACGTAATTATAAACGTATTATTGCACGCATTCTTAGGTTAATTCCCTACTTTGAGTGAATTCACAACAATTTTAGAGGTAAGTCTAGCAAAGCCCAACTAGTTAATACGCGTAGTATTACGATTTGTAATTAGTTATAATTATGTACAAAACAATTGGAACAAACGCGACAAAAATATACGACTGTTGATGAACAAAATTATTAATAATATGAAATTTTTTTAAATAACGCTATTAACTATTGAATATTATGTCGATAATATTTACAAAGTATTATATAACGCATAACGTTTATTCCATAAAACTGAAACAAAATAAAGTTAAAAATCTTATAAACTTAACTAAATTATTTCTATAAAATATCTCAACTAAAAATATATTCGATAATACATTTAAAATATTTTAACGTTTAACGATCGGGGAAACGAACACCATACAGAACGCAAACACGGGAGACGAAAAAGGAGACAAAACCCCTCCCCATCCCCTCCTTTCTTTCATTTCATTTTTACTTTCTCTCTCTCTTCCTCTCTTTTCTCTCTAAACTACCACCATACCACCACCACCTTAATCCATCAAAAACTACCACTAAAAGACCTCCGATCACCCAACCCATTTAGAGAAAAACGCTCACGAGATCACGATCTACACTTCTACCTTTTCGGATTCAAAATCGACACGCGTAAGTTCCCGACATTTTTCGTAAATTCTTAGATTTCGAAGTTTTCTTTGATATTTCATGTTTAGTATACTTAGATCATCATGTTTTAGTGTTTTATACAACTGAAAATGTCCAAAATCGAGCCAAAAATCCGTTTTTGTGAGCTGTTCGTCGAACAGTCTAAGTGTCGCTAGTGTGCCAAAAACAGTGATAGCGACACTAGCTAAGTGTCGCTATGTCAAGTGTCGCCCCTATAGCGACACTACTAAAGTGTCGCTGAAATACTTAAATCTGATCTATTCTAGCGACACTACCTTAGTGACGCCATAAATTAACAAGTGTCGCCTATAGCGACACTAACCAAGTGTCGCTAATCAATCGAAAATCAGGAATCTAGCGATACTCACCTAGTGTTGCCTATAGCGACACTAGCCCAGTGTCGCCAAAAACAGTTTGTTGACAAACAATATTTCTCACTAAGTGTTGAGACTGAGATTTTACCACCTGATTTTACCCGGAAATGAAGTTTCGAATGCGTTTTTACCACAGCAACATAGCAGAAATAAAAATTTTCCAAGCTGACTTGGCAGCTCGACCCCAACCAGGGGCTCTGCCCCTTGGACCCCGCCAGAGGTTGCCACCCCTTGGACCCCGCTACCAGGGGCGCTGCCCCCGGACCCCCGTACACAATTTCATACTTTATAAAAATACAACGAAACATACAGAATTATACTTCTGAAGTTTTGATTTTCAAACTATCACCAACGAGTCGTATACCTTTTCACAACTATGAAATACAAACGTAAACATTAAACGAACACTTTGGACATAACTTGGTTGTACGAACACTAGCATGGATGGTCAACTACGACATCCACATACTTATTAAATCTCATACGTTTAAGACGTTAGGAGATTCTGGACTATACTTGGGCTTTAGGCTTTGCTAGCACTCAAACACATTCAACTCAACAGGTGAGTTCACAGCCCATACCTTATTGTTTTACTACTTTTGAATAGGGGTGGAAAACATAGTCAACTGCTTATTTGATTGCCATAACTGCTTTTACTTACAAGACTGTGTACTTGATTTGCTCGAACGATTAGAGTACATTAAACTGTTGAACTCTTACACGAAACTGGTATTTATGAAACAACATTTTCATAAACTTGATAAACTTTGTTTGGTAGACCGGAAAACGACCAGTACTTTTTGTGTAAACACTGGAGAACGACCAGCAACGTATTTTAGTGCCAGAGAACGACTGGCCAAGTGGACGGGAGAACGACCCGTGCGTATTTGGATGGGAGAACGACCCATGCGTCTTTTGACCGGAGAACGACCCGTGCGTATTTGGATGGGAGAACGACCCATGCGTCTTTTGACCGGAGAACGACCAGTACTGTGTTTCGCTGGAGAACGACCAGCAGTGTTTATTGCCAGAAAACGACTGGCCGAGTTGGAAGGGAGAACGACCCATGCGTCTTTAGACCGGAGAACGACCGGTACTGTTTTGGAAACGCTGGAGAACGACCAGCAACATATTTTAAACTGTACTCTGGGCAACATCCCACGTAAACTGTATTTGGGCAACATCCCAACCGAACTACATTTGGATAACGATCCACAAAACGATTACTTAACTATTATGGCAATAACTGTTTACGAACGTATTTGGTTAATCAAACTGTACTTGCAAACATAAAACCTGTGAATTCACTTGTAACACCCGCCAAATTAGGACTAGTAATTAGTGCCTAATCATATGTTAATACATGTAATTAGTTCCTTGTTAGGCTAATTAATGTATCGAATTATATATATTGTTGAATATATACGAATATGTGATTTGATTAAATCGTACGCAATTTAAATCGGATGTATTTCGATTCAATATTATACGGACGTTGGTGACCACTTTTATTAAATAACGCTTTTATATCCAAAAATATTATTTTGATAATATTTCGTATTCATTCGTATCGTACAAACCGAACTTACACAATTCAAAATAGTAAAACGCGCAAACGAAATAAACTAACTTACGTTTTATAACACAAATATAAAATGATTTGTAAAATATTTAAATAATATATCGCGTAATAAATCGTAATTTAAAACTTATAATTCAAATGTAAATAATTATTTAACGTTTAAACGACGGAGCAAACGAACACCACACGGGACGCGGGGCGAAAACTGGAAAGTGGGGATAACCCCCACCCCCCACTTACTTTTCTTCATTTCATTCTCTTTCTCATCTCTCTCTCCTATTTTCTCTCTAATAATCAAAATCACCACCATCCACCTAAATCGCACAATACTACTATCAAACGCAACCGGATCATAAATATTTTTAGAGATTCACGACCATCTCGCGACGATCTACAACGCTATCTTTCCGGATTTTTATTTCGGCAAATTGTAAGTTTCCGACAAAATCCCGAAATCACTCGATTCTTAGTATTTTTTTCATTTGTGGTTGTTATTATAACTAGTATATGTCCATTACAATGTATAAAACACGAAATTACAGCTTGAAAACGGGTTAAAAACGGATTTTTGGCCAGAAAATGTTGAACAGCCGGATTTCTGGGCTGGTGTTCATCCATGCGACACAAGCATTGTGTCGCATGTTGTGTCGTATTTTAGCCTTTGTGTCGCATAAACTCCCTTGTGTCGTACCTTATGTCGTACCAAATAATTAGTGTCACAAGTCCTGCGACACAACCACTATGTCGCATACCCATACGACACAATCACTATGTCGCTGTTGAATCAGCATTTCGCATCCATGCGACACAACCCTTGTGTCGTATGGACATTGTGTCGCACTCCTATGCGACACAACCCTTGTGTCGCATGATTCATTTAGTGTCGCATGATTGTGTCGCATAAAACAACAGGTTTTCAAATCTCAATTTCACTAAGTGTCGGAACTATATAACCTCAAACCCTTATACGATACGACCTATAAAACACTTTGGGACACACTTTTAAGTGCAAAACGCCTATTACAAAATAATAATACTTAAAGTTTATTATTCCAAACCCATCACCAACGGGCCGTACATGTTTTCAAACATTTATCAAATAAACCAAATCGAAGTAATTTGGACATATATAGTTGTGTAACAACTACATGGGTGATCTTTTGAGATACCCAATCATGATTATAACCATCGCGTGTCGTGGACACCCTCAGGTTACAAGTCGTTGGACTTCATTACTCGCTAATCAACTTACGTTTGTTTAAACGCATTCAGACTCAGGTGAGTCTCATAGCCCCTCTTTTACTATTTTACTCAGGGGTGTGATATACTGCTCAAACTTTTAACATGTGAACGCAAGTACCAACTTTTCATATACTACATGAGTTTTTCGAAACTAATCATTTAAAGTCCTCCGTCAGCATAGTTGTTAATACGTTGTAGCGTGAATATTAGTATATGGTACCATATAGGATTGACCCTCCTCGTCCGGGTTAGCAAGCACTAACCGGGTAAACGGACGTACTAATATTTGGGAAGACGAATGTTGATTAGGCATTCGTGGAGGCACCTCGCCCGGAATTCTCTATAGGGGACCCGGCCCTCGAGTTAAGCTCAACTATGTACTCATGGCTGTATACACGATGATTATCATTTAATTGCTGGATGCAATTCATTATTTAAATCTTGCGGTTCATACGATATTACTTGATTTCAAACCTGTGAGCTCAACAGCTTTATAGCTGACCTTTTAGCATATATCGCAGGTACCCAGCAGTAGGATGTTTCTGCTTCAGGATTTAGCTCGAGTTAGTATACAGACGATTGAGATTTTCTTGCATTAGTATATTTTGTATAAGTACTTATGTACTGAAATCTCATTATATTTAACTCGAGCTATGTAAAGCTTTAAATGTTGTAAACATTTCAATTATCAATATATTTTGTTAAAACGACGCATATAGAGTCGTTTGCTATTTATCTTTGTGCTTTGTTATTGATTAGTAACACCCAAATCAAGCTTCCGCAAATCATTAAATTTGGGGGTGTTACAGATTGGTATCAGAGCCTAAGGTTATAGTGAACTAGGTTGCATTAGTGAGCCTAGACTATGACCATTAGGCAGTATTCCTTATTAGGTATGACTGGTTCAGGGATTACAGCATACGAGTTTAATTTAACATAGCCTGATCAACTATGTACAATTAAGCAAAGATGATGTAAGATCTGAAAGTAGTTATGGCTTAACAGGGTACAATAGAAGACTCTGACCTCGAGAGAACCGAGACTTAAACATGTTTATGCTAGTAACTCAATAGGCTATGTTATATAGGAGCTATATGAATATAGGCCTCAATCTTACTAACGCTTTGTCTCAGAAATGGCAAACATTCCATCAAATTCATCTCGTTCTCAATCCGGGTCGCAGAACCCAAGGGTAGCAAGGAGGAACAGCAGGTTGCCTCGAGCTGGCCCGTATCCCACTCACATCGCCTTACCGGCTTTAGCCGCTAGAGTAAACCAACACGAGCAGCGACTTCGCACCATGGATGTCGTGTTGCAGGAAACCAACGAAAACTGGCGACTTACATCTCTAGAACGCATTGAACAGGTCTCCGACGACCTTGAAACCACAAACAACAACATGGATGTCCTTCGCAACCAAATAATAGAAATAAGGGTGGAAAATGCCCTTCTACAACAAAGGATGGAAGAATGTGAACAGCGCTCACATGAAGCAGAAGAGTATGCGCGTGGACTAACACAACAACTTGCACTAGCAGAAGACAACGCCCGACAAGCTAGCAGGCTTGCAACCACTGTGGACCGTCTTGTCACGATGATGGAACAAATTAATCTACGTCAAGACTAGTGTAGTCTTTGTCTTGTAATCTATCCTGTAATCTAGTAACTATCTACGCGCTACTCTATAATTCAGTCGGATGTAACAATTCCCGACATCTTTTGTAATACATCTGTAGGATGTAACCTTTGAACTCGTATTAGCTATCAAATATTTCTTGTTGTTCAACTCATATTAATTGCCATAATCCTTTTTCATATTGATGTTATGTATTACCACCTTTATACATGTACATCTGAAATAAATACAATTTTCTTACAAAATCTCATGTATCTTCATTTCTTTTATTGAAGAATCATGCCGCCAAAGACACGACCTTACACAGATGCTCAGATCACGTCACTCATAACCCAGGCTGTTACTGAAGCCTTGGCTCGGAATACCCCACCCAACTCCACAAGAAACAGCGATACCGCTGGAACCTCTGCCGTCAAACCTTGTTCTTACAAGGACTTCCAAAGCTGCAAACCCTCGAGCTTCAAGGGTTCTGAAGGAGCCATCGGACTGATCAGATGGTTCGAGAAAATGGAAACTGTTTTCCGTGTTAGTAAATGCGCGGAGAACGACAAAGTAAACTTCGCCACCTGCTCTCTTGAAGATGATGCCCACTCTTGGTGGAATTCATATACCCAATCAGTGGGTGCTAACATTGCCTACCAACTCACTTGGGAGGAATTGAAGGCAAAACTCACTGCCAAATACTGCTCTATCGCCAAACTCCAAAAGCTAGATGAGGAGTTCTGGAACTTAAAGGTTCAGGGTGGTGATATCGATGGTTATACCACCAGGTTTCAACAACTAGCTGCCCTCCGCCCAGCTATGGTTAGCACTGAACCTGATAAAATCAGGAAGTACACCCTTGGTCTCCCTGATCCTGTTCGGGGACATGTCATCTCTTCAAAACCAACCACCATTGAAGGTGCGATCCTATTGGCCCAAGACCTAATGTCCATGAGCCAAGATTCTGAACCACCCACTTCATCCTCCCATAACAACAAACGCAAGTGGTCTGACTACCACAACAACCCCTCCAACCAACAAAACAAGAAACCCGACACCATCAAAGCTTACAACACCACCACTGACATCATCCGGGGCTACACTGGGAGCAAACCTTATTGTTCCAAGTGCAGTCGCCACCATGAAGGTTCCTGTGGTCCCTTTTGCAACAACTGCAAGAGGTACGGCCACCTCACAAAAGATTGCCGCTCTCCTACCAACAACAATTCCAACAACAACACCAGACCACCCAAAGTATGCTTTGAGTGTGGGAAACCTGGGCATTTCAGGGACTCGTGCCCAAAACTGAAGAACAACAACAACAACAACAACCGCAACAATAGCAACAACAACAACACTCGCAGCAGAGCTTTTGTCATCAAATCTGGGGACGCCCGCCAAGACCCGAATGTGGTCTCGGGTATGTTCCTCCTCAACAACTTAACTGCTTCCGTTCTATTTGATACTGGTGCTGATAGAAGCTTTATCTCCGATGATTTTTGCCCATTACTTGACATCACTCCTGTTGCCTTAGATGTTAAGTACACTGTAGAGCTAGCAAATGGAAAACTTGTAGAAACCACCAGTGTGATACCTAATTGCACTTTAAACCTAGCTGACGAAACCTTTTCGATCGACCTTATACCCATTGAAATCGGAAGTTTCGACGTCATTATCGGAATGGACTGGTTGTCCAAGCATCGAGCTGAAATCGTTTGTCATGATAAAATCGTCCGTATCCCACTCGCCGTTGGTGGAACCTTGATCATACAGGGGGAGACCGGTGGGACGGGACTCAATATAATCTCCTGCTTAAAAACCCGAAAATTTCTGAGAAAGGGTTACCCCGCAATACTTGCACACATCACAGAGAAGAAGTCGGAGGAGAAGCGACTTGAGGATGTGCCAATTGTTAGAGACTTTCCCGAAGTCTTTTCGGAAGAATTACCTGGTCTACCTCCGCTTAGACAGGTTGAGTTCTCGATTGATCTCGTGCCGGGTGCCGCACCGGTGGCCCGCACACCATACCGTTTAGCCCCATCCGAACTTCAGGAGTTGTCCTCTCAGTTACAGGAACTTCTGGATCGAGGATTCATTAGACCGAGTTCTTCACCTTGGGGAGCTCCGGTCTTATTTGTCAAAAAGAAGGACGGTTCATTTCGAATGTGCATCGACTACCGAGAGTTGAACAAATTGACCGTCAAGAACCGTTATCCACTTCCTCGCATTGATGATTTATTCGACCAACTTCAGGGTTCAAGTTTCTACTCAAAAATCGACCTGCGATCAGGATATCACCAATTACGAGTTTGCGACACCGATATTCCAAAAACTGCTTTCAGAACTCGTTACGGGCACTACGAATTCCAAGTGATGCCCTTTGGTCTAACCAACGCCCCGGCTGTATTCATGGACCTCATGAATCAGGTGTGCAAACCTTACCTCGATAAGTTTGTCATCGTCTTTATTGATGACATACTCAATTACTCGCGCAACGAGCATGAACACGCGCGACATCTCAAAACAATTCTAGAACTACTTAGACACGAGGAGCTTTATGCCAAATTCTCTAAGTGTGAGTTCTGGATACAAACCGTTCAATTCCTTGGTCACGTGATCGACAGTCAGGGAATTCACGTTGACCCATCAAAAATCGAGGCTATCAAAGACTGGCAAGCACCCACCTCTGCAACTGAAGTACGACAATTCTTGGGTCTTGCTGGGTACTATCGGCGATTTATCGAAAACTTCTCTAAAATAGCTCAACCACTCACGGTACTGACTCAGAAAGACAAAAGGTTCGATTGGACCGATAAACAAGAGTCAGCATTCCAACTTCTGAAACAAAAACTTTGCAGTGCTCCAATTCTATCCTTACCCGAAGGCACCGATGACTTCGTGGTATACTGCGATGCTTCTCACCAAGGTCTTGGTTGCGTGCTTATGCAACGAGACAAGGTCATTGCTTATGCCTCACGACAGCTGAAAATTCACGAAAAGAACTACACCACTCATGATCTCGAACTTGGAGCTGTCGTTTTTGCTCTCAAAATCTGGAGACATTATCTCTACGGCACTAAGTGCACCATCTTTACCGATCATAAAAGCCTCCAACATATATTCGATCAGAAGGATCTCAATATGAGGCAACGTCGATGGGTCGAGTTGCTTACCGATTACGACTGCGAGATCAGGTACCATCCAGGGAAGGCTAATGTTGTAGCCGATGCCCTCAGCCGAAAGGAACGACCGAAACCACTTCGAGTCCGAGCCCTCAGTATGACCATTCATAACGATCTTACCATTCGAATTCATACCGCTCAGATCGAAGCCCTGAAACCTGAAAACATCAAAAACGAAGCCTTACGGGGTATTGACAAACAATTCGAAATCAGACCTAACGGGATTAGGTATTTCTCAAACCGAATCTGGTTGCCTAGTTTTGGGAACTTAAGAGACTTGGTGATGGACGAGGCTCACAAGTCTAAATATTCTATTCATCCGGGATCCGATAAGATGTACCACGGTATCAAGGAATTTTATTGGTGGCCAAACATGAAAGCCGAAATCGCCACTTATGTCAGCAAGTGTCTTACTTGCTCGAAAGTCAAAACCGAACATCAGAAACCACCTGGTTTACTCCAACAACCTGAAATCCCTGAATGGAAATGGGAACAAATTGCCATGGATTTCATAACCAAACTACCCAAGTCGGCGAGCGGTTGCGATACCATTTGGGTGATCGTCGATCGTCTCACCAAATCTGCTCACTTCCTGGCAATCAAAGAAAGCGATAAAATGGAACGCCTTACACAAATCTACATCAAGGAAATCGTTTCTCATCACGGTGTTCCAATCTCAATCATCTCTGACAGGGATGCCCGTTTCACCTCTCACTTTTGGCAATCACTTCAAAAAGCATTGGGTACCCGTCTCGATATGAGTACCGCGTACCATCCTCAAACCGATGGCCAAAGTGAACGAACCATTCAATCACTGGATGACATGCTACGAGCCTACGTAGTTGATTTCGGTACAAACTGGGAAAGACATCTACCGTTGTGCGAATTCTCATACAATAACAGCTACCACGCCAGCATTAAGGCTGCACCTTTAGAGGCACTGTACGGTCGTAAGTGCCGGTCACCGATCTGTTGGACTGAAGTGGGAGATAGTCAACTCACTGGTCCTGAACTCATACACGCCACCACTGAGAAAATTGTGGAAATCCAAAACAGACTCAAAGCCGCACGTGATCGTCAGAAAAGTTATGCTGACGTGAGACGCAAACCACTCGAGTTCCAAGTTGGGGATCGAGTTCTCTTAAAAGTATCGCCTTGGAAAGGCGTCATCCGTTTTGGCAAACGCGGGAAGTTAAACCCCAGATACATAGGGCCTTTTGAGATCCTTGAACGGATTGGCCCCGTAGCTTATCGATTGCAGCTGCCATCCGAACTCAGCAGCGTGCACCCTACTTTTCATATCTCAAATTTGAAGAAGTGTCTGTCTGATGAGACACTTATTATTCCATTAGATGAAATTCGTGTTGACGATAAACTTCATTTCGTTGAAGAACCCGTTGAAATTATGGACCGTGAGGTCAAACAACTGAAACAAAGTCGTATTCCCATCGTCAAGGTCAGATGGAATTCGCGGCGTGGTCCGGAATTCACCTAGGAACGGGAAGACCAAATGCGACTCAAATATCCTCAACTCTTCACTGATTCTACATCAAACACCACTTCGAACTAAATTTCGGGACGAAATTCTTCTAACAGGGGGAGAATGTAACACCCGCCAAATTAGGACTAGTAATTAGTGCCTAATCATATGTTAATACATGTAATTAGTTCCTTGTTAGGCTAATTAATGTATCGAATTATATATATTGTTGAATATATACGAATATGCGATTTGATTAAATCGTACGCAATTTAAATCGGATGTATTTCGATTCAATATTATACGGACGTTGGTGACCACTTTTATTAAATAACGCTTTTATATCCAAAAATATTATTTTGATAATATTTCGTATTCATTCGTATCGTACAAACCGAACTTACACAATTCAAAATAGTAAAACGCGTAAACGAAATAAACTAACTTACGTTTTATAACACAAATATAAAATGATTTGTAAAATATTTAAATAATATATCGCGTAATAAATCGTAATTTAAAACTTATAATTCAAATGTAAATAATTATTTAACGTTTAAACGACGGAGCAAACGAACACCACACGGGACGCGGGGCGAAAACTGGAAAGTGGGGATAACCCCCACCCCCCACTTACTTTTCTTCATTTCATTCTCTTTCTCATCTCTCTCTCCTATTTTCTCTCTAATAATCAAAATCACCACCATCCACCTAAATCGCACAATACTACTATCAAACGCAACCGGATCATAAATATTTTTAGAGATTCACGACCACCTCGCGACGATCTACAACGCTATCTTTCCGGATTTTTATTTCGGCAAATTGTAAGTTTCGACAAAATCCCGAAATCACTCGATTCTTAGTATTTTTTTCATTTGTGGTTGTTATTATAACTAGTATATGTCCATTACAATGTATAGAACACGAAATTACAGCTTGAAAACGGGTTAAAAACGGATTTTTGGCCAGAAAATGTTGAACAGCCGGATTTCTGGGCTGGTGTTCATCCATGCGACACAAGCATTGTGTCGCATGTTGTGTCGTATTTTAGCCTTTGTGTCGCATAAACTCCCTTGTGTCGTACCTTATGTCGTACCAAATAATTAGTGTCGCAAGTCCTGCGACACAACCACTATGTCGCATACCCATACGACACAATCACTATGTCGCTGTTGAATCAGCATTTCGCATCCATGCGACACAACCCTTGTGTCGTATGGACATTGTGTCGCACTCCTATGCGACACAACCCTTGTGTCGCATGATTCATTTAGTGTCGGATGATTGTGTCGCATAAAACAGCAGGTTTTCAAATCTCAATTTCACTAAGTGTCGGAACTATATAACCTCAAACCCTTATACGATACGACCTATAAAACACTTTGGGACACACTTTTAAGTGCAAAACGCCTATTACAAAATAATAATACTTAAAGTTTATTATTCCAAACCCATCACCAACGGGCCGTACATGTTTTCAAACATTTATCAAATCAACCAAATCGAAGTAATTTGGACATATATAGTTGTGTAACAACTACATGGGTGATCTTTTGAGATACCCAATCATGATTATAACCATCGCGTGTCGTGGACACCCTCAGGTTACAAGTCGTTGGACTTCATTACTCGCTAATCAACTTACGTTTGTTTAAACGCATTCAGACTCAGGTGAGTCTCATAGCCCCTCTTTTACTATTTTACTCAGGGGTGTGATATACTGCTCAAACTTTTAACATGTGAACGCAAGTACCAACTTTTCATATACTACATGAGTTTTTCGAAACTAATCATTTAAAGTCCTCCGTCAGCATAGTTGTTAATACGTTGTAGCGTGAATATTAGTATATGGTACCATATAGGATTGACCCTCCTCGTCCGGGTTAGCAAGCACTAACCGGGTAAACGGACGTACTAATATTTGGGAAGACGAATGTTGATTAGGCATTCGTGGAGGCACCTCGCCCGGAATTCTCTATAGGGGACCCGGCCCTCGAGTTAAGCTCAACTATGTGCTCATGGCTGTATACACGATGATTATCATTTAATTGCTGGATGCAATTCATTATTTAATTGCTGGATGCAATTCATTATTTAAATCTTGCGGTTCATACGATATTACTTGATTTCAAACCTGTGAGCTCACCAGCTTTATAGCTGACCTTTTAGCATATATCGCAGGTACCCAGCAGTAGGATGTTTCTGCTTCAGGATTTAGCTCGAGTCAGCATACAGACGATTGAGATTTTCTTGCATTAGTATATTTTGTATAAGTACTTATGTACTGAAATCTCATTATATTTAACTCGAGCTATGTAAAGCTTTAAATGTTGTAAACATTTCAATTATCAATATATTTTGTTAAAACGACGCATATAGAGTCGTTTGCTATTTATCTTTGTGCTTTGTTATTGATTAGTAACACCCAAATCAAGCTTCCGCAAATCATTAAATTTGGGGGTGTTACATCACTCAACCTCGTTGTTGACTTTTTTACTATGTTTTTCAGGGAACTAGCTGAACACGTAAGGACTGCCTACACAACTGGGAATCTAGGCGACCCTTGAAGATTTCGGATGCCAACTTTTTGAAACATATGACTAATATGTTTTTAGTCATATTTACGAAATCCACTTTTGTACAATTTAACTACTTATACGATTCGATGAATCGTAAACTTTGTAACTATTACTCTTGGCATCTTAATATATATGTTCTGTTGTGATCATATGCTCTGATACGTATGCATGTACTTTGTTACGAGGCACCCCCAGCTTATACCAATGCTTCCGCTAATCCAAATCAATGAATTTGGAGGTGTTACAATAATGTCCATTTACATATTTAATTAATTTCGCGTAACAACCAAACTCGGTTTTTGAAAACTTTCCGACCAGACTCAAAGATCAGTTTATAACCAAAAATACTTACAGATCTGGAAAAAGTGTAAAACACGAAAGTTGTAGCCCTTTTCAATACGCAACTTTTAAAAAAAAATTCGTTATCTAGTTCTTCCTAAAACTCAAGATATGCTCGTTTTTGTAAACTAATTTTCTGGGACAGATTTATGCATGTTCTTATACAGTTTGTAAAAACGATTTTTAAGTTAAGATTTGGACATATTCAAGTTAGATGATCATAATAACATCTAAATATACATTATACAAGTATGTAAATGAGGAGTTTAGATGATTTATACCAACAAAATGATGGAGAAACAAGAGGGAGATGAAGATGATGATGTCTTGAGCTTGGTTCCTTTTTCTTCTTGATCTTCAAGATGATGATAATTTGATGTTTATGGATGTTTTAGGTCTGGTTTTTCTCCAGATTTTTGAGAGAATTTTGGGTGAATTGTTGAGTGTAAAATGAGAAATGAAAGGGAAGTGTGCATGGACTTGGAGTGGGTTAAAGAAAAAGGAATATAATCATTAGGTTGCATGGATTTTTAGTGGACAAGGGGAGGGGTGGCACATGGGGTAAGAGGGGGCCGGTTTTTGGGGGGCCATCCAGGGGTATTTTGGACATTTTCATTCCTAACTTAATTTGTTGCGTTTCCCGTTCGTTTACCGTATTGTTTAGACGTTTGGTTATACGTTAAACGTTTAATACACGCGTTTAAGTAACGGTTTAAATTCCGATATTTTCAGTTGAAATATTTAATATAGATACTTGAAAACACTTATAAAAATGTTCCGTTAATTTATCGGCCTCGATTTGCGTGCACGTTTTACGGAGGTTTAATCGCGTAACGTTTTAATTAGACGCTTTTCATTATTAACATCGAATGCGCTATTTTAAATGAAATTTTTACTCTAAATGATATATTTTATATTCTTAAAATATATTTTGGTTTTCGTTCGATTGTCGGGCATGTTCCGCGTGTTTTCATTGTGTTTGAGACGTTTTAGCCAAAACGTCTAGGTTTTTCATGTATTATTTTAACAAATTAAAAATAAGTGATAAATAACTTCTAAGGATAGATTAAAGTTATTTATAAAAAGGTTTTCACCAACGTCGTATAGTCTGTCGGACTCCGTCCGATTGTTTCGCGTAATTACAACTAATTACGTATGCGTAATATAAAACAATTACGGGAGTGTATATTCACATAAATATACAAATAGTTACAAGTAATTACAAGTATTTAGCCTAATACTAAACTAAACACGCGTAATTAGGGTTTCAGGTAGGATTATCAGTAACCCTAAATCGTCGGGTGTCACATCACCCTATATCTCTCTTTCAAGCAAAATGGGGTTGAGCAAAATATAATCCACTTATATCTGTTCCCCTACTCTCTTTCTCATCACACACAGACTTGGTTTGAGGAACTAAAGACCAACTCTATCTCCTCATGGGCGGAAATGGAAGATAAGTTCTTAACAAAGTACTTTCCTCCATCCAAACGAATCAAGTTAAAGAAAGACATCTTGAACTTCCAACAGTTTCATGATGAATCAATCTACAGTGCGTGGGAAAGATTTAAGAGGTTGCTTAAAAGATGTCCTAACCACCAAATCGAATGATCAACCCAGTTGTGCACATTTTACAATGGTCTTGCACCGCACCACAAAGAAACACTCGACACCGCTGCTCGAGGCAACTTCACACTTCGCACGGATGACGAAGCCTGGAATCTAATTGAGAGCATGACCATGAATTACAGCAATTGGAACACTGATGAGCATTCCTCATCATCGGCACCGCTTGCCCTTCCCGATCCTGTGCAAACTGAGGTGATCAAATCTCTCACGGAACACATCGAAACATTAACTGAGGAAGTAGGAAAGCTGAAGAAACCTCCTCAACAGGTCTACCATATTCGGTCCTGTCAAAACTGTACCAATCCTCAAGCTGCGAACCCTGTTGATGGCACAGCCTACTACGACCAGTTCCGAACTCATCCGCGTCCACCTGATTATATTCAAACCTCTTCTCCTCGTGCCAACCAATACCTACCAATTCAACCACCCAACCAATTCCAATACCCAACCTACCCACAACAACCTCAACTCGGTTATAACCAACCACCATTACTTCATGAAACCACACCTGAGATAGCCCAACCTTATGAACCTACCATGCCAATTACTAGTCTAGACGACACCCTCACACAAATCATCCAAACGATTATGGCTAGACAAGACCAAGTTGATATCTTTTTAAGAGACCAACTAACTTTACTGAATACTCTTGTAACCCAAGTAGGTCGACTAGCAGAACGTATCAACACTAGACCACAGGGTAGTCTGCCTAGTAACACCTTTCATAACCCACATGCCGAGGAAGCCAACCAAGTAATCAACCAAGACTCCAAGGTGGCACCAAGCCAACCTTCATTTCTTTCTCCGGTGAAAGAACAATCTCTTGTCACACAGACAGTTGAGAAAAAGTCTTCTCCAAACCTTAAAAAGCTAAGCATACCATTTCCAGGACGTCTTAAGCAGCGACCTGATGAAATCAAAACTTTCAAGTATGCCAAATATGTTAGGAGACTTATTTCGAATAAAGACAAGGTACCCGAAGTACCTAATGTCCCACTAACTGCTGAATGTTCAGCTATCCTTCAAAACCGTCTACCGGAAAAACTTGGAGATACCGGACATTTTACTCTTCCTTGCTCTATCAACCTATCTGGTGATATCTGCTCTCTAGCCGATCTAGGAGCAAGCATTAACCTCGTGCCACATTCACTATTCAAAAGACTAGAATTAGGAGACCTGAAACCCACTAAAATGAGTGTCCAGCTAGCTGACCAATCTATTAGATATCCTAAAGGGATAGCTGCAAACATCATGGTTAAAGTCGATAAATTCTTTTTCCTAACTGATTTTGTGGTAATGGATATGCAGGAAGATATAAACATCCCTATAATCCTAGGTAGGCCTTTCATGAACACAGCCAGAGCAGTCATCGACGTACACTCTTAGACGATTAGCTTGCGTGCTCACGGAGAAAGCATCACATTCAAGATCAATGAGAACGATTGTGTTCTGATGGAGAATGCTGAGCTATTTACTATCTCTATTAGCCAAGCCAAATCAGATGAGGAGACCCCGGAATCACCAGCTAACCAGGAAAAAGAGATGAAAGAAGAAGAGGAGCCTCATGCCGATGATGCTTTTGCTTGTAACCTCGAAAGAATAATTAATCCTTTCTTGGATCCAACAAAGCCACTCACCTGCCCTCGACTCTGCAATCTAGAAGACATCGAACGAACTCTCATACACAATCTGAAAGAGATCTCGGACTTCAAAGCAAGCAGACTAACGAATCTCCAGCCACCTATACCTCCTCAAGGGATTCAAACCCTTGTTTCATCCGAACCTCAAACATAGTCTGAGATAAGAGGTATGTCTGAGTCTGATGATTCCAATGTCAAGGAGCACAGCAAGAGAAACACTCCAAAGCCATCTTCTGATTTGAAATTCCAGGTCACTAACGAATCTCAGTCACCTCCCGATATAGTTGAGCTCCCTGATCTACATAAGGTTGATATTCCTATTACGGATGATGACTCGGGAAACGTACCTGTGGATATTCATCCTCTTGATTCTCCTGAACTGCATGATTCACAAGCATTATCTCAAGAAATCATATGCATACCAATTGTCTCTACTCATAAGCAAATGATTTCTGTGATAGATGAATATGATGGTGACCCTTACATCATAATAGCAGCTATTAGAAACTCCACCAATGATTACTCTATGCATCAAAGGTGGATGATAGCGGTTATTGAGGCAGGATCCACTATTCGTCTTGCTAGCAAAGGAACTAAAGATCCGCTCAACCTTAGACATTGCATCAGAGTCTTCGCTGAAGCACTCAAAATTTAGCTCAATGAAGAAAGGATTAACGCGGAAGAACTACTCTTCTACATTGAACGGAGACAGATATATTGCAAGGTGTATGATGTTCTCATGGGCTCTGCGTTTCCTTATTCCTCAAAACAGAAGGAGATATTGGGTGTTATTAGAAGAAATATCGAAGACGCTACTGGAAACCCCAGTAACCAATAGATGATGAGTGATCTGAGGGGATTGATGAACTCTATGGCTAGTAACGATCATATCGACGATTCTTCACCACACAGGTTTTATATTGACTGCACCATAGAATTTCAAGCTCGTAAGATTATCAAAAGCTGGAGTACGTGAGTATCGATGAGAGGATGCGTAACATCCCTTCATCCATTCCTGATGATTCGTTGGTTAACACCACGAACTTTATCACAGAGCAGCTTAGAGATACCTTCGGTACTGTCTTCACAGGGAAGCCCAGACAGTTATTCCATGATGGACTGCGTGAGGTTTATAATAGAATGATCAACGTCTTTTGCAAACAAAACCTCACGTACTCCGATCATCAAAATCAGCTTATCCAAGGCATCCTCGAGTCCATTAGTGAATTAGGAAGAAGCACCAGCGTTAGCACTCATGAAGACATCCATTTGCGCTTCTTCGGGTTCATGGATTCATTAAGACAGGAACGACCAGAGCATGAGAAACTTGAGTACAACGGGACCTACTTCATAGATTCCGATGGACCCATCTCCAAAGCAGTCTATCATATCTCCTGGGACCTCTTATACTTATAGAGGATTGCTGAAGAACACTTCGACAGTTTCCCTCTCTTCGTGTCAAGAATCCCTAACATCACCCAAGTCATCACTCACCATTATTTCAAATTCTATCCACAAAACTCCAGGGCCCCACTATCTAGCACCTCTAGCCCTGGAGGTTCCTCTTCCGGCTGATCCAGGAGGAACAAAAGTCGAGCCCTCGACTATAAATAGAAGCGCTTCTCTGGAGGCAACCCGTAGAATAAATATCCTTTAGTATTAGTAGTATTTTGTTTTTAGAAGTGAAATATCTCCGACTATCTTTCACACTTGGATATACAAAAAGCTTTCAAAACACCACTTCATTTTTACACTAACAGCTTTTACCTCATTACTAATCCCAGAATATAGGAAACATTTTCAAAATATTAATTCACGTGTTTCGAGCATTTGAGGTACTTGCGTGCTACTTTCACGCATTATGCTCGAACTCGTTTAAAAACACATGTTTTAAAAAATGATTTGTAGTACAAAACATCTTTTCACATTCTGGGATAGTGATGCTCTTTCGGTAAAAAGCTATAAAAATGCGAAGTTGGTTAACAAGTATATCCAACGTGTTCATACTTAAGAGATATTTTCACAAGAGAGAAAGTAGTAGAGGTGATGAATAAAGCCACTTTCCACAAAGTGCGCTTCCCAAAAGCTGAATGAACTTCATGGAGCTGTCGCAAGGAGGATATCTGGCAAGTACTCTTCTTCAAAAGCAGCATATCTTCAGACCTTCAGCTTCTATCCATCATGTTGATAGGGGAGTTCTCTCGTTCTTATCCTTGTTTTGATTTGATTATTTTGTTCTATTTTATTAGTAGTCTATACCATATCCTAAGCTTATCACTAAGTGTGGGATTCCAGCCCAAAACAAACACTTGAGAAACATTTTCCGATATGTTCAAACTCTAAGTGTGGGATTTTACTTTCAGTAAAATCTCAACTCAAGAGAACATTAGGGACATTGTTCCTCTAAGTGTGGGATAGCGGTATAGAATACCTTAGGTCTGATTCTTATTTCCAAAAGCAAACTCAGAAAATGTTTCTCAAAATCATAAGCTTAACTTCGACACTGGATACGCCACTCATTCAGTTGGCTTAAATTTCATAAAACCTCACTTTTTCTTAAAATTTTTCAAAATTTTTGAATCAAAATGTCTTGAGGGGAATCATTTTCATATACGAGTAGTTTATTTTGGAAAATAAGATTAAATAAGTTAGAAATTTCTTGAACTGAAATGATGATGTAAGAGGGGCATCGCATGGCTAGGCACATACAACCCATACTTGCAGTGAGGAATCTTGAGCCTATGAAAAGCATTCATTTTAAATGCTTCACTATTCATTTGTTTAGTGTGTGCCGATGCATGCATCCGGAATTAGAACTTGCTCCTGGTATGCATTTCGAGACCACATTGGTTGAGTACCATACGCGGTATAGGTGCAATTAGAGGACCTTGACATTCCTTCGGATTTAACCCCCTTTTACATATCTCTTCAAGCCCAAAACCCTTCCAACACTCATTTTCAGTGTTGATGATCCGCTTAGAAAACCCTGTTGAGCCTTAGCCTTTTCGTTTCTTTAAAACCCAAATTTTCAACCCATTCACTTCGACACCCACCAAAACCTTATCTTAGAATTTTTAAAGTTTTGAAAAACGCTATTTAAATATTCTTTTTGCTTTCACTCAAAAATCACAAAATTCGTGTTTACTCAAAACTCCTCGCGTGCATTTCTATGATCAATATTCAAGGATCGAGATTTTTGTGGTGCGAAAAATTGGCACCAAGTAAATTCGAAATTGTCAAAAGCGTGAAAAAAATGAAAGTAAGAAAGGATCTTGATGACACGCAAAAAGTCAAGTTTTTAAGTGTCATTATCTCACCTTTTTGGCCCAAATTATGATGAAATTATCCAAAATAAGCACTATATCATTAAAACTCATAACATGGGCCAAAATGTAAACAACGTTTCAAAAATCAACTAAAATGGTCGAAAAACACGATAAATCTAACGAATACGATCATAAGCATTCTCGTTCACTCGTTTTAGCATTTTTTGAGCTACACAAAGAATTATGACCTCTAACTTGTGTCATTTTCTTCGTTAGGAAATTACGAAACCATGAACGTGAGAATCACTCAAAACGGATAAACGACGAATAAGTTACGTCAAATCGAAGAAACAGAGAACCAACGGACCGAATACGGCTGGACACAGACCGTATACGGCTGGACCAGAACTTATACGTCTGGACACAGACCGTATACGGCCTGTGTAGACCGTATACGGCCTGTGGCTAGCCGTATACGGCCCAGTCTAGTCGTATACGGTTGGTGCCCACCCGTATTTGCTCCAGTCCACCCGTATACGGCCAAAACCAACCGTATCCCGTGTCCAGGCAATAAAAATCATATTTTTATACGGCTGTGCGATACGGTTGTGCATTTGGGGGTTGGTATACGGTTGAAGAATACGGTTGTGTGCTTCCTATAAATACAACCACCTCCTCACCATTTTAAACACACTTCACACTCAATTTCTCTCTTTCTCTCTCTACTCTCTCTCTAGAAATAATTAGTTAGTTAATTAGGTTAGTTAAGCTAGTAGATTAGTAGCTTACTTGTAACGGAGGTGCTTCGAGACTGCGGTTACGCACGATTTGTAATTACGCTCTGTCAGGTTTTATTTTAAATCTCTATCTTGTTATTTTATAATATGTTGTGCTGTTGCTATGCTTATTTAGAAATGCTTGCAAGAATTATTGCCATGCTGAGCTGAACAAATATGTGTTTGCTATGATAGTCGTTATGCTAGGGTAGTTATGCTTTAATCATGCTGTTACTCTGTCTGTATGCTGTTAGTTTATATTTAAATCTATGAAATGAATCTCCATTGTTTATCTATCCAACTTATGCTGTGGTTAGTAACTTACTACTAAGAACTTGGCCAACTTCTAATAGTACGCCGCTAATTATTCTGTGTATGATGATCGTTGAACTCGACATGGCCGGTGTTCTCCTGGTTGAAATAAGAGCGGAGGGAGACACGGAGCGTAGGATTAGAGATAGATTAGATCCATTTCATATAAAAAATGTTTTTGAGAGAACTTTCGGAACATTTGTGACTTAAACATTTATCCAGATACTTTGCATGAAATAAGTTGATCCCTGTATGCTGCTCTGTTGCATGTTCTTGTTTGATTGTTACTTTAGGGTTCGCATGCTAGTATCACTTGTGCTATTGGATATATGATTAGGTTTTCAGATATATGTTGATTGCATACACCAGTTTAACATGCATAGAATAGTTATGATGATTTATATAACATAATGATGAACAATTTGATTAGCCGTTAGACCCGACCATCCCAACTTGTTCCGGTGGGAAACCCCTGTTCATGTTTTTGTTTATTCAACAATTCATGCCATGATTCGGATATCTCAAATGTACGAGATTGGGGAACAAGACTCGAGGATGGTTGCTGGTTAAATTGGTTTCTACATTTGGGACAACTTCCAGTGTAGTTTAAATTCCATAGCTGTTATCTTCGTGACATATTATTTATCTGATTGTGGACAACTCTATGTTAGATAGATAATAGGCTAGTAGCTGTGGCTCATTTGGAAATATAATCTGTTCAGGATAGACAACAAGGACCTTTCAAATGAAGCAACGGAAATACCGTAAAACAGCCCAGTACCTGGTATATCGTTGGAAACACCTCTGGTGTAGTACAAACACGTGGAAGCCATGGAAAGGTTGTAGGTAGAGTACTTTGTACCTCAATGATTGTTCCGAGGACGTCTGCTAAATCCTGCACCCGTCATCATAACTTAGGCCCTAACCAAAATAACTACCCCTAAATAGCATACATGACTGTCATGGTAAACACACGCGTTTAACCTGTAGTTCTCGTAGCCACCTCACCTCACCTCCCCTATCTTAGTTTAGTATTTTAGTTTTAAATTAGGTAATTAATTAGAAAACCAAACAAAACCCCTATCAACTCTTGATAAAACCCAGCTAAATTAAGAAGGATAATTAAAAACCTAAATCCCATGCCCGTTGTAGTTTGAAGAACGACCCTAGATCATACCTATCGCTATACTCACCCATAGCTTTAGTACACTTAGGCCCAGCAAAATATAAAATATAAAACTCCACTGACCCGCGTCCGACCTGTTTGGTCAAGTCCTTCGACGACGAGGACGGTTCCCCCTTCGTGAGAAAGGTGAGCTAGAAAACCCGACCGTTCGGGCGCGATCAAGTTTTTGGCGCCGCTGCCGGGGACTACAACGACCGATTTAGGAATTTAGTTATCTTAGTTATTTAGCGATCCTTTCAGAAGATCAATATCATCCGAAAGTTCCCTTTCTGTTCTTTCCTTTTTAGTACCCTTTCCTTTTCAAAACTCTCTTTTCTACCAAAATCCCAAATTCTTCAGCCATGACGACTAGTCAACATGACTGGAAATTTTGAACAACTGTCAAAAGTCCTAAACCAAAGTTTCAATCCACATCTTCTGTTCAGTGGCAAATCAAAACCCCTCCTATTCAACCTCTGTCTATTTTACCATCCACTCTGTCCGATTCCTCCTTCAACTCTCAACAACACTATAACAAAACTTTGATTAACTCCATGATTGAACAAAACAACGTAAATAGACAAGTAATAGCTTTTCAAGATAAAATTGATGCTTTACTTAGAATTTCCGATGATTTAATCAAAAACATAGAAGTTAGTCTTAAACAACTATTTTCAAAAGTTGAGGAGAGCCAAAGAGAAATCGCGACCAGTAACACTGTCTTAGTTGTTACGAGAGGAGGAAAAGAAACCAGAGTTGAACAAACCTCAGATAATTCTTCGAACAAACCTTCCACTTCTACTGATCCAGTACCTAGTGACACTCCTGTCACTACACCCGATCCAGTACCCTCTCAAGCTCCAGAAATTATTCCTCGTACTCGAATACCCTTTCCTGGTAGGCTTAAGAAGGAGAAGCAAGAAGCGCAGTTTGGGAAGTATCTTGAGATGTTTAAAAGCCTGCACTTAAACGTTAGATTATTAGATGTTCTAGTAGAAATGCCTAGTTGTGCAAAATTCTTCAAAGAACTTCTTTCAAATAAGGAAAAATTAAGACAAATAGTTAACATACCCTTAGATGCTGAATGCTCTGTAATCATGCTACATGGTCATCCACCAAAACTAGGAGATACTGGCCATTTCACTATTCCTTGTTTCCTTTAAAATACCCAAGTTAGTAATGCCTTAGCTGACCTAGGTGCCGGTGTCAACCTTATGCCTTACTAACTATATAAGAAACTAGGATTAGGTGAACTGCTGCCCACTCAAATGAACATCCAATTAGCTGATAGATCAGTTAAACTCCCTAGGGGGATTGCTGAAGATATTATGGTTCAAGTAGGTAAATTCGTCTTCCCAGTTGACTTTGTCATTATGGATATTAAGGAAGATGCCCACGTTCCCCTCATCCTTGGCAGACCTTTCCTAAACACTGCCAAGGCTGTTATTGACTTAAACAAAAAATCTTTAAAACTGAGGGTCGGAACAGAGGAAGTCACCTTTAATGTCGATAAAATGATGAAACAACCTGTGGGAGAAGATCTTGGTCTTGTGGATTCCATGCAGGAAATATACGACTAGCATTTGGAAGAGATTCTGGCAGTTAGCAATCATGACCATCTTCTCAACATAGTCATCACTACAAGGAGACTATGCCAAGACGATGTTGGACTCTGCTCTGCTATCTCTAACAAATCAGCACACTCTGGGGAGCTTGTCGCAGCTCCTATCGGTCGGTCGGATTTGACTCCGGTCGTTGTTCCAACAGCAATAGAGGCGGCGGACAGTGAGTTTTAAATTTATATGAGCTGGGGCTCAAACTATAAATACTACCTACCTTGGGAGCAAGCAGTAAGTATAACTCGAGGTCGTTCTTTTATCGGAGTGAATTGAAATGAAGCGAGTCACCAAAGATTATGGTCGCAATTCGGATAGGGGTAGGTAGATAGATTTTGGATTGATTTGGTTTTCTAATTTATCCTAAGTGTAGTAAAGTAAATAACAGAGATAAGAGATAGGGAATAAGCAGACAGGTAGAGATGTGATTGCTGAAACTTGGATAATTAGGGTTTCGGGATGATGTTCATTATCAAATTGATTGGAGATTTACCAGATAAAGAGTAAACATACTTTCGGTGTAAACACTAGGACCCTACGTTCAGGTGAAACCCTAGAAACATATGTCACTAGAATCCTAGGTTATCATGATTCTGATCAGATCGGGCTGTTTTCAAACCCCCCTGAGCCTTTGCTTAACTAAGACAAAGTCACCCTAAATTTTCTAGGGATCAGGCATAAGGCAACAGACCGCAATTGTATTTACTGACCTTTCTTAACACCTAATCGTCTATTTACTTTTATCATAGCAAATACTGATTGTATCCTGTGTATGTTAAACTATTGGTGTGATTAGGGTTTTGCATGTCTAGGTATATGATTGACACTACCCTGTATTGTTTCTATTGAAGCACATTCTTAACCATCGTAAATATAGACCCTCCTTTACATACAGGCGTTCATCCCTAGGAATAATCACAGTGTACAGGGCAATTAGGCATTTCCACAGTGTTCCAAACCCTAGATGTACTAACGGTGTACTGGGCATTTAAGCATTTCCACAGTGTTCCAGATCTTAGGTGTACTAACGGTGTACAGTGCAACAAGCATTTCCACAGCTTTGATTCCTAGACCACAGTTCTAGAAGGGTCACTTCTAGGTAATTCACGATGAAACAATCCATGGCATTTCCTTAGCTTCCACGTATTTGTACTCCACATGAGGTGTTTCCAACGCTATACGAAGTACCGTGCCATATAAAGGAAAGTTCATAGTTTCATACTGTAACTGGAGATAACTGCATATTCATAGTATTAGGGTTGATCAGATCCTATCCTAGGGCAACTGTAACACCCCAAAAATAATTGTAAGTTTATTGAATTAACTTTTAAGTTAGAATAATTATATTCTATGGTTTTAAGTATGTTAAGTTAAAGTGAGCATTTAATTGAAAAGTTAAGGGTTAAAAGTGTAAGGAAAAGAACTTGAGGGCAGAAAATGAAAAGTTCCTATTAAAACCCCATTTCTTTTTCATTTAGTGTAAAAATCAGAAAATTGGGTCAGGGGTTTTGGTAGGTGGCGATTTTAACAAGGAGAAAGGGGGGAAGAGATATTTAGCAAATTGAAGCTCAAATTGTATGATTTGGTGCTTATAATCACTTACAATATCATTCCTAAGGTAAAGTTCATTCTCTAGTTTCTTTAATTTGAGTAAATTGAGAATTATGTGATGAACCTTAAAATGGGTTATTAAGAAAAGTTAAAATTGAGAGTTGACACATGCTTTGTAAGTGTTACTAACCATTGTGTGATGTCTAAAAGGTATAAAAACAGAAAGTTTGAATGAAGTTGGGGTTTGATGATTTTAATTAAATTTAGTAAGTTAATGGATGATGATGAATGATTATATTGTTATGTTAGGAAGTTATTAGTGAGTTGTAAACATCATTTCAACTGTTGCATGTGTAAATTGTAAGAAAGTAATGAAGTAAAGTCAAGCTTATGCTAGACTTTTAGTGGAAGTGATTATGTTTGAGTTAAGTAGATGTAAGATTGGAATGAAAGTTGTTAAGTAGGATGTGTCACTTGTATAGTGACTAACCTAGTGTATGTCTTTGAATGATTGTATAGGTGAACTTTGACTAGAATTGGAAGACTTGAGAATACTAAACTTCAACTTCATCCTAATACAAGGTAAGTAATGGGGGGATGGGATGGGTATGTCACTAACCAAGTTGTTGTGAATCCTTATGGTGGATCAATGGATTTGGTTAGTATTGTTAAGGCTTATGCCTTGAAAAGGAATGTAAGGCTTTATGCCTTGAATGGAATGTAAGGTTTTATACCTTAAATGGAATGTGTGGCATTTATGCCCAAATTGTAAGTTAAAGTAATGGATCCTTACTTGTAAGATTTGTGTCTCATTTATATGAACACTAAGTAATGTTGAAGGTTTAGTAAATTTTATTGCATTTCCTATTACTTACTAAGTATTTTATACTTACCTCCATGTATGATGTTATATTGTAGATTGTCCAAGTGGCTCGAGGGGAAATTTGGGTAAGGAACCAAGCTCAAGCTAGTGGTGGGACTTACTAATCATAGTAAGTCAATCCCTTTTGTCAAACAATGCTCTTGAATGACCAAGAAAGTCCCATTTTGTAGTAAGACTTGTGTAAATGAAGTTTATGTAAAAGACGTGTATTGGGTCAAAATGTAATGGTCATGTTTTGGAAGTCAAGAAATTATGTTAAGGTTGACACTTTTAAATATGAAGTATGTTTGTGTAAATGAATGTGATGTTTATTATTGAATTGCTCATGAAATTGTAAATGGGTCGAATGGTGTCAATATGGGCATAATCCGATCAAGGAGTCAAAGAAAGATATAATTGAGTTTTGGTCAGAGTTTGACCCAATTGGTGTATTTAAATTTGGTACTTAGTGTTGTAAGTTGAAAAGATGGAAAGGAACTAAAACAACCTTGTTCTAGTACTAAAACAACCTTGTTCTAGTACTAAAACAACCTTGTTCTAGTTCTAAAACAGCCTTGTTTTAGCTAAGTCTTGTTCTACTTACTTGATAGTGTTTCACAATGGGTTTAAACTGTTGGGACTTTATTATATGAGTTTTGGAAAAAAAGAAAAAAAAAATTAAAAAATTGGAGCGTTTCAAGTTGGTATCAGAGCCATGGTTTAAGGGACGGGTATCCACCATTAGTGGATACTTGGATTTAGACCTAGCTTTTAGTTATTTGAGCATGATTAGTAGTAGTTTATTACGTTTGTATGTCCTGTTTTGTAATGATAATTTGTTTAGTACTTGTGAATCGAGGCCTAATGTGATAACCTTGTCAATTGCAATGTGATGAGGTAATTATTGTGTCTGGCCAACAGGATAATTACCATATGACATTGTAATACTCCACGGAAGTCACATGATGCCTAGGTGAATAAGTAGACGATTCTTTGATATATGTAGAGTTAAGTAAGCTTAATTATCATATTGAAGTATGGAATGTTATTGATCATAAGGTTGTTAATCTTATTATAGTAAGGAGCTAGAGAAACTTCGTTATGTCAAGGGAGACATCTCCGGATCACCCGACTAGGTTAACAACAAAGGAACTTAAAGGTTGGATAACCGAAGAAGTAGCAACGGCTCAAGAAAGGTCTCTACCGCTGTACTTAGAAAAAATAACTGAAACAATAAAGAATGCGGTAGTCGCAGAATTTCAGAAAAAGGAGGAGGAGAATGCAGAAAATTTGCATAATAATAATGATGACAATGAGGATGAGGCACCCGTAGTCAATGCTCAGAATGATAAGCATAGGCTCACTTATAAGGATTTCATGGCGTGTAAACCGCCTTTATATAAAGGAGAGACTGATCCAATCTTGTGTATGAGGTGGATCTCCGAAGTAGAAGGAGCTTTTGATGTTACTGATTGTCCCGATGAGCTCAAGGTAAGGTATGCAGCAAGTCTTCTCAGGTCTAGGGGTAAGAGTTGGTGGGACATGCAAAAACAAATGTTGGGGCCGGATGTTGCCAACGGTAAGTCTTGGGAGGAGTTCAAGGAAATGCTTGAGAAAGCCTTTTGTCTAGAGGCCGAATTGACTAAGATTAGAAGAGATTTTCTGCACATGAAGCAAACCACAGAAACAGTGAATGAACTTGCGGGTGTCTTTTTGGAAAAGGCCCGTTTCTGTCCCGAGTATGCGGGAAACCCCAAGATGCTCATAAGCCATTTTCACGATATACTTAAGAAAGAAATCAGACAGTTTTGTCAACCGGGTAGATGGACGAGATTTGAGGATTATGTTAATGAAGCCCAAAATCGTGAAATCGAGTTGAACCGAGATGATGAAGTTTCACCGAATAAGAGGAAGTTCGAACAAAATACTGGGTCCGCAAAGAAGTTCAAGAACGGGGGTAGCGGTAGCGGAAAAGGAAATAGTGGCGGCAAAAAGGAGCTACAACAATGTAAGAAGTGTTACCGTACCCATTTGGGTGAATGTTTAGCTGGATCGAAGGCTTGTTTTCAATGTGGTCAGGAAGGGCACTTCGGGTGTGACTGCCCTAACCCTATTAAAGTGTGCTATGGTTGCTATGAACCGGGTCATATTAAGTCAGAATGCCCTAAACTCAAGGGTTCAAAGTCCGGCTCCTCACCGATAAAGACCTATGATAGGAGGCCTAATGAGCAATCACGAACACGTAGTAGGTCCTTTCAACTCACCGCTGAAGAAGCAAAGAATACCCCTGATGTGCTTACAAGTACCTTCCTTGTTAATCAGAAACCTGCTTATGTGCTTTTTGATTCAGGAGCTTCACGCTCTTTTGTATCGGAAAGTTTCTCCCAAAGTTTTAATATTCCTTTGAGTGCTTTAGATACCCCTTTAGATATAGAAATCGCGGATGATCGTGTAGTATTTGTTTCGAGTGTCTTTCGGGGGTGTCATCTCGTGATAGGTGATCAAGTATTTTCAATTAACCTCATACCTATGAGAATGGGTGACTTTGATGTAGTGGTAGGAATGGATTGGCTTAGTAAGCATAGAGCTATCATCCAATGTGAGAGCAAAATCATTCGTATCACTTCGCCAAGTGGGGGAGAAATAAATATTTATGGAGAAAAGCCTAAATCGTTTCTTTATGTGTGCTCCTACGCTCGTGCTAAGAGGTATTTGACTCATGGTTGCCAAGCCTTCCTGGCACATGTTGTTGATACTCGGAAAATCTCACCTAAGTTAGAAGATATCCCGATTGTGAATGAATTTTCTGATGTTTTTCCCGAGGAGTTACCGGGTATTCCGCCTGAAAGGCAAGTAGAATTCCGAATTAATCTTATGCCCGGGGCAACCCCTATTGCCAAAACTCCGTACCGTCTTGCACCATCTGAAATGCAGGAACTTATGAACCAAATCCAAGAGTTACTTGATAAGGGATTTATCCGCCCTAATAGTTCTCCATGGGGCGCACCAGTGTTATTTGTGAAGAAGAAAGATGGAAGTTTTAGGATGTGTATAGATTATCGTGAGTTGAATAAAGTCACCATTAAGAATAGATACCCCTTACCTCGAATTGACGATCTATTTGATCAACTTCAGGGAGCAAGTTACTTCTCAAAAATTGATCTCCGATCAGGGTATCATCAATTGAAGGTTTGTGAGGAAGATGTTTCCAAAACCGCGTTTAGAACTCGTTATGGACATTATGAGTTTGTTGTCATGCCCTTTGGTTTAACCAATGCTCCCGCCGCATTCATGGATCTCATGAACCGTGTGTGCCGCCCAATGTTAGATAAATTCGTCATTGTGTTCATCGACGACATTCTTATTTATTCTAAAACCGTAAAAGATCATGAGGAGCACCTTAGACAACTTCTTCAAACATTAAGGAGTGAGAAGTTATACGCTAAGTTTTCCAAGTGCGAATTCTGGCTCCGTGAAGTACAGTTTCTGGGTCACGTTGTGAATAAGAATGGTATTAAGGTAGATCCTTCCAAGGTAGAGGCAGTGATGAATTGGGATTCTCCTAAGAGTCCAACTGAGGTACGTAGTTTTCTTGGTCTTGCGGGCTATTACCGAAGATTCATTCAAGATTTCTCTAAGATCGCCACACCTCTCACCAAACTTACGCGCAAGAATGTCTCTTTTGAATGGGGTGATCAACAAGAACAAGCGTTGTCCACGCTAAAGGATAATCTTAGTCATGCACCGATTCTTGTATTACCCGAAGGTACCGATGATTTTGTTGTATATTGTGATGCTTCACATACTGGGTTGGGTTGTGTCTTGATGCAAAGGGGAAAAGTCATTGCCTATGCCTCTCGGCAATTAAAGGAACATGAAAGGAATTACCCGACTCACGATCTTGAATTGGCGGCGGTGGTCTTTGCACTTAAGATATGGCGTCATTACCTCTACGGGATTAAGTGTACTATTTACACCGACCATAAGAGTTTGAAGTATTTCTTTGACCAACGGGAATTGAATATGAGACAAAGAAGGTGGTTGGATTTAGTGAAGGATTATGATTGTGAGATTCTGTATCACCCGGGGAAAGCGAATGTAGTCGCCGATGCACTTAGTAGAAAAGCTTCATATCATGTTTTGACGATTAAGTCCCTACGTATGACGGCTACTCCTAGCCTTTTTGAAAGAATTAAAGAAGTGCAACAACGAGCATGGTCTAAGGGCGATCTTAAGATAGAACGAATTAAGGGTCAAGACAAGGACCTTGTTGATGATTCACGTGGTTTAAAGACTCGATACGGAAGGATTTGGATTCCCAATTCGGTAGAGCTAAAGAAAATGATATTGGATGAGGCACACAAGTCTAAGTATTCAATCCACCCCGGTGCCACTAAGATGTACCACGATTTGAAAGCCGATTTTTGGTGGCCGGGAATGAAAAGAGAAGTTGTTAAATATGTTGAACAATGTCTGACTTGTTTACAAGTTAAGACGGAGCACCAAAAACCTTATGGTAAGATTCAACCGTTAGACATTCCCGTATGGAAATGGGAACACATCACCATGGATTTTATCAACAAATTACCGAAGACTATAAGAAAGCATGATGCAATATGGGTGATTGTTGACCGATTGACCAAAAGCGCCTTGTTTTTACCGATAAGAGAAACATTTTCATCCGAAAAGTTAGCCGACTTGTACATGAAAGAGGTAGTAGCTAGGCATGGAGTTCCGATATCCATTGTATCTGATAGGGACAGTCGGTTTACTTCAAGATTTTGGAACAAGTTTCAAGAAGAATTGGGGACACGTCTCAATCCGAGTACGGCCTTCCATCCCCAAACCGATGGTCAAAGTGAAAGAACAATCCAAACATTAGAAGATATGTTAAGGGCTTGTGCCATTGATTTTGGAGGAAATTGGGATGATCATTTGCCATTGGTGGAGTTCTCATATAACAATAGTTATCATGCCAGCATTGGTATGCCACCGTATGAAATGCTATATGGGAGAAAATGTAGAACTCCCATTTGTTGGGGTGAGGTTGGGCAAAGAGAATTAGCCAGCACCGACATCGTCTTGAAAACCACCGAAAAGATCGATCAAATTCGGGAGAGATTGAAAGCGGCTCAAGATAGGCAAAAGTCTTATGTAGATAAGCGAAGAAGGCCTATTGAATTTCAAGAAGGTGATATGGTTATGCTTAAAGTGTCGCCATGGAAAGGAATCATTCGTTTTAGAAAGAGAGGAAAGCTTAGTCCAAGGTTTATCGGACCATTTAAGATCATAGCTAGAGTGGGAAAGGTGGCTTACCGCCTTGAGTTACCGGAAGAATTGACAGGAATTCACAACACCTTTCATGTATCACATTTGAGAAAATGTCTTGTTGACGAGGCAACGTACGTGCCATTAGAGGAGATTGAGATAAGTGATAAGTTAAATTACGTTGAAGAGCCAATAGCAATTATTGATGAGATGGTTAAGAAACTGAAAAGAAGGGAAATCAAGTTATTGAAAGTTCAATGGAGACACCGCAAGGGATCCGAGACTACTTGGGAACTTGAAGAGGATATGATTCGGTATTGTCCGGCAATACACCAAGCTTGGATTGTGAGGACACAATCCTAATAAGTGGGGGAGAGTTGTAACACCCCAAAAATAATTGTAAGTTTATTGAATTAACTTTTAAGTAAGAATAATTATATTCTATGGTTTTAAGTATGGTAAGTTAAAGTGAGCATTTAATTGAAAAGTTAAGGGTTAAAAGTGTAAGGAAAAGAACTTGAGGGCAGAAAATGAAAAGTTCCTATTAAAACCCCATTTCTTTTTCATTTAGTGTAAAAATCAGAAAATTGGGTCAGGGGTTTTGGTAGGTGGCGATTTTAACAAGGAGAAAGGGGGGAAGAGATATTTAGCAAATTGAAGCTCAAATTGTATGATTTGGTGCTTATAATCACTTACAATATCATTCCTAAGGTAAAGTTCATTCTCTAGTTTCTTTAATTTGAGTAAATTGAGAATTATGTGATGAACCTTAAAATGGGTTATTAAGAAAAGTTAAAATTGAGAGTTGACACATGCTTTGTAAGTGTTACTAACCATTGTGTGATGTCTAAAAGGTATAAAAACAGAAAGTTTGAATGAAGTTGGGGTTTGATGATTTTAATTAAATTTAGTAAGTTAATGGATGATGATGAATGATTATATTGTTATGTTAGGAAGTTATTAGTGAGTTGTAAACATCATTTCAACTGTTGCATGTGTAAATTGTAAGAAAGTAATGAAGTAAAGTCAAGCTTATGCTAGACTTTTAGTGGAAGTGATTATGTTTGAGTTAAGTAGATGTAAGATTGGAATGAAAGTTGTTAAGTAGGATGTGTCACTTGTATAGTGACTAACCTAGTGTATGTCTTTGAATGATTGTATAGGTGAACTTTGACTAGAATTGGAAGACTTGAGAATACTAAACTTCAACTTCATCCTAATACAAGGTAAGTAATGGGGGGATGGGATGGGTATGTCACTAACCAAGTTGTTGTGAATCCTTATGGTGGATCAATGGATTTGGTTAGTATTGTTAAGGCTTATGCCTTGAAAAGGAATGTAAGGCTTTATGCCTTGAATGGAATGTAAGGTTTTATACCTTAAATGGAATGTGTGGCATTTATGCCCAAATTGTAAGTTAAAGTAATGGATCCTTACTTGTAAGATTTGTGTCTCATTTATATGAACACTAAGTAATGTTGAAGGTTTAGTAAATTTTATTGCATTTCCTATTACTTACTAAGTATTTTATACTTACCTCCATGTATGATGTTATATTGTAGATTGTCCAAGTGGCTCGAGGGGAAATTTGGGTAAGGAACCAAGCTCAAGCTAGTGGTGGGACTTACTAATCATAGTAAGTCAATCCCTTTTGTCAAACAATGCTCTTGAATGACCAAGAAAGTCCCATTTTGTAGTAAGACTTGTGTAAATGAAGTTTATGTAAATGACGTGTATTGGGTCAAAATGTAATGGTCATGTTTTGGAAGTCAAGAAATTATGTTAAGGTTGACACTTTTAAATATGAAGTATGTATGTGAAAATGAATGTGATGTTTATTATTGAATTGCTCATGAAATTGTAAATGGGTCGAATGGTGTCAATATGGGCATAATCCGATCAAGGAGTCAAAGAAAGATATAATTGAGTTTTGGTCTGAGTTTGACCCAATTGGTGTATTTAAATTTGGTACTTAGTGTTGTAAGTTGAAAAGATGGAAAGGAACTAAAACAACCTTGTTCTAGTACTAAAACAACCTTGTTCTAGTACTAAAACAACCTTGTTCTAGTTCTAAAACATCCTTGTTTTAGCTAAGTCTTGTTCTACTTACTTGATAGTGTTTCACAATGGGTTTAAACTGTTGGGACTTTATTATATGAGTTTTGGAAAAAAAAATAAAAAAAATTGGGGCGTCTCAGCAACAGTCACGTGAAAGTCTGGAAAGGGTGATGAGAGACTAGATCTATATTCAGGATAAGCTTAACCAGATACACAGCATAACAATTTCCAATTGTATAAATGAAATATTTATTTAACATCATCCCTACTCCTAATATCTACATTTCAACAATCACAATATTAAACTACTCTATAAACATGGCAATATGCAGAATACAAACTGAAATAACACAAAGCACAAGCATTATAACAGTAAGTAAAGTTTAGATATCACCGGGAATACAGCAGCGTAATACTGAGGATTACAAATAGTCTGAACTTGAAAAAAACTCGTTACAACAAGATTACCAAGCTAAACCTTCCTCTAGACTCGAACCGTAAGCTCAACCCTAACCTTTCTCATCTAACTCCTAAGAGTAGTGCTAGAGAGAGAAAGTTAGAGAGAGAAAGCGAAAGGAAAAGAGAGAAATGAAAGTGAGAGAAATGAGAGAATGTGTGAATGTGTTAAGGTGTGTGGAATGAGGAGAGGTGACCCTCTATTTATAGGCAAAGCTTCAAATCTTCCGTACAACTCGCGAAACAGCACGTACAAACAAACGAAGCAGCATACGGGGGCAGGGGGGCCGTATACGGCCTTGGTAGGGCCGTATACGGTGTATACAAGGCCGTATATGGTCTGTATAGGGCCATATACGGTTCCCTAGGCCGTATACGGTGTCCGTCTGATTTCGTTCGTTGCTTAAAACGCGCGTATCTCCTTCGTTATGCGTCCGTTTGACCTGATTCTTTCACCTGTGTCTTCGTAATTCCGTTACGCTTCTAATGATGCCAATTTCACTGAAATTGTATGTGTATAGCTTAAGCATAGCCGAAATGACTTTGTAGGGTCTGATACCGCTCAGTCTTCTCCGTTCTTTATCCGATTTGCATGATTCTTGATTTTCCCGTCTCGATTTTACCTGTTTTATTATATGATGAAGTTAGAATGTGATCTATATAAGGTAAATGAGGCCGGAGGATTTTGTGCACGTTTATTCGCCCTAATTTGCTTGTTATTTGGACGTTTTAGGTGATTTTTGCAGCAACGCCTATATTTAGACCACTTTAGTGAATTTTAGTAAATAATGATCATTTTGGAATGTTTTCACTAAAGATACGTCCAAAAAGTGTGGAATATTGCCCTTAAAAACATGACTATTTGAGTCACATCAAGTTATCCCACACTTAGGCGTTGCTTCTCCTCAAGCAACACTCAGTTAGAAAAACATTTAAAATTTGGTTTTTTAAGGGGTGAGTCAAAATAATTTCAAAAGACACCACTTCTAATATGATTAAGACTGTTTAAGAATAAGGGGAAGGATAAGATGATCCTTTCAGAAGCAAGAAGTAATTCTCATCAGGCATACTACCAATCCTCGTGATCTTGGAGTACACATGACTAGGCGATCTCACTAAAGGTGGTCACTCAATTCACTCAAAGTGTATCGGGATCCCTAACAATCTAGAACAAATGAAATCGCTCAAATAAGCCAGTCATGCAGCACTCATCATCATAAGCTTGGTCGAGAATCGGATCTCCACCACTTAGGTGAGGACGGTGCTAACTATCCCAAGACATTCAACGGGTGGTAGTGTTTGGTGAGGTTTAAGGGTATGGGTAGTGGTATATGTTTTGTTGTAGGAGTTTGACTCATCTTAAAACTCAAAGATAGTGAAAAACTTTATTTCAGAACGGAACGGAGGATTTTGTAGCTGCTCGTCTTCTATCGAATTTTCCTTGAGAATGTGATACTTGAAGTACTCAGCTTTATTTGATGGAACTATTTCTTTTTCTTTTCTTGATTTTCTACTTTTTATTTTTCTTTTCTTCTTCAGAACTTCTTTGCCAGAGAATTTTTAGGGATATTTTAAGTTGATTCCTTCAGAAATCCTTTTCAGAATTATGATCTTTGATCTTTGAACTTCAATTTCTTTCATCGTGCCAATTTTTCGCACTTTTGACTTTTAGAGTACACAGAAGAGAAATACTTTGGAGCATAATTGAAAAGGATGTTCTAAAAGATGTTTTTCACGACCTTAGAAATTCTAAGATAAGCTTTTGGGAATTTTGGGTGAGTAGTGGTTTAGTATGAGGGTTTTTTTTATTATGAAACGAAAGATTTAGGCTCAACAGGGTTTACTAGGCTGATCATCGATACTGAAAATAAGTATCGGAAGGGTTTTGGGCTTGAAGAGATATGTAAGAATTGGGTTTAAATCCTAAGGAATGTCAAGGTCATCTAGCTACATCTATACCGCGTACGGTACACACCAATGTGGTCTTGAAACGTATGTCTGGAGCAAGTTCTAATTCAGAGATGCAAGCATCGGCACACACAAGAAATGAAAGTGAAGCATTAAGGATGAATGCTTTTAGGCTCAACATACCTCACTACAAAATAGGGTAGTATGTGCCTAGCCATGCTCCTTTTTGATTATTGTCTCTTGCTCGAGAAATTTCTACCTTATTTTCCCTATATTCCAAAATACCTTACTCATATTTTGAGAATGATTCTTTTCGAAAGTATTTAAC
The DNA here is from genome assembly GCA_949592205.1 of Helichrysum umbraculigerum. Taxonomy (NCBI): domain Eukaryota; kingdom Viridiplantae; phylum Streptophyta; class Magnoliopsida; order Asterales; family Asteraceae; genus Helichrysum; species Helichrysum umbraculigerum. Next base: position 56,267,423 of record CATIUR010000003.1, on the reverse strand, counting down.
TCGAAAACTTAGAGTTAATTTCACAATCTAACTTATGATTTTAACTTTTTGAAAAAAAATTTTGAAAAAAATTATTTGAAAAAGTTCGTTTTTGGGGAAACATTTTCTGAGTAATGCTATATTGGACATAAAAATCGCCTAAAATTATCCAAGGTATTCTATACCTAGCTATCCCACACTTAGAGGAACATTGTCCCTAATGTTCTCTTGAGTTGAGTTTTTACCGGAGGTAAAATCCCACACTTAGAGTTTGAACATGTAAGAAAATGTTTCTTAAGTGTTAAATTTGGGTTTGAATCCCACACTTAGTGATAAGCTCAGGATAGGGTATAGATTATAACAAGCTAATAAGACAGAATATATGTGATCATGAAATGGATAGAGGGTTAAGAAACTCCCCAGATAACGTTTTGAAGCTTATGAAATTTTGCAGGAAAGAGAGAGTCGAAGCGAGCTTTCTTCCGCATTCTTCTTGAAGGTCAGTAATCTTTAATCGGGTTATCCGGTGTCATGTATCCAATGTTATCAGAAATCAACTTCAATTATTTTAAGTAAGGACCCTTATGGTGTAGAATCCCATACTTTAGGTTTTGAAGAAGTTGGAGTGATTTCGATAAGTATTTGTAATGTGGGAAGTGATCCCACACTTAGTTCTTTGAAGTGCTTGGATACAAGGAAGTTTTGAGAAGAACGAGGTCCCTCCATGAGATGTTGAATGTTCCGCAGTCTGCAAATATTGAAAGCTGGTTCGGGTTGCCTTTTGACTTAACGGATTTTCTTCTTGAAAGTGCGCCATCTCGCCTATTTTCACGTTCATTCATCACAACATTTCTACTTATTTGACAGAAAGAAAATAAAACATAATAAGTAATAGCATAATGTAAATAAGGATAGAGTGATCAACCAATTAGTGGCTGATACAAATATGTTCCAAAAGTAAGGTCCAATAGTAGCCAAACAAACACAAGATAATAATAATAATGTCTGAACCAAAGTCAAGTGATGCAAATGGGGCAGGTCTATGAGGCTGGGGATCCCTGATCAGGTATGTCATCATGCTGAGTAGGGGCTGGTGCTGTGGATGGTCCTACGACTGACTGCTGGCCACTCGACACTCTCTGTCCTTCTTCAGCAGTGATAAGCTTGAGCTGAATCAAAATATCTCTGAGTGTAGCTGTCGGCAGCTTCATCGATCTGTAATACCCCACTATAGCAGAATGTCTGATGTGATCTTGGCATCCTCAAGTAGTTTCATGTAGGCCTGACGAAGCATGGTCTCGGTGGGCACATCTGAAGAAGAGATCGGTCCAAGGTTTAGTAACATCCTGGAAGTATCAAAAGATAGAGCATCCGTGCCCAAATAAACCGTGTCAGCACGGTAAGATCCACTGGCGACAGGCTGGGTTGGATGAAAAATCACAGGTGCAGAAATCACTGGCTGAACTACCGGTATCTCGGTCTCAACTGACTGGACCTGCTCTGGTACTGGTGTGGTCCGGATAGCAGGTGATGGTGTATGAGTGGTATGTGATGGGATGGATGTATGTGGTGGAGCTATGGCTGGTGGTGGTGGACCGCATCGGTTCCGGGTCAGGAATACCAAGTTTCCTGGAAATCAACAGCTGATGGGAACGGCTAACCTGAAGAGCATGCAAATGATAATACTGTGTCAGCGAGGTCACTGGATCTTTGTAGTGAACAATAGCCTGAGCTGGTGGCTCGGCTGTCTCAGCTCCTCTATGCGGGACACTAGCATGAGTAGTAGGTGCTCGTGCTCTATCAGATGGGCCATCCTCAGTATCTACAACAGGTGTGGATCCTCTAACACGCTTCCTAGGGAGACGACATCCTGGAATGATCTGTTTGGTGTTCTTCCATAGGCACTGCCTCTGCTCATCTACCTAAACAAGATGGATCAACTTGTAGTATTCCAAGTTAAATGGCAAAGAACGAGAGCAAACAGTAAACTCCTCAGTGTGGGCCTCAGTCAACAATCCCATACCATACAGCAATCTAATGATAATCGACCCCATGAACATGTGCTTATCCAAGTCTGTCTCATCCCAAAGTCTCTCAGCGATCAAGAAAGCAACATTCAGATTCTTTCCTCCTATGATTGCTTCCATGAACTTCAACTCTTCGGCACTCACAGCACCACCCTCCTTCTTTCCAAATATAGAACATGCTAGCAACTTGTGAAGGATGTGATGAACCGGCTTGATGAAAGTGGATGACTTAACACAACTCCTAAAGTATGATCCTGCTAAATCCATCCAAATATCCTTATGGTTCCTGTTTGGTAGGCTGGAGATGTCTTGAACACTGTTTCTGAACCATGCAGAGTTGACCTGAGACTCTGTATATAAACCAAGATACACTCCCAAGTCGGCAACTAAGATATGATGAATCTGTTCCTGAAACCTGAATGAGATCTTTCTTTTGTCGGATACACTCATTTTTGGATTCAGCTGGTAAGTCATCATGAACTCTGTCACTACTTCTCGGTATGCATACTCATCTATATCGAAGAGACGGAGAAGGGCATTGTTTACTTGACCCTCGGTCTCATACATCAACAAACTCTTCAACTCATCCCTGACTCCTAGCTTAATCATATCTTTCCATACCACATACCGATTACTGCCTATCGGTCGCTGCAACCACTGGCGAATGAGTGACCTATTCTTTGAAGATTTGGCCAAGTAGCTGAGTGAAGGTGGGCAATTATCCATCTGTGACAAAAGACAAGAAAAGATTAAACCATAATAGTGATATATTAATGGATATGCTAAAGTACTTCCAGATTTTTAGAAGAAAAAAAAAATTGGAAATGTAGGCTTTAGAAATGGGCATATCTAGAAATTTAAAATTGCTAAACCTAACCGTAACCAATCACAAATCCAAAAACTTTTATCAACTTATGTCTAAATAAGGGTAAGTGGCACAAAGCTTCAAGTTTTTAGCATAATCAAAGCAGTTAACAAAGTACCTAACTTAATTATCCCAAGCACTAAAAATTTAAACACTTTATGTTCATGGTTAATCAATCTAAATGAGCTTAATACTTTGAATAAACCCAAGGTCATATAATTACCTCAAGTAAATCAATTAATCATAAAAGGGCATATTACCAATTAAATATGAAATCCAACTTTCCGCAATTTCCAAAAGACATAAAGCTTTATTTACATGATTTCAAGCAAAGAATGGAAGTAAACTTCTTTGACAAAATGGTAGTTTTTTAGAAAATGGCGTTTTTGTTGGTTCCATTTCAAAGTGTCATACACTTTATTATTTAAAGTGATGAACTTTAGAAATGATTAAATGAACCGAAGCTTGTTTTGACAATCTTGTAAGCTTTTTAAGTTTAGAAAAGTCATAAACATGGTTTAAGAATAAAAGTTTTAAGTGAAAATGATGTTTATGATGATTTTATCAAAAATTAGCTTACTTTAATTACCAAAAACTAGCTTAATCATTTTCTAATTGCAAATGATCAATCAAAACATGTTAACCTATCATATTTAAGCATAACTCAATCAACAAAAGTCAACATAAGCAATTAATCAACCAAAAAGTCAAACTAGCTATAGTTCATAAAAAAAGTCAACACTTTAATCTCCAATCTTGCAATTAGGCCAACAAATCACTAGATTATGTTTGTAATCATGTTAAGCATAAAGATAAGCATGGAATAACACTAAATATTGCAACTTTTAACCATGAAATCTATGAAAATGAGTTACAAGCCCTAATTTTTAAAGTTTCATGAAAATCACAAAATTAGGTCAAGAATTACCTTAAACTTGATGTAGTGATGTTGTGGATGCAAGAAAGATCATAAAATGATGAATTTTGAGCTTGGAATCATGCAAAATGGTTGAGTAATGGAGATTTGGTGGTGGTGTGGTGAGGCCGACGGTGGGGGTGGAGGAAGAGGGAAGAAGATGAATTTTTTTTGTGTTTTGTCATTTTGTGTTGGCTAAAAGTCCCTTTTATATCTTTTCAAAAGCACGCAATTTAAAATTCGCGAAAGATGCGAAACATACAAGTAAAATTTCAAAGTTTAAAATTTTTAATAAAATAATTTTAAAAAGTATGTTCGTAATTTTCTGAATCTTTATGCGCAGTCTGAAAAGATATTGCGAATCGTATGCGAAATCGTATACGTTTTTATTTAAAACAAGACAATCTTTTTGTGTTCTTTAAAATCCAAGACAAATTCAAAATTAATTTTTCAAAATTTAAAAATAAACTTTTTCGAACTTTCTGAAAATGTCTGAAATTCGTTACTGTGTTGCGCGAATTTGAATTTTAAAAGAACGTTTTCTTGTGTTTTTAAATGAAAGCTTTTAAATTTAATAATTAACCACTAATATTACTCATCCTAAATACTTAAAATAAAACTGAATTAACTAAAGTTTAGGTTGCCTCCCAAAAAGCGTTTGGTTAAAGTCGGTAGCTCGACTTTTGGACAAATTTATTGAGTATTGCCCAAGAGCAATTGTTTAAGTGAATTTGGTGCTCTTGGCTGAGGGAAAGTGTAGCGAGGAATAAAGTCACAAGTGAGGATCTTAATGACAGAATCAACTAGGTCTGCGGGATGTAACGAGAATCGTTCGTGTTCAGTGAGAAACATACGTTCCTTTTTGCCTAAATCTAGAAGATTGTCGATAAACTTGTTAAATTCCTTTTTAACTTTCTTAGGGTTTGAAATTCCGTTTCGTGACCCGTCATCTATATGGTTTAAGTCATGAAGAAGCATTCCTAGGGTTTGTTGAAATTCCCATTCTTCTCTTGAATCGGGATCTCCGGTGGTAGTGTGAACTGACTCCGTGATTTCTTCGATTAAAGATGTTTGTGAAACAGTGAAAGGAAATTTTGACTGAGCAAATAACAAAGTGAGTGAGACGTTAATATCCTTCCTTCCAGCAAAGAAAGTAGCTTCCATGTTATCGTCAGTGGCTCCAGGGAATATTTCTAACAACTTGTTGATCATGTAAGTAGTGGGGTCAACGAAGAATGGAAATTTATCAGAAATGGCGAGAGATATAGCAGGATCTTTGCTGATCCAGAACTCAAGCTCATAAATCATAGCCGCAACATAACGATTAATTAGGGTTTGGGAACCGGTTGATAATCGGTGCAGGCGAATAGGTCCATCAGTAGGTCTATTTCTGATTTAAGCTTTAGTTCTTGCTCTCGATAATGTGTGAAGATACCTTCCTCCTTTTGATTTGGAAGATGGTGAAGAATACCAACCTGTTTCTTTATCCTACGAGCGACTTCTCTTTGTTTAACCGAAAAAGGAAAGTCGGACATTTTGAGTTGTCTTGCAAATGCCCGACAAACATCCAATCTCCTATCAGGATCAAAAGAGTTACCTACGTAGCGGATATTTTCTTCAGGTTTGATTGGTAAAGTCCTATCAACAACACGATAGATGGTGTACTCAGGTTCGGGTACAAGGTTCAAAAAGATAGGTGATTTTGGAGGGTATTCGTAAACTTCTTCATCCCAGGGTGGAAGACGTTCTTCAATGGGTGGAAAACGAAAGGGTTGAAGATGTTCAGAGTTACTCTCGTCAAAACCAGATGAAGTAGGGAATTGAAAGAAGTTTTCTAAGGAATATGAAATCTCAGGAGCAGGTATAACCTGATAGCTTAGAATGCTAGATGCAGAAGTTGAGATCTTCTGATGAGAATCATGGGTTCCTAAGTCAAGGTCTAAGAATTGCCCTATGGTTCTAGATTCATAGTCTGAATTAGCGGAGATAATGTGACAACCGTCAATTTAGGACTATAATTTAGTGCCTAATCAAGTTTAATACATGTAATTAGTTCTGTGTTAGGCTAATTAATGTATCAATTATTATATATATTGTTGAATATATATCTACAATTACGCGGTTTGTTTAAATCGTACGAGTTTCAAATCGAATGAATTTCGATACAATTAATACGGACGTTGGTGTAAAATTTATTAAGGTAATACAAACATTATTCAATAACTCAATTTTATTAGGAATATTATTTATTGTAATATTTCGTGGTCAATTCGTATTTCACAAATAACACATATATAATTAAAATACAAACGCGCAAACAAATATAACGAATTTCATTTTAAATATCATAAATAGATAATTGGTAAAATTTTACAATAAAACATTATGTAATAATTTATAATTTAAAATGTATCCTTAAATAAATAAAATAAATATTTAACGTTTAAACTACGGAGTAAACGAACACCGCACGGAGCGAAGCGCGTGGACTGAAAATGGTGGGGATCCCACCATAATCACCTCCTCATCTTTCTTTTCTTCATTTTTCAACTTCTTTCTCTCTCTCTTCTCCCTATTTTCTCTCAACAAACTCCATCACCACCACCACACGAAAATCGCAAAATAAACACCTCAAACGACCTCGGATCTTCAAGCCCCTTTAGAATAAACGACCACCACGCGACGATCTACACTTCTATCTTTCCGGAATTTCATTTCGGCGATTTGTAAGTTTCCGACACAACTCCGAAAACTCTCGTTTTTAAGTTTTATAACTTGCTAGTTGTTTGTATAACCTTGTAATGTCCTAAAATGGGTTGGGTAAAAATATTATGCCGATCGATGGCCGGAAAACGCGTTTTTGGAGTTGAAACTCCGATCAGACTCCGTACGTCGCATTTGGCCTGGAGCAAATGCGACGTAGCGACCTACGTCGCACTATATCCCCAACGTCGCATATAGCGACGCAGCGACCTACGTCGCACTATAACCCCAACGTCGCACTTAGCGACGCAGACCCTTACGTCGCAGAAATCAACTACGTCGCCTATAGCGACGTCACGTACAACGTCGCATTAAATTGCGAAAGTCGCACATAGCGACGTCATGCCCAACGTCGCAGTCCGGATCTGCGACGTAGCACCCTACGTCGCACAAAACAGAATCTTCAAACCTCAAAATTTTAAAGTCAAAGTTACTGTTCAAAAAAGTCAAATTTACTGTAGCAGTACTGTAGCAAAGTCAACATTTTAGAATTTTTATTATTTCAACTAAATCACCAACGGGCCGTACACATTTTCAAATACACAATTGAATCAACTAAGTCATAGTAACTTAGATAATTTATTCAAACAAGTCGTTGTAACTTGTGTCAATTCAATCAAACAAGTCGTAGTAACTTGTAACAATACAATCAACCAAATCGGGGTAATTTGGACATTAAGTTAGACAAACAATTTCAATGGTAGTCTTTCGAGATACCAATACAATTAATAACAATTCAAGTGTCGTGGACACATTCAGGTTTCAAGTCTTTGGACACCAACACACTGCTAATTACTTCCAGTTTAATTGCTTAACATTCCAAGACTCAGGTGAGTTTCATGGCCCCATTTTCACTACTTTTACTAGGGGTGTGATATTACTACTTCATTTTGTTTTACAAGTAGAACGCAAGTGCCAAACTTCAAATACTACATGAGTTTCAAGCTAATCAATTTAAAGTCCTCCATAGCATAGTCTCTAGTATTTTATAGCGTGAATGTTAGTATATGATATCATATGGGATTGACAATCCTCATCCGGGTTAGCACGCACTAATCGGTCAAACGGATGTATTAGCATTTGGGAAGACGAGTGTTGATTAGGCACTCGTAGGAGGCACTCCAAGTTAGGTTTCCTTAATTGGGCCTGACAAATCAGTTAAGCTCAGACTATGTGCTCATGGACAGTATAACTTTTATTTTGCTTAATTGCATTTTAAATTCATTATAAATCTTGCGGTTCTGACAACTATACATTGACATACAAACCTGTGAGCTCACCAGCGTTTTCGCTGACCCATTTTAGTATTTATCACAGGTATCCAGTAGTAGTTTGGCTGCACAAGCAGGAATTATTAGCTCGAGTCAGCATACATACAACTAGAGATTGGACTGCATTATTATATTTTGTAAAAGTAATTATGCTATGTAATCTCTCAATTTCAGGAATCGAGCTAATGTAACTATATTTTGATGTAAACATTTACATTATCTATACAAGTTTAAACGACGCATATAGTGGTCGTTCATTATATCTTATGTGCTTTGTATATTGATTAGTGACACCCAAATCAAGCTTCCGCAAATCATAAAAATTTTGGGGGTGTCACAGATAACTTCGGAAGAGGATAAAGATGAAGAGTAGACGTCAGATTCCAACTCGTGTTCTAAGCAGGCGAAGAACTCAGCGTCATCCATGGCCATCATTTCTTCGGACGTCTTGAGGGCGAGTGGAGAAATGGGGCTAGACGGAGATGAATCATAGAAAGATATTTTTGTATTTTTCATTTTTAATTAACCTAAATTAAACTATCTTAATTATTCTAAGGAAAGCAAATAACTACCAATTAAGTTTGGGAAAACCTAACTGGAAATGATCTCCTAAAAGCTAGAATATCTAAGGCGGCTTCAAATCGTAACGCTCTACGATCCCCGGCAGCGGCGCCAAAAACTTGTCGCAGCTCCTATCGGTCGGTCGGATTTGACTCCGGTCGTTGTTCCAACAGCAATAGAGGCGGCGGACAGTGAGTTTTAAATTTATATGAGCTGGGGCTCAAACTATAAATACTACCTACCTTGGGAGCAAGCAGTAAGTCTAACTCGATGTCGTTCTTTTATCGGAGTGAATTGAAATGAAGCGAGTCACCAAAGATTATGGTCGCAATTAGGATGGGGGTAGGTAGATAGATTTTGGATTGATTTGGTTTTCTAATTTATCCTAAGTGCAGTAATGTAAATAACAGAGATAAGAGATAGGGAATAAGCAGACAGGTAGAGATGTGATTGCTGAAACTTGGATAATTAGGGTTTCGGGATGATGTTCATTATCAAATTGATTGGAGATTTACCAGATAAAGAGTAAACATACTTTCGGTGTAAACACTAGGACCCTACGTTCAGGTGAAACCCTAGAAACATATGTCACTGGAATCCTAGGTTATCATGATTCTGATCAGATCGGGCTATTTTCAAACCCCCCTGAGCCTTTGCTTAACTAAGACAAAGTCACCCTAAATTTTCTAGGGATCAGGCATAAGGCAACAGACCGCAATTGTATTTACTGACCTTTCTTAACACCTAATCGTCTATTTACTTTTATCATAGCAAATACTGATTGTATCATGTGTATGTTAAACTATTGGTATGATTAGGGTTTTGCATGTCTAGGTATATGATTGACACTACCCTGTATTGTTTCTATTGAAGCACATTCTTAACCATCGTAAATATAGACCCTCCTTTACATACAGGCGTTCATCCCTAGGAATAATCATGGTGTACAGGGCAATTAGGCATTTCCACAGTGTTCCAAACCCTAGATGTACTAACGGTGTACTGGGCATTTAAGCATTTCCACAGTGTTCCAGATCTTAGGTATACTAATGGTGTACAGTGCAACAAGCATTTCCACAGCTTTGATTCCTAGACCACAGTTCTAGAATGGGTCACTTCTAGGTAATTCACGATGAAACAATCCATGGCATTTCCTTAGCTTCCACGTATTTGTACTCCACACGAGGTGTTTCCAACGCTATACGAAGTACCGTGCCTTATAAAGGAAAGTTCATAGTTTCATACTGTAACTGGAGATAACTGCATATTCATATTATTAGGGTTGATCAGATCCTATCCTAGGGCAACAGTCATGTGAAAGTCTGGAAAGGGTGATGAGAGACTAGATCTATATTCAAGATAAGCTTAACCAGATACACAGCATAACAATTTCCAATCGTACAAATGAAATATTAATTTAACATCATCCCTAATCCTAATATCCACATTTCAACAATCACAATATTAAACTACTCTATAAACATGGCAATATGCAGAATACAAACTGAAATAACACAAAGCACAAGCATTATAACAGTAAGTAAAGTTTAGATATCACCGGGAATACAGCAGTGTAATACTGAGGATTACAAATAGTCTGAACTTGAAAAAAACTCGTTACAACAAGATTACCAAGCTAAACCTTCCTCTAGACTCGAACCGTAAGCTCAACCCTAACATTTCTCCTCTAACTCCTAAGAGTAGTGCTAGAGAGAGAAAGTTAGAGAGAGAAAGTGAAAGAAAAAGAGAGAAATGAAAGTGAGAGAAATGTGAGAATGTGTGAATGTGTTAAGGTGTGTGGAATGAGGAGGGGTGACCCTCTATTTATAGGCAAAGCATCAAATCTTCCGTACAACTCGCGAAACAGCACATACAAGCAAACGAAGCAGCATACGGGGGGCAGGGGGGCCGTATACGGCCTTGGTAGGGCCGTATACGGTGTATAAAAGGCCTTATACAGTCTGTATAGGGCCATATACGGTTCCCTAGGCCGTATACGGTGTCCGTCTTATTTCGTTCGTTGCTTAAAACGCGCGTATCTCCTTTGTTATGCGCCCGTTTGACCTGATTCTTTCGCCTGTGTCTTCGTAATTCCGTTACGCTTCTAATGATGCCAATTTCACTGAAATTGGATGTGTATAGCTTAAGTATAGCCGAATTGACTTTGTAGGGTCTGATACCGCTCAGTCTTCTCCGTTCTTTATCCGATTTGCATGATTCTTGATTTTCCCATCTCGATTTTACCTGTTTTATCATATGATGAAGTTAGAATGTGATCTATATAAGGTAAATGAGGCCAGAGGATTTTGTGCACGTTTATTCGCCCTAATTTGCTTATTATTTGGACGTTTTAGGTGATTTTTGCAGCAACGCCTATATTAAGACCACTTTAGTGAATTTTAGTAAACAATGATCATTTTGGAATGTTTTCACTAAAGATACGTCCAAAAAATGTGGAATATTGCCCTTAAAAACATGACTATATGAGTCACATCAGAGCTGCTATTTCCTTTATCTGAAATGAAGTATCCTCTTGCACCGCCTGACAACACTTTCATGAACAATTCATTTGTTGCTGTTCCCTTAGGTGAAAGCATTCCTATACCAATCTTACAAAGGGGTCAAACTGATTCATCTCCTTCAGTAGCTGAAATTCTCAAATCCTTTGAGGAGAAGGAATTAGAAATCTCAGCTGAGCCGCAACTATCTGAAGGTTGTGCACCACAAAATCCTAAAATCACCATAAGTACATCTTCAACAGCTCAATTTCAGAGGTTTGCATTTACCGACACCAATGATATCATTTTTACTGAAGATAATGCAACCTCCTCATCATCTACAAGTAAATACGAGCTGAAGAAGACTGCACCCCCTAATGAGACAAAATCAGTAGAAATAGCATCAGCCACTGCAGCCGACTCATCTACGAATGAACCAGATTTCCAAACGGAGTATGACGTGTTATAAACAGATGAGATCACTCGAATGAAACCTTCCATTGAAGAACCGCCAGAGTTGGAGCTGAAGGAACTACCCTCTAATCTGGAGTACGCTTTTCTTGAAGGAACCTCGCATTTACCCGTTATAATTGCAAAAGGTCTTACATCCGAAGAGAAAGCAAGACTCATCTAAGTTTTGAAGTCACACAAGAAGGCGATTGCATATAAAATCTCTGACATCCAAGGGATCAGTCCAAACTACTGCACTCACAAGATACTCATGGAGAACGACTTCAAACCTTCCATACAAAGACAGAGGAAAGTTAACCCGAAGATTCAAGACGTGGTCAAAAAGGAGGTTATCAAACTCTTGGATGCTGGCTTGATCTATCCTATCTCTGATTCCCCATGGGTCAGCCCAGTTCAGGTTGTCCCCAAGAAAGGAGGAATGATGGTTATCGCTAACGAAGACAACGAACTCATTCCAACATGAACCGTCACCGGTTGGAGGGTGTGCATCGACTATCAGAAGCTGAACGAAGCCACTCGAAAAGATCATTTCCCTCTACCGTTCATCGATCAAATGTTGGAGAGATTATCTGGGAACTAGTTCTATTGTTTCCTTGATGCTTTCTCTGGCTATTTTCAGATTCCTCTCGATCCTAAGGACCAGGAAAAGACAACCTTCACATGTCCTTATGGAACATTCTCTTACCGACGCATGCCTTTTGGGCTATGCAACGCACCTGCAACATTCCAGCGGTGTATGGTAGCAATATTCCACGACATGATTGAATAGTGCATGGAGGTATTCATGGACGATTTCTCAGTCTTTGGAGTATCTTTCACTTCTTGTCTTTCCAACCTAGAAAGAATGCTAGCCCGATGCGAAGAATCAAACCTTGTCTTAAACTGGGAGAAGTGCCACTTTATGGTGAAGGAAGGAATAGTTTTAGGACACCGGATATCAAAGTCTGGAATTGAAGTTGACAAAGCTAAAGTTGAGACCATTGCAAAACTTCTGCCACCTACCTCTGTTAAAGCCATTCGTAGTTTTCTAGGTCACGCCGGATTCTACCGTCGCTGTATTAAGGATTTCTCTTAGATTTCTCGACCTATGACGCACCTTCTCGAGAAGGACACTCCGTTTGTCTTTTCAGATGACTGCCTTAAAGCTTTCAACATCCTGAAGAATCAGCTCACACATGCACCGATCATGGTTGCTCCTGACTGGAGTCTCCCATTTGAAATCATGTGTGATGCCAGTGACTTTGCGGTTAGAGCTGTCCTAGAACAAAGGAAGGATAAGTAGTTTCAGCCTATATACTACGCCAGCAAGACACTCACCGATGCTCAAGAAAATTACACTACTACCGAAAAGGAGCTGCTTGCGGTAGTTTTTGCTTTTGATAAATTTCGTTCTTACTTAATATTGTCCAAAACTATTGTCTATACAGATCACTCAGCCTTGAAGTATCTTTTCAAAAAGCAAGACGCTAAACCGAGACTACTTCGATGGATTCTACTCCTCCAAGAATTCGATATAGAAATCAAGGATAAAAAGGGAGCGAAAAACGTCGCAGCAGATCATCTTAGTTGATTGGAAAACCCATCGATGGAAAAGCTTGATGAAAGAGAAATTCAAGATCATTTTCCCGAAGAACAACTCATGAATGTCAGAAGCCACCAGAGGGGATCACAATTCAATCATAACCCTTGGTATGCAGACTACGCTAACTATCTGGTTGGTGGAATTGTGCCGAAAGGAATGCCTACCTCTAGAAAACGCAAATTCTTCAGAGATATAAAAAATTACTATTGGGACGATCCATACTTGTTTAAAGTATGCCCAGACCAAATCATTGAAAGATGCGTGGATGAAAGGGAAGCAAGGAACATTCTCCACCAGAGTCATCACCGACCAACTGGAGGACATCATGGAGCAAACATGACAGCAAGGAAGGTATATGATTCCGGCTTCTATTGGCCGACCATTTTCAGAGACGCTCACGACTTGGTAAAACGTTGTGATGCTTGCCAAAGGTTTGGAAGTATCTCACGGAGGAGTGAAATGCCACTTACTAACATCCAGGCCTGCGAGATCTTCGATATATGGGGATTGGATTTCATGGGACCATTCCCTAAATCCTTTGGAAATAAATACATTCTAGTAGCTGTCGACTATGTCTCCAGATGGGCCGAGGCACAAGCATTTCCTACTAATGACTCCTGAGTAGTAATAAGTTCCTAAACAACTCTTTTCTCATTTCGGAACTCCAAAGGCGATCATCAGTGATCGGGGAACGCACTTCTGTAGTGCTCAGTTTATGAGGACATTACAGTATTATGGTGTCACCCATAAGACATCTACGGCTTATCATCAGCAGACGAATGGGCAGGCCGAAGTGACAAACAGAGCTCTCAAAAGGATCTTGGAATGAACCATGGTTAATCATAAGGAGAGATGGGCCGACAAGTTAGACAATGCTCTGTGGGCGTTCAGAACTGCATACAAGTCACCATTAGGGACCACGCCTTACAGACTAGTCTATGGAAAAGCGTGTCATCTGCCAATCGAGTTGGAATATAAGGCTTACTGGGCGCTGAGAGATTGTAATCTGGACCCTTCCATAATTGGATTACATCGAAAGATGCAGCTGAATGAACTAGCCGAATTAAGAGACCAAGCGTATGATAGTTATCTACATTTCAAGGAGCGAACCAAGAATACCCACGACGCGAAACTCAAGTATTGTCGATTCAAACCTGGAGATAAAGTTCTTCTCTTCAATTCGCGCCTCAAAAAGTTTTCAGGCAAATTCAGATCAAGGTGGAGCGGACCGTTCGTTATATCAAAGGTCTTTACATTAGGAGCAGTCGAACTCGAAGCGCCAGACGGTAATTTTAAAGTCAACAGTCACCGCTTAAAGCACTACATCGAAGACTTTCCTTCCAATGAGGAAGTATATATCTTTGAACCACCTTGAGCCGACAAAGTAGGTAAAAGAGTCAAGCTAGTGACTCGTTAAACTAGCGCTCTTGGGAGGCACCCCATTGCTTATCTTTATAATAGCTTTAATTTTATTTCTCAGTTTATTTTTGCTTAGTATTATCATCACTGGACTAATGATGCAAGATAATGTAGATACCCGACAGCACCACACTCTTACATATACATCGGAGATAAGTTTTATTTGACTTATACAAGTGCAAACCATTCAGATGACTCAAACTTTTATAAAAATCTTTTAAAAGTCATATGACTCTGCTGCATTTGTATAACCTTATAAACTATAGCATTACCTGTTTTCTTTATGTTTCAGGATGGACGCTTTAGTTGAGACCTCAGGACACAGTTCCCAGCAACAACAGAAGAAGAAGAGAAACCGCAGAGGAAAGAAGAAGCTGACCACTGTTCCAAAGGAGCGTGTGACAGATGTGACGATCACTCCAGCATCTGCTCCAGTGTTCGACTATGGGATTACCAGTGCTGACCCAGCAGTGACTTGGGCGATTCTCCGAGAGCTCTCCATCCAGCATGACTCTCACTCTGACATCAGGGAGATGGTTGGACTCCCGAGACTTCCAGACCAGTCCTTCAGACTAGGTCAGGGTCCCAGACCACCTCTTCCGCCATGGTCATTTTTTCCAGCTGCACCTACTTCAGAGCCCACTCTTCCTACTGCTGCTGTTACATCTCCTGATCTCCCTGTTGCACCCATGATGCCTGGTGCCACTGTTGCCACGTCACCTACTTCCGTTCCGGACAGTGACGCACTTGCAGCATTTGACCCAGACATGGATGATTTACTATACGACTTTTAGTTTATTTTATGTTCTTTATTTATGAGATTGATATGTTGTTGAAATGGTGTACTGTGACTGTATTTTATGGTATTTGCAGAACTTAGCTTCGTGTGGAATGGACGAGCTTTAAACAGAGACTGGTCTACAAATCTAGCAGATCACTAGCACCACTCCTTCACGAATCTGGTCCTAAATCCAGTATTCTTTAACCGTAG
This sequence comes from Helichrysum umbraculigerum, assembly GCA_949592205.1. NCBI lineage: Eukaryota > Viridiplantae > Streptophyta > Magnoliopsida > Asterales > Asteraceae > Helichrysum > Helichrysum umbraculigerum. The sequence continues at coordinate 56,252,080 of CATIUR010000003.1, read as the reverse complement.
GGAAGTACCTCTCCTACACTCTTCTAGTTTCTGCGTAACTTAGATATGCTTATGCCCACTTAAATCTCTAAGTGTGGGATCCTCCGTACTTGAAACTTTTAAATTCACATTTTTCCTAAACAAAACCCTAAGTGTGGGATTCTCTCCACTTAGTGTAGAAACATTGGGGACAATGTTTATTTCTAAGTGTGGGATAGCAGTATATCTCGTCTAATTATCTGTCAAAGTTGATTTTGAGACATGCAAGTCCTCAAATGATTTTTACAACCCTTAATTTTGCCAAAATTTTCAAAAATTTTAAACTTTTTTTTGAATCACAATATAAGAAAGAGTACAGAATTTTTTTACAAGTATTCAAAATTTGGTAAAAAGAGGTCGAATCATGTCAGATTCCAAACAATTTAAGATGAGGATCTAAGAGGGGCATCGCACGACTGGACACATATAACCCATTTTTGCGGTGAGGAATTTTGAGCCTTATAAGCATTCATTTTAAATGCTTCACTGTTCGCTTGTTGTGTGTGACCGCTGCATGTATTTCTGAATTAGAACTTGCCCCGGGTATACGTGTCGAAATCACATTGATGGGTGTCATACGTGACATAGGTACAATTAGAGGACCTTGACATTCCCTAGGATTAAACCCCATTTCAACATATCTCTTTCAAGCCCAAAACTCTTCCAACACTTATCTTTAGTGTTGATGATCCACCTAGATAACCCTGTTGAGCCTTAGCCTTTTCATTTCTTTCAACCCATATTTCAAACCCACTTATCCCCTTACCTACCAAAAACTTATCTTAGAACTTTTTAAAATCTTTTTGAAAAACGCTATCTAGATATTCTTTTTGCTTTCTACCCCAAAATCACAAAAAAAGTTCGTATTTACTGAAAGTTTCTCATGTGTGCTTCCATATTTAAAACTCAAAAGAAATCGAGAGTCTGATGGTGCGAAAAATTGGCACCAAGTAAATTCGAAATTGACAAAGGTTTTAGAAAAAAATGAAAAGTAAGAAAGGATGCCGGTAAGGCAAGAAAATAAATAAAAGAAAAGAAAATCTCCCTTAGAAGCTCTCTTGCAAAGAAATTCTGAGCCCAAAAATAAAATAAAGCTAAGTGCTTCCAATCTCCCGAAACTCCGATTCTTAAAAATGTAGAATCATCCGTGTGTTTTCAAAAGATAGAAGTCAAAATAGCTATCTTCCCTTAGCGTTATCCGTTTCCGTTTTCATTAAAAAGAATGTCTAAATGGAAGTTTTTCATTAAATTTTAAAAGGCCTAAGATAAGTAACACCCTTAACCCTTAAAAACCACATTTTCCATACCCTTTAACCCTCACCAAATATTACAACCCACTTGAATGTCTTGGGATAATTAGTACCGTCCCCATCTAAGTGGTGGAGATATGATCCTTGGGCAAGCCTATGACGACGAATACTGCACGACAGGTAATTGAGCGATTTTCATTTGGCTTAGGATAATAGGAAACCCGATACACTTGAGTGAATTGAGTGACCACCAGTGAGATCGCCCAGTCGTGTATATTCCACATCTATGAGAATTGAAAGTTTGCCTAAGTGAATCATCTTGAAAAACTTTGGATATTTCATGTGAACACTTCTTCTTTATCCGATAGGCGAAATACTTGTTTTCAATCTATACAAATTCTTATTTGCGGCTCAAGAAAGCATCTTAAAATAGGAAATTTTGGCAGATAAGATTGTGATTTGCTTGAGGACAAGCAAAAGTCTAAGTGTGGGATATTTGATGACACGCAAAAAGTCAAGTTTTTAAGTGTCATTATCTCACCTTTTTGGCCAAAATTATGATGAAATTATCCAAAATAAGCACTATATCATTAAAACTCATAACATGGGCCAAAATGAAGACAACGTTTTAAAAATCAACTAAAATGGTCGAAAAACATGATAAATCTAACGAATACGATCATAAGCATTCTCGTTCACTCGTTTTAGCACTTTTTGAGCTACACAAAGAATTATGACCTGTAACTTGTGTCATTTTCTTCGTTAGGAAATAACGAAACTGTGAGCACAAGAATCACTTAAAATGGATAAACGACGAAGAAGTTACGCCAAATCGAAGAAACAAAGAACCAACGGACCGAATACAGCTGGACACAGACAGTATATGGCTGGACCAGACCGTATACGGCTGGACACAGACTGTATACGGCCTGTGTAGACCGTATACGGCCTGTGCCCAGCCGTATACGGCCCAGTCCAGCCTTATACGGTTGGTGCCCACCCGTATTTACTCCAGTCCACCCGTATACGGCCAAAACCAACCGTATCCCGTGTTCAGGCAATACAAATCATATTTTTATACGGCTGTGCGATACGGTTGTGCATTTGGGGGTTGGAATACGGTTGAAGAATACGGCTGTGCGCTTCCTATAAATACAACCACCTCCTCACCATTTTAAACACACTTCACACTCAATTTCTCTCTTTCTCTCTCTACTCTCTCTCTAGAAATAATTAGTTAGTTAATTAGGTTAGTTAAGCTAGTAGATTAGTAGCTTACTTGTAACGGAGGTGCTCCGAGACTGCGGTTACGCACGATTTATAATTACGCTATGTCAGGTTTTATTTTAAATCTCTATCTTGTTATTTTTTAATATGTTGTGCTGTTGCTATGCTTATTTAGAAATGCTTGCTAGAATTATTGCCATGCTGAGCTGAACAAATCTGTGTTTGCTATAACAGTCGTTATGCTAGGGTAGTTATGCTTTAATCATGATGTTACTCTGTATGTATGCTGTTAGAATATATTTGAATCTATGAAATGAATCTCCATTGTTTATCTATCCAACTTATGCTGTGGTTAGTAACTTACTACTAAGAACTTGGCCAACTTCTAATAGTACGCCGCTAATTATTCTGTGTCTGATGATCGTTGAACTCGACATGGCCGTTGTTCTCCTGGTTGAAATAAGACCGGAGGGAGACACGGAGCGTAGGATTAGAGATAGATTAGATCCATTTCATATAACAAATGTTTTTGAGAGAACTTTCGGAACATTTGTGACTTAAAGATTTATCCAGATACTCTGCATGAAATAAGTTGACCCCTGTATGCTGCTCTGCTGCATGTTCTTGTTTGATTGTTGCTTTAGGGTTCGCATGCTAGTATCACTTGTGCTATTGGATATATGATTAGGTTTTCAGATATATGTTGATTGCATACACCAGTTTAACATGCATAGAATAGTTATGATGATTTATATAACATAATGATGAACAATTTGATTAGCCGTTAGACCCGACCATCCCAACTTGTTCCTGTGGGAAACCCCTGTTCATGTTTTTGTTTATTCAACAATTCATGCCATGATTCGGATATCTCAAATGTCCGAGATTGGGGAACAAGACTCGAGGATGGTTGCTGGTTAAATTGGTTTCTACATTTGGGACAAGTTCCAGTGTAGTTTACATTCCATAGCTGTTATCTTCGTGACATATTATTTATCTGATTGCTGACAACTCTACGTTAGATAGATAATAGGCTAGTAGCTGTGGCTCATTAGGAAATATAATCTATTCAGGATAGACAAGAAGGACCTTTCAAATGAAGCAACGGAAATACCGTAAAACAGCCCAATACTTGGTATAGCGTTGGAAACACCTCTGGTGTAGTACAAGCACGTGGAAGCCATGGAAAGGTTGTAGGTAGAGTACTTTGTACCTCATTGATTGTTCCAAGGATGTCTGCTAAATCCTGCACCCGTCATCATAACTAAGGCCCTAACAAAAATAACTACCCCTAAATAGCATACATGACTGTCATGGTAAACACACGCGTTTAACCTGTAGTTCTCGTAGCCACCTCACCTCACCTCCCCTATCTTAGTTTAGTATTTTAGTTTTAAATTAGGTAGTTAATTAGAAAACCAAACAAAACCCCTATCAACTCTTGATAAAACCCAGCTAAATTATGAAGGATAATTAAAAACCTAAATCCCATGCCCGTTGTAGTTTGAAGAACGACCCTAGGTCATACCTATCGCTATACTCACCCATAGCTTTAGTACACTTAGGCCCAGCAAAATATAAAATATAAAACTCCACTGACCCGCGTTCGACCTGTTTGGTCAAGTCCTTCGACGACGAGGACGGTTCCCCCTTCGTGAGAAAGGTGAGCTAGAAAACCTGACCGTTCGGGCGCGATCAGTTCTCAAAAGGGCAATAAAATAAAAATGCCTTAGAAATTCCTTGGCAAATAAGTTCTAGGCCAAAAATATAGAAAAGAAAAAAAAAGAGAAATGAAAAGAAAAGAAAAGAAAAGAAAAAGTTTGGAATAAAGCTAAGTGCTTCAAATCTCCTGAAAACTCCGATCTCATAAAAGTATAAATCCTCCATGTGTTTTCAAAAGGTAGAAGTCAAAATAGCTATCTTCTTCCCTTACTGTTATCCGTTTCCGTTTTCATTGAAAAGTTTGTCTAAATAAAAATTTTCTTAAGTTTTAAGGTCCTAAGATAAGCAAAACCCTTGAACCAAAATTCCCACTTATCCATACCCTTTAACCCTCACCAAAATTACAACCCATTTGAATGTCCCGGGATAATTAGCACCGTCCTCACCTAAGTGGTGGAGATATGATTCTCGAGCAAGCCTATGACGATGGATGTTGCATGACTGGCGTTTGAGCGATTTCGTTTGTTTTGAATTATAGGTAACCCAAAACACTTCTCAGTGAATTGAGTGACCACCTGGTGAGATCGCCTAGTCATGTATATTCCAAAAATCACATGCCCAAGAGAGTCATTTTGTGCTTCTGAAAGGAATACCTTATTTTCTTTTATTTTCCAGGATATGTTACTTATGTATGGAGATGTTTGCTCTTAATGTATTTTGATTCACCCAAAACGCAGTGACACTTTCAAAATTTTTCAAAAAGAAAGCAAGTGAGAAAGTTGAGTTTTGCTTGAGGACAAGCAAAGTCTAATTGTGGGATATTTGATAACACACAAAAAGTCAAGTTTTTGTGTGTTATTTTCTCACCTTTTTAGCCCAATTATGGATGAAAACATTTGAAATATACATTTTTATACTAAATTTCATAATGATGGCTAAAATATAGACGATGCTTCAAGAATCAACCTAAAAGACCTAAAAACGAGTAAAATAGAGCACAAACGATCAACGAATCTTCCGTTCGCGCATTTAAGCACAATTTAAGCTATACTTGGAATTGTGACCTCTAACTTATGTCATTTTCTTCGTTAGGAAATTACAAAACCGTGAGCGCGAGAATCACTCAAAACGGATAAACGACGAAGTTACGCCAAATCGAAGAAACGGAGAACCAATGGACCGAATACGGATGGACACAGACCGTATACGGCTGGACCAGACCGTATACAGCTGGACACAGACCGTATACGGCCTGTGTCCAGCCGTATACGGCCCTGTCCAGCTGTATACGGTTGGCGCCCACCTGTATTTGCTCCAGTCCACCCATATACGGCCAAAACCAACCGTATTTCGTGTTCAGGCAATAAAAATGACATTTTTATACGGCTGTGCGATACGGTTGTGCATTTGAAAGTTGGAATATGGTTGAAGAATACGTCTGTGCGTCTCCTATAAATACAAGGCTTCATGATGCGCCACCAGCGGTCGGTAAGGATTTTACCCCTTGTCGTAGAACCGGCTGCCGTTGGCGGCGATCAGTTGTTTGTTTTAAATTTGTAATTGAGGGGCCTAAGTTTTCCCTAACAATGCTAATCCTAAGGGTGAGCAAGTGGTAGGTATGACCTAGAGTCGTTCTTCAAACCGACTGAATTGAAACTAAGGCGTGGCAGATGAGGGCTTTCAAACTAGTGAAGGGTTTATAAAATAGTGGGGGAGTTTTGGTTTTTTATATTAACTTAGGCAAATAATTAAAAGAGAAATAAAAGTAAAAGCTAAAGCAGCTAAATAAAGATAGTGTTTGCTGAGACTACATTAATTAAGTTATGGGATGATGTATGGAGAAACTGTTTTGAAAGATATTAGTTAATTATCATTCTTGAATACTTGTATGTAAACACTAGATTCCCTACTAATTAAAATCCCATTAGCATGTCACACCGGGAGCTAGGTTATGGTAACATTACAAAGTATTTAGAATAATAAGCAAAATCTTAATTATGGTTTAATAATACTTTCATATGAACGGGAACAAAATCTTAAAGTACTAGACATAACTGAATCATATAACGATTCCTTGTCATCCTAACAGATTCGTATATTTAAAAAGTTCATTTATGACTTTAAACCAGCCCTTGCTTAAGACTACCCAATAAATCCCCTAATTATCCACAGCGTTCCTCACTTAAAGTGGTTCCGCCGCTTCAAACCTTGGCCATGTCTTAGCCTACAATAATCCCCCATGTAGCCTCGCGGTTCCATAGTTTCATACCTTTGACAAATTATATTGACACAGATGACTGACTACCTTTTAATTGGACGTCGTTAAAAAGGTGTTGTAATCACGTTTATTGGTGGAAAGGCGATAGATTAATTTGAAGTTTAAAAGTCTATTCAGAAAGGTTAATTAAACTAGGTTTCTCATTTTATATATTAGTCCGTAATATAACTACCTTCGGTCGTTACGCAGCTTCCACGTATTTGTACTACACCTAAAGTGTTTCCAACGCTATACTGCGTAACAGTCGAATAGGGGCCGTCATATTACTTCGTAATATTGTACCGTTTCATAATATGACTACCTTCGGTCGTTCCTCGACTTCCATATATTTGTACTCTACCTTGAAGTGTTTCCAGTACTTTATCGAGTAACAGTCGAATAGGGGCCGTCATATTATATCACGAAAATTAAGACCATTTATATTTTACTACTATGATGATCCTAAGGCAACAATCAAACAAGAACATGCAATAAAATGATCAAAGCAATACTTCCGATCTTTAATATTTAATTATACATCATCCCATAATTAACTAACAACATCGCAAGCAAACACAACAAGCGTACTACTCTCTAATCATGGCAATAACTAAATCTAGCATAATCAATATAAAGGTAATTAATAAGGATAGAAAGAACCGAGATTAAATGCGGGAGAAAGTAGACTTGAATTAATTAGAGTTGCTCCAAGCGTACACCAAAGATTACAAATACGTTCCTCACCAAAGATTATAAGCACGTTCCTTGCTTCTATTCTAACTACCATAATACTATTTTGAAGTAAGAAAATAAAGAAAGAAAGAAAAGCTAGAAGCCAGAAAGAAAGTGTGTTTTCCAAAGTGTCGAAAGTATGGTGCATGTTCAAATGAAACCCATGGCTCCTATTTATAGGAGAGTGTTGGTGCATTTTAGCAAGTGGAAGCTCACAATAGAAAAAGGGGAAAAAGGTGGTGCACCGGGTACGAAAAAGGGCGTAAAGGTGGTGCACGAGGTACGGAAAAACGCGTAAAGGTCTAGCACCGGGTACACGCAAGGACCAAAAAGCGGGAACCATGCAGGGGGTGGCAGCCAGCGGCGGCCAGGTGGTGGCCGGCGGCAGCCTGGTGGCTGGCCGGCGGCGGCTGGCTGCTACCCGCACCAGTTCGTCGCCTGTTGCCTCGTTTCTCGATTCGTGCGTGTTTTCTTCGTTACGCGTCCGTTTGCATTAATTTTTTTTGCGTTGGATTCGTAATTCAAAAATGAAGCTTTTGATGAAAAGAAATACCAAAAATATGTCTCTAAACTTTAGATGTGTTGTACGAATCGTTTGGATCTTCCGGCGTACGTAGAATCTTCATTCTTTGTCCGTTTTTGTTGATTCTTCTTCTGTTGGATTCGTAATTTGAAAAATAACATCTTAGATAGGATGGATGTTAGTGATGGGAACTTTTGTCTTGAAATCTCGTTTTGATGTCTTGAATCTTCAAACGTGCGTGGAATCTTCGTTTTCTACCCGTTTTGCTTGATTTTCATCGTGCAACCTTGTTTTGACCATCTTGACATAATACTATTGATTTGTACTGTATTTGAGTTAAAATGCCAAGAATCGTTCCAGAATGAGAGAGATATCGGAAGTAAAAACGTGACTTTTTACGCGATATCAAGTATCCCACACTTAGAACTTTGCTTGTCCTCAAGCAAACTCGAATTTCAAGCACGGTTAAAAGTAAGCAGATGATGAAATATTTTAAGGTGGAACTTTTTACTAAGGGGTTTTGGAAAAGTAAAGTACTTGTTCTTTGAAAAGGAAGGATTGTAATCTTTAGGAGTATGCTTTTGATCTTTGATCTTGGTACATGACTAGGCGATCCTCTCAAAGTGGTCACTCAAATCACTCAAAGTGTTTAGGGTTTCCTATTCTATTATATCAATCACTCAGAACGCCAGTCATATATCGTTTATCGTCATAGGCTTGATCGAGAATCAAATCGTTACCTTTTAAGTGAGCATGAAGTCGATCTTGCCACAATCATTCTAGGAGAGGGAATGTAGGGTTTTGGAGTGGAGTGTTGGTGATCTGAGAGGGGGGGGGGGGGTTGTGCTGGTTTTACGGGATTCTTTTTGGTGAAGCGGAAAGCTGAAATTTTTGAATTTTCGGGAGGATTGACGCCCTTCTTTTTTTTGGGAGGAGTCCTTTTCTCCATTTGACTTTCGTTTCTTTCTTTGACGTCATATCCTTGTGATTTCTCTTCTTTCATCTTTGGAACCTCTTATGAAGTTTGAGGGATGCTTTTGAGTAGGCAAGGGATAATGTATTTATTTTTGGGTGTATAGATGGGTTCAAGAATGATGTGATTTGATCTCCTTTTTGACTCACCAGTTCGTATTCGAAATGCATAAGAAGAGCAAGTTCTGATTCTAAACGCATACATCGGCACACTCAAGAAGCGAAAGAGTGAAGCATTAAAATTGAATGCTTTATATGGCTCAAGATACCTCACGAATCGAAATTTGGGTTGTTGTGTACTTAGTCATGCGATGCTCTTTATGGGATTACTAAAATTGATTTTTCAAAAGACTTTGTATTTTATTTGTCCTTCTTCCCTAAAGTAAATCATTCTTTGTCTAAAATTTTTCATTTTCAACATATTTTTAACTCAATTTTGAAAATTTTGTTTACTTTTTTGGAGAAGGATGGTCTTATAAAGAGCAACGATTTCTGAATCAAGCATATACCATTATCCATTTAACAGTAGTGTAACTACTGATATCCCACACTTAAAGGAACATCGTCCTCGATGTTATTCTAAGCTCTGATTGGGGTAAAATCCCACACTTAGGGTGTGACACCCCGCAATATTTGGGTACAATTACGTACACTAAACACATGCATGTCTTAGGCTAATTTCCTAACTTAAAGTGAATTCATAACACATTTTAGAGATAAGTCTAGCAAAGCCCAACTAGTTAATACGCGTAGTATTACATATTTCGTAATTATTATTAATTACACGCAAAACAATCGGAGCGAGTCCGAAAAAAGAAGTATGTACGTTGGTGATACAAAACTTCTAAATAATGTAAAACTATATTTATAGCAGTTATCTACACAAAAATATTATGCTAAACGATATTGCATAACGATAAAATATAAACGATTATACGTTCTATAACAAACGTAACACATGCGACAAAATAAATAAAAATGAGCCCGACAACCAAACTAGTCAAAAATATTATTTTCGTAACTCAAAATAAAGTGTTAGAAATAATACTTCGAAATATTTTAACGCGATATAACGTTAACAAACGTAACCGAATAAAACACGATATAACGTAAAACGATTGGGTAAACGAACACGGGATGAATACCTACAAACTAACACAATAATATGGGAGACAAGGAAATTGGAAAGTCATGCTTTCTTTGACTTTGTGAATCGGCCAAGTCACCCACGAAACATATCCATGATCATTTGAATTATTGAACACACACAACACATTTCACATTCACCAAATCCCCTCTACATTTTCTCTCCCTCTTTTCTTGTGGTGACTGCCGAAATCCAGCCCCAAACACCACTAAAAATCCATAAATTCAAACACCCTTAAACATTACTACAAGTTGCAAGAGGAGGAAACAAGATTAAGTTCAAAGAATCCACATTTTCATCTCCTTCTATTTCCATCTTCTTAAATCTTTGTAAGGATTCTTGAACCATCACTTTTCCTGTATGATTTTTAGTCTATAACATGTTATAAGTTCACCTATTCAAAGATCTAGCATGAAAACTTAACAAAAAGTAAACAAAACATAACTTTGGTGAAATATGAACTTGGGACAGATTTTTAGTTCTCGGAAGAAAAATCATATAAAATCGTGTGAGTTGAATTAATGCATGAAATTAGCACCAAAATCTTCGTATTTTCGTTAAGAACAACTTTTGTGAAGACTTCCTTTTCCAGAAATACACCCATTTTTGCGTTATTTAACCGATTTGTGAAGATTAACTCTGAAAAACGACTTTCTGGACAGCCTTGATCACGAATTTTTTAAAAATATTGTGGATGTCTAAAAATTATAAAAACGATACTGGAAGTAGGTGATATATATGGGAACATCGTGTAAAAATTTCGGATTCGTTCGATAAGTTTTGACCCCCGAAAACGAGCTCGAAAATAGTCGAAAACAACTAAAATATGAGTTCGGGGGCTGTTTTGGGCTCGGCATAAAAACGACATTTTTGGTTTAACAACGAAACACAACGATAATTTTCCCAAGCTCTATTAACATATTTAAGATGTACCTAAAAGTTTCGGGTCAAACCGAGCTAGTTTGACCACCGTCTCATTAAGAAAAAGTCGCGTATTTTAGTTAAATTTTGTCACAGAAATACAAATACGTGTACATGGTTATTAAGTAAAAACGACAACTTTTGTAAAGCATAACTTCTCAAATGAAATAAAAGGCGTATGAGTTAGATAATAAATTGGGCCAAACAAGTTATTAGACAATTGGGCCGGGTGATAAATATTTGGGCCGGAGCTATGTTGGGCCAAAACTATTTAAATGGGCCGGACCGATTAAGTAAACGAATAATGGGCCAAGCCCTTTTGGGCCACAGGAATTTAAACCATAAATGTGAATTGGGCTTAGTTCTTGGGTCGTACCATGCAATCGGCCCAACAACGGCCCAAAACCCATTCTAACCCGATACAATATAATTACATTTACGTGATGTTTTGGTAACGTGTTAAATTTAAAAATAACCAATATCTAACACAACGAGTATTGGAAACGAAACGATAATTATATACACAACTATAAACATGTTTATATATATGTATCAAGATTTACGACTCGAGAAATATTACTTATATTTCGACATATCGGCACCAACAACTTGCACAAATTAAGAAATCAATAATTTCTTCAAAGCAAACAAACTGTTAACATAATTTGACAAACAATCAAAGTACTTATGTTAATACAATTATTGCGTATAGGTTGACATATTGGGCAACGCTACGTCTTTCTGCTAGCTATCACATTGCTACAACTACAGTGAGTTCACAGCCCCACTTTCTACTGTTTTAATGCTTTTAAAACTTGGGGTGAAAAACATAACAATCGTCTTGCTTTAACATGCACATTTATTCTTGATTGATTTAATTGCTTATGTGCTATTGATTATATGATGATTTCATACTATGTTGCGAACTATTTGTGTATATCTACATGTTGCTGTATAAACAACTCCTAGGATCCACCATCCTACATGGACCTTACCTTAGGATAATTACTTTCCTATAGGTACTTTTGAATAAGATACTTACCTTCCTACAGTCTGTTATGAGTAACTGTATTTGACTCTCATGTCAACAACTACGCAAACAAATAGGGTTTAACAAACCACTTTGCAAATATAAAACCTGTGAATTCACTCAACCATGTGTTGACTTTTTACTATGTTTTTCAGGTAACTAGCAGCACAGTTAAGACTGCACGCATATGGAGTTAGGCGACCCGCAAATAATTAGGATGCCAGATTTTGGGACACATAAGATTTCTTTGTATAAATGATTTACATTAATCGTACTTATGAAATCTTCTTTCGAAAACTATGTATATTATAACAGATAGTATTTTATAATACTATTCTCCAACTTTAAAGGGTTGTAGTTCTTTTTGTTACAAACAAACTTCATAAATGGCATCTTAATTTACTGTTCAGCAATAATCATACGCTCTGATATGGCATGATGTTCAATGTTTAAGTCGGCGCCCCCACTCGATCTAATGCTTCCGCAAATCTTCTGATAATCATAATTAACAAATTTGGGGGTGCGATAGATTGGTATCAGAGCCATTGGTTATAGCGAACTAGAAGTCTTTAAGTGACCTGAAAGCCTTAGAGACCTAGACTATAGCCTTGACTAGAACATGCATGCACATATTTGCATACGACTAACTCACTATATGACAACTACTGTCGCAATGCGTCTAGATGAATAATTGCGTGTTCCTACGCGTGACTTCTCAAATATGGTTGGGGTAACAAGGACAACTCGATACACGAGAAACCATCAACCAACATCATCACCTTTTTACGACCTCCCACTTGTTACAAACAAATGTATATAAAACTAATGGTTACTACCTTGGTTGCCGCACTCCGCACACTATTCAGGGAACTCCCTGATACACGAAATAATGTTTAAAGAGATCACAAAGCAATGCACCCGATTGGGTGGAGACATGCTCCACATACGAGTGCCTAGAACTTGTTGAAGGCCACACGAACCTGGAAAACGAAACTGCCCATGCTACCTATGCCCGAGCACAGATGCTAGAAGAGCATGCTCGAGTGGCAGAGAGTGTAGCTGGGGTCAGCATGATGATGACTATAACGTGACAACTGTAGAAACGTATTTATCTTATCTTCATTAAAACTACGTACGGTGGGTCGTACCTCTGCTGTACTGTATTAAAACCTCTATTTGATGGATACATATAAAACCCATCACATTTTATATGAACACTATCATACGAAAGTCATATTTGACAACAACTTAGTCATAGTTGACCACTAGGCAAACAAACTCTCACTTTCTAAAGGATCGAACAAACCCTCACTAAACATTTAATGATTATGACTGACAACTTATCAGTCGAATGGATGGAGAGAACAAATGGTACTGTGATACATATTGGAGTAACGAGCCTGGAGTACTACAAGAACAAACATAGTAAGGTGTAGTATCCACTAATCGAGATGGAATCACAAACAACCACTAGGGTAACCAGACCCAATTATGTGAAACAAACTCCTCCCCACAAATGACAAACTTATTTTGACAATTTTTATAAAATTTGTCTACAAAAAGTTTTACTATATTTTTGGATAACATCCCAACGAGAACGATATTTTGGATTACTTTCCAACAAGAACTATATATTGGATAACATTCCAATGAAAACTATATTTTGGATAGCGTTCCAATGGAAACAATGACTTTGAATAACATTCCTACAAACACTTTGAATAGGATACTGGAGAACATACCAGTACACATTTAAAAACCGGAGGACAACCGGTATCATTTTGAATTAACCGGAGAACATACCGGTAATGTTTTGAGATACTGGAGAACGTACCAGTAAGGCTTTAAACCGGAGAACGACCGGTAGATTAACTGGAGAACGACCAGTACTATGATTGGCTAAAGAACGACCAGCAGTATTACAAACCGGAGAACGACTGGTAGACTTTGGAAATGTTGATCCTTATATGGATCAGCCTGTGTTTCCTACGATAACTACTTTGGGAAATGTTATTTCTAATCAATAACCTGTGTATCCTGCGATAACTATTTTGGGGAAATGTTATTTTACTAAATAAACTGTGTTTCCTATAAACCATTACTTTAGGAAATGTTTCTCTTAATTGATAAACTTGTATTTCCTACACAGCAAACAACTAAACTATATTAGGGACAGACATCTCACTTAAATCGTAATTTGGGTAGACATCTCGACTAAACTGTATCTTGGGTGACATCCCAACGAAAACTTACTTTTGGACGACAATCCAACAAAACGAAATTGATTGAATCCTAACACCGTCACCGAGATGTTGTGGAAAACGATGACTTAACTTTTAGAAGTTGACTCACATAAACTAGATGACAAACACGCTATAGAACTAGCCGATGGTAAGTTGATCGAATCAAAAGAAATAGTACCGGGATGTATCCTAACGTTTGAGGGTCATCTCTTCGAAATAGACTTACTACCGGTAGAGTTGAGCAGTTTCGACATCATAGTCGGTATGGACTAGTTGTCAAGGAATTAAACTGAGGTTGTATGTTGGATACGTTGGTACGATTACCACTATCCATTATCTCCGACAGAGATAAGCACTTTACGTTCCGCATCTGACAATTGGCACTGGGTACTCATCCCGATAGAAGTACTGCCTACCATCCACAAACCGATGGCCAAAGCGAACGAATGATATAAACGCTCGAAGACTTACTACGAGCATGTGTGATTGACTTTGGGGATAACTGAGATATCCACTTACCTTTAACAGAATTTTCTTACAACAATAGTTATCACATCAGTATACGAATGGCACCGTTCGAGACGTTATATGGACGTCAGTGCCGATCACCATTCTATTGGAGAGAGTTGGGTCATAGACAACCATTTGGTTCGTAGATTGTCTAGGAAACTACGGACAATATATTTCAAGTACTTAACCAACTGAAAATAGCGTGAGGCTGACAAAAGAGTTTTGCCGATAACCGCTGTAAACCTCTTGAATTTCAAGTAGGTAACAAAGCTCTACACAAAGTATCGCCCTGGAAGGGGGTTGCACAACTTGGAAAACGGGAAAACTTAACCCCCGATATATAGGACCTCTCGAAATCCCTGCGAGGATTAGTCATGTCGCTTATAAACTTAAATTACTGCAAGAACTCAACAACGTTTACGATACTATTCATATATCTAACTTGAAAAAGTGTCTTTCTGACGAAACGCTCGTCATTTTTCCCGACAAAGTGTTTCAGGATACGAAACACAACTTTTGTGGAGCAACCTATCTAAATGTTTGATTTGAAAACACTTTTACGTATTGTGTGATACGATTAAGAAACAACAACGAGAACAAATACAATAACGATTGGGGGACAACTATGATAACAACATTGATAACAACAACGAGTCCCACTACGATAACAACTACGATTTGAAACGCGAAATAGTCAGAACACGACTACTATGATATAACCACTATGATGGAGTACGACGTAAGTCATGGATGATTAACAACGTCGATGTAAGCTACCAATACCAATGGTAACTATGCACCAGTGAACTAATAGTTCCTTGGACGAGTAAGGACACCAAATCGAAACCTTTCCTTCCCTTTTCTTTAGTTTCCAGTAGAGCACTAGCCTAACAAGGGGAGGAAGACAAACACAACTGAACGTCACGTTATTTGACACATACTCGGCTATCAGTGGGTGATACACAAACTACAATCGACACACTAGGCTATAATATATGTTCATATATATATATATATATATAGACCCCACATGTGAGCTATGAAACGGTCATGAAAGGACTATCTTTAAACTCATTCTAGATATTCCACGCCTACTCTCAATTAAAAGACATAGTTACAACTGAGTCATGAGGTAAGGTACATGTGTGAACAACTCATAACATAACTTAAATTTCGAGGACGAAATTTCTTTAACAAGGGGAGAATGTGACACCCCGCAATATTTGGGTACAATTACGTACACTAAACACATGCATGTCTTAGGCTAATTTCCTAACTTAAAGTGAATTCATAACACATTTTAGAGATAAGTCTAGCAAAGCCCAACTAGTTAATACGCGTAGTATTACATATTTCGTAATTATTATTAATTACACGCAAAACAATCGGAGCGAGTCCGAAAAAAGAAGTATGTACGTTGGTGATACAAAACTTCTAAATAATGTAAAACTATATTTATAGCAGTTATCTACACAAAAATATTATGCTAAACGATATTGCATAACGATAAAATATAAACGATTATACGTTCTATAACAAACGTAACACATGCGACAAAATAAATAAAAATGAGCCCGACAACCAAACTAGTCAAAAATATTATTTTCGTAACTCAAAATAAAGTGTTAGAAATAATACTTCGAAATATTTTAACGCGATATAACGTTAACAAACGTAACCGAATAAAACACGATATAACGTAAAACGATTGGGTAAACGAACACGGGATGAATACCTACAAACTAACACAATAATATGGGAGACAAGGAAATTGGAAAGTCATGCTTTCTTTGACTTTGTGAATCGGCCAAGTCACCCACGAAACATATCCATGATCATTTGAATTATTGAACACACACAACACATTTCACATTCACCAAATCCCCTCTACATTTTCTCTCCCTCTTTTCTTGTGGTGACTGCCGAAATCCAGCCCCAAACACCACTAAAAATCCATAAATTCAAACACCCTTAAACATTACTACAAGTTGCAAGAGGAGGAAACAAGATTAAGTTCAAAGAATCCACATTTTCATCTCCTTCTATTTCCATCTTCTTAAATCTTTGTAAGGATTCTTGAACCATCACTTTTCCTGTATGATTTTTAGTCTATAACATGTTATAAGTTCACCTATTCAAAGATCTAGCATGAAAACTTAACAAAAAGTAAACAAAACATAACTTTGGTGAAATATGAACTTGGGACAGATTTTTAGTTCTCGGAAGAAAAATCATATAAAATCGTGTGAGTTGAATTAATGCATGAAATTAGCACCAAAATCTTCGTATTTTCGTTAAGAACAACTTTTGTGAAGACTTCCTTTTCCAGAAATACACCCATTTTTGCGTTATTTAACCGATTTGTGAAGATTAACTCTGAAAAACGACTTTCTGGACAGCCTTGATCACGAATTTTTTAAAAATATTGTGGATGTCTAAAAATTATAAAAACGATACTGGAAGTAGGTGATATATATGGGAACATCGTGTAAAAATTTCGGATTCGTTCGATAAGTTTTGACCCCCGAAAACGAGCTCGAAAATAGTCGAAAACAACTAAAATATGAGTTCGGGGGCTGTTTTGGGCTCGGCATAAAAACGACATTTTTGGTTTAACAACGAAACACAACGATAATTTTCCCAAGCTCTATTAACATATTTAAGATGTACCTAAAAGTTTCGGGTCAAACCGAGCTAGTTTGACCACCGTCTCATTAAGAAAAAGTCGCGTATTTTAGTTAAATTTTGTCACAGAAATACAAATACGTGTACATGGTTATTAAGTAAAAACGACAACTTTTGTAAAGCATAACTTCTCAAATGAAATAAAAGGCGTATGAGTTAGATAATAAATTGGGCCAAACAAGTTATTAGACAATTGGGCCGGGTGATAAATATTTGGGCCGGAGCTATGTTGGGCCAAAACTATTTAAATGGGCCGGACCGATTAAGTAAACGAATAATGGGCCAAGCCCTTTTGGGCCACAGGAATTTAAACCATAAATGTGAATTGGGCTTAGTTCTTGGGTCGTACCATGCAATCGGCCCAACAACGGCCCAAAACCCATTCTAACCCGATACAATATAATTACATTTACGTGATGTTTTGGTAACGTGTTAAATTTAAAAATAACCAATATCTAACACAACGAGTATTGGAAACGAAACGATAATTATATACACAACTATAAACATGTTTATATATATGTATCAAGATTTACGACTCGAGAAATATTACTTATATTTCGACATATCGGCACCAACAACTTGCACAAATTAAGAAATCAATAATTTCTTCAAAGCAAACAAACTGTTAACATAATTTGACAAACAATCAAAGTACTTATGTTAATACAATTATTGCGTATAGGTTGACATATTGGGCAACGCTACGTCTTTCTGCTAGCTATCACATTGCTACAACTACAGTGAGTTCACAGCCCCACTTTCTACTGTTTTAATGCTTTTAAAACTTGGGGTGAAAAACATAACAATCGTCTTGCTTTAACATGCACATTTATTCTTGATTGATTTAATTGCTTATGTGCTATTGATTATATGATGATTTCATACTATGTTGCGAACTATTTGTGTATATCTACATGTTGCTGTATAAACAACTCCTAGGATCCACCATCCTACATGGACCTTACCTTAGGATAATTACTTTCCTATAGGTACTTTTGAATAAGATACTTACCTTCCTACAGTCTGTTATGAGTAACTGTATTTGACTCTCATGTCAACAACTACGCAAACAAATAGGGTTTAACAAACCACTTTGCAAATATAAAACCTGTGAATTCACTCAACCATGTGTTGACTTTTTACTATGTTTTTCAGGTAACTAGCAGCACAGTTAAGACTGCACGCATATGGAGTTAGGCGACCCGCAAATAATTAGGATGCCAGATTTTGGGACACATAAGATTTCTTTGTATAAATGATTTACATTAATCGTACTTATGAAATCTTCTTTCGAAAACTATGTATATTATAACAGATAGTATTTTATAATACTATTCTCCAACTTTAAAGGGTTGTAGTTCTTTTTGTTACAAACAAACTTCATAAATGGCATCTTAATTTACTGTTCAGCAATAATCATACGCTCTGATATGGCATGATGTTCAATGTTTAAGTCGGCGCCCCCACTCGATCTAATGCTTCCGCAAATCTTCTGATAATCATAATTAACAAATTTGGGGGTGCGATATAGGGTTTTAAACATCTAAGACATATTCTTTTAGTGTGTGTGTTGGGTTTGAATCCCACACTTAGTGATAAGCATAGTGGATATGGTATATTTATAACGAAGGAAAGAGACTGGTATAGAAGTACTCCCCGGTATTTGCAGTGTTCCATGGTATGCGTTTGCCGAACTTCATCTTGTTGGGTTCACTCTTGATCAAGTCTTCTTGTTAGTACATGTTTAGTGTCTGTCAGTTGGTCTAGCTCGTAGTTTGTAATTAGAATTAGTATTCCTGACTCCTGCGACGTAGCGTGCAACGTCGCAGGTGCGACGTCAGGTTTTGGGCCTGCGACGTAGCCAACGTCGCATGGGCTTGGGCCTGCGACGTAGCGTGCGACGTCGCAGGTGCCAGTTTTGTATAAATTCGTTTTGTGTTTTCTGTTTTGGGGTTGACGAAACCCTAAACGCAATTAGTCAAAATCTCTGTAATCTGACCGATTATAATACAATATAATACGTTTCGTTTGATATTCATTGCGTATTGATTGTTCGTGTGTTTAGTGTATAACTTAATCATTGATTCCGCAAACGATTGAGTGACTCGGTTCGTACTAGATCCTAAGTAAGGGACAAACAACTGGTATCAGAGCAGAAAGTGCTCGTTTTCGCGATTCGGATCGAGTTTGGGATTTAAAATGACGTGATATTCGTGTGTTTTTGGGTTTATCACGTTTGTTTTGTGTTTTTACAGGTTTTTCGATCAGTATTACTGGGATTATTGAAGGTTTCCGTCGTTCAACATTCGTGGTTTTCGTTTAGGGTTAAAAAATTCGTTTTTAGGGTTTGTGGCCGCTGCTCAGCGCGTTTTGCGACGTACCATTGCTACGTCAGCTGCGACGTCGTGTGCGACGTAGTAATTTGGACTTTAATTAGTCTGTGCGACGTCCTCTGCGACGTCATCTGCGACGTACCTCTCAACGTCGCATAGTGTGATTCTGCGACGTCCACTGCGACGTCATCTGCGACGTACCTCTCAACGTCGCATATTTCTGATTCTTAATTGAATCCTTTGCTTTTGCGACGTACCTATCAACGTCGCATAATCTTGGTGCGACGTACTCACCTACGTCGCTAAGATCAGAAGTTTGTTTTTCGATTAAGTAATTACAATGGCAGCTGATAAAGAGGATATTAGAGGTCTAAGAGAAATGATTAAACAAAGTAATGACATAGGTTCAAGTAATAAACCTCCATTATTTACTGCGGACATGGATTATGTATACTGGAGAGACCGAGTTGAACAATACATTGATTTTCATTGTCCAGAATTATGGGGACCATTACGCGAACGTTATGTACCTCCATTAGCTGAAGGAGAATACCGTAATATTCGTCCTGCTAAGACCTATAAAGCGATGTCTCCCGAGGAGAAGAAAGATTTTGATACTGAAAGAAAATCTTTTTCAATGATTAAAATGTGTCTAACTAAGGATGTTCTTTGGCTTTTCAGAACTCATGAAACAGCCTTTGATTTATGGAAGGCAATTGAAACTCGTTGTGGAGGAAATGATAAGTACAAGGAAGCCAAGCTTGAACTGATTAAGAAACAGTACGATATCTTTGACATCCTTCCAAATGAAGACACGACTTCGTTATTCACTAGGTACTCACGGTTAGTTGGTGAGTTGTTTGAAGGGGGTTATACTTTTCCTTCAATTGAAGTAAATAAGAAGCTACTGGATGTGTTGCCAAGTTCTTGGGATGTTAAAGTTCAATTTTTAAAGGAAAATGAAGAACTTGCAAACATGTCGTTGGATACGCTGATCGGGGATCGTCAAGCTCACGCGATGGAGATTAAGAAGAAAGAAACTAGGTCTGGTGCTGCTGTTCAGAATCCTAGTGTGTATGGTGTTCAGATCAACTCTGGGAAGACTTATGGATCTGGAGTCGCTTTTGTAACAAATACAAATGCTTCATCGACTTCTTCTTCTTCCGATGGGATTCATTCTGTTTTCATGACTGGACCTTCTTCAAATCAACAACAGGTTCAGGTCTCACCTGCTATTCAGGAACAAGCTGCAATTTATACAGCTTTCTTAAGCTCATACAAGGATTTGGTTACTCAACCAAATCTTACTTTGGAGCTGACTAAGGAAGACTATGCTCAGCTTGATGAAGATGATCTGGAACAAATGGATTTAACTTGGAATGTGGCGATGATCACCCGAAGAATTCAAAAGTTCTTGCAGAGGACAGGGCGTAAAAGCTTGGAAGGTGATGGAAAGACTGGCTTCGGATTTGACAAGAGTAAGGTCCGATGTTACAATTGTCAAAATTTGGGTCACTTCGCCAGGGAGTGCGAGAAACCCAAAATGCCAGCATCGGGATTCACAACACCATCTACTCCTCCAAAGGCCAAAGAAATGGAAGTTTCTAAGAAAGGGCTTGCTGATAATGCCCTGATTGCCTTTGAGCCTACAAGTCAAGATTGGACGCCAGTCTCCCAGCATTACCAACAGTGTTTGATGGCTCACATCGTGAATGAGGTACCTGATGAACCATTAAATTGTATCTCATGTATTAAGTTAACTGAATCTCTAAAGGCATTTCAGAACGAAACTGTAGAGTTGAGGAAAAAGAATGAAAAACTAACCGAGTCAAATAATTTCTTAAAAGCTAATGAGAAACTTTATGAAAAACATCTTGAGGCTCATCGGTTAGATACTCAGAAATATAAATCTAAGGTTTTTAGTCAAGAAGATGCCATTAAAAGCTATCTTGTTGAAATTGAATTACTAAATAAAGAACTTACAGATTTAAAAGCTGAGTATGAGAATTATAAGAGTAAAATCTTAGGTTCAAATTCCTCAACGGTTGTTTTTAATGAAATTCTTAGCAAGCATGGTACTAAAGGGAAGAAGAATGAGGGATTGGGATACAACTCAGTCCCTCCTCCTACTACTCACTGTCCCCTGCCTGTTAAGGAAGGCTTTGAAGAGATTCCAGTTGATTGGTCCAAGCTTTATGGTTTAAAAGCTAAAGATGCTAAAGAGACCAAACATAACAAACCGGCAAAGGAGAAAACCAAGCGGCCAGAGTACCCCTTGCCAACGTTTGTTAAGTCTGTGCATGAATCTCCTGTTAGTGTTGAGGAGAGTGTTGAGTTAAAGAATGAATCTCCTGTTATTATTGAGGAGATTGTTGAGATTGAGGACATTACGGATCAGGAGTATCCTGAGGTTAAGAAGGTTGTGGTTAAACCTGAAAAAGTGATTTCAAAGATTGAGCCTGAAATTAAGGTTCAACCAAATAAGGGAAAAGCCAAGGTTTTTAATTCGAAACAACAAACTTTACAGTCACCTGTAAAGATTTTGCAAAATAAAATAGTAAATGAAAGAGTTTCGTATGATAAACCTTCAACTTCAAACTCTCAACCAAAACAAACACTTTCTAAAACATGTACGCATTGTTCATGTTCTAGAAATGTTTCTCCACCTCCTGTGGTAATTCCTCAGCCTCAACCGTTTGTTGAGACTCGTTCTTGTTTCTACTGCAAGAAACAAGGACATTTAATTCGTGAATGTCCAAAGCTGTCAAATCAGCGCTATGGGAGAGAGATGCCTAGGACATCTGTTTATAGAAATTCTTTTTCAAAATCTCCACCTAGGCGTTACTCTACCTCTCCCAAGCCTGTTTTGAAGCCTGTTTCGAAACCAAGTAATGTTGAGCAAAAACCTTTGCCAATTCAAAAGCCCAACATTATTTCGATTAGCAATTCCGAATCTTCAAAAGTTTGGAAACGTAAAGAGTCTGATGTTGACTCTTCAGTCGTCAACAATAATACATCAGATAAAAATTCTAATTTGTTTAAAGATAAAATCCTATCTGACGTGATTATTGTTGATGACCACGGTCGACCTAAGTCTGTAAAGGCTTGGGTCACCGTTTCTCACTAATCTCCTTCGTTTGTGTGTTGCAGCAGTCAGAACGCGTTAAAGATAGTGAATGGTATTTGGATAGTGGCTGCTCGCGACATATGACAGGCGATGTATCTCTTCTTGTGGATATTAAACCATACGCAGGAGGATATGTTGCTTTTGCTGGAGATACTGGGGGAACCATTTCTGGAAGAGGAACGTTAACTAACGGCAATGTTAGTTTTGAAAATGTGAACTACGTGGAACAGCTTACGCACAACTTGCTAAGTGTTTCACAGGTCTGTGATAAAGATTATACCACTGCGTTCACAAAGACAGAGTGTGTGATACTGAAGCCTGGGTATGTCATTCCAGAAGAATGGGTGTTACTGAGAGCACCAAGAAAGAATGACACATACATTTTGAACATGAGAACTGTTGAGACCTCGAACGAATATACGTGTCTCTTGTCTAAGGCTTCTGAAAAGGAATCACTGCTTTGGCACAGACGAATGGGACATATTCATTTCCGAAAAATGAATTTCTTGACTAAAAATGACCTAGTGCTAGGAGTTCCGAAACAGTCATTTGCTCTAAAGGATGACTGTATCTCCTGCCAAAAAGGAAAGCAACGTAAGAAGTCCCATAAGTCTAAGCAGGTGAATTCCATAAATGCTCCATTGGAACTACTGCATATGGATCTTTTTGGTCCAGTCTCTACAAAGAGCATTGGTGGTCGGTCTTACTGCTTGGTAGTTACTGATGACTACTCAAGGTTTTCGTGGGTTTACTTTTTGACCACAAAAGGGGAAACTCCTGAGATTCTGGTGTATTTGTTGGACAAGTTGGCAAATCTGTGCAACTTGAAGGTGAAAAGGATACGAAGCGACAATGGAACTGAATTCAAGAACTCAACTCTCGAATTGTTTTGTGCTACAAGAGGTATTGAGCATCAATTTAGTGCTCCGAGGACTCCACAACAGAATGGAGTTGCAGAAAGAAAGAACAGGACAATCATCGAGACAGCTCAGACTATGTTAGCTGACTCCAAGTTACCAATTATCTTCTGGGCTGAGGCAGTTAATACTGCCTGTTATGTTCTCAACAGAGTACTCACGGTTAAGAAAAGGAACAAAACGTGTTATGAACTTTTCAATAACCGTAAGCCAAATCTGCAGTTCCTAGAACCATTTGGGTGTCCATGCCTGATCATGATAACAAAAGATAAGGTCTCTAAGTTTGGTGATAAGGCTGTTCAAGGGATTTTTCTTGGATATTCAGTCAACTCTCCGAACAAAAGAGTCTTTAACAAATCATCGAATCAGATAGAGGAGCATTTTGAAGTGAAATGTTTAAGGTATACGGAACCTCCTCAAGGAACAGGTCCGGATTGGTTTTTCAACTATGGAAACCTCTTCAACTCTTTCAATATTCCGGAAGAAGATGAAACGGAAGAATTGGTTTCTATACTTCATGAGCTTGATCTTACTCAAGATACACCTGTTAATAATAAACCATCCAACCCAAATCCCAATGCAACACCCGCACCTCCACCGACTAATCCTACACCTCCACAAACTACACCTACACCTTCACCACCACCCACACAACCACCCACACAACCACCCACACAACCACAAACAACTACCAAATCACCACCATCAACACCATCTCCTACTCCATCATCTTCGGCTGCTCCTTCTAAAACAGTTTATACCTACACAAAGGAGCTTCCATATGATCCAAACATGCCTCCTTTAGAGGAACCTCAAGAAGAAGATGAAATGGAGGAAACAATGGCCTACTCTCACTTATTTTCTCGTGAAGATGAAGGAGAAGAAGAAGAGTTAGCCTCTCCTGAGTCTGCTGCTACTCCTGAAACTGAGGGAGATTTGAACAATCTGGGTGTGGATCTTGTGCCAGGTGCCATACCAGAAACTCGTATACATAAGGATCACCCCATTGATAATATCATTGGTGATCCTCATGCATCTGTTCAAACACGACAGCAAGCAAAGCAGACTTCAGCTCAGCAGCTTTTGGGACTTATTGCTCATATCGATTCATGTCATTTGTCTCAAATTGAACCTAAAAAGGTTGAACAAGCCTTAAAAGATCCATCTTGGGTCGAAGCTATGCAGGAGGAACTACAACAAATAAACAAGATGAATGTTTGGGAAATTGTTCCTCTACCCAAGGGTGCTTACTTGACGGGTACTCGTTGGGTTTTCCGTAACAAAATGGATGATCGTGGGGCTGTTATTCGAAATAAAGCCCGTCTAGTAGTTCAAGGATATAGTCAATTAGAATGTATTGACTATGATGAAGTTTTCGCTCCTGTTGCTCGTTTGGAATCTATTCGGATTTTTCTAGCCTATGCTTCATTTAAAGGATTCCGCGTGTATCAACTTGACGTAAAGTGTGCTTTTCTATACGGAGATGTCGACGCAGTGATTTATGTGTGTCAGCCTCCTGGTTTTGAAGACCCAAAGCATCCTAATCATGTTTGCAAACTGAAGAAAGCTTTGTATGGTCTTCATCAATCTCCTCGACTTTGGTATGAGCGACTTGCCAAGTACTTGCTGATGAATGGTTTTGACAGAGGACAGATTGATAGCACGCTTTTCATCAAACGGGAAGGAGCGGATTTGTTACTTGTGCAGGTCTATGTGGACGACATAATCTTTGGATCAACTAATGATCAGTTGTGCAAGGATTTTGAAAGACTGATGAAATCTGAGTTTGAAATGAGTGCTATGGGGGAACTTACGTTCTTTCTGGGACTACAGGTTGAGCAATCTGACAATGGAATTTATATCCACCAGTCAAAATATGTCACTGACATGTTAAAGCGATATGAATTGCTCAACTGTAAACACTACGGCACTCCAATTGAAGCAAGACACAATCTTGGACCTAATGAGGACGATGAAGATTGCAAGGAGAAAGACTATCGCTCAATGATAGGCTCTCTCATGTACCTGAATGCCTCAAGACCAGATATAGTGTTTGCTGTTTCTCTCTGCTCACGATTTCAAGCAAATCCGAAGGTGTCTCATATGAAGGCAGTAAAACGCATTTTTGGATATCTAGCTTTTAGGCCATCTCTGGGTCTATGGTATTCAAACGAAAAAAACTTCGAGTTAACTACCTATTCGGATTCGGATCTTGGTGGCTGCAAGATAGATATGAAGTCAACTACTGGAGGATGTCAGTTCCTTGGATCGCGCTTAGTTTCTTGGCAGTGCAAAAAGCAGACTGCAGTTGCTATTTCCACAGCTGAAGCCGAGTATGTTGCTGCTGCAACTTGCTGTTCTCAAGTTCTCTGGATTCAGCATCAGCTGCGTGATTACGGGTTCAATCTCTCTATGACTCCTATTTACATTGATAATACAGCTGCTATATCTATAACTCACAATCCCGTACAGCACTCTAAGACCAAACATATTGAACTTAGGTTCCACTTCATACGGGATTGCTTTGAGAAACACCTTATAGATGTCGTACATATAGAGACCCTTAAGCAGTGTGCGGACATTTTCACAAAGCCTTTTTGCGATCACGTTTTATAGAACTGGTCAATCTGATAGGTTTAAGGTTCTTTCAGTCAAAGAAATGATTTGTGACTTGGATTTTTAAGTTTTTAAATTCAATTTTTTTTAAAAAAAAAAAAAAAAAAAAAAAAATTGAAATCGCAACAGCCACTCTTTATACTCTTTAGTATTAAAGAAAACGCAAGGTTGCTACATTTTTAAAATAGACGTTGAAGTTGTGTCTGTAAACAACTTGGGATATGATAGTACATCGGGTGACATGCACAAAATGGAATTTTAAGATTTATCTTGGATGTGTCAGTAGGTTTATCTGACACACTTAAAACAGTTTTTATCTAAATTATCTTCATCTTACGATGTATTGGTAGGCATGGTACACACCGGTCTCTGAGATATTAAGAAGTCATTTAAATACATGTCTATGATCATGTGGTAAACACCTTGTGATGTACGACGCTAAGTCTTAATTCCTTAGCATACCTTGACATACTTCTATTTTTGGATCGTATATCTGAGATCTTTTGGGGGAGTATGCTGATTGTTTCCTCTGTTGTACGTAAGTGCAGACCTGGTCTCAATTCAGCTTACTCTTAAAACTAAGCAAACGTGAGTCAAAGTACTTGCAACGTCTTAAATTTAAGGTACTAAACAAGGTCGCCACTCAATTTTGGTTTGACTGCGTTTGGTTTTGCTTACACCTGAATCAAGTTATGTTGCTCTGTTGTACGCAAGTACAGACCTGTCACCGCTGGCTTGATTCTTAAAATTGATTCTCTTATATTCTTTCTAAATTTAGAAACTATGTTCATGTCTAAGTTATAGGGGTATATCTATGGTGGGGACCACGGAGAAATATTCATATTAACAATAAAATGTTAACTCACAGACATGGATGTAACGTGTTTAGGTGGACAAACAATACCAATAATCGTTTTGAAATAATTTTTATAACAGGTGTTTTAAATGTGCCACGTAAATTTAAAGTGGACAAATATACTGATGATCGAAATAACACTTACAATTCCTAATAAATGCATGTTATTCCGATATGATCCCTAATCAGACAACTCAACTCCGTCACCAAAAATAGAGTGTTAGTATTTTTATTTTGTTCATTTTTACTTTTTGTAAAATTAAAGAAAATACCAAAAAGATTTTTTTGTTTTATGCTTTATTTTTATTCTGAGTTATTTTTCCAAAGTCACGAGTTATTTTGAAATTATTTGCTAAAATAACGAGTAAACGGTTTGAAAAATTCAAAATTGGATCAAAAATGTTATATGCGACGTCACACTCTACGTCGCCTGCGACGTCCCAGTCTACGTCGCATGTAGGGTTAGACTATATATAGTCTCAACTGCGACGTAACATGTCACACTATTCACTATTCACGTGCGACGTACCCTGCGACGTAGCATTGGCGATTTGCGACGTAGCAATTTTCGAGCATTTTTCGTGATTTGTAGCCGTTTTCATTCCGATTCACTTACGTAGTTTTGATCTACTCGTTATTCCGCACACTTAGGTACCGATTTTACCATTTTTCACCGTGTATATTATGTTTAATTGCTATGTATGTATTACGGGTTAAAAGGGTTTCGGTTTTGGGATAAATTAGATGGTCTATCGTGTAAATTACTGGTTATAAATTATGTTTTCGTGATCACCATCGTTAGCCGCACCTTGTAGTGCGTTTGATTTTGAAAACCCCTAAATTCGAGGGTTAGGGTTTCTGGGTTGGGGACGCCTGTTCGTCAGTGCGACGTACGCTGCGACGTCGTGGCCTACGTCGCTTTAATTAATTATTATTAATTTCCTACGTCGCCCTTCCCTACGTCGCTTTTACTGCGACGTCCGATGCGACGTACCACTCTACGTCGCTATTTTAATAAAGTGATTAAATTCACAATAAATTGCAAAATGCGACGTCCCTCTTGACGTCGCTCGAATTTTCTGCGACGTCCGTCCTTACGTCGCTTTCCAATTTATTTTGAATTTTAGCGACGTACAGTTCTACGTCGCTCTGTGTTAATGCGACGTAAGTGGCTACGTCGCTAGTTCCAGGAAGTTTGTAAAAATGTAACATTATTTTTCTAATCTTTTTCGAGTTGCAATCTGTTTCTGTTCTTGCAGATATGGCTTTGATTTTCGAAGCTCGTCACAATACGGCTGCGTACCTTACTGACACTTCTGATAAAGCTGCACCGTATCGTCAGATGATCGCGTTTTTGAGACGTTCAAGGGTATTCCACGCCATTTCCGATAACACTATGGCGTTTGGAAATCTGGTCAACCCTTTTTGGAGAAATGCGACTGTTGTTACTGATAACGACGTTAGACGATTGGTCTCTACCGTTCTGGGTACGGAGATCACTATTACAGAACAGAGTATTCGGGAACTTTTACAGCTGAATGATCAACCGGATATGCCTATCGGTTTTGATCATATTTTTGTTACTGGAGCTATGCAACAGATAGGATATCCCGGGATTCCCTCTGATCAGTATCGAAAAGCGAATCTCACACGCGTCTGGAGATATTTGATGCATGTGATTATTGTTTGCTTGGGGAATAGGAAAGGTGGAACGGATGGGATGAGCCGAAGTCTGGCTTCTGCTATGTTAGCGTTGGTATACAACAAGCCGTTCAACTTCTCGGGATTTATCTTCAAGGCTATGGTTGATAATGCGAATGCCGGGGATCAGAAATGGATTTTATATCCGAGATTTGTACAGTTGCACATCAATCGTCATCATCCGGATCTTCAGGCACAGGGTGATATCGATCAGCCGCTAAAGATTTCACCGATGATGAGTCGGATTTTCACTATTTGTGCAGGGTATGAGAAAGGGGTCGAGGCACCAAGGGATGTTCCCTTATTCGGTGCTATTGTGGATGAAAATTATGTACCGCCTCCAGATCCTCAGTATATGGATATTCCAGTACCTCAGCAGCAGCAGCAACCGCTTGTGAACATTCCAGTTCAACCTGCGGGGGAGAATGTAGATGCTCTATTGGAGAACATCGAGCAGTTCGGGCATGTGGACTCAGACAATCCAGCATCTCACGACACGGTCGAGAGTTCTGATTCTGAAGAACCGGCCAATGTAGGTCCTCAGGATGGGGGTCCGACACCTGAGCATTCGGATGGTACTGTTCCGCATCCCTCTGAGATGGAACGTATCAGGCTTTCCGATTCATTCAGATATCTAAGAATTCAGCGTCGGATCCGGGCAGGACGCAAGTATGTACCTCCAAGGGATACTGGGAAACGTACACGAGACGGTGATGAATCTGCTGATGAAACTTATCGTCCTCGTCGTCGTGTTCGTCGCTCTTCGTCAACACGAGCTCCAGTCAATCCACAGCTGCAACCTGATTTTCAGATTCAACCGACTCCAGCTTTCATGCAAAAGATTATGGAAGATATGCAGCAGATGAAACAAAAGCTGGAGGCTCAGGACGAGAAGATTGCTGAACAAGCTGCGTTGATCGAGGTTCAATCTAAGGAGCTTGAGGATACGAAGCTTAGGGTTAATGTTTTGGAAGGCAGGTTACTTGCCTCGGGGGAGTATGGGTCTGGGATACCCACTTTAGAGTCAAGTGAACCTGCGTCTGTAAATCCCAACCATGTAATTGAAAATGTTAATGAAAATATTTCTCGTTTGGATTATTTTTGTGTTGATGATATTCCAGGGCAACCGAGACCGCTGGCAGTTGACTACTCATTCGCTGACTTATCATTTATTCAGAGGATGGCCAGTGGAGTTGGCTCTGAGGAAGAAACAGAGAATGTTTTTGAGATGAATGAGGATGTTTCGATTGAAGATGAGCAGTTGAATGCAGATGAAAAGTATGATGACGCACAATCTGGGGAAGCTTACGATGGTGCACCAATTATAGAATCTGATTCAAGTGAAGACGAGAGTCCTGATAAAGCTCAACATGGAGAATCAAGTTCTGCTGCAACTCCAGCTTCAGAGACACAGGCACCGGACTCAGCAGCGAAGAAATTAACTGCTGAAGAAAAGAGAGAGAGAAACAAGAAATGGTGGCCTAAGGGACGAAATCAAGTTCCTATTCCAGTTAAATGTCAAGTGTACCGGGTTAGTCGAAATTATACCGGTGTTATTAAAAGCTGGAAGTGTCAGAGGAATCTGTTTATGATTAAGAGAGAAGATGGAGTTCAGTACTTCAGAATGCGTTTTGATAGATTGAGCACGTTGCCAAAAGGAGAGATTAATCGATTAGCTCAGCTTAAATTGATTAATCCTTTCGAGAATGATTATGCTGAGTTCATTCAGAGAAATCTACGTCGGGAAGTATTATCGAAGACATATTCGAAATTGAAACCGACGTTGGGAACTCGGTATACGTGGAAAAAGAAGATTGATCCAGTCACCAGGAAGCCTTTGGTTAAAGTTCACTATTCGCCTGCTAACTGTTTGACTGAGATACCTCTGGAATCAGTTCCTTATTATTTTCTGAGAAGACTTGTAAAATGGGAACTTGATCCACAGACTGGTGAAGCGGTTATTACTTTCGTTCCAGATTCTGAACCGTGGCCAGAAGTTGGAGGTATATGGAATTTGAAGCAAGCAACGTTTAGACTGTATGATCCGATGAGTTTGATTAATTTTCATGAAAAAGATTTAAGAAAACTCTATGATAATCGGATTCGTGTTGGTCAAAAGAATGAATTCAACAGACGTTTAGCACAGCAGTTTTACAATGTTGTTACTGTTTGCGTAGCTAATGGAATTCATGCCGACGGCCAGTTTCCTGCGGGCTGGGTTTAATGAAGATTTTTGAAGACCAAGCTGAAGACACGGGGGAGTTTGTTAGTACATGTTTAGTGTCTGTCAGTTGGTCTAGCTCGTAGTTTGTAATTAGAATTAGTATTCCTGACTCCTGCGACGTAGCGTGCAACGTCGCAGGTGCGACGTCAGGTTTTGGGCCTGCGACGTAGCCAACGTCGCATGGGCTTGGGCCTGCGACGTAGCGTTCGACGTCGCAGGTGCCAGTTTTGTATAAATTCGTTTTGTGTTTTCTGTTTTGGGGTTGACGAAACCCTAAACGCAATTAGTCGAAATCTCTGTAATCTGACCGATTATAATACAATATAATACGTTTCGTTTGATATTCATTGCGTATTGATTGTTCGCGTGTTTAGTGTATAACTTAATCGTTGATTCCGCAAACGATTGAGTGACTCGGTTCGTACTAGATCCTAAGTAAGGGACAAACACTTCTTGTGATTGGTCTCGTAGGTGTGAACACGTTGGATATACTTTCTTTGATGCGCGGCGCCAAAAACTTGATGCGTCAGGCAGAAACTTGGTCGTATATCCAAGTGTGAAAGATAGTCGGAGACTTCATCACTTCTTGGAATGCAAATTTGCAGAAATGTAAAACACGGGTTGCCTCCCGAGAAGCGCTCTTTTAAAGTCGAGAGCTCGACTTCTTCTCTTCTAGCTAGATGGAGATGGATGCATCCCTAGGATCCCCTTTGTTGATGTTGTGATCCCTAGGTTGCGGAAAAGTATATCGAGGTGGATAGATTCTCATGTAATGATTGACTATTGTCGTAATCAATTCAAGTGGACTATCTCTCGATGTCTGCTTGTGGTTCAGTAGATGCTGTGAAGTTGTCCTTGCAAGTCCGTAAAGTCCGAAGGTGATGTAATCGACTGCTTTAGTGACAGTCCCTCTAGGGTCGGTCATGGTGGTTGTGTCTGTCTTAACAACCTCTCTTGGCGGTGGGTTTTGCCAGAGAGAGCATACAAACGCCAAGAATTGCAGTTTTATGCCTTCATAGTTTTTGGTCTTGGGATCTCCATTGAATCTTCTGATAGATGTGCACAGGTTCTTGATTTTCCGGTGCTGATGGTCGTTGAATGGAAAGTCGGATTCTGAAAAAACTAGAGTAAGCTGATGAAGTATCTCCTTGCATCCTGAGTAGAATATGAACTTCATCCTGGAGTTACTTTTCCGTTGTTGAATCTCCCTTAGATGGATCGTAACACAAGTGGCGATATCAAGTGGTGATTCAGGTGTAACCCTAAAGGGTCATTCGCGCCTTGATTCCTCCCAAACGAGATCACTAAGTTCTTCAATCAATAACTCAATTTGTTTTTCAACAGTGGAGTTGATGACCATAGATCCGCTTTCTTTGGAACTGGGGTGATCTTCTCTACATAGCGTGTCGAGCAATGATGTGAGGCATTCATCGTTAAGATGTCGGCATGGCTGCTCGGATGTCCAGTAGTCTCTTTCATATGCGCTCTAATGGATCCTAACATATCCCATGGTGTTAAGGTGAAGGGGATATTAGATCTTTTAAGGGCATTGTATATCCTAATATACGTCCGTCTCTGTTACTGGTAGAATTGCAGTTCAGTGGGGGAAAGAGTTAGCAATTTGACTGCGTTACTTATTCCTCCTACCGCTTTGTCGAATCTATGGATGATTTTGCTTAGTACTTCGGGATCTGCAATGGTTTGTGGTTGGAATCTGGTGCGTTTGGAATATTCCTCCAATGTTTCTCTTCTTATGGGATGATTGTGGTTACTTTGCGCCATTTCATCAGTGGTAAACGGATTAGGTGGCGGTATGCTTCTTCTATTTTCTTCTTTCATCTTTCTTGTTCTGATTATTTCTTCCATTGTTTGATTGTCCGCTGATGCGTTCTTTGTCTCTTGTCCTATCCGCCGGTAGGGCTGTGCATTTTTCGGGAAGAACCGAAAATAACCGAGGACCGAACCGGACCAAACAGGAACCGGACCGAACCGAGCATATCCGGGACGGTACGTGGTCCATACATTTCTTGATTTTCGGTCTTCGGGACGGTCCAGGACCGAACCGAAAAACCCGAGAACCGGACCAGAACCGAAAAATATAGAAAACATTCCCTATATATCGTGGATCCTAACTTATATTAATCAACATGTTTTAGATCTCCTTATTCAATTTATTTGTAATCACAAGATTGTGTACATGTATTTTATTGGACCATGCACTCTATTACTAATAGACGGCTCTCCATTGTTGGAATGAGTTGTAAACAAGTCTAAATATCATGTCAAGTTGGAGCACCGGCATACTCAATGAGATTATAAATTAGTACATGTCAACTTATTCATTGAAATATGCTCTTAAACACCGGCTACACGCAAGACACTAAAGCTTCAAACGGTCCGGGAATTTGGACCAAACCGTGCAGAACTGGACCGGACCAAACCGGACGAGACCCATGATTCATGGTACGGTCCTCTGTCCGACTTTCAGCTTCAATTCGGGATTCGGTTCGGTTCGGGAATCAGCCGGTTCGGTCCGGTTCTGGACCATGCACAGCCCTATCCGTCGGAGGTCAATCGGGCAATATGGCGTGATTGCCATGTCCTTGCTAGATTTTCTTTCACTTATTGACCTTGCAATTTCTTCGTCCTTTGCGGTCTTGTTCATGGAGATCATGTATATATCGGCTTGTTCTCCAACGTTAGGATTGTCGATATGGAAAGTGATGGTTTCTCCCTGAGACTGTAAGCTGATGGTTTGTGCGAAGACGTTGATGATTGCCTTGGCCGTATTCATGAAAGGTCTTCCTAGTATGATTGGGATGTGTACGTCTTCTTGCATATCCATTACTACAAAATCTGCTGGGTAAAGAAATTTGTCAATCCTAACTAAAACGTTTTCAGCTATTCTCCTAGGGTATTTGAGCGAGTGGTCAGCAAGCTGTATGGTCATTTCGGTAGGTCGAAGATTTTCTAACTCAAGCCTCTTGAAAAGCAAGTATGGCATAAGATTTACACTAGCTCCTAAATCGGAAAGAGAACAGATGATGCCTGAGTTGTAGATAGAACAGGGGAGAGTAAAACGTCCGGTGTCTCTGAGTTTTTCAGGAATGGTATTTTTCAAGATAGCTGAACATTCCTCGTTCAGCGGGACATTGGGTACTTCGGGTACCTTATCCTTGGTTGTAAGAAGTCTTCTGAAGTACTTTTTTGAGTGAACTTCAGAGGAGGTGTCTAGGAATTTCCTATCAAGCTTAAAAGACTTAAGCTTGTCGGGTCGTTGTTTAAGGCGAGCCGGAAATGGGATTTTCCTATTTGATGTAGACTCTAGATCTATTGTCGATGTAACAATAGGCGGTTCCTTCACCGGAGAAGAAAAAGAAGGTGGGCTATGTGCTACCTGAGAGTCTTGAATATGGGAAGCCTCTTTATGACAACTAGTTGGACTATCCTGAGGTTTAGCGTTAATACGTTGTGCTAATTTTCCTAACATGGATTCGAAAGCTTTTAAAAAAGTCAGTTGATCTCTTAAGGTGAGATCAGTTTGGTCTTGTCTAGCCACGATTCCTTGAATGACTTGTATCAGGGTGTCGTCAAAACTAGAGGTCTGTGAGGAAGACGGTTCAGAAGATTGAGGTTGGTAAGTTAGTGGTTTATTCCTAGGTGGGTTAAAGGAAGGGTTAGTATTGGGCGGAGTTAGATGAGGGTGAGGAATTTGGGCTGAGTGGTTCAGATTAGCACAATTAAGGCAGGTTTGAACTTGACAGACTTGTTGTGGTTGATTTTTTAATTCCTTGATCTCCTTGGTTAGGTCTGCCACTTGCTGAGCGAAAGTTTTGATAGCTTCAGTACTGATTGTAGTAGGTGAATTCACTATTGAGGGGTGATTTTCACTGTTCCAGTCATGGTTGTGCATTGTCATTTTCTCAATAAGGCTCCAAGCTTCATTTGCCGTACAGTCTATGAAACTACCTCGAGAGGCGGTATCAAGTAAAGGACGGTGATGTGGGAAGAGACCATTGTAGAAAATGCGCAACTGGTCTGAGCATTCAAATCGATGATTTTGACATTTCTTAAGCAATCCCTTAAAGCATTCCCATGCATCGTAGATTGATTCATCATGGACTTGACGGAAGTTTATGATGTTGGTCCTAAACGTGGCTTGTTTTGATGGGGGGAAGTATTTGGCCAAAAATTTGGTTGCTAATTCTACCCAAGATGTGACAACTGTCACTAAACCGTAATTGTAAATCAAACCGTAAAAACTTATTTTGTGCTAAGACTCATTTCATAGATCTATTTACATCAAAGTCTTCGTTTTTGAAAATCGAAACTAACGCAAATTCATCTATATTGACGAATAGACAAATTCAGCATTTTGTTTATTGCATTTCAATAAATTGAGAATGTTAAGAATACATTAGATGTTATTATGACAAAATGTCATCTAAATATATATGCACCAAAATTACGTATGAATTAAGAGGGTCTATTGTAAATGTGTTGACCATATTATTTCTCTATGTTACACACGCTATGTATAAGGAAATTACGCGTACAAAATCTCGTCTAAATTAATCCATCCAAAATTATCGATACAAGTTGTTCAAGAAGCTATCGATGACTTACATATTTCATTCATTCATAAACAAACCCTACCTTTCATGAAAGTGACCA
Organism: Helichrysum umbraculigerum; assembly: GCA_949592205.1. NCBI lineage: Eukaryota > Viridiplantae > Streptophyta > Magnoliopsida > Asterales > Asteraceae > Helichrysum > Helichrysum umbraculigerum. The sequence goes on along the minus strand of CATIUR010000003.1, from coordinate 56,216,452 downwards.
TTATATAGCAGCGACATAGAAGGATGGATCGAGGTAGAGAGTCTTGGTGACGTTTTGAGTCGGCAATTAAGAAATCAGGTAAAAAACTCGTTTTAGCTTTAACAAAACACGATACTAAAATCGTTTGGCAAATACTAGCCGATTACTTAATTATCAAGATTCTTCAACACGTTTTAACTCCCGATTAACTTATTGTTTCTCATGTGGATATCGGGTTTCATATATATAGGAATAACAAAACTGTCTAGGTGTTTGATTGAATCACTATGAATATTGTGATTGAAACTCGTTTTTAGTTTTATATTGCTCCTAGTTGGTGTTATACATTTACAGAAATTGCTTTGGTCTAGTTACGTACTAAAACGACAACATAATTTTCTAAAGTTCAAAACGGCAATCTCGGGTTATATCAAATAAATGTATAAGTGGGTCGATTTATATGTTTGGAGTATGAATATGTTGGGTAAAATAAGTTTTTGCAAACTGAAAGTCTAGTATTGTTAAACGTAGAATCTGTCTCGATTTTTCGGTTGTGATCAACGGATGTTTTGACCTATCTACGTTCGTTTTCAGGCTTCGGCCTCTAAAAAGCAACGTACGATTTTATAAAAATTATTTCGTAAACTGAAGTTAGGAGTGACGAATTTTGAAAAAACTTTTGTAACCTTAGTTCGGTTTGACCAAATTATTTTCTAATCATTATGGGAGTTGAGGATGTAAGATAAAGGTTTGAAATTTTCTGTAATAAAAAGGATATTTTTTATATTTGCAAGTGGGGTTTAATTATTAGACTTAAAATGGGTTACGTTTCGAGTATATTTCAAGTGTTTTTGATTACGAGTTTCGAGTGTTTTCCAATTGGTATTGTCTATGGATAAAAATCTATTATTTTATATGTCAACCATCGATTTTCAATATCAAATATTATAGTATGTTTGTGTCATCATTGTTGTTTAAAACATGTGATGAAAACTGGACCAATCAACTAGGGTATTATACAAAAATAATTATATGTTAATGTTCAAGATATTTATTTGAATTTAACTTGTTTGTAGGGTGATTTGGTTAGACGAGATATTTGGTTTATAGATTTAAGCACCGTTTAAGAGGACCTATTTGGGAGCGTTATTTACTTTGATAATCAAGGTGAGTTTTGCGGCCCCATTTTCTTTACTTATTTTCCGTTGGGGGAAAAGAATGCTCAAACTGATTTCGAACTGATTTCGAACTATTTGATTTTCTGATTTGGACATTATGATTGAATAAGTGACATGCTGATTGTTGTGGACTGATTGCTGATTGTTCGGATGAGTCTTGTGTCTTGGGACCATGACAACACTCCATATTACTTGCTTTTCGGATGAGTCTTGTGTCTTGGAGACCATGACAACACTCCATATTTCTTACTAATACGGATATGATTATTGATAGTACTATCGAATGACGGTCCCACTCTTGTGATAGATGCGTTATCCTTGAGTGAATATTATCCAGGAACGGAACGGATTGCTTATGGTGGATGATTTGGATATCTTATGTGCTTATTTCATATCATATGTCCTACTTACTTATTATCACAGCAAACTGTATTTCTTGTGTGTCTTATTAAACCTGCGAAACTCACCAACCATTGTGTTGACATTTTCGAGCATTTCTTTTCAGGGAACGCTAGTGCCACTAAGATCGAGGACAAGAAAACTTAGTGGACCTATTAGGTTGCATTAAGTATTGCTGTAAGACTTATGACACATTTGTTGCTGACATTTTTATTAAATTATAGGGCATATTGCCTTATCAGTTGTTGAATACATTTAGTGTTGTGACACATTGTTTCTTTGTTGGTGTGTATGCTATGACACGAACCGTCATTCGTGTTAATGACATCACAACGCATTGATACTTTATATTTCATTTAGAGTTCTATATATTGATGTGTTGTGATCCTATCTTAGTTGTACCCTGTTGTTTCCGCTTTATATGGGGTGTGACAGATTGGTATCAGAGCCATTGGTTATAGAGAATTAGATGGATTGACCTAGACTATAACCTAAGAACCTTCATATAGATGCTATACTAGGAACTACGTGTGCATTAAACAACCTGTGTTTATTCGAAATGATACATGCTCAAATTAACGATCTGTGCTCAATTGAACAATATTTCCTTACTTGCAACGATGTGTACTTGTTCGAACGATGCACAATTATTGGTCACGAGATGTACTTATTTGCTAGAATGTATACGTAATTGCTACATAGACGACATGTACCCATTCGCAATTCGGTTCTCGAGCAAGACAGGCTCGGTTGGTGGTTATATACGTGCCGCGTACCCGTGAGGGTTATGTAGGCTTAACGGCGCAGGATCATTAATGTTATCCATCGATACTATATTGATCATAGTATCATTTCCTTATAAACTCGTGCCACTCTTAGATTTGATTATGTAGGAATGAGGTTGAACATTGTGATTTAGGATTTGGTAATAAGTACATATATGAAAGGATACCCTAACAATTACGGCGGCCGACGTAATTGCAAAGGTACCATGACATATATGTGTTTATATGACCATATTCGAGTGTCCGATGGGTCGCCTTCAAAGTCGCGTGACGATGTAAAAATCTCAACTCTAATTATTCCGAACTCATGATCCTTGATCGTTGGTTTGGCACATACGTCTGACACTATCCAAACTGCTCATCTATTCTAAACTCATATGTACTCAAAATTGTAGTAAACATGCCGCCAAGACGTTCTACTCGAAATGCTAAACGTGAAACGTATCGGGAGCGAAACGTGATAAATATAAAAGTGTAAATTATGCAGTAAGTAAACGTCATTCTAAGACATGAAATCCGTATCGTGAGAATAATAGACGTGGATAATAACTCGCTATTGAATAACCGTGCAAAACTCTATTAAAACATTACCTGCAGGAACCAAATTAATTGGCTCATTATTTCTCTAATTCCTTGGGCGTAATTATATCTTAACTTTCCTTGGAAACTTCTAATTACAACCACATATAATGCGATAGTCTTTGTCTCTTTAGTCAGTGATGCATTCACTCAATCACTCAGTTGACCACTTTCACCTCCTCGCAACGAAATTTTCTAATTCCTTTTGCAAGTTAGCCCAAGATCTTGATATCTTTTGAACATGCATGCAATTTTCCGTATTGCTTGTCAACTTCACACTCTATATGATAAAGGCTTCAATGCCTCATGCTACATTAAAAATGTAACTGAATAATACCATTCTTAACATAAATTCTAATCTCGGTTTCTTTTAAAACTACTTGACTACAAATTTCGTAAGAATTTAAGTCAATCTAAAACATACCTACGCCATATTCTATGCCAATGTAACGATTGTAAATCAGGTCGATCAAACTTTTCCTAAGGGTCCTATTATGAACCCCACTCATTGATGTATTGGTATTCGAAAACTTGGTAATAACTCTCAAACTCAACCAACCTCTATTATCTATACTACTTAAAGAAAGAGGTTTGAACGAAGAAGAAGGATAAGTCTACCTATTAAATTACTCTCTCAACTAAAATATCTAATTACCCGCGATAAATTAAATTATTAAATGATGCCTCAAAATTTCTTACTAAAACCTTTGGTACCCAAAATAATTTATATCGTTTTGAAACTCTTTATGCCTTGGAACACAGAGTTGCGTAAAATAAACTGCAGTAATAAATAAATAAATAAATTTTATTACCATTCAAAATTTAAAATATATCAAACAACATAATATAATACCCCCATTGCTTTTACCATTTTAGAACTAAAAATTTAGTGCTTCAATCTTTGTAATGTATTTCATTTCTACATAACATACCACCGGATAAACTCTCAAGAGAAAATTTACTCATAACTTTCGTATAAAATTGGAGAAATTCCTGGTTATAACTATTCTACGACATACTCAATTAACGAGACAGATGTTGAATTCGAGGTTGACAAACGCCCAACTCCAATGATAAGACCACTTCCTTGCATCATGAAATATCACGAACTTAAACAAGGATAACTTTTGGTTAACCCTAAGTCAAAAGAAAATGCAAAATCAATGAGCTTCATAATCACCGAAAACATAATGAACTCACCGATGAATTGGACAAAGGAAAAAAAATCAAGAGGAAATCGTTTGGTTGACACGTTAAAATGAATTCATACTTAAGCACAATTACAAAGTGAAGATCAAGATATACATCAGACAAATTGATCAATGGGGAATCAATAGGATATTTCACATAAGGCATTGGCCTTAAATGCAAATATGGAATATATAATATCTCCGATTAATGTTATTTCGTTCGCTGCATCGTTACACTGTATTTTGAGGATATATTATTAATGTTATCAAATCGATACATAGAAGAAGACTACCTCAAACCAGAGAACCAATTCTGCCTTCAAACGAAACCGAACTCTAATTATATTTCGACATCAAAACATAACTAAAGCTTGAGTTAAACAATACATTTCTTTCAACAATAGTTATGAAAAATTCCTAAACACAACGCACGAGCCTAAACGGGGGGATAAACTCGGTTGAAAACTTGCTAGAAATAATGCAAAACGACATGAAGGAACCAGTAGACATGATGAAACATGTAGTTTGGAACTAATCTGCCAAGAACCATCTCTAAGATTCGTCTCTATCTATATCGATACTCCCTTTTAAATAATTGAAACAATTTTTGAACTCTAAGACATCACTTATTAAGATGATCTTTGTATACTACTTCACACCGTAAACTAAACAGTATTGATGACCACCAACAACAACTATTATCATTCATTCATACTATGGTCAGCTATCAATTTCGATCATTATCACATTCTCCTTATTTTCTTACCTTTGCATAGCGCGAGTATGTAACTAGCTCTTAAGCAAATGAATTCTGATGAGAGAGAACGTACACTATGAGATTAACCCTAATCCAAGCCACTCAGATTTTAGGATAAAATCTAAGTTCACGGTAAGTAAACTCTTATAAACCTCACAAAGAGATATCCTTATACGTATAAACTTTTCTTCCTTTGGTGATATTATGGACCGATTTTCTTTGGCGACACAACCCTTGTAAAATTATTATATTTTTGCTCTCATCTACGAATGTATCATCAACAACTAAAACACAATAGATTTAACAATCAACAAACTCACTTATATTCGTAAGGGACCAGAATTTAACATACAATACACTCAGGACAAATTGAGAACATTATAGAAGTTTAAATCATTGAGACTCATTTTCATATAATCTAAATTTCATTACGTCAAGTTGAACTTAATTGTGAATGTTCCACATTAAATGCAAATTTTTCAGTGTGGGAACCTCATACAAACTCTGTAGAATCAACAAACAGTACGCTTGTATAACCGATAAACTTAAACTCGGAGATATTCGGATTGTCAACAAATTTTCCTTGTGATTTTCTGAAAAATCTAGTTGATTTACCTACCCCTCGACATATAGGAAACCTATTTCGGTGAAAACCATTAGTTGTTAAATTTTCCATAACGTGCGCGACGTAGAACCGATGTCCTATCTCTAGAAACAACGACTAGTTAATTCAACTTCAAGGTTCGCATAGGTGTACAAACAAATCGACCTTCAAACAGACTATAAATTTAGTTGAGGTATCACAAAGAGGCTAACGACGTTTAGGACTCGATGTGGTTATGCATGTCGGTCCAACAATTGCGCCTGTGGTATCCATGGGATTTGGAACCAAGAAAGAGTCTTTTAGATGTTGAAAACGCACCGTTTACAAACACCAATTTCTTTTACCTTCCTAATGGACCGAACGAATTCGTATTATACGTTTAACCAATAGGTTCGATGACCTATCAATCGAAGGAATGAATAGAGCAAACGGAGTTAGCGATACATAATCAAGTGGTTAGTCTCTTATGGTGTCACACAAATGAAACGTAGTAATGTGTAGTTGAATAAAATCGAGATGAAGTTTAAAAACAACACATTGTTGTAGAATCGGTAAAAACTGTGGGACTAAAAGCCAAATAGCAGGAACGTAAACGATCGCTATAGTAGGATACGATATAAGAATAGTTGAGAATTCGAAATCACCTAGTAACGAAAGACCTATAAGAAACTCAAAATCCACATCTATTTAGTAATAACATTTTCAGTAATATTTGTATTGAATTTCGGGACGAAATTCCCTAAACGGTGGGATACTGTGACAACTGTCATTAACCGTAATCGTAAATCAAACCGTAAAAACTTATTTTGTGCTAAGACTCATTTCATAGATTTATTTACATCAAAGTCTTCATTTTTGAAATTCGAAACTAACGCAAATTCATCTATATTGACGAATAGACAAATTAAGCATTTTGTTTGTTGCATTTCAATAAATTGAGAATGTTAAGAATACATTAGATGTTATTATGACAAAATGTCATCTAAATATATATGCATCAAAATTACGTATGAATTAAAAGGGTCTATTGTAAATGTGTTGACCAAATTAATTCTCTATGTTACACACGCTATGTATAAGGAAATTACGCGTACAAAATCTCGTCTAAATTAATCCATCCAAAATTATCGATACAAGTTGTTCAAGAAGCTATCGATGACTTACATATTTCATTCATTCATAAACAAACCCTACCTGTCATGAAAGTGACCATAATATAGCAGCGACATAGAAGGATGGATCGAGGTAGAGAGTCTTGGTGACGTTTTGAGTCAGCAATTAAGAAATCAGGTAACAAACTCGTTTTAGCTTTAACAAAACACGATACTAAAATCGTTTGGCAAATACTAGCCGATTACTTAATTATCAAGATTCTTCAACACGTTTTGACTCCCGATTAACTTATTGTTTCTCATGTGGATATCGGGTTTCATATATATAGGAATAACAAAACTGTCTAGGTGTTTGATTGAATCACTATGAATATTGTGATTGAAACTCGTTTTCAGTTTTATATTGCTCCTAGTTGGTGTTATACATTTACAGTAATTGCTTTGGTCTAGTTACGTACTAAAACGACAACATAATTTTCTAAAGTTCAAAACGGCAATCTCGGGTTATATCAAATAAATGTATAAGTGGGTCGATTTATATGTTCGGGGTATGAATATGTTGGGTAAAATAAGTTTTGCAAACTGAAAGTCTAGTATTGTTAAACGTAGAATATGTCTCGATTTTTCAGTTGTGATCAACGGATGTTTTGACCTATCTACGTTCGTTTTCATGCTTCGGCCAAAACACGAAAATTGTAGATCTCGAAATTTTACTTATAAATAAAAGGTTTCGGCCTCTAAAAAGCAACGTACGATTTTATAAAAATTATTTCGTAAACTGAAGTTAGGAGTGACGAATTTTGAGAAAACTTTTGTAAACTTAGTTCGGTTTGACCAAATTATTTTCTAATCATTATGGGAGTTGAGGATGTAAGATAAATGTTTGAAATTTTCTGTAATAAAAAGGATATTTTTTATATTTGCAAGTGGGCTTTAATTATTAGACTTAAAATGGGTTACGTTTCGAGTATATTTCAAGTGTTTTTGATTACGAGTTTCGAGTGTTTTTCAATTGGTATTGTCTATGGATAAAAATCTATTATTTTATATGTCAACCATCGATTTTCAATATCAAATATTATAGTATGTTTGTGTCATCATTGTTGTTTAAAACATGTGATGAAAACTGGACCAATCAACCAGGGTATTATACAAAAATAATTATGTGTTAATGTTCAAGATATTTATTTGAATTTAACTTGTTTGTAGGGTGATTTGGTTAGACGAGATATTTGGTTTATAGATTTAAGCACCGTTTAAGAGGACCTATTTGGGAGCGTTATTTACTTTGATAATCAAGGTGAGTTTTGCTGCCCCATTTTCTTTACTTATTTTCCGTTGGGGGAAAAGAATGCTCAAACTGATTTCAAACTGTTTTCTTATGCTGTGTAAACTATTTGATTTTCTGATTTGGACATTATGATTGAATAAGTGACATGCTGATTGTTGTGGACTGATTGCTGATTGTTCGGATGAGTCTTGTGTCTTGGGGACCATGACAACACTCCATATTACTTGCTTTTCGGATGAGTCTTGTGTCTTGGAGACCATGACAACACTCCATATTTCTTACTAATACGGATATGATTATTGATAGTACTATCGAATGACGGTCCCACTCTTGTGATAGATGCGTTATCCTTGAGTGAATATTATTCAGGAACGGAACGGATTGCTTATGGTGGATGATTTGGATATCTTATGTGCTTATTTCATATCATATGTCCTACTTACTTATTATCACAGCAAACTGTATTTCTTGTGTGTCTTATTAAACCTGCGAAACTCACCAACCATTGTGTTGACATTTTCGAGCATTTCTTTTCAGGGAACGCTAGTGCCACTAAGATCGAGGACAAGAAAACTTAGTGGACCTATTAGGTTGCATTAAGTATTGCTGTAAGACTTATGACACATTTGTTGCTGACATTTTTATTAAATTATAGGGCATATTGCCTTATCAGTTGTTGAATACATTTAGTGTTGTGACACATTGTTTCTTTGTTGGTGTGTATGCTATGACACGAACCGTCATTCATGTTAATGACATCACAACGCATTGATACTTTATATTTCATTTAGAGTTCTATATATTGATGTGTTGTGATCCTATCTTAGTTGTACCCCATTGTTTCCGCTTTAGATGGGGTGTGACACAAGAGGTTATAGAGTTAATTTCTAGTTCCTCAAACCAGGTTTTTGCATTGAGAGTAACTGAATAGGGAAATAGGTATAGATAGACTATGTCTTGATTAACCCCAATCGGCTTAAAGGAGTTGGATAAGGAAATGAATTTGTCAAGGTGTGAGTTGGGATCATCATTTGGTAGGCCATGGAATTGACAGAGGTTTTTGACTAACTGAACAATGTGTGGATTTAATTCAAATGATCCTTTATCAATTTCCGGATAGACAATTGGTCCTCCTCGACCTTCAATCAAAGGTTTAGAGTCTTCAGCGAGAGTTATATGTGTAGCTGTCATAGTCTCATTGGCAGGTGGTTGACTAGTTGAGTGGATAGGGATAACGTAATTTGTAAAAGTAGTAAAAGGAAGGAAAAATAAAGAAAGATGTAGGGGTCTAAGGAGAAGAGTTAATCCTAAAGGTTCACTAGCAAGTAAGTTCATCTTGAAGGCTATGGATCATACAGTTGGTTCCCAGGCAGCGGCGCCAAAAACTTGATGCGCCACCAGCGGTCGGTAAGGATTTTACCCCTTGTCGTTGAACCGGCTGCTGTCGGCGGCAATCAGTGGGTTGTTTTAAATTTGTAATTGCGGGGCTTAAGTTTTCCCTAACAATGCTAATCCTAAGGGTGAGCAAGTGGTAGGTATGACCTAGAGTCGTTCTTCAAACCGACTGAATTGAAACTAAGGCGTGGCAGATAAGGGCTTTCAAACTAGTGAAGGGTTTATAAAATAGTGGGGGAGTTTTGGTTTTTTATATTAACTTAGGCAAATAATTAAAAGAGAAATAAGAGTAAAAGCTAAAGCAGATAAATAAAGATAGTGTTTGCTGAGACTTCATTAATTAAGTTATGGGATGATGTTTGGAGAAACTGTTTTAAAAGATATTAGTTAATTATCATTATTGAATACTTGTATGTAAACACTAGATTCCCTACTAACTAAAATCCCATTAGCATGTCACACCGGGAGCTAGGTTATGGTAAAATTACAAAGTATTTAGAATAATAAACAAAATCTTAATTATGGTTTAATAATACTTTCATATGAACGGGAACAAAATCTTAAGGTACTAGACATAACTGAATCATATAACGATTCCTCGTCATCCTAACAGATTCGTATATTTAAAAAGTTCATTTATGACTTTAAACCAGCCCTTGCTTAAGACTACCCAATAAATCCCCTAATTATCCACAGCGTTCCTGACTTAAAGTGGTTCCGCCTCTTCAAACATTGGCCATGTCTTGTCCTACGATAATCCCCCATGTAGCCTCGCGGTTCCATAGTTTCATACCTTTGACAAATTATATTGACACAGATGACTGACTACCTTTTAATTGGACGTCGTTACAAAGGTGTTGTAATCACGTTTATTGGTGGAAAGGGGATAAATTACTTTAAAGTTTAAAAGTCTATTCAGAAAGGTTAATTAAACTAGGTTTCTCATTTTATATATTAGTCCGTAATATAACTACCTTCGGTCGTTACGCAGCTTCCACGTATTTGTACTACACTTAAAGTGTTTCCAATGCTATACTGCGTAACAGTCGAATAGGGGCAGTCATATTACTTCCTAATATTGTACCGTTTCATAATATGACTACCTTCGGTCGTTCCTCGACTTCCATACATTTGTACTCCACCTTGAAGTGTTTCCAGTACTATATCGAGTAACAGTCGAATAGGGGCCGTCATATTATTTCATGAAAATTAAGACCATTTATATTTTACTACTATGATGATCCTAAGGCAACAATCAAACAAGAACATGCAATAAAATGATCAAAGCAATACTTCCGATCTTTAATATTTAATTATACATCATCCCATAATTAACTAACTACATCGCAAGCAAACACAACAAGCGTACTACTATCTAATCATGGCAATAACTAAATCTAGCATAATCAATATAAACGTAATTAATTAAGATAGATAAGGATAGAAAGAACCGGGATTAAATGTGGGAGAAAGTAGACTTGAATTAATTAGAGTTGCTCCAAGCGTACACCAAAGATTACAAATACGTTCCTCACCAAAGACTATAAGCACGTTCCTTGCTTCTATTCTAACTACCCTAATACTATTTTAAAGTAAGAAAATAAAGAAAGAAAGAAAAGCTAGAAGCTAGAAAGAAAGTGTGTTTTCCAAAGTGTGGAAAGTATGGTGCATGTTCAAATGAAACCCATGGCTCCTATTTATAGGAGAGTGTTGGTGCATTTTAGCAAGTGGAAGCTCACAATAGCAAAAGGTGAAAAAGGTGGTGCACCGGATACGAAAAAGGGCGTAAAGGTGGTGCACGAGGTATGAAAAACACGTAAAGGTCTAGCACCGGGTACATGCAAGGACCAAAAAGCGGGAACCGTGCAGAGGGTGGCAGCCGGCGGCGGCCAGGTGGTGGCCGGCGGCGGCCTGGTGGCTGGCCGGCGGCGGCTGGCTGCTACCCGCACCAGTTCGTCGCCTGTTGCCTCGTTTCTCGATTCGTGCGTGTTTTCTTTGTTACGCGTCCATTTGCGTTGATTCTTTTTGCGTTGGATTCATAATTCAAAAACGAAGCCTTTGATGAAAAGAAATCCCAAAAATATGTCTCTGAACTTTAGATGTGTCATACGAATTGTTTGGATCTTCCGGCGTACGTAGAATCTTCATTCTTCGTCCGTTTTTGTTGATTATTCTTCTGTTGAATTCGTAATTTGAAAACGAACATCTTGGATGAGATGGATGTTAGTGATGGGCACTTTTGTCTTGAAATCTCGTTTTGATGTCTTAAATCTTCAAACGTGCGTGGAATCTTCGTTTTCTACCCGTTTTGCTTGATTTTTCATCGTGCAACCTTGTTTTGACCATCTTGGCATAATACTATTGATTTGTACTGTATTTGAGTTAAAATGCCAAGAATCGTTCCAGAATGAGAGAGATATCGGTAGTAAAAACGTGACTTTTTACGCGATATTACTTCACCTCAACATTTTCAAAAATCATCCATCATTCAACACACACTCTCACTCTCTCACTACTCTCTCTCTAGATTTAGGTTTTTATTTTAGTAGTTAGCGGCTAGTTAGTCACGGTATTAACCGGACGAATAGAGGGGTAATATTGTAATATCGCTTGGAGGATACTCGAAGTTCTGCTTGTATTCTTTCACGTTGTATTCAGCTACACTCTTATTACAGTTATATCTATCCTTTATCTATTGTTATTATGATTATTGTTATTACTGTTATCATGCTAGATTTAGGATTGATTGCCATGATTAGCGAGTAGTTATATTGCATGTTTGCTATGACGTAGTTAGTCGTATTAGTTGGGATGATGTCATTATGAGACAACGGAGGTAACGTTAAATGACTTTCATTTGTATAGCGCCGGAAACATCACGAATGTGTGGAGTACGGAACGTGAAAGCTATGAAAGTCGTGGGCACAATCCGTTGTTGATTAATGTTATTATAAACCAGTGTTTTGATTCACTTTCTATCTATGATTTTAAACCTCATTTAAACTAAACGCCTTTCAACCAGAAAACGTGATTACGGCCTTAATGATAAGACATCGCGAACCCTATCCAAAGGTACTTAGTTATTTGTGTCTAAACGAACATGGTCTGATTTATAAACAACGTAAGCATTGCTTTCTGAAATGAACACAAAGTACATCGTCGCCTTGGAAGTAATACTTTCTAAATCAAACGTAAAGTACAATGCGGCTATGGAATAATGTTTTCTAAATATGAACATAAAGTACACCGGAACTGTGGAAATACTGCATATTTATCTTGAACGCAGAGTACACCGTGACTGTGGAAATATTATTTTCTAAATGAACGCAAATATTACTTTGTTAATAATTTTGGGATTTATTGGGATTTTAAAGTAAGGGCTGGTTTATATCATAGATGGATAATTACTGTGCTTAAATACAAACTTAGTTAATAAGTCTAGGGTTCCTATGTGAAGCAACGTAGGTACCGGCCAAGTACTTGGTAAAGCGGTGGAAACACTTCTAGTGGAGTACAACATGGATACAACGGAAATGCTGCCGTTACTTCACGGTGTGGACCAACGGGGTTACTGTATAAGCAAAGTGGGTACCGTCAATCGGCTAAGTACTTGGTATAGCAATGGAAACACCACTGGTGGAGTACAGTGTGGATATCATGGAATAACCGTTGTTACTCACTGTGTATCATCAGTGATCAATTATACCTAGACTTTTACAACCCCATCGATAGAAAGTGATCAATGCACTCATAAAACCTGGTCTTGAACTTAAATGTTTTGTTTAGATTAGAGTATTTTTGTGGGGTTAAGAAAGGTCGGACATCGAGTTGGTTTGTCGCCTTATTCATGCACCCAGGATTAAACTCTATATAAGGGTCACTATACCTTCACCGGTTAGTGTTGTGGGCTGGATAAACTACTCCGATCAGAATCACGATAGCCTAGTTGCTCAGTGACATACTGATCGAGAAATCTATCAGTAGGGAACTAGTGCTTACTCCACTAATACTTGAAATGAACGAAATACAAATCCTTTAAGACCAGTTTATAACTCACACATCATCCTAGTTAAGAAGGCTACCGAAGTCATAGCAAACACCTCCTCTAGATTATCTGCTAACTACCTATATTTTATTTACACTTTATTTAAATTTTCTGCCTAAGTATAACAAAAACCAAACAAAAACCTCCAACTATCTTTTAAAACCCTTACTAGTTTGATAGATCGTCTCCTACATCCAAGATCCATAATACACTGATTCAGAGAACGACCCTAGGTCATACTTATCACTGTACACCCATAGTGATTGAGTATACTTAGGCCCCGCAAATATAAATTTTTAAAACCCACTGATCGCCGGCCTGACTGGTTTGGTTCAGTCCTTCTGACGACAAGGACGGTTCTCTCCCTTCACAAGGAGTGAACTTCACAACCTGACTCTTCGGGCCGCATCAGTCAATAATTCTGATGATGTCTTAAAACAGCTTATGTTTTTCTATTTGTTGAACAAATAAATAGAATGAGTGCCAATTGATTTATAGAATATTCTTAATTGAAAATGGGATGAGTTTCATTTAACTTAGATTTGTTAAATAGTTTTTAATAAAGCTAGTTGAGTTTTCTTAGAAGCCATAATTGGAAAAAAAATTTAATTGAAACCATGTTGAGTTTCTTTTAAACACATATTGTATGTAAAAATTTTGGTTACTACTTATTTGGCCATTTTAGTCCACTAACACCAATTTGAGTTCCATTTTAGACGGATTGGACAAAACGGTGTTGTTGGTATATGGTTTAGTTTCTCTAGAAAATGCGATGAATTTTGTTGAGAAATTAATCTTTTCGCTAGTTTAATCTTGTGACAAAATGTTTGTGCCGATTATGTTTTTAACACATGAAAATGACTTTGGAAAACCATTTATAAGTTTTAACAATTTCGGGTATGTAAAGTATGAATAAGAATGAAAATAATATGAAAGGGTACGTTATTTTAATGGTTTAGAAAGTACTTCAAAAGGTTTGAGAAAACGTTTTGATGAGGTATATTGACAACGTTTTAAATGAAGTACGTTTATATATATATATATATATATATATATATATATATATATAATTTCTAAATAAGAAGGCTTTACACATTATGTTGGGTTTGTTAAAATAATTTTGGATCATGTTTTAACAAACAAATTGCAAGTTGACAAAGAAAATTCAAACAGGATGTTTTGGAATACAGATTTTATTCAAAACACATGTTTTAGCAATTTGTTGATTATGAAATATATTTTATAGTCAAGACGTAAGGTGTAATACCTTCTTGGCTTTTGAATTATATTTTTTATTCAACATGTAAGGTTTAGTACCTTATTGATTTTGTTATATACTTTTTATTCAAGATATCGGGTTTAGTACCTTAATGGTTTGGAATATAACTTTATTTGAAACGTAAGGTTAGGTACTTTCTTTAATAATTGTTAATGCGAATTGTAACGGCCCACTTCTTAATAATGAATAGTTTCGTTAACTATTTAAAGGAAAAACTGTAGAACTAATTCCTAATTGTCCTAAGTTTTAGTTTCTTAACGGAACATGAATATGAGATAGTAGATGCCGGGATCTTCATATTGGAAGAACCAAAGTGCATTATACAAGAGGTCGTAATTGGAACTAGATAAATATGATACATCTTAGTAGTGAACTCGTGATTATAAGCGAGTAATACCTTTGTGTTCCCAGCTCTTGGAACTATTTTTGAGGGATGTTGATGTCACTCGAAGGGGTATTGAATATCATATTGATGTGATTGACATATATAATAAAGAAAGTGAAGAGTTATTAATAATGTATGAGTTTCATCTTTCTAGTTTGTCATGAGATTGTCTCCGTTAAAATTAGTATAGTTGATCTAAACTTGAGATGAAATGGTTTAAAATATCGACGGATATAAAATTACTACCTTTCATTAAAAAGTTTTAAACAATGAAAAATCGTGTTATTTTTTTTATGGTATTTTAAAGGAGTGTTACAAGAACTGATTAGGAAATTGTTATCTTTCTAGTTTTGTCATGACGATAAATGAAAGAGAAATTTGTAAAGTCATTATATAACTCACATTAAGATGCATTTGAACACATTATATAAAATGTTGTTTAAATTAATGATATAGAGAAGCATGTCAACGTGGAAGACATGACTTTAAGATATGTCATATAGTACGAAAACTTCAAATATGAATTTAAGATTTGATACTAAGATACAAATCTAGTAAGATTGATTTTTTGTATAGTAGACGACTTTATCACCCTTGTTGGTTTGATAAAGTGTCGAGACTACAAATAGAATTGACAAGATGGTGTCAATATATAGCAAGGAAGTTGTATTTTCCTTGAGAAAGCGTCATATAGGGTACGATGTTTCGTCCCTCGACGTGGGTTAAGTCCTCTTTATGGGGTAATTGGTGAAACTTTAGAGATCAAAGGCGATTATGCTATGATTCTAAGAAATATCTGAATGAGTAACAAGAGTAAATGTGTTTGAGACCTTCCTGAATGCTCATTGTTTGGGTGGTGTTTTTGTCTCAAAAAGTCGATTTTGTCTTTATAATGATGATTACTAACAAGGGACATGGTGTTACATTCCTTGTTAGAAGAAAGCTAAGGAGAATTAGAATGATGCATCTTCTACTCTTAAGCTTAGGTCTTGAGGTCTATGGCATGCTTGACTTAAACTTGTTAATGATGATCATCTGCAGAGATCAATTAACAAATGAACATTCTAATGTGTTGAATTTATATAAAGACAAAATTAATGTTTCATTCAGTAATAGTGGACTTTTTATATTCTTAAACTTGATGACAATGATGAGGGATTGTCTCCAATATATATGGAATTCAATTAAAGTATGAAATTTAGGATAACTATAAATATATCTATCTTTTGTTATATTATCTTGGGTTTTGGATTGCCTAAATAGAATTCAGATTTGCGAGTTATAATTTGAGTGCGAAAACTTTGTTAAGTTCTCTAAATTCGACGTCTCTAGGTCAAACCTAGATTATGACTAAGAATTGCTCAAAATGTACTAAAATCTGGAACACAAAAGATGTAAATCTTATGTGGGGGCATTTGACTGTATCATTGATTAGATTCATATTGGATATATATGATTATAACTCGAACTTATATCAAGTTGTAAGACATGTGGGGGAAGCTTTGTTAAGGAAAAATGATAACCCTAATTGCTTGTGAAAAATGGAGAACTTTTGCACAATAGCATAGAAATATGAGGGGTGTCTTGCATTTTGATATCAAGTGCATGATTCATTATTTGAAAGGTTAAAAAAAAAGATTTAGTTGACGCTAAAATTTTATTTAATATGATGCACTTGAGAGACCAACTTATCTCCGTGAGACTTATCTTTGTTAAACTTTACGAAGTTAAATAATGATAATATTTCGGATCCGACAACCATGGGGTTGAGAGGAGATCAAGTTGGGGAATGAGACTGAAGCCCTTATTGAGTAGTTTATGTGAAGGAAAACCTAACCTAGTTGACTGGAGATCCCAAGATCTAGGTTTAATAGGACAACCTAATTATATAAACTGAGGTCACTGTGGGGGAGTTGTTAAACTTCTTAAATCACTTGAGGGAGTTAGTAAACTTCCTAGTCCATTCCGATAAACGATGTTGACAGTGATATGAGGCTAAGCATCAAGCTTTTAATGATTTCTAAAAGGCGGTTGAAGATCTTTAAGGAATCACCCTATGTGAGAGAGAAGTGGGGTCGCTTCAAAAGGAATTAATGGGGGCATAATTCCTAATAGCTCTCACAGAACCAGACTAGTGTTTGAGGACCATAACAAACACGACTATGAGGACTTGACATTGTCAGGGAGAACCCTGTGTGAATTGTATTGTCGTCTACATAAATGGCAGATCAGTTCAAAGACATCACGTCTACTGTGAGCTAGGAGACTAAGTGCATTTCATAAGGAAAGGTTCAAAGGGTAACACCTACCTCTTCTATGCAGGGTTCAACTATTGAAAATTTTATTGGAACTTGTGTGTTTTGGAATTCAATTTCTATTCATGTTGGAGGATCTATGTGAAAATGAGTTTTTCACCAAATTTGGACTAATATAATTATGGACATTGTGCATAGTTATTGTTATGGTTATGTAGTCGGTGGCCAAGACTTCATAACGGTAAATTATATGTCTATATTAGATGTCAGGTGAATGGAATATCGATTCCCAATGAGAGATAATATGAAGCTAAGGTAAATGAGAAATCTATTCTCAAAGTGAGATGTACGCATTGTATTGTTCCAGTCGTCAATTTCATTTATGTGGGGGATTGTTGGTAAATATTTGGTTGAATGACAATTGATGCTCGTGAACATGAAAAGTTGGTAACCGGTTTAAGTAATGATCAATTAACAAACTTAATGATCATTATTTATCAAGTTTAAAACTACCAAATAATGACCATTAACGACTTTGATTATTATGAATAATATTGTTAATGGCCACCATTATGTGGTAAATTATGACTTTTGTGTATATATATACATACAAATCGTTTCTTTTGAAGATGAGGAAGCAAATGAAACTAATCCAACTACTATTACACTCACAAACCTTTCTTACTTAGATATCAAGAGGCACACAAAAGATTCATTAGTATACATATGTTCTAGCTACCAACCGGATTTTGGTCCGCCTAGTAACATACAGTTTGTGCACTTATGAAGTATGGTTTCGACAATCTTTTCGGGCAAGTGTTTTAAGTCCGGCAGTATTACTGCTTCGGCCGTTGTACCCTGGGAAACAGACGATGTATAGACGGCGAATTTGTATTAAGGGAACTGTGTTAAACACAGGCCTCGGCTAATCATTCGTTGATATCCTTTTTCTACTCATTTCTTTTGGTTTATTACATTCTATTATAGTAATGTGTATGAATTACTTTTGTATTATACGATTTGTTATTGTTTTGTATTACAATTTGTTATAATTATGAAACTTTATTCGGGTACGATATGTTATTTCCTACAAGGGTCACCCTGTCTAATACCCCGGGTCATATGGATCACCTCAGTCGGAGATCCATTAACAAGAATTGATGTGTAGGCTGAAGATACACAAGCTCTAACCCATCCAATCCATCTCTCTCCGAATCCCATTTGTTCCATAATTGCAAATAAATAACCCCAATATATGCAATCGCAAGCTTTCTCAAAGTCAACTTTAAAAAAGAAACCTCTTCGCTTCTTTCTTTTCTTATAGTCTACTAACTCATTTGCCACAAGAACGCCATCCAAAATCGATCTTCGTTCAACAAAAGCACTCCGAACCTCGCCAATAACAGTCCCTATGACTTTCTTCAATCGATTTGCCAAAACCTTCGCCACAATTTTATAAAAACATCCATTAGCCACAATTTTCTTCAATCGGTTAAATAAGTACCAATTTAACCGTTAGCCCAATTGCTCCTTTTGCCATCTATAACTATATCTAAGTTACAAATAGAAAATTTTGGATATTGTATAGATTACACTACACGGAACACTGAACCCATGTGACAGGATTCGTTTATAGCTAGCTACTATATTCTACCCATTTGATGGGGTAATGATTAACATAAACCAAATCAACCAATTCATATGTAAATAGATTGAGATAGTCAGAATTAGTTGTCCCACTTCCTACAACAATTGCTTTCATAAAACACCCTAGATAAGCTAAATTTAATGAATTGTATCTCGGTTTCATGAGCTAGTGTAACAACGTTTAAAGAATGTCACAGTGAATTATTACCACAAACACAATCTAGAGGCCATAAGATGACCCTCTTCATTATCAAACTTCTCTTCATGGGCATCACTGAAGGTTTCATATAAGCTTCTCCCATCCTCATCACCCCCATATTAGCATATCCAATCAACCTAAACTTAAAGCCCTGAAAATATAAGGAGCAATTTTTTGCTTATCATAAAAAACGATAAGCATAAAACATGAAACATCAAAGACCAAAACTAATAGTATAATAAATCACCAAAAGGGATCACAAAGTGGTGCTTTATTTAATAAAGAAAAAAATAAAAAGCAATCCAAAATTTTGCCATGTAGGCTTATATTGATATTTATTGCATAAAACCTATTACAGTTATCATTTAAGTAAAAAATACTCTATATATGTTTGATTATTACTGAACCTATAATTATTACAATCTCATTAGTTTACTGGAAGTAATATTTTATTTGAGATGGCTATAAAATGGTCAACATGATTATATGTTAGTTATAGTCGTTCATGACCATTTTTTTTCAATTTTATAAATTTACTTTAGCGATAGTTCGCTGATTTTAAAAATAGATAAGATGAAAACCTGGTTACTCTGTGGGTGATGGGCAATAAAAAAACCCATCAACTGAGCATGAATGAACAAATTAGAGATTGACATATCAAGAAGACACCACTATAATTAGGAAAACTTTGTGATTAGTGGAGAAGAACATACACAAAGGTCACATCATGAATGAACAAAAATGATAGGAAAGAAAACCCTACCCAAATTACTTGGATAGATTTCTCAAACAACATCGAATGCCGAAGTAGAAATAATCACAACCTCAATAGTTGTCTTTCCTATTCAGGATCACATTTGCACCAGGAACATGCGGAGCTGCCAATTACATACAAAGAAAGACAATTAACAATTTTAGCAAACAACCCAATAAGAATTTTTGATATTCCTCCAATAATAAAAGATTGAAAAAGGCATAACGTTTAAGTGGTACATGCACAACTTCAACGGTGTGGGCACATGATGCACCGCCAACGGTCGATAAGGAATTACCCTGTCGTCGGACCGTCCGCCAGCGGCGGCACGAGTGGGTTTTAGTATTTATAAATGCTGGGGCCTAAGTGTTACTAGTGCTATGTGGCCTAAGGGTTGTATAGCAGCGAGTATGACCTAGGGTCGTTCTTCAAAACCAACTATATTGTGGATCTGAGTGGTCTAGGATGTCCGTTTCTAATTAGTGAGGGAGTTTTAAAATGGTTAGGAGTGGTGATGTGACTCAAATAGTCATGTTTTTAAGGGCAATATTCCGCACTTTTTGGACGTATCTTTAGTGAAAACATTCCAAAATGATCATTATTTATTAAAATTCACTAAAGTGGTCTAAATATAGGCGTTGCTGCAAAAATCACCTAAAAAGTCCAAATAACAAGCAAATCAGGGCGAATAAACGTGCACAAAATCCTCCGGCCTCATTTACCTTATATAGATCACATTCTAACTTCATCATATGATAAAACAGGTAAAATCGAGACGGGAAAATCAAGAATCATGCAAATCGGATAAAGAACGGAGAAGGCTGAGCAGTATCAGACCCTATAAAGTCATTTCGGCTATGCTTGATCTATACACATCCAATTTCAGTGAATTTGGCATCATTATAAGCGTAACGGAATTTCGAAGACACAGGCGAAAGAATCAGGTCAAACGGACGCATAACGAAGGAGATACGCGCGTTTTAAGCAACGAACGAAATCAGACGGACACCGTATACGGCCTTGGCAACCGTATACGGCCTACCTAAGACCGTATACGGCCTCATACATACCGTATACGGCCCCACCAAGGCCATATACGGCCATATGCACCCCGTATCGTGCTTCGTTTGCTTGTACGTGCTGTTTCGTGAGTTGTACGGCTGATTTTTGAGCTTTGCCTATAAATAGGGGGTCACCCCTCCTCATTCTACACATCTTAACACATTCACACACTCTCACATTTCTCTCATTTTCATTTCTCTCATTTTCTTTCACTTTCTCTCTCTCTCTAACTTTCTCTCTCTAACACTACTCTTAGGAGTTAGAGGAGAAAGGTTAGGGTTGAGCTTACGGTTCGAGTCTAGAGGAAGTTTTAGCTTGGTAATCTTGTTGTAACGAGTTTTTCAAGTTCAGACTATTTGTAATCCTCAGTATTACGCTGCTGTATTCCCGGTGATATCTAAACTTTACTTACTGTTATAATGCTTGTGCTTTATGTTATTTCAGTTTGTATTCTGCATATTGCCATGTTTATAGAGTAGTTTAATATTGTGATTGTTGAAATTTAGATATTAGGAGTAGGGATGATGTTAAATTAATGTTTCATTTATACGATTGGAAATTGTTATGCTGTGTATCTGGTTAAGCTTATCCTGAATATAGATCTAGTCTCTCATCACCCTTTCCAGACTTTCACGTGACTGTTGCCCTAGGATAGGATCTGATCAACCCTAATACTATGAATATACAGTTATCTCCAGTTACAGTATGAAACTATGAACTTTCCTTTAAAAGGCACGGTACTTCATATAGCGTTGGAAACACCTCGTGTGGAGTACAAATACGTGGAAGCTAAGGAAATGCCATGGATTGTTTCATCGTGAATTACCTAGAAGTGATCCTTCTAGAACTGTGGTCTAGGAATCAAAGCTGTGGAAATGCTTGTTGCACTGTACACCGTTAGTACACCTAAGATCTGGAACACTGTGGAAATGATTAAATGCCCAGTACACCGTCAGTACATCTAGGGTTTGGAACACTGTGGAAATGCCTAATTGCCCTGTACACCGTGATTATTCCTAGGGATGAACGCCTGACTGTAAAGGAGGGTCTATATTTATGATGGTTAAGTAGGTGCTTCAATAGAAACAATACAGGGTAGTGTCAATCATATACATAGACATGAAAAACCCTAATCACACCAATAGTTTAACATACACATGATACAATCAGTATTTGCTATAATAAAAGTAAATAGACGATTAGGTGTTAAGAAAGGTCAGTAAATACAATTGCGGTCTGTTGCCTTATGCCTGATCCCTAGAACATTTAGGGTGACTTTGTCTTAGTTAAGCAAAGGCTCAGGAGGGTTTGAAAACAGCCTGATCTGATCAGAATCATGATAACCTAGGATTCCAGTGACATATGTTTCTAGGGTTACACCTGAATGTAGGGTCCTAGTGTTTACACCGAAAGTATGTCTACTCTTTATCCGGTAAATCTCCAATCAATTTTATAATGAACATCATCCCGAAACCCTAATTATCCAAGTTTCAGCAATCACATCTCTACCTGTCTGCTTATTCTCTATCTCTTATCTCTGTTATTTACTTTACTGCACTTAGGAAAATTAGAAAACCAAATCAATCCAAAATCTATCTACCTACCCCTATCCTAATTGCGACCATAATCTTTGGTGACCCTCTTTATTTCAATTCGCTCCGATTTAAGAACGACCTCGAGTTATACTTACTGCTTGCTCACAAGGTAGGTAGTACTTATAGTTTGAGCCCCAGCTCTTATAAATTTAAAACTCAATGTCCGCCGCTTCTGTTGCTGTTGGAACAACGACCGGAGTCAAATCCGACCGACCGATAGGAGTCGCGACAAGTTTTTGGCGCCGCTGCCGGGGATCGTAGAGCGTTACGATTTGAAGCCGCCTTAGATATTTTAGCTTTTAGGAGATCCTTTCCAATTAGGTTTTCTCAAACTTAGTTGGTAGTTATTTGCTTTCCTTAGAATAATTTAGATAGTTTACTTTAGTTAAATTAAAAATGAAAAATACAAAAACATCTTTCTATGATTCATTTCCGTCTAGCCCCATTTCTCCACTCGCCCTCAAGACGTCCGAAGAAATGATGGCCATGGATGACGCTGAGTTCTTCGCCTGCTTAGAACAAGAGTTGGAATCTGACGTCTACTCTTCATCTTTATCCTCTTCAGAAGTTATCTCCGCTAATTCAGACGATGAATCTAGAACCATAGGGCAATTCTTAGATCTTAACTTAGGAACCCATGATTCTCATCAGAAGATCTCAACTTCTACGTCTAGCATTCTAAGCTATCAGGTTATACCTGCCCCTGAGATTTCATATTCCTTAGAAAACTTCTTTCAATTCCCTACTTCATCTGGTTTTGTCGAGAGTAACTCTGAACATCTTCAACCCTTTCGTTTCCCACCCATTGAGGAACGTCTTCCACCTTGGGATGAAGAAGTTTATGAATACCCTCCAAAATCACCTATCTTTTTGAACCTTGTACCCGAACCTGAGTACACCATCTATCGTGTTGTTGATAGGACTTTACCAATCAAACCTGAAGAAAATATCCGTTACGTAGGTAACTCTTTTGATCCTGATAAGAGATTGGATGTTTGTCTGGCATTTGCTAGACAACTCAAAACGTCTGACTTTCCTTTTTCAGTTGAACAAAGAGAAGTCACTCGTAGGATAAAGAAACAGGTTGGTATTCTCCACCATCTTCCAAATCAAAAGGAGGAAGGTATCTTCACACATTATCGAGAGCAAGAACTAAAGCTTAAATCAGAAATAGACCTACTAATGGACCTATTCGCCTGCACCGATTATCAACCGGTTTCCCAAACCCTAATTAATCGTTATGTTGCGGCTATGATTTATGAGCTTGAGTTCTGGATCAGCAAAGATCCCGCTATATCTCTCGTCATTTCTGACAAAATTCCATTATTCGTTGACCCCGCTACTTACATGATCGACAAGTTGTAAGAGATATTCCCTGGAGCCACTGACGATAACATGGAAGCTGCTTTCTTTGCTAGTAGGAAGGATATTAACGTCTCACTCACTTTGTTATTTGCTCAGTCAAAATTTCCTTTCACTATTTCACAAACATCTTTAATCGAAGAAATCACGGAGTCAGTTCACACTACCACCGGAGATCCCAATTCGAGAGAAGAATGGAAATTTCAACAAACCCTAGGAATGCTTCTTCATGACTTGAACAATATAGATGACGGATCATGAAATGGAATTTCAAACCCTAAGAAAGTTAGAAAGGAATTTAACAAGTTTATTGACAATCTTCTAGATTTAGGCAAAAAGGAACGTATGTTTCTCACTGAGTACGAACGATTCTCATTACATCCCGCATACCTAGTTGATTCTGTCATTAAGATTCTCACTTGTGACTTTATTCCTCACTACACTTTCCCTCAACCAAGAGCACCAAATTCACTTAAACAATTGCTCTTAAGCAATACTCAATAAATTTGTCCAAAAGTCGAGCTACCGACTTTAACCAAGCGCTTTTTGGGAGGCAACCCAAACTTTAGTTAATTTAGTTTTATTTTAAGTATTTAGGATGATTAATATTAGTGGTTAATTATTAAATTTAAAAGCTTTCATTTAAAAACACAATAAAACGTTCTTTTAAAATTCAAATTCGCGCAACACAGTAACGAATTTCAGAAAGTTCGAAAAAGTTTATTTTTAAATTTTGAAAAATTAATTTTGAATTTGTCTTGAATTTTAAAGAACACAAAAGGATTGTCTTGTTTTAAATAAAAACGTATACGATTTCGCGTACGATTCGCAATATCTTTTCAGACTGCGCGTAAAGATTCAAAAAATTACGAACATACTTTTTAAAGTTGTTTTATTAAAAATTTTTAAACTTTGAAATTTTACTTGTATGTTTCGTATCTTTCGCGAATTTTAAATCACGTACGTTTGAAAGGGTATAAAAGGGATTTTTAGCCATCATATAAGACAAAAACATAAAAAACTTCATCTTCTTCCTCCTCTCCCCTCCAAAACCGTCGGCCTAACCCCCATCACCACCAAATCTCCATTACTAAACCATTTTGCATGATTCCAAGCTCAAAATTCATCATTTTATGATCTTTCTTGCATCCACAACATCACTACATCAAGTTTAAGGTAATTCTTGACCTAATTTTGTGATTTTCATGAAACTTTAAAAATTAGGGCTTGTAACTCATTTTCATAGATTTCATGGTTGAAAGTTGCAATCTTTAGTGTTATTTCATGCTTACCTTGATGCTTAACATGATTACAAGCTTAATCTAGTGATTTGTTGGCTTAATTGCAAGATTGGAGATTAAAGTGTTGACTTTTTGGATGAACTATGGCTAGTTTGACTTTTTGGTTGATTAATTGCTTATGTTGACTTTTGCTGATTGAGTTATGCTTAAATATGATAGGTTAACATGTTTTGATTGATCATTTGCAATTAGAAAATGATTAAGCTAGTTTTTGGTAATTAAAGTAAGCTCATTTTTGATAAAATCATCATAAACATCATTTTTACTTAAAACTTTTATTTTTAAACCATGTTTATGACTTTTCTAAACTTAAAAGCTTACAAAATTGTCAAAACAAGCTTCGGTTCAATTAATCATTTTTTAAGTTTATCACTTTAATTAATAAAGTGTATAACTTTGAAATGAAACCAACAAAAACGCCATTTTCTAAAAACTACCATTTTGTCAAATAAGTTTACTTCCATTCTTTGCTTGAAATCATGTAAATAAAGCTTTATGTCTTTTGGAAATTGCGGAGTATTGGATTGCATATTTAATTGGTAATATGCCCTTTTATGATTAATTGATTTACTTGAGGTAATTATATGACCTTGGATTTAATCTCATTTAGATTGATTAACCATGAACATGAAGTATTTAAGTTTTTAGTGCTTGGGATAATTAAGTAAGGTACCTTGTCGACTTGCTTTGATTATGCTAGGAACTTGAAGCTTTGTGCCACTTCCCCTTAGTTAGACATAAGTTGATAAAAGTTTTTGGATTTATGATTGGTTGCGGTTAGGTTTAGCAATTTTAAAATTTCTGGATATGCCCATTTCTAAAGCCTACATTTCCAATTTTTTCTAAAAATCTGGAAGTACTTTAGCATATCCATTAATATATCACTATTATGGTTTAATCTTTTCTTGTCTTTTGTCACAGATGGATAATTGCCCACCTTCACTCAGCTACTTGGTCAAATCTTCAAAGAATAGGTCACTCATTCGCCAATGGTTGCAGCGACCGATAGGCAGTAATCGGTATGTGGTATGGAAAGACATGATTAAGCTAGGGATCAGGGATGAGTTGAAGAGTTTGTTAATGTATGAGACCGATGGTCAAGTGAATAATGCCCTTCTCCGTCTCTTCGATATAGATGAGTATGCATACCGAGAAGTAGTGACAGAGTTCATGATGACTTACCAGCTGAATCCAAAAATGAGCGTATCCGACAAAAGAAAGATTTCATTCAGGTTTCAGGAACAGATTCATCATATCTCAGTTGCCGACTTGGGAGTGTATCTTGGTTTATATACAGAGTCTCAGGTCAACTCTGCATGGTTCAGAAACAGTGTTCAAGACATCTCCAGCCTACCAAACAGGAACCATAAGGATATTTGGATGGATTTAGTAGGATCAAACTTTAGGAGCTGTGTTAAGTCATCCACTTTCATCAAGCCGGTTCATCACATCCTTCACAAGTTGCTAGCATGTTCTATATTTGGAAAAAAGAAGGAAGGTGGAGCTGTGAGCGCCGAAGAGTTGAAGTTCATGGAAGTAATCATAGGAGGAAAGAATCTGAATGTTGCTTTCTTGATCGTTGAGAGACTTGGGGATGAGACAGACTTGGATAGGTACATGTTCATGGGGTCGATTATTACTAGATTGCTGTATAGTATGTGATTATTGACTGAGGCCCACACTGAGGAGTATACTGTTTGTTCTCGTTCTTTGCCATTCAACTTGGACTACTGCAAGTTGATCCATCTTGTCGAGGTAGATGAGCAGAGACAGTGCCTATGGAAGAACACCAAACAGATCATTCTAGGATGTCGTCTCCCTGGGAAGCGTGCTAGAGGATCCTCACCTGTTGCAGATACTGAGGATGGTCCATCTGATAGAGCCCGAGCACCTACTACTCATGCTAGTGTCCCGCATAGAGGAGCTGAGACAGCCGAGCCACCAGCTCAGGCTACTGTTCACTACACAGATCCAGTGACCTCGCTGACACAGTATTATCTTTTCCATGCTCTTCAGGTTAGCCATTCCCATCAGCTGTTGATTTCCAGGAAACTTGGTATTCCTGACCCAGAGCCTTACATGTACCGATGCGGTCCACCACCACCAGCCATAGCACCACCACATACATCCATCCCATCACATACCACCCATACACCATCACCCGCTATCCGGACCACACCAGTACCAGAGCAGGTCCAGTCAGTTGAGACCGAGATACCGGTAGTTCAGCCAGTGATTTCTGCGCCTGTGATTTCTCATTGGCCCAGCCAGTCGCCAGTGGATCTTACCGTGCTGACACAGTCTACTTGGGCACGGATGTTGTATCTTTTGACACTTCCGGGATGCTATTAAACTTGGGACCGATCTCTTCCTCAGCTGTACCGACAGAGAGCATGCTACGTCAGGCTTACATGACCTTACTAGAGCAAGCAGGGGTTACTTCGGCTATTTTGCTAGAGTGGGGCTACACTGATCCGATGAGACTACCAGCAGCTACCCTCAGAGACATATTGATTCAGCTCAAACTGATCAATGCTGAAGAACAGGGACAGAGAGTATCTAGTGGCCAGCAGTCAGTCGCGGGACCATCTGCCGCACCAGCTCCTACTCAGCATACTGATGCACCTGACCAGGGATCCCCAGCCTCATAGTTCTACCCCATTTGCATCATTTGACTTTGGTTTTAGACATTATTACTATTATTATCTTGTGTTTGTTTGGCTACTGTTGGACCTTACTTTTGGAACTTATTTATATCAGCCACTAGTTGGTTGATCACTCTATCCGTATTTACATTATGCTATTACTTATTATGTTTTATTTTCTTTCTGTTAAATAAGTAGAAATATTGTGATGTATGAACGTGGAAAAAGGAGAGATGACGCACTTTCAAGAAGAATATCCGTGAAGTCAAAAGGCAACCCGAACCAGCTTTCAATATTTGCAGACTGCGGAACATTCAACATCTCATGGAGGGGTCTCGTTCTTCTCAAAACTTCCTTGTATCCAAGCACTTCAAAGAACTAAGTGTGGGATCACTTCCCACGTTACAAATACTTATCGAAATCACTCCAACTTCTTCAAAACCTAAAGTATGGGATTCTACACCATAAGAATCCCTACTTAAAGAGTTGGATTGAATTTCTGATAACGTTGGATACATGAAACCGGATAACCCAGTATGAAGCTTGCTGTCCTTCAAGAAGAATGCAGAAGAAAGCTCGCTTCGACTCTCTCTCTCCTGCAAAATTTCATATGCTTCAAACGTTATCTGGGGAGTTTCTTAACCTTCTATCCATTTCATGATCACATATATTCTGTCTTATTAGCTTGTTATAATCTATACCCTATCCTGAGCTTATCACTAAGTGTGGGATTCAAACCCAAATTTAACACTTAAGAAACATTTTCTTACATGTTCAAACTCTAAGTGTGGATTTTACCTCCAGTAAAAACTCAACTCAAGAGAACATTAGGGACAATGTTCCTTTAAGTGTAGGATAGCAAGGTATAAATACCTTGGATAATTTTATGCGATTTTTATGTCCAAAATAGCATTACTCAGAAAATGTTTTCCCAATAACTAACTTTTTCAAAAAAAAATTTTCAAAAATTTAAAATTATGAGTTAAATTATGAAACTAAACTCTAAGTTTTTGAGTTAAATACTTTCTAAAAGAATCATTCTCGAAATATGAGTAAGGTATTTTGGAATATAGGGAAAATAAGGTAGAAATTTCTCGAGCAAGAAACAATAATCTGAAAGGAGCATGGCTAGGCACATACAACCCTATTTTGTAGTGAGGTATCTTGAGCCTAAAAGCATTCATCTTTAATGCTTCACTTTCATTTCTTGTGTGTACCGATGCTTGCATCTCTGAATTAGAACTTGCTTCAGACATACGTTTCAAGACCACATTGGTGTGTACCGTACGCGGTTTAGGTGCAGCTAGAATACCTTGACATTCCTTAGGATTTAAACCCAATTCTTACATATCTCTTCAAGCCCAAAACCCTTCCAATACTTATTTTCAGTATCGATGATCCGCCTAGTAAACCCTGTTGAGCCTAAACCTTTCATTTCGTAAAAACCCTCGTACTAAACCCCCACTCAACCAAAATTCCCAAAACCTTATCTTAGAATTTCTAAGGTCGTGAAAAACATCTTTTGGAACATCCTCTTCAATTATGCTCTAAAGTCTTCCTCTTCTGTGTACTCTAAAAAGTCAAAAGTGCGAAAAATTGGCACGATAAAAGAAATTGAAGTTCAAGATCAAAGATCATAGTTTCGAAAAGGATTTCTGAAAGAATCAACATAAAATATCCTTAGAAATTCTCTGGCAAAAAAGTTCTGAAGAAGAAAAGAAAAATAAAAAGTAGAAAAATCAAGAAAAGAAAAAGAAGTAGTTCCATCAAATAAAGCTGAGTGCTTCAAGTATCACATTCTCAAGGAAAATTCGATAGAAGACGAGCAGCTACAAGATCCTCCGTTCCGTTCTGAAATAAAGTTTTTCACTATCTTTGAGTTTTAAGATAAGTCAAACCCTTACAACCAAACATATACCACTATCCATACCCTTAAACCTCACCAAACACTACCACCCGTTGAATGTCTTGGGATAGTTAGCACCGTCCTCACCTAAGTGGTGGAGATCCGATTATCGACCAAGCTTATGACGATGAGTGCTGCATGACTGGCTTATTTGAGCGATTTCATTTGTTCTAGATTGTTAGGGAACCCGATACACTTTGAGTGAATTGAGTGACCACCTTTAGTGAGATCGCCTAGTCATGTGTACTCCAAGATCACGAGAATTGGTAGTATGCTTGATGATAATTGCTTCTTGCTTCTGAAAGGATCATCTTATCCCTTCCCTTATTCTTAAACCGTCTTAGTCATATTAGAAGTGGTATCATTTTGAAATTATTTTGACTCACCCTTAAAAAACCAAAAATAAATGTTTTTTCTAACTGAGTGTTGCTTGAGGACAAGCAATGCCTAAGTGTGGGATAACTTGATGTGACTCAAATAGTCATGTTTTTAAGGGCAATATTCCGCACTTTTTGGACGTATCTTTAGTGAAAACATTCCAAAATGATCATTATTTACTAAAATTCACTAAAGTGGTCTAAATATAGGTGTTGCTGCAAAAATCACCTAAAAAGTCCAAATAACAAGCAAATCAGGGCGAATAAACGTGCACAAAATCCTCCGGCCTCATTTACTGTAACACCCCCAAATTTAATGATTTGCGGAAGCATACTTGGGTGTTACTAATCAATATACAAAGCACAAGATATATAGTAAACGACCTCTAAATGAGACGTTGTAAAACGATTTCATAGAAATATATGTTTGAAAACTTAATGTTTTCGTATACAAAAATAGTTCCCTAGAGTCCACGCGTATGGCGGGAGATTCTATTACATAATCAACATGTACAAAAGATAATGCTGAGAATCTCCGTTAATGCAGTTTAGTTGAAATCATGCGACTCTGGCTATGTCCTGGAGAAATCCTACTCCATATGAGTACCTGAGAATAAATGCTAAAAGGTCAACACGAATGTTGGTGAATCTCATAGGTTTGTAAGTAATATCAGTTTTGAACACAAGATTTCATAAGTAGTGCCCGTAGGCGTAAATCAAGTATTTGCAAATCCAGCAAATGTAAAGTAAGTAAGTTATACCGTTGCCATGAGGCTCATAATCGAAGCTTAACCCGTAATGTAATAATTTGCTCCCGTGACATGCTCGTAACTGAGCAAGCATAAGTAACGAATAATAGTCACCCGTTTATACATAACGGTTCGTGGTAGCGCTACTACCCCGGGCGGGGAGGGTCATTTCCCTAATGGATCCATTAACTAGTGTTCGCGCTTAAGTCCATAACTAACGATATATGATGGAGAGACTTCTGTAAGTAGTAAATAACTCATGCAATTCCGTTTGGTATAGTAAGCAGTTTAGTACTTGTGTTCAAGAAAAGTAAGCAATGTATCTCACCCCGTATGTAAAACAGTAAAAGTGGGGCTGTAAGACTCACCTGAGTCGAGTAGTAAGCGGTGGAAATTAGTAAGTAGTGAGCAGGTTCTCCGAACCCGTAACCTTTAAATGCCTAAACATATAAAGTCAAGTAAGTAGATGTCTCGCCATACCATCTAGTCTAGTTGTCTACACAACTCGTTATGTCCAATATTGTTTCGTTATTGTTTGTTCTTAGAAAACATGGTTGGCCCGTTGGTGACGGTTTGTATTAATAGTCTTGATGTTATCACATTGATTTTGAAGTGTTATACTTGAAAAGTATATCCCATTATGTTTGAAAAGTTGTATCATATAAGCGTTTCGAAGTCGTACAAGTTTGACACTTGGTGAGAAATGTGCTTACGGAATCTAAGAACGGGGGTCCGGGGGCAGCGCCCCTGGCGGGGTCCAAGGGGCTGGCCCCTGGCTGGGGTCGAATTTGGGGGGTCAGCTCGAAAAATTTTTATTTCTACTATATTGCTTTGGTGAAAAACGCATCTTGGATCTGAATTTGGGTAAAATCGAGTGATAAATTTCGAGTCTCGACACTTAGTAAAAATCTGTGTTTTTGAGGTTCTGGTTTGTGCGACGTTGGGTGCGACGTCGCAGATCCTGACTGCGACGTTGAGCATGACGTCGCTATGTGCGACTTTCGCAATTTAATGCGACGTTGTACGTGGCGTCGCTATATGCGACGCTGTTGATTTCTGCGACGTAAGGGTTTGCGTCGCTAAGTGCGACGTCCGCCAGTTAGGGCGACGTTGAGGATGATGTAGCTTTATGCGACGTGTGATTAGTATTGCGACGTCGCAGCTGACGTCGCAATATGTCTGGGCCAACTGCGACGTTGCGGTCTGTTGGCCGGAGTTTGTGTCGAAAACGAGTTTTCCGGCCACCGTTCGGTACAAAACTTTTACCCAACCCATAATTGGATATTTTAAGCATATATAAACCATACAAACGTAAAAATGAGTAAAAACGGAGAGTTTCGGGTTTTGTCGGAAACTTACAAAATGTCGGATGAGAAATCCGAAAAGATAGGAATGTAGATCGTTGCGAGGTGATGCTTTTCTTCCAAACGGAGGGTATAATCCGGTGTAGTTTAGTGTTGTTATTTTGTGAAATTGTAAGATGGTGGTGATGGTGAAGTTGGTGATTGAGAGAAAAAGAAAAGAGGAAAGAGAAGAGAGAGGTGAGAAATGGAAAGGAAAAGGAAGGAGGTGGGGGTTTTGTGTGAAAGCCCCCATTTTCAGTCCGCGTCTCCGCGCTCCGTGCGGTGTTCGTTTCCTCCGTCGTTTAAGCGTAAAATCTTTATTTCGCACGATAATTATTCATTTAGAAAGGTAAATTTTGTTAAATAATTTAATTGGATTATTTTTCTAATCTTTAAATAAGTTTGTGTAATTTGTTTTCAAGTCGCGTAGTTTTAGTTGTACTAAATAGGATAATTTGGGAGTATTATTAAGATGCTATTCCGAATGTTATGATGTTTTTAAATAATGTTTTATGCTTAAATTAAAATGTCTCACCAACTTCCGTATTTGCCGAATCGAATTACATTCGATTTAAAACTGTGTACGATTAAATCAAATCGCGTATTTGTATATACTCACCAATATATATTTTGTTACATTAATTAGCCTAACACAGAACTAATTACATGTATTTACAGATAATTAGGCACTAATTACTAGTCCTAATTTGGCGGTTGTTACATTCTCCCCCTGTTAAAAGAATTTCGTCCCAAAATTTAAGTCGAAGTCGTGTTCGGGGTAGAATCAGTGAATAAGTGAGGATACTTGAGTCGCATTTGGTCTTCCCGTTCCCAAGTGAATTCCGGACCACGCCGCGAATTCCACCTGACTTTGACGATGGGAATACGACTTTGTTTCAGTTGTTTGACCTCACGGTCCATAATTTCGGCGGGTTCCTCAACGAAATGAAGTTTGTCATCGATGCGGATCTCGTCAAGGGGTATGATAAGTGTCTCGTCGGACAGACATTTCTTCAAGTTAGAAATGTGAAACGTAGGGTGCACGCTGCTGAGTTCGGAAGGCAGCTGCAATCGATATGCCACGGGGCCAATCCGTTCGAGGATCTCAAAAGGCCCAATGTACCTTGGATTTAATTTCCCGCGTTTACCAAACCGGATTACGCCTTTCCAAGGCGATACTTTTAAGAGTACTCGATCCCCAACTTGGAACTCGAGTGGCTTGCGTCTCACGTCAGCATAATTTTTCTGACGATCACGCGCGGCTTTGAGTCGGTTCTGGATTTCGACTATTTTCTCGGTGGTTTCGTGTATAAGTTCAGGACCAGTGAGTTGACTATCTCCCACTTCAGTCCAACAGATCGGTGATCGGCACTTACGACCGTACAGTGCCTCAAAAGGTGCAGCCTTAATGCTGGCGTGATAACTGTTATTGTAGGAAAACTCACACAACGGTAGGTGTCTTTCCCAGTTGGTACCGAAATCAACTACGCAGGCTCGTAGCATATCTTCCAGTGTCTGTATAGTTCGTTCGCTCTGGCCATCGGTCTGAGGGTGGTACGCGGTACTCATATCGAGACGGGTACCCAGTGATTTTTGGAGTGATGGCCAGAAGCGAGATGTGAAACGAGCATCCCTGTCAGAGATGATCGAGATAGGGACACCATGTTGACAATCGATTTCTTTGATGTAAATTTGTGTGAGGCGTTCCATTTTGTCGGTTTCTTTGATTGCCAAGAAATGAGCCGATTTGGTGAGACGATCGACGATCACCCAAATGGTATCGCAACCGCTTGACGACTTAGGAAGTTTGGTTATGAAATCCATGGCAATCTGTTCCCATTTCCATTCAGGAATGTCAGGTTGTTGCAGTAAGCCGGAAGGTTTCTGGTATTCGGCTTTGACTTTCGAACAAGTAAGACACTTGCTGACGTACGTGGCGATTTCAGCTTTCATGTTTGGCCACCAATAAAACTCTTTGATCCCGTGATAAATTTTATCGGATCCCGGGTGGATAGAATATTTGGACTTGTGAGCTTCATCCATCACCAAGTCCCGCAGGTTCCCGAAACTAGGCAACCAGATTCAGTTAGAGAAGTACCTAACTCCATTAGGTCTGATTTCGAACTGTTTATCCATGCCTCGTAAGGCCTCGTTTTGTTCGTTCCTTACGACTGAGAGCA
Organism: Helichrysum umbraculigerum; assembly: GCA_949592205.1. NCBI lineage: Eukaryota > Viridiplantae > Streptophyta > Magnoliopsida > Asterales > Asteraceae > Helichrysum > Helichrysum umbraculigerum. The sequence continues at coordinate 56,182,099 of CATIUR010000003.1, read as the reverse complement.
TCGGCAACCACGTTTGCCTTGCCCGGGTGATATTTGATCTCACAGTCGTAATCGGTGAGCAACTCGATCCATCGACGTTGCCTCATGTTAAGATCTTTTTGGTCGAAGATGTGTTGGAGACTATTGTGGTCAGTAAATACAGTACTTCGGGTACCATAAAGGTAGTGTCTCCAGATTTTGAGAGCGAATACCACGGCCCCTAACTCGAGGTCGTGAGTTGTGTAGTTCTTCTCGTGAACTTTAAGTTGCCGGGAGGCGTAAGCAATGACCTTGTCTCGTTGCATCAACACGCAACCGAGACCTTGGTGAGAAGCATCGCAGTATACCACGAAGTCATCGGTGCCTTCGGGTAAGGATAGAATAGGCGCACTGCAAAGCTTGAGTTTCAACAGCTGAAAGGCTGACTCTTGTTTATCGGTCCAGTCGAACTTTTTATCCTTTTGAGTCAGTGTCGTAAGTGGTATGACTATTTTTGAGAAGTTTTCAATGAATCGGTGATAATACCCCGCCAATCCCAAGAATTGGCGTACTTCGGTAGGAGTGGTTGGCGCCTGCCAGTTCTTGATGGCCTCGATTTTTGATGGGTCTACATGAATTCCCTGACTATCAATCACATGCCCAAGGAATTGAACGGTTTTTATCCAGAACTCACACTTAGAGAATTTGGCGTAAAGCTTCTCGTGTCTAAGTAGTTCTAGGATGGTTCTGAGGTGTTGTGCGTGTTCCTGTTTGTTTCGTGAGTATATGAGGATGTCATCGATGAAGACAATGACAAACTTGTCAAGATAAGGTTTACACACCCGATTCATAAGGTCCATGAATACAGCCGGTGCGTTGGTTAGACCAAAGGGCATCACTTGGAACTCGTAGTGCCTGTAACGGGTTCTGAATGCGGTTTTTGGGATGTCGGCATCACGAACACGCAATTGATGATAACCTGATCGAAGATCAATCTTTGAATAACAGCTTGATCCTTGAAGTTGATCGAACACATCGTCGATTCGAGGAAGTGGGTATCGGTTCTTGACGGTTAGTTTGTTCAACTCTCAGTAGTCAATACACATTCTGAATGAACCGTCTTTCTTTTTGACAAACAAGACCGGAGCTCCCCAAGGTGAAGAACTCGGTCTGATGAATCCTCTATCCAGAAGTTCCTGTAACTGAGTGGACAACTCCTGAAGTTCGGATGGGCTAGTCGGTACGGTGCTCGGGCCACCGGTGCGGCACCCGGCACGAGATCAATCGAGAACTCGACCTGTCTAGGTGGAGGTAGACCAGGTAGTTCTTCCAGAAAGACTTCGGGAAAGTCTCTAACGATTGGCACATCTTCAAGTCGCTTCTCCTCCGACTTTTTCTCCGTGATGTGTGCGAGAATTGCTGGGTAACCCTTTCTCAGGAATTTTCGGGTTTTCAAACAGGAGATTATGTTTAGTCTCGACCCACCGGTCTCCCCCTGTATGATCAAGGTTCTACCGACGGCGAGAGGAATGCGGACGATTTTATCATAACAAACTATTTCGGCCCGATGCTTGGACAACCAGTCCATACCCACGATGACGTCGAAACTTCCTAGTTCAACAGGCATAAGATCGATTGAGAAGATTTCGTCGGCCAGGTTTAGAGTGCAATTAGGTATCACACTATCGGTTTCTATGAGTTTACCATTTGAAATTTCTACAGTGTACTTAACATCTAAGGCCACGGGGGTGATGTCAAGTAGTGGGCAAAACTCATCAGAAATATAGCTCTTATCGGCACCAGTATCAAATAGAATAGAAGCAGATAAGTTGTTGTGGAAGAACATACCCGAGACCACATTCGGGTCTTGACGGGCGTCCCCTGAGTTGATCACGAAGGCTCTGCTCCGAGTGTTGTTGCGGTTGTTGTTGTTGTTGTTGTTGTTGTTGTTGTTGTTCAGCTTGGGGCAGTTGTTCTTGAAATGCCCAGAATTTCCGCACCCAAAGCAGGTCTTCGCTGCAATGGTGTTGGGGGTAGGGATGATGGCTCGGCAATCCTTGGCTAGGTGCCCGAACCTTTTGCAGTTGGTGCAAGGGCAGGAACCGTCATGGTGACAATTGCATTTGGAACAATAGGGTTTGTTCCCGCCGTACCCTTTCTTTTCAGTAGTCCCTGATGAATAAGCCTTAACAGACTCAGGCTTTTTGTTGGTGATTTGGTTGGATGAGTTAGAGTTTCCTTCCCAATTACGTTTGTTGTTAGCAGATGGGGTTGCGGTTGTGCCACGGCGGACAGAGTTTGCAGTTAGCTCGTGGGCCATACGGATGGCGCTTTGAATCGTACCCGGTTTGGATGATGTCACCAAGTCTTGTAGTCTGTCGGGAAGTCCATCGACATATTTCTCGATCCTCTTGTATTCAGGATCGACCATGGATGGGCACAGAAGTGCCAGTTGGTGGAAACGGTTGGTGTACCCGGTGATATCATCACCTTGCATCTTGTGGTTCCAAAATTCCAACTCCAGTTGTTTCAGTTCATCCCTGGGGCAGTACTCACCCCTCAACATCTCCTTCAACTCCTCCCACGGGAGTTTGTAAGCATTAGAGATACCCACAGTCTGGGCATAGGTGTTCCACAAGGTGAGAGCGGTGTCAGTGAAAGTACTAACGGAGAACTTAACCTTGTCTCCCTCCGCACAGTTGCAGATAAGAAATACAGATTCGACTTTCTCGATCCAGCGTACTAGACCGATAGCTCCCTCAGTACCTGCAAAGTTCAGAGGTTTGCAGTTCGGGAAGTCTTTGTAAGTACAGGGTTTGGGTTGTGGTCCATTTGTAGCTGTATCTTCGCTACCAGGAGTTGATGTTCGGGTAGCTAGGGCTTGGGCCACACTACGGGCAATCAGACCCGCAATTTCGGCTTCACTGAGGGTGATTTGCCGGCGAGGAGGCATGATGCTGAACAAGAAAAGAAAAAGGAAAGAGGAATAAGATATTTGCATGAAATTATGATATGTCACAAGTGTAAATGATGAGATACACGATAACAGTACGAAGTGACAATCACATTTCATTTAGATAAACAAGTTGAATACAAGGTACGGTTTTCCAAAAGATTAAAAAGTAATAGTAGTACAAAAGTGACGGGAATTGTTACATCCGGTTGGATTACATAGGCCCTAATAAAGTAGTTAATTGGTTACAAGTTATAGACTAATCTAATCTTGATGTAGATTAATCCGCTCCAACAGTGCGACAAGGCGGTCCACGGTTTCTGCAAGTCTGTTGGCTTGTCTGGCGTTGTCTTCAACCAAGGCCAGTCGTTGTACTAGTGCTCGAGAGTGATCCTCTGTCTCCTGTGAACGCTGTTCACATTCCTCTAGTCGGTTTCTTACGAGTTCATCCGCACCTAGTTCAGCGGTCATTGAATCCTGAATTATGCTTACAGAGAGGCTGGTATCTTCTTGTTCTCGCTGGAGTTGTGATATATGTTCAAGAGCTTGGCGGAGCAGGTAGGTCATTCGGTGTTGTTCCCGTTCGAGATTCTCGAGTCTTTGCTCCTGAAGGCGGAGTTGGGTAGCCAACACTGGCACCGTGAGATGTGCCGAGTTCTGAGGGTTATGAACAGGATAGGGGTTGCTTCGAGGTGATCCAGTGTTTCTCCTGGCTACTCGTGGGTTTCGTGATCCTTGCGGATGAGAGCGTGATGAATTGGGAGGTGTGTTTGCCATTCCTGAGGCAGAGTGGAAGTAAGACGAGGCTGATATATTGGTAAGTACATAGTATCCAGCCTAGTGTCTAGCACATATCAAGTAATGGTCCGGTTCTCTCGTGGTCAGAGTCAACTAACGTATCCCCGTTCAACACAATCGTTTCAGAGCTTACATCATCTTTCCCTAATTGTACATAGTTGATCAGGCTATGTTAAATTAAAGTCGTATGATGTAATTCCTGAACCAGTCATGCCTAATAAGGAAATACTGCCTAACGGTCATAGTCTAGGCCCACTAAATGCAACCTAGTTCATTATAACCTTAGGCTCTGATACCAATTTGTAACACCCCCAAATTTAATGATTTGCGGAAGCATACTTGGGTGTTACTAATCAATATACAAAGCACAAGATATATAGTAAACGACCTCTAAATGAGACGTTGTAAAACGATTTCATAGAAATATATGTTTGAAAACTTAATGTTTTCGTATACAAAAATAGTTCCCTAGAGTCCACGCGTATGGCGGGAGATTCTATTACATAATCAACATGTACAAAAGATAATGCTGAGAATCTCCGTTAATGCAGTTTAGTTGAAATCATGCGACTCTGGCTATGTCCTGGAGAAATCCTACTCCATATGAGTACCTGAGAATACATGCTAAAAGGTCAACACGAATGTTAGTGAATCTCACAGGTTTGTAAGTAATATCAGTTCTGAACACAAGATTTCATAAGTAGTGCCCGCAGGCGTAAATCAAGTATTTGCAAATCCAGCAAATGTAAAGTAAGTAAGTTATACCGTTGCCATGAGGCTCATAATCGAAGCTTAACCCGTAATGTAATAATTTGCTCCCGTGACATGCTCGTAACTGAGCAAGCATAAGTAATGAATAATAGTCGCCCGTTTATACATAACGGTTCGTGGTAGCGCTACTACCCCGGGCGGGGAGGGTCATTTCCCTAATGGATCCATTAACTAGTGTTCGCGCTTAAGTCCATAACTAACGATATATGATGGAGAGACTTCTGTAAGTAGTAAATAACTCATGCAATTCCGTTTGGTATAGTAAGTAGTTTAGTACTTGTGTTCAAGAAAAGTAAGCAATGTATCTCACCCCGTATGTAAAACAGTAAAAGTGGGGCTGTAAGACTCACCTGAGTCGAGTAGTAAGCGGTGGAAATCAGTAAGTAGTGAGCAGGTTCTTCGAACCCGTAACCTTTAAATGCCTAAACATATAAAGTCAAGTAAGTAGATGTCTCGCAAGACCATCTAGTCTAGTTGTCTACACAACTCGTTATGTCCAATGTTGTTTCGTTATTGTTTGTTCTTAGAAAACATGGTTGGTCCGTTGGTGACGGTTTGTATTAATAGTCTTGATGTTATCACATTGATTTTGAAGTGTTATACTTGAAAAGTATATCCCATTATGTTTGAAAAGTTGTATCATATAAGCGTTTCGAAGTCGTACAAGTTTGACACTTGGTGAGAAATGTGCTTACGGAATCTAAGAACGGGGGTCCGGGGGCAGCGCCCCTGGCGGGGTCCAAGGGGCTGGCCCCTGGCTGGGGTCGAATTTGGGGGGTCAGCTCGAAAAATTTTTATTTCTACTATATTGCTTTGGTGAAAAACGCATCTTGGATCTGAATTTGGGTAAAATCGAGTGATAAATTTCGAGTCTCGACACTTAGTAAAAATCTGTGTTTTTGAGGTTCTGGTTTGTGCGACGTTGGGTGCGACGTCGCAGATCCTGACTGCGACGTTGAGCATGACGTCGCTATGTGCGACTTTCGCAATTTAATGCGACGTTGTACGTGGTGTCGCTATATGCGACGCTGTTGATTTCTACGACGTAAGGGTTTGCGTCGCTAAGTGCGACGTCCGCCAGTTAGGGCGACGTTGAGGATGATGTCGCTTTATGCGACGTGTGATTAGTATTGCGACGTCGCAGCTGACGTCGCAATATGTCTGGGCCAACTGCGACGTTGCGGTCTGTTGGCCGGAGTTTGTGTCGAAAACGAGTTTTCCGGCCACCGTTCGGTACAAAACTTTTACCCAACCCATAATTGGACATTTTAAGCATATATAAACCATACAAACGTAAAAATGAGTAAAAACGGAGAGTTTCGGGTTTTGTCGGAAACTTACAAAATGTCGGATGAGAAATCCGAAAAGATAGGAATGTAGATCGTTGCGAGGTGATGCTTTTCTTCCAAACGGAGGGTATAATCCGGTGTAGTTTAGTGTTGTTATTTTGTGAAATTGTAAGATGGTGGTGATGGTGAAGTTGGTGATTGAGAGAAAAAGAAAAGAGGAAAGAGAAGAGAGAGGTGAGAAATGGAAAGGAAAAGGAAGGAGGTGGGGGTTTTGTGTGGAAAGCCCCCATTTTCAGTCCGCGTCTCCGCGCTCCGTGCGGTGTTCGTTTCCTCCGTCGTTTAAGCGTAAAATCTTTATTTCGCACGATAATTATTCATTTAGAAAGGTAAATTTTGTTAAATAATTTAATTGGATTATTTTTCTAATCTTTAAATAAGTTTGTGTAATTTGTTTTCAAGTCGCGTAGTTTTAGTTGTACTAAATAGGATAATTTGGGAGTATTATTAAGATGCTATTCCGAATGTTATGATGTTTTTAAATAATGTTTTATGCTTAAATTAAAATGTCTCACCAACTTCCGTATTTGCCGAATCGAATTACATTCGATTTAAAACTGTGTACGATTAAATCAAATCGCGTATTTGTATATACTCACCAATATATATTTTGTTACATTAATTAGCCTAACACAGAACTAATTACATGTATTTACAGATAATTAGGCACTAATTACTAGTCCTAATTTGGCGGTTGTTACATTCTCCCCCTGTTAAAAGAATTTCGTCCCAAAATTTAAGTCGAAGTCGTGTTCGGGGTAGAATCAGTGAATAAGTGAGGATACTTGAGTCGCATTTGGTCTTCCCGTTCCCAAGTGAATTCCGGACCACGCCGCGAATTCCACCTGACTTTGACGATGGGAATACGACTTTGTTTCAGTTGTTTGACCTCACGGTCCATAATTTCGGCGGGTTCCTCAACGAAATGAAGTTTGTCATCGATGCGGATCTCGTCAAGGGGTATGATAAGTGTCTCGTCGGACAGACATTTCTTCAAGTTAGAAATGTGAAACGTAGGGTGCACGCTGCTGAGTTCGGAAGGCAGCTGCAATCGATATGCCACGGGGCCAATCCATTCGAGGATCTCAAAAGGCCCAATGTACCTTGGATTTAATTTCCCGCGTTTACCAAACCGGATTACGCCTTTCCAAGGCGATACTTTTAAGAGTACTCGATCCCCAACTTGGAACTCGAGTGGCTTGCGTCTCAAGTCAGCATAATTTTTCTGACGATCACGTGCGGCTTTGAGTCGGTTCTGGATTTCGACTATTTTCTCTGTGGTTTCGTGTATAAGTTCAGGACCAGTGAGTTGACTATCTCCCACTTCAGTCCAACAGATCGGTGATCGGCACTTACGACCGTACAGTGCCTCAAAAGGTGCAGCCTTAAAGCTGGCGTGATAACTGTTATTGTAGGAAAACTCACACAACGGTAGGTGTCTTTCCCAGTTGGTACCGAAATCAACTACGCAGGCTCGTAGCATATCTTCCAGTGTCTGTATAGTTCGTTCGCTCTGGCCATCGGTTTGAGGGTGGTACGCGGGTACTCATATCGAGACGGGTACCCAGTGATTTTTGGAGTGATGGCCAGAAGCGAGATGTGAAACGAGCATCCCTGTCAGAGATGATCGAGATAGGGACACCATGTTGACAAATGATTTCTTTGATGTAAATTTGTGTGAGGCGTTCCATTTTGTCGGTTTCTTTGATTGCCAAGAAATGAGCCGATTTGGTGAGACGATAGACGATCACCCAAATGGTATTGCAACCGCTTGACGACTTAGGAAGTTTGGTTATGAAATCCATGGCAATCTGTTCCCATTTCCATTCAGGAATGTCAGGTTGTTGGAGTAAGCCGGAAGGTTTCTGGTATTCGGCTTTGACTTTCGAACAAGTAAGACACTTGCTGACGTACATGGCGATTTCAGCTTTCATGTTCGGCCACCAATAAAACTCTTTGATCCCGTGATACATTTTATCGGATCCCGGGTGGATAGAATATTTGGACTTGTGAGCTTCATCCATCACCAAGTCCCGCAGGTTCCCGAAACTAGGCAACCAGATTTGGTTAGAGAAGTACCTAACTCCATTAGGTCTGATTTCGAACTGTTTATCCATGCCTCGTAAGGCCTCGTTTTTGACATTATCGGGTTTGAGAGCTTCGAGTTGAGCGGTGAGAATCTGAATATTCAAATCGTTGTGAATGGTCATACTGAGGGCTCGGACTCGAAGTGGTTTTGTTCTTTCCTTACGACTGAGAGCATCGGCAACCACGTTTGCCTTGCCCGGGTGATATTTGATCTCACAGTCGTAATCGGTGAGCAACTCGATCCATCGACGTTGCCTCATGTTAAGATCTTTTTGGTCGAAGATGTGTTGGAGACTTTTGTGGTCGGTAAATACAGTACTTCGGGTACCATAAAGGTAGTGTCTCCAGATTTTGAGAGCGAATACCACGGCCCCTAACTCGAGGTCGTGAGTTGTGTAGTTCTTCTCGTGAACTTTAAGTTGTCGGGAGGCGTAAGCAATGACCTTGTCTCGTTGCATCAACACGCAACCGAGACCTTGGTGAGAAGCATCGCAGTATACCACGAAGTCATCGGTGCCTTCGGGTAAGGATAGAATAGGCGCACTGCAAAGCTTGAGTTTCAACAGCTGAAAGGCTGACTCTTGTTTATCGGTCCAGTCGAACTTTTTATCCTTTTGAGTCAGTGTCGTAAGTGGTATGGCTATTTTTGAGAAGTTTTCAATGAATCGGTGATAATACCCCGCCAATCCCAAGAATTGGCGTACTTCGGTAGGAGTGGTTGGCGCCTGCCAGTTCTTGATGGCCTCGATTTTTGATGGGTCTACATGAATTCCCTGACTATCAATCACATGCCCAAGGAATTGAACGGTTTTTATCCAGAACTCACACTTAGAGAATTTGGCGTAAAGCTTCTCGTGTCTAAGTAGTTCAAGGATGGTTCTGAGGTGTTGTGCGTGTTCCTGTTTGTTTCGTGAGTATATGAGGATGTCATCGATGAAGACAATGACAAACTTGTCAAGATAAGGTTTACACACCCGATTCATAAGGTCCATGAATACAGCCGGTGCGTTGGTTAGACCAAAGGGCATCACTTGGAACTCGTAGTGCCTGTAACGGGTTCTGAATGCGGTTTTTGGGATGTCGGCATCACGAACACGCAATTGATGATAACCTGATCGAAGATCAATCTTTGAATAACAGCTTGATCCTTGAAGTTGATCGAACAGATCGTCGATTCGAGGAAGTGGGTATCGGTTCTTGACGGTTAGTTTGTTCAACTCTCGGTAGTCAATACACATTCTGAATGAACCGTCTTTCTTTTTGACAAACAAGACCGGAGCTCCCCAAGGTGAAGAACTCGGTCTGATGAATCCTCTATCCAGAAGTTCCTGTAACTGAGTGGACAACTCCTGAAGTTCGGATGGGGCTAGTCGGTACGGTGCTCGGGCCACCGGTGCTGCACCCGGCACGAGATCAATCGAGAACTCGACCTGTCTAGGTGGAGGTAGACCAGGTAGTTCTTCCGGAAAGACTTCGGGAAAGTCTCTAACGATTGGCACATCTTCAAGTCGCTTCTCCTCCGACTTTTTCTCCGTGATGTGTGCGAGAATTGCTGGGTAACCCTTTCTCAGGAATTTTTGGGTTTTCAAACAGGAGATTATGTTTAGTCTCGACCCACCGGTCTCCCCCTGTATGATCAAGGTTCTACCGACGGCGAGAGGAATGCGGACGATTTTATCATAACAAACTATTTCGGCCCGATGCTTGGACAACCAGTCCATACCCACGATGACGTCGAAACTTCCTAGTTCAACAGGCATAAGATCGATTGAGAAGATTTCGTCGGCCAGGTTTAGAGTGCAATTAGGTATCACACTATCGGTTTCTATGAGTTTACCATTTGCAAGTTCTACAGTGTACTTAACATCTAAGGCCACGGGGGTGATGTCAAGTAGTGGGCAAAACTCATCAGAAATATAGCTCTTATCGGCACCAGTATCAAATAGAATAGAAGCAGATAAGTTGTTGAGGAAGAACATACCCGAGACCACATTCTGGTCTTGACGGGCGTCCCCTGAGTTGATCACGAAGGCTCTGCTCCGAGTGTTGTTGCGGTTGTTGTTGTTGTTGTTGTTCAGCTTGGGGCAGTTGTTCTTGAAATGCCCAGAATTTCCGCACCCAAAGCAGGTCTTTGCTGCAATGGTGTTGGGGGTAGGGATGATGGCTCGGCAATCCTTGGCTAGGTGCCCGAACCTTTTGCAGTTGGTGCAAGGGCAGGAACCGTCATGGTGACGATTGCATTTGGAACAGTAGGGTTTGTTCCCGCTGTACCCTTTCTTTTCAGTAGTCCCTGATGAATAAGCCTTAACAGACTCAGGCTTTTTGTTGGTGATTTGGTTGGATGAGTTAGAGTTTCCTTCCCATTTACGTTTGTTGTTTGCAGATGGGGTTGCGGTTGTGCCACGGCGGACAGAGTTTGCAGTTAGCTCGTGGGCCATACGGATGGCGCTTTGAATCGTACCCGGTTTGGATGATGTCACCAAGTCTTGTAGTCTGTCGGGAAGTCCATCGACATATTTCTCGATCCTCTTGTATTCAAGATCGACCATGGATGGGCACAGAAGTGCCAGTTGGTGGAAACGGTTGGTGTACCCGGTGATATCATCACCTTGCATCTTGTGGTTCCAAAATTCCAACTCCAGTTGTTTCAGTTCATCCCTGGGGCAGTACTCACCCCTCAACATCTCCTTCAACTCCTCCCACGGGAGTTTGTAAGCATTAGAGATACCCACAGTCTGGGCATAGGTGTTCCACCAGGTGAGAGCGGTGTCAGTGAAAGTACTAACGGAGAACTTAACCTTGTCTCCCTCCGCACAGTTGCAGATAAGAAATACAGATTCGACTTTCTCGATCCAGCGTACTAGACCGATAGCTCCCTCAGTACCTGCAAAGTTCAGAGGTTTGCAGTTCTGGAAGTCTTTGTAAGAACAGGGTTTGGGTTGTGGTCCATTTGTAGCTGTATCTTCGCTACCAGGAGTTGATGTTCGGGTAGCTAGGGCTTGGGCTACACTACGGGCAATCAGACCCGCAATTTCGGCTTCACTGAGGGTGATTTGCCGGCGAGGAGGCATGATGCTGAACAAGAAAAGAACAAGGAAAGAGGAATAAGATATTTGCATGAAATTATGATATGTCACAAGTGTAAATGATAAGATACACGATAACAGTACGAAGTGACAATCACATTTCATTTAGATAAACAAGTTGAATACAAGGTACGGTTTTCCAAAAGATTAAAAAGTAATAGTAGTACAAAAGTGACGGGAATTGTTACATCCGGTTGGATTACATAGGCCCTAATAAAGTAGTTAATTGGTTACAAGTTATAGACTAATCTAATCTTGATGTAGATTAATCCGCTCCATCAGTGCGACAAGGCGGTCCACGGTTTCTGCAAGTCTGTTGGCTTATCTGGCGTTGTCTTCAACCAAGGCCAGTCGTTGTACTAGTGCTCGAGAGTGATCCTCAGTCTCCTGTGAACGCTGTTCACATTCCTCTAGTCGGTTTCTTACGAGTTCATCCGCACCTAGTTCAGCGGTCATTGAATCCTGAATTATGCTTACAGAGAGGCTGGTATCTTCTTGTTTTCGCTGGAGTTGTGATATATGTTCAAGAGCTTGGCGGAGCAGGTAGGTCATTCGGTGTTGTTCCCGTTCGAGATTCTCGAGTCTTTGCTCCTGAAGGCGGAGTTGGGTAGCCAACACTGACACCGTGAGATGTGCCGAGTTCTGAGGGTTATGAACAGGATAGGGGTTGCTTCGAGGTGATCCAGTGTTTCTCCTGGCTACTCGTGGGTTTCGTGATCCTTGCGGATGAGAGCGTGATGAATTGGGAGGTGTGTTTGCCATTCCTGAGGCAGAGTGTAAGTAAGACGAGGCTGATATATTGGTAAGTACATAGTATCCAGCCTAGTGTCTAGCACATATCAAGTAATGGTCCGGTTCTCTCATGGTCAGAGTCAACTAACGTATCCCCGTTCAACACAATCGTTTCAGAGCTTACATCATCTTTCCCTAATTGTACATAGTTGGTCAGGCTATGTTAAATTAAAGTCGTATGCTGTAATTCCTGAACCAGTCATGCCTAATAAGGAAATACTGCCTAACGGTCATAGTCTAGGCCCACTAAATGCAACCTAGTTCACTATAACCTTAGGCTCTGATACCAATCTGTAACACCCCCAAATTTAATGATTTGCGGAAGCATACTTGGGTGTTACTATTCAATATACAAAGCACAAGATATATAGTAAACGACCTCTAAATGAGACGTTGTAAAACGATTTCATAGAAATATATGTTTGAAAACTTAATGTTTTCGTATACAAAAATAGTTCCCTAGAATCCACGCGTATGGCGGAAGATTCTATTACATAATCAACATGTACAAAAGATAATGCTGAGAATCTCCGTTAATGCAGTTTAGTTGAAATCATGCGACTCTGGCTATGTCCTGGAGAAATCCTACTCCATATGAGTACCTGAGAATACATGCTAAAAGGTCAACACGAATGTTGGTGAATCTCACAGGTTTGTAAGTAATATCAGTTTTGAACACAAGATTTCATAAGTAGTGCCCGCAGGCGTAAATCAAGTATTTGTAAATCCAGCAAATGTAAAGTAAGTAAGTTATACCGTTGCCATGAGGCTCATAATCGAAGCTTAACCCGTAATGTAATAATTTGCTCCCGTGACATGCTCGTAACTGAGCAAGCATAAGTAACGAATAATAGTCGCCCGTTTATACATAACGGTTCGTGGTAGCGCTACTACCCCGGGCGGGGAGGGTCATTTCCCTAATGGATCCATTAACTAGTGTTCGCGCTTAAGTCCATAACTAACGATATATGATGGAGAGACTTCTGTAAGTAGTAAATAACTCATGCAATTCCGTTTAGTATAGTAAGCAGTTTAGTACTTGTGTTCAAGAAAAGTAAGCAATGTATCTCACCCCGTATGTAAAACAGTAAAAGTGGGGCTGTAAGACTCACCTGAGTCGAGTAGTAAGCGGTGGAAATCAGTAAGTAGTGAGCAGGTTCTCCGAACCCGTAACCTTTAAATTTAGTGAGCAGGTTCTCAGTAAGTAGTGAGCATGACGTCGCTATGTGCGACTTTCGCAATTTAATGCGACGTTGTACGTGGCGTCGCTATATGCGACGCTGTTGATTTCTGCGACGTAAGGGTTTGCGTCGCTAAGTACGACGTCCGCCAGTTAGGGCGACGTTGAGGATGATGTCGCTTTATGCGACGTGTGATTAGTATTGCGACGTCGCAGCTGACGTCGCAATATGTCTGGGCCAACTGCGACGTTGCGGTCTATTGGCCGGAGTTTGTGTCGAAAACGAGTTTTCCGGCCACCGTTCGGTACAAAACTTTTGCCCAACCCATAATTGGACATTTTAAGCATATATAAACCATACAAACGTAAAAATGAGTAAAAACGGAGAGTTTCGGGTTTTGTCGGAAACTTACAAAATGTCGGATGAGAAATCCGAAAAGATAGGAATGTAGATCGTTGCGAGGTGATGCTTTTCTTCCAAACGGAGGGTATAATCCGGTGTAGTTTAGTGTTGTTATTTTGTGAAATTGTAAGATGGTGGTGATGGTGAAGTTGGTGATTGAGAGAAAAAGAAAAGAGGAAAGAGAAGAGAGAGGTGAGAAATGGAAAGGAAAAGGAAGGAGGTGGGGGTTTTGTGTGAAAGCCCCCATTTTCAGTCCGCGTCTCATCGCTCCGTGCGGTGTTCGTTTCCTCCGTCGTTTAAGCATAAAATCTTTATTTCGCACGTTAATTATTCATTTAGAAAGGTAAATTTTGTTAAATAATTTAATTGGATTATTTTTCTAATCTTTAAATAAGTTTGTGTAATTTGTTTTCAAGTCGCGTAGTTTTAGTTGTACTAAATAGGATAATTTGGGAGTATTATTAAGATGCTATTCCGAATGTTATGATGTTTTTAAATAATGTTTTATGCTTAAATTAAAATGTCTCACCAACTTCCGTATTTGCCGAATCGAATTACATTCGATTTAAAACTGTGTACGATTAAATCAAATCGCGTATTTGTATATACTCACCAATATATATTTTGTTACATTAATTAGCCTAACACAGAACTAATTACATGTATTTACAGAGAATTAGGCACTAATTACTAGTCCTAATTTGGCGGTTGTTACATTCTCCCCCCGTTAAAAGAATTTCGTCCCGAAATTTAAGTCGAAGTCGTGTTCGGGGTAGAATCAGTGAATAAGTGAGGATACTTGAGTCGCATTTGGTCTTCCCGTTCCCAAGTGAATTCCGGACCACGCCGCGAATTCCACCTGACTTTGACGATGGGAATACGACTTTGTTTCAGTTGTTTGACCTCACGGTCCATAATTTCGGCGGGTTCCTCAACGAAATGAAGTTTGTCATCGATGCGGATCTCGTCAAGGGGTATGATAAGTGTCTCGTCGGACAGACATTTCTTCAAGTTAGAAATGTGAAACGTAGGGTGCACGCTGCTGAGTTCGGAAGGCAGCTGCAATCGATATGCCACGGGGCCAATCCGTTCGAGGATCTCAAAAGGCCCAATGTACCTTGGATTTAATTTCCCGCGTTTACCAAACCGGATTACGCCTTTCTAAGGCGATACTTTTAAGAGTACTCGATCCCCAACTTGGAACTCGAGTGGCTTGCGTCTCACGTCAGCATAATTTTTCTGACGATCACGCGCGGCTTTGGGTCGGTTCTGGATTTCGACTATTTTCTCGGTGGTTTCGTGTATAAGTTCAGGACCAGTGAGATGACTATCTCCCACTTCAGTCCAACAGATCGGTGATCGGCACTTACGACCGTACAGTGACTCAAAAGGTGCAGCCTTAATGCTGGCGTGATAACTATTATTGTAGGAAAACTCACACAACGGTAGGTGTCTTTGCCAGTTGGTACCGAAATCAACTACGCAGGCTCGTAGCATATCTTCCAGTGTCTGTATAGTTCGTTCGCTCTGGCCATCGGTCTGAGGGTGGTACGCGGTACTCATATCGAGACGGGTACCCAGTGATTTTTGAAGTGATGGCCAGAAGCGAGATGTGAAATGAGCATCCCTGTCAGAGATGATCGAGATAGGGACACTGTAACACCCCCAAATTTAATGATTTACGGAAGCTTGATTTGGGTGTTACTAATCAATAACAAAGCACAAAGATATATAGTAAACGACTCTATATGCGTCGTTTTAACAAAATATATTGATAATGGAAATGTTTACAACTTTTAAAGCTTTACATAGCTCGAGTTTAAATAAAAAGGAGATTTCAGTACATAAGTACTTGTACAAAATATACTAATGCAAGAAAATCTCTATCGTCTGTATGCTGACTAGAGCTAAAGTCCTGAAGCAGAAACATCCTACTGCTTGGTACCTGCGATATATGCTAAAAGGTCAGCTATAAAGTTGGTGAGCTCACAGGTTTGAAATCAGTTAATATAGTATGAACCGCAATATTTAAATAATGAATTGTATCCAGCAATTAAATGATAGTCATCGTGTATACAGCCATGAGCACATAGTTGAGCTTAACTCGAGGGCCGGGTCCCCTATAGAGAATTCCGGGCGAGGTGCCTCCACGAATGCCTAATCCACATTCGTCTTCCCAAATATTAGTACGTTCGTTTACCCGGTTAGTGCTTGCTAACCCGAACGAGGTGGGTCAATCCTATATGGTACCATATACTAATATTCACGCTACAACGTATTAACAACTATGCTGACGGAGGACTTTAAATGATTAGTTGTGAAAAACTTATGTAGTATATGAAATGTTTGTACTTGCGTTCACATGTTAAAATGAGCAATATATCACACCCCTGAGTAAAATAGTAAAAAGAGGGGCTATGAGACTCACCTGAGTCTAGCGAGTTTAACTTAACAAACTTGAGTTGATTAGCCGAGTATGAAGTCCAAAGACTTGTAACCTGAGGGTGTCCACGACACGCGATGGTTATAAACATGATTGGGTATCTCAAAAGATCACCCTTGTAGTTGTTACACAACTATATATATGTCCAAATTACTACGATTTGGTTGATTTGTTAAGTGTTTGAAAACATGTACGGCCCGTTGGTGATGGATTTGAAATAATAATCTCAACTATTATTATTTTGATTTCGTGGCGTTTTACTTGAAAAATGTGTTTTGATTGTGTTTTAGAAGCCGTTACGGAATCTAAGTACGGGGGTCCGGGGGCAGCGCCCCTGGTAGCGGGGTCCAAGGGGCGGCAGCCCCTGGCGGGGTCCAAGGGGTAGAGCCCCTGGCTGGGGTCGAGCTGCCAGGTCAGCTTGGAAAATTTTTATTTCTACTATATTGCTTTGACGAAAAACGCATCTGGGATCTGAATTCGGGTAAAATCGAGTGATAAATTTTAGGTCTCGACACTTAGTAAAAATCTGAGTTTTCTGTGTTTTGCGACACAATATGCGACACTAAAGATGTTATGCGACACAAGGGTTGTGTCGCATAGAAAATGCGACACAATGTCTATACGACACAAGGGTTGTGTCGCATAGATGCGAGATGCTGATTCAACAGCGACATAGTGATTGTGTCGTATGGATTTTGCGACATAATGGTTGTGTCGCAAGACTTGCGACACTAAATATTTGGTACGACACAAGGTACGACACAGGAGGTTTTATACGACACAAGGGGCAAAATACGACACAACATGCGACACAAGGCTTGTGTCGCATGGAAGAACACCAGCCCAGAAAGTCCGGCTGTTACGATTTTTCCGGCCAAAAATCCGTTTTAAACCCGTTTTCAAGCTATAAATTCGTGTTCTACACTGAGCAATGGACATATACAAGTTATAATAACAACTAGAAATCGAAAATACCAAGAATCGGGAGATTTCGGGATTTTGTCGGAAACTTACAATTTGCCGAAATGAAAATCCGGAAAGATAGCGTTGTAGATCGTCGCGAGGTGGTCGTGAATCTCTAAAAATATTGGTGATACGAGTGCGTTTGATAGTAGTATTTTGCGGTTTTAGTGATTTGTGGTATTTTGGTGGTTTTGGAGAAAAATAAGAGAAGAAAGAGAGAGATGATAGAGAAATGAGAAAAGTGAGTGGGAGGTGGGGGTTATCCCCACTTTTCAGTTTGCGCCCCGCGTTCCGCGTGGTGTTCTTTTTCTCCGTCTTTTAATCGTTAAATAATTATTTTACATTTTAATTATAAGTTTTAAAATACAATTTATTACGCGATATATTGTTTAAATATTCTACTAATCAATTTATATTTAGGTTATAAAATGTAAGTTAATTTGTTTGTGCGTTTTACATTTTTAAATCGTTTAAGTTTTGTTTGTATGATTCCGAATGATTACGAAATATTATCATAATAATATTTTTTGATATAACAATGTTATTTAATAAAATTGGTCACCAACGTCCGTATTAAATTGAATCGAATTACATTCGATTTAAATTGCGTACGATTTAACCAAATCGCATTTTCGTATATATTCAACAATATATATAATTCGATACATTAGTTAGCTTAACACAGAACTAATTACATGTATTAACATATGATTAGGCACTAATTACTAGTCCTAATTTGGCGGGTGTTACATTCTCCCCCTGTTAGAAGAATTTCGTCCCGAAATTTAGTTCGAAGTCGCGTTTGATGTAGAATCAGTGAATAGTTGAGGATATTTGAGTCGCATTTGGTCTTCCCGTTCCTAGGTGAATTCCGGACCACTCCGCGAATTCCATCTGACCTTGACAATGGGAATACGACTTTGTTTCAGTTGTTTGACCTCACGGTCCATAATTTCAGCGGGTTCCTCAACGAAGTGAAGTTCATCGTCAACACGAATTTCATCTAGTGGGATAATAAGCGTCTCATCAGACAGACACTTCTTCAAATTCGAAATATGAAAAGTGGGATGCACGCTGCTGAGTTCGGATGGCAGCTGCAATCGATAAGCTACGGGGCCAATCCGTTCGAGGATCTCAAAAGGCCCGATGTACCCGAGATTTAACTTCCCGCGTTTGCCAAAACGGATGACGCCTTTCCAAGGCGATATTTTTAGAGTACTCGATCCCCAACTTGGAACTCGAGTGGTTTGCGTCTCACGTCAGCATAACTTTTCTGACGATCACGTGCGGCTTTGAGTCGGTTTTGGATTTCCACAATTTTCTCAGTGGTGGCGTGAATGAGTTCAGGACCAGTGAGTTGACTATCTCCCACTTCAGTCCAACAGATCGGTGATCGGCACTTACGACCATACAGTGCCTCAAAAGGTGCAGCCTTAATGCTGGCGTGATAACTGCTATTGTACGAGAATTCGCACAACGGTAGATGTCTTTCCCAGTTTGTACCGAAATCAACTACGCAGGCGCGTAGCATATCTTCCAGTGTCTGAATGGTTCGTTCACTTTGGCCATCGGTTTGAGGGTGGTATGCGGTACTCATATCGAGACGGGTACCCATTGCTTTCTGAAGTGATTGCCAAAAGTGAGAAGTGAAGCGGGCATCTCTGTCAGAGATGATCGAGATTGGAACACCGTGATGAGAAACGATTTCTTTAATGTAGATTTGTGCAAGGCGCTCCATTTTATCATTTTCCTTAATTGCCAGGAAGTGAGCAGATTTGGTGAGACGATCGACGATCACCCAAATGGTATCGCAACCGTTCGACGACTTGGGTAGTTTGGTTATGAAATCCATGGCAATTTGTTCCCATTTCCATTCAGGGATTTCAGGTTGTTGGAGTAAACCAGGAGGTTTCTGATGTTCGGTTTTGACTTTCGAGCAAGTAAGACACTTGCTGACATACGTGGCGATTTCGGCTTTCATGTTTGGCCACCAATAAAATTCCTTGATTCCGTGGTACATCTTATCGGATCCCGGATGGATAGAATATTTAGACTTGTGAGCTTCATCCATCACCAAGTCTCGTAGGTTCCCGAAATTAGGCAACCAGATTCGGTTTGAGAAATACCTAATCCCGTTAGATTTGATTTCAAATTGTTTGTCAATACCCCGTAAGGCTTCATTTTTTATGTTTTCAGGTTTCAGGGCTTCGATCTGAGCGGTATGAATCTGAACGGTAAGATCGTTGTGAATGGTCATACTGAGGGCTCGGACTCGAAGTGGTTTTGGTCGTTCCTTTCGACTGAGGGCATCGGCCACAACATTAGCCTTCCCTGGATGGTACTTGATCTCGCAATCGTAATCGGTAAGCAACTCGACCCATCGACGTTGCCTCATATTGAGATCCTTCTGATCGAATATATGTTGGAGACTTTTATGATCGGTAAAGATTGTGCACTTAGTGCCGTAGAGATAATGTCTCCAGATTTTGAGAGCAAAAACGACAGCTCCAAGTTCGAGATCATGAGTGGTGTAGTTCTTTTCGTGAATTTTCAGCTGTCGTGAGGCATAGGCAATGACCTTGTCTCGTTGCATCAGCACGCAACCGAGACCTTGGTGAGAAGCATCGCAGTATACCACGAAGTCATCAGTGCCTTCGGGTAAGGATAGAATTGGAGCACTGCAAAGCTTTTGTTTCAAAAGTTGGAACGCTGACTCTTGTTTATCGGTCCAATCGAACCTTTTGTCCTTCTGAGTCAGTACCGTAAGTGGTTGAGCTATTTTGGAGAAATTTTCGATAAATCGCCGATAGTACCCAGCAAGACCCAAGAATTGTCGTACTTCAGTTGCAGAGGTGGGTGCTTGCCAGTCTTTGATAGCCTCGATTTTTTATGGGTCAACGTGGATTCCCTGACTGTCGATCACGTGACCAAGGAATTGAACAGTTTGTATCCAGAACTCACACTTAGAGAATTTGGCATAAAGCTCCTCGTGTCTAAGTAGTTCGAGGATGGTTTTGAGGTGTTGCGCATGTTCTTGCTCGTTGCGCGAGTAAATGAGTATGTCATCAATAAAGACAATGACAAACTTGTCGAGTTAAGGTTTGCACACCCGGTTCATGAGGTCCATGAATACAGCTGGTGCGTTTGTTAGACCGAAGGGCATCACTTGGAATTCGTAGTGCCCGTAACGAGTTCTGAAAGCAGTTTTTGGAATATCGGTGTCGCGAACTCGTAACTGGTGATAGCCTGATCGCAGGTCGATTTTTGAGTAGAAACTTGATCCCTGAAGTTGGTCGAATAGATCATCAATGCGAGGAAGTGGGTATCGGTTTTTGACGGTCAATTTGTTCAACTCTCGATAGTCGATGCACATTCTGAATGAACCGTCCTTCTTTTTAACAAATAAGACCGGAGCACCCCAAGGTGAAGAACTCGGTCTAATGAATCATCTATCCAGAAGTTCCTGTAACTAGGCAGACAACTCCTGAAGTCCGGATGGGGCTAAACGGTACGGTGCACGGGCCACCGGTGCGGCACCCGGCACGAGATCAATTGAGAACTCAACCTGTCTAGGTGGAGGTAAACCAGGTAGTTCTTCCGGAAAGACTTCGGGAAAGTCTCTAACAATTGGCACATCCTCAAGTCGCTTCTCCTCCGACTTCTTCTCTGTGATGTGTGCGAGTATTGCAGGGTAACCCTTTCTCAGAAATTTTCGGGTTTTTAAGCAAGAGATAATATTGAGTCCCGTCCCACCGGTCTCCCCCTGTATGATCAAGGTTCCACCGGCAGCGAGTGGAATGCGGACGATCTTATCGTAACAAATGATTTCGGCTCGGTGTTTGGACAACCAGTCCATTCCAATGATAACGTCGAAACTTCCGATTTCAACGGGTACAAGATCTATTGAAAAGGTTTCATCTGCTAGGTTTAAAGTGCAATTAGGTATCACACTATCGGTTTCTATAAGTTCCCCATTTGCTAGCTCTACAGTGTACTTAACATCTAAGGCAACAGGAGTGATGTCAAGTAGTGGGCAAAAGTCATCAGAGATAAAGCTTCTATCAGCACCAGTATCAAATAGAACAGAAGCATGTAAGTTGTTGAGGAGGAACATACCCGAGACCACATTCGCGTCTTGGCGGGCGTCCCCGGATTTGATGACGAAGGCTCTGCTTCGGGTGTTGTTGTTGTTGTTGCTGTTGCGGTTGTTGTTGTTGTTGTTGTTATTCTTCAGCTTGGGGCACGTGTCCCTGAAGTGCCCGGGTTTCCCACACTCAAAGCAGACTTTGGGTGGTCTGGTGTCGTTGTTGGAATTGTTGTTGCCGGGAGAATTGCAATCTTTGGTGAGGTGGCCGTACCTCTTGCAATTGTTGCAAAAGGGACCACGGGAGCCTTCATGGTGGTGACTGCACTTGGAACAATAGGGTTTGTTCCCAGTGTAGCCCCGTGTGATGTCGGTGGTGGTGTTGTAGGCTTTGATGGTGTCGGGTTTCTTGTTTTGTTGGCTGGAGTGGTTATTGTGATAGTTAGACCACTTTCGTTTGTTGTTTTGGGAGGATGAAGTGGGTGGTTCAGAATCTTGGCTCATGGACATCAGGTCTTGGGCCAATAGGATTGCACCGTCAATGGTGGTTTGGTTGGAAGAGGCAACATGTCCCCGAACAGGCTCAGGAAGGCCAAGGATGTACTTCCTGATTTTATCAGGTTCAGTGCTCACCATAGCTGGGCGGAGGGCGGCAAGTTGTTGGAATCTGGTGGTATAACCATCGATATCACCACCCTGAACCTTTAGGTTCCAGAACTCCTCGTCTAGCTTTTGGAGTTTGGCGATTGAGCAGTATTTGGCAGTGAGTTTTGCTTTCAATTCCTCCCAAGTTAGTTGGTAGGCAATGTCAGCACCCACTGATTGGGTATATGAATTCCACCAAGAGTGGGCATCATCTTCGAGAGAGCAGGTGGCGAAGTTTACTTTGTCGTTCTCCGCGCATTTGCTGACATGGAAAACAGTTTCCATTTTCTCGAACCATCTGATAAGTCCGATGGCTCCTTCAGAACCTTTGAAGCTGGAGGGTTTGCAGCTTTGAAAGTCCTTGTAAGAACAAGGTTTAGTAGTAGTGGTTTCAGCGGCATCGCTGTTTCTGGTGGAATTTTGAGGAGTATTCCGAGCCAAGGCTTCAGTAACAGCCTGGGTTATAAGGGATGTAAGCTGAGCATCAGTGTATGGTCTTGACTTTGGCGGCATGATTCTTCAATAAAAGAAATGAAGATACGTGAGATTTCGTAGGGAAGTTGTATTTGTTATAGATGTACATGTATAAAAGCAGTAATACATGACATCAACATGGAAAAATGACAATTAATATGAGTCGAATCATCAACGGATATTTGATAGATAATACGAGTTCAAAGGTTACGTCCTACAGAGTTATTACAAAAGGCGTCGGGAATCGTTACATCCGACTAATTTATAGAGTAGTGCTTAGATTGTCATTAGATTACGAGATAGATTACAAGACAAGGACTACACTAGTCTTAACGTAGATTAATTTGTTCCATCATCGTGACAAGACGGTCCACAGTGTTTGCAAGTCTGCTAGCTTGTCGGGCGTTATCTTCTGCTAGTGCTAGTCGTTGCGTTAGTCCACGGGCATACTCTTCTGCTTCATGTGAACGCTGCTCACATTCTTCCATCCTTTGACGCAGCAGGGCATTTTCCACGCTTATCTCTATTACTTGGTTGCGAAGGACATCCATGTTGTTGTTTGTGGTTTCCAGGTCGTCGGAGACTTGTTCGATGCGTTCAAGGGATGTAAGTCTCCAGTTTTCGTTCGTTTCCTGCAGCACGACATCCATGGTGCGAAGTCGCTGCTCGTGTTGGTTCACCCTAGCAGCTAAGGCCGGCAAGGTGAGGTGAGTGGGGTACGGGCCAGCTCGAGGCAACCTGTTGTTCCTCCTTGCTACCCTTGGGTTCTGCGACCCGGATTGAGAGCGAGATGAATTGGGTGGGATGTTTGCCATTTCTGAGATAAAGCGTTAGTAAGATTGAGGCCTATATTCATATAGTTCCTATATAATATAGCCTATTGAGTGTCTAGCATAAACATGTTTAAGTCTCAGTTCTCTCGAGGTCAGAGTCTTCTATCGTACCCCGTTCAGCCATAACTACTTTCAGATCTTACATCATCTTTGCTTAATTGTACATAGTTGATCAGGCTATGTTAAATTAAACTCGTATGATGTAATCACTGAACCAGTTATACCTAATAAGGAATACTGCCTAATGGTCATAGTCTAGGCCCACTAAATGCAACCTAGTTCACTATAACCTTAGGCTCTGATACCAATCTGTAACACCCCCAAATTTAATGATTTGCGGAAGCTTGATTTGGGTGTTACTAATCAATAACAAAGCACAAAGATATATAGTAAACGACTCTATATGCGTCGTTTTAACAAAATATATTGATAATGGAAATGTTTACAACTTTTAAAGCTTTACATAGCTCGAGTTTAAATAAAAATGAGATTTCAGTACATAAGTACTTGTACAAAATATACTAATGCAAGAAAATCTCTATCGTCTGTATGCTGACTCGAGCTAAAGTCCTGAAGCAGAAACATCCTACTGCTTGGTACCTGCGATATATGCTAAAAGGTCAGCTATAAAGCTGGTGAGCTCACAGGTTTGAAATCAGTTAATATAGTATGAACCGCAAGATTTAAATAATGAATTGCATCCAGCAATTAAATGATAGTCATCATGTATACAGCCATGAGCACATAGTTGAGCTTAACTCGAGGGCTGGGTCCCCTATAGAGAATTCCGGGCGAGGTGCCTCCACGAATGCCTAATCCACATTCGTCTTCCCAAATATTAGTACGTTCGTTTACCCGGTTAGTGCATGCTAACCCGAACGAGGTGGGTCAATCCTATATGGTACCATATACTAATATTCACGCTACAACGTATTAACAACTATGCTGACGGAGGACTTTAAATGATTAGTTGTGAAAAACTCATGTAGTATATGAAATGTTTGTACTTGCGTTCACATGTTAAAATGAGCAATATATCACACCCCTGAGTAAAATAGTAAAAAGAGGGGCTATGAGACTCACCTGAGTCTAGCGAGTTTAACTTAATAAACTTGAGTTGATTAGCCGAGTATGAAGTCCAAAGACTTGTAACCTGAGGGTGTCCACGACACGCGATGGTTATAAACATGATTGGGTATCTCAAAAGATCACCCTTGTAGTTGTTACACAACTATATATATGTCCAAATTACTACGATTTGGTTGATTTGTTAAGTGTTTGAAAACATGTACGGCCCGTTGGTGATGGATTTGAAATAATAATCTCAACTATTATTATTTTGATTTCGTGGCGTTTTACTTGAAAAATGTGTTTTGATTGTGTTTTAGAAGCCGTTACGGAATCTAAGTACGGGGGTCCGGGGGCAGCGGGGTCCAAGGGGCGGCAGCCCCTGGCGGGGTCCAAGGGGCAGAACCCCTAGCTGGGGTCGAGCTGCCAAGTTAGCTTGGAAAATTTTTATTTCTACTATATTGCTTTGACGAAAAACGCATCTGGGATCTGAATTCGGGTAAAATCGAGTGATAAATTTTAGGTCTCGACACTTAGTAAAAATCTGAGTTTTCTGTGTTTTGCGACACAATATGCGACACTAAAGATGTTATGCGACACAAGGGTTGTGTCGCATAGAAAATGCGACACAATGTCTATACGACACAAGGGTTGTGTCGCATAGATGCGAGATGCTGATTCAACAGCGACATAGTGATTGTGTCGTATGGAGTTTGCGACATAATGGTTGTGTCGCAAGACTTGCGACACTAAATATTTGGTACGACACAAGGTACTACACAGGAGGTTTTATACGACACAAGGGGCAAAATACGACACAACATGCGACACAAGGCTTGTGTCGCATGGAAGAACACCAGCCCAGAAAGTCCGGCTGTTACGATTTTTCCGGCCAAAAATCCGTTTTAAACCCGTTTTCAAGCTATAAATTCGTGTTCTACACTGAGCAATGGACATATACAAGTTATAATAACAACTAGAAATCGAAAATACCAAGAATCGAGAGATTTTGGGATTTTGTCGGAAACTTACAATTTGCCGAAATGAAAATCCGGAAAGATAGCGTTGTAGATCGTCGCGAGGTGGTCGTGAATCTCTAAAAATATTGGTGATACGAGTGCGTTTGATAGTAGTATTTTGCGGTTTTAGTGATTTGTGGTATTTTGGTGGTTTTGGAGAAAAATAAGAGAAGAGAGAGAGAGATGATAGAGAAATGAGAAAAGTGAGTGGGAGGTGGGGGTTATCCCCACTTTTCAGTTTGCGCCCCGCGTTCCGCGTGGTGTTCTTTTTCTCCGTCTTTTAATCGTTAAATAATTATTTTACATTTTAATTATAAGTTTTAAAATACAATTTATTACGCGATATATTGTTTAAATATTCTACTAATCAATTTATATTTAGGTTATAAAATGTAAGTTAATTTGTTTGTGCGTTTTACATTTTTAAATCGTATAAGTTTTGTTTGTATGATTCCGAATGATTACGAAATATTATCATAATAATATTTTTGATATAACAATGTTATTTAATAAAATTGGTCACCAACGTCCGTATTAAATTGAATCGAATTACATTCGATTTAAATTGCGTACGATTTAACCAAATCGCATTTTCGTATATATTCAACAATATATATAATTCGATACATTAATTAGCTTAACACAGAACTAATTACATGTATTAACATATGATTAGGCACTAATTACTAGTCCTAATTTGGCGGGTGTTACAGACACCATGTTGACAAACGATTTCTTTGATGTAAATTTGTGTGAGGCGTTCCATTTTGTCGGTTTCTTTGATTGCCAAGAAATGAGCCGATTTGGTGAGACGATTGACGATCACCCAAATGGTATCGCAACCGCTTGATGACTTAGGAAGTTTGGTTATGAAATCCATGGCAATCTGTTCCCATTTCCATTCAGGAATGTCAGGTTGTTGGAGTAAGCCGGAAGGTTTCTGGTATTCGGCTTTGACTTTCGAACAAGTAAGACACTTGCTGACGTACGTGGCGATTTCAACTTTCATGTTCGGCCACCAATAAAACTCTTTGATCCCGTGATAGATTTTATCGGATCCCGGGTGGATAGAATATTTGGACTTGTGAGCTTCATCCATCACCAAGTCCCGCAGGTTCCCGAAACTAGGCAACCAGATTCGGTTAGAGAAGTACCTAACTCCATTAGGTCTGATTTCGAACTGTTTATACATGCCTCGTAAGGCCTCGTTTTTGACATTATCGGGTTTGAGAGCTTCGAGTTGAGCGGTGAGAATCTGAATATTCAAATCGTTGTGAATGGTCATACTGAGGGCTCAGACTCGAAGTGGTTTTGTTCGTTCCTTACGACTGAGAGCATCGGCAACCACGTTTGCCTTGCCGGGGTGATATTTGATCTCACAGTCGTAATCGGTGAGCAACTCGATCCATCGACGTTGCCTCATGTTAAGATCTTTTTGGTCGAAGATGTGTTGGAGACTTTTGTGGTCGGTAAATACAGTACTTCGGGTACCATAAAAGTAGTGTCTCCAGATTTTGAGAGCGAATACCACGGCCCCTAACTCGAGGTCGTGAGTTGTGTAGTTCTTCTCGTGAACTTTAAGTTGTCGGGAGGCGTAAGCAATGACCTTGTCTCGTTGCATCAACACGCAACCGAGACCTTGGTGAGAAGCATCGTAGTATACCACGAAGTCATCGGTGCTTTCGGGTAAGGATAGAATAGGCGCACTGCAAAGCTTGAGTTTCAACAGCTGAAAGGCTGACTCTTGTTTATCGGTCCAGTCGAACTTTTTATCCTTTTGAGTCAGTGTCATAAGTGGTATGGCTATTTTTGAGAAGTTTTCAATGAATCGGTGATAATACCCCGCCAATCCCAAGAATTGGCGTACTTCGGTAGGAGTGATTGGCGCCTGCCAGTTCTTGATGGCCTCAATTTTTGATGGGTCTACATGAATTCCCTGACTATCAATCACATGCCCAAGGAATTGAACGGTTTTTATCCAGAACTCACACTTAGAGAATTTGGCGTAAAGCTTCTCGTGTCTAAGTAGTTCTAGGATGGTTCTGAGGTGTTGTGCGTGTTCCTGTTCGTTTCGTGAGTATATGAGGATGTCATCGATGAAGACAATGACAAACTTGTCAAGATAAGGTTTACACACCTGATTCATAAGGTCCATGAATACAGCCGGTGCGTTGGTTAGACCAAAGGGCATCACTTGGAACTCGTAGTGCCTGTAACGGGTTCTGAATGCGGTTTTTGGGATGTCGGCATCACGAACACGCAATTGATGATAACCTGATCGAAGATCAATCTTTGAATAACAGCTTGATCCTTGAAGTTGATCGAACAGATCGTCGATTCGAGGAAATGGGTATCGGTTCTTGACGGTTAGTTTGTTCAACTCTCGGTAGTCAATACACATCTGAATGAACCGTCTTTCTTTTTGACAAACAAGACCGGAGCTCCCCAAGGTGAAGAACTCGGTCTGATGAATCCTCTATCCAGAAGTTCCTGTAACTGAGTGGACAACTCCTGAAGTTCGGATGGGGCTAGTCGGTACGGTGCTAGGGCCACCGGTGCGGCACCCGACACGAGATCAATCGAGAACTCGACCTGTCTAGGTGGAGGTAGACCAGGTAGTTCTTCCGGAAAGACTTCGGGAAAGTCTCTAACGATTGGCACATCTTCAAGTCGCTTCTCCTCCGACTTTTTCTCCGTGATGTGTGCGAGAATTGCTGGGTAACCCTTTCTCAGGAATTTTCGGGTTTTCAAACAGGAGATTATGTTTAGTCTCGACCCACCGGTCTCCCCCTGTATGATCAAGGTTATACCGACGGCGAGAGGAATGCGGACGATTTTATCATAACAAACTATTTCGGCCCGATGCTTGGACAACCAGTCCATACCCACGATGACGTCGAAACTTCCTAGTTCAACAGGCATAAGATCGATTGAGAAGATTTCGTCGGCCAGGTTTAGAGTGCAATTAGGTATCACACTATCGGTTTCTATGAGTTTACCATTTGCAAGTTCTACAGTGTACTTAACATCTAAGGCCACGGGGGTGATGTCAAGTAGTGGGCAAAACTCATCAGAAATATAGCTCTTATCGGCACCAGTATCAAATAGAATAGAAGCAGATAAGTTGTTGAGGAAGAACATACCCGAGACCACATTCGGGTCTTGACGGGCGTCCCCTGAGTTGATCACGAAGGCTCTGCTCCGAGTGTTGTTGCGGTTGTTGTTGTTGTTGTTGTTCAGCTTGGGGCAGTTGTTCTTGAAATGCCCAGAATTTCCGTACCCAAAGCAGGTCTTTGCTGCAATGGTGTTGGGGGTAGGGATGATGGCTCGGCAATCCTTGGCTAGGTGCCCGAACCTTTTGCAGTTGGTGCAAGGGCAGGAACCGTCATGGTGACGATTGCATTTGGAACAGTAGGGTTTGTTCCCGTTGTACCCTTTCTTTTCAGTAGTCCCTGATGAATAAGCCTTAACAGACTCAGGCTTTTTGTTGGTGATTTGGTTGGATGAGTTAGAGTTTCCTTCCCATTTACGTTTGTTGTTTGCAGATGAGGTTGCGGTTGTGCCACGGCGGACAGAGTTTGCAGTTAGCTCGTGGGCCATACGGATGGCGCTTTGAATCGTACCCGGTTTGGATGATGTCACCAAGTCTTGTAGTCTGTCGGGAAGTCCATCGACATATTTCTCGATCCTCTTGTATTCAGGATCGACCATGGATGGGCACAGAAGTGCCAGTTGGTGGAAACGGTTGGTGTACCCGGTGATATCATCACCTTGCATCTTGTGGTTCCAAAATTCCAACTCCAGTTGTTTCAGTTCATCCCTGGGGCAGTACTCACCCCTCAACATCTCCTTCAACTCCTCCCACGGGAGTTTGTAAGCATTAGAGATACCCACAGTCTGGGCAAAGGTGTTCCACCAGGTGAGAGCGGTGTCAGTGAAAGTACTAACGGAGAACTTAACCTTGTCTCCCTCCGATCAGTTGCAGATAAGAAATACAGATTCGACTTTCTCGATCCAGCGTACTAGACCGATAGCTCCCTCAGTACCTGCAAAGTTCAGAGGTTTGCAGTTCTGGAAGTCTTTGTAAGAACAGGGTTTGGGTTGTGGTCCATTTGTAGCTGTATCTTCGCTACCAGGAGTTGATGTTCGGGTAGCTAGGGCTTGGGCCAAAATACGGGCAATCAGACCCGCAATTTCGGCTTCACTGAGGGTGATTTGCCGGCGAGGAGGCATGATGCTGAACATGAAAAGAACAAGGAAAGAGGAATAAGATATTTGCATGAAATTATGATATGTCACAAGTGTAAATGATGAGATACACGATAACAGTACGAAGTGACAATCACATTTCATTTAGATAAACAAGTTGAATACAAGGTACGGTTTTCCAAAAGATTAAAAAGTAATAGTAGTACAAAAGTGACGGGAATTGTTACATCCCGTTGGATTACATAGGCCCTAATAAAGTAGTTAATTGGTTACAAGTTATAGACTAATCTAATCTTGATGTAGATTAATCCGCTCTATCAGTGCGACAAGGCGGTCCACGGTTTCTGCAAGTCTGTTGGCTTGTCTGGCGTTGTCTTCAACCAAGGCCAGTCGTTGTACTAGTGCTCGAGAGTGATTCTCAGTCTCCTGTGAACGCTGTTCACATTCCTCTAGTCGGTTTCTTACGAGTTCATCCGCACCTAGTTCAGCGGTCATTGAATCCTGAATTATGCTTACAAAGAGGCTGATATCTTCTTGTTCTCGCTGGAGTTGTGATATATGTTCAAGAGCTTGGCGGAGCAGGTAGGTCATTCGGTGTTGTTCCCGTTCGAGATTCTCGAGTCTTTGCTCCTGAAGGCGGAGTTGGGTAGCCAACACTGGCACCGTGAGATGTGCCGAGTTCTGAGGGTTATGAACAGGATAGGGGTTGCTTCGAGGTGATCCAGTGTTTCTCCTGGCTACTCGTGGGTTTCGTGATCCTTGCGGATGAGAGCGTGATGAATTGGGAGGTGTGTTTGCCATTCCTGAGGCAGAGTGTAAGTAAGACGAGGCTGATATATTGGTAAGTACATAGTATCCAGCCTAGTGTCTAGCACATATCAAGTAATGGTCCGGTTCTCTCGTGGTCAGAGTCAACTAACGTATCCCCGTTCAACACAATCGTTTCAGAGCTTACATCATCTTTCCCTAATTGTACATAGTTGATCAGGCTATGTTAAATTAAAGTCGTATGCTGTAATTCCTGAACCAGTCATGCCTAATAAGGAAATACTGCCTAACGGTCATAGTCTAGGCCCACTAAATGCAACCTAGTTCACTATAACCTTAGGCTCTGATACCAATCTGTAACACCCCCAAATTTAATGATTTGCGGAAGCATACTTGGGTGTTACTAATCAATATACAAAGCACAAGATATATAGTAAACGACCTCTAAATGAGACGTTGTAAAACGATTTCATAGAAATATATGTTTGTAAACTTAATGTTTTCGTATACAAAAATAGTTCCCTAGAATCCACGCGTATGGCGGGAGATTCTATTACATAATCAACATGTACAAAAGATAATGCTGAGAATCTCCGTTAATGCAGTTTAGTTGAAATCATGCGACTCTGGCTATGTCCTGGAGAAATCCTACTCCATATGAGTACCTGAGAATACATGCTAAAAGGTCAACACGAATGTTGGTGAATCTCACAGGTTTGTAAGTAATATCAGTTTTGAACACAAGATTTCATAAGTAGTGCCCGCAGGCGTAAATCAAGTATTTGCAAATCCAGCAAATGTAAAGTAAGTAAGTTATACCGTTGCCATGAGGCTCATAATCGAAGCTTAACCCGTAATGTAATAATTTGCTCCCGTGACATGCTCGTAACTGAGCAAGCATAAGTAACGAATAATAGTCGCCCGTTTATACATAACGGTTCGTGGTAGCGCTACTACCCCGGGCGGGGAGGGTCATTTCCCTAATGGATCCATTAAGTAGTGTTCGCGCTTAAGTCCATAACTAACGATATATGATGGAGAGACTTCTGTAAGTAGTAAATAACTCATGCAATTCCGTTAGGTATAGTAAGCAGTTTAGTACTTGTGTTCAAGAAAAGTAAGCAATGTATCTCACCCCGTATGTAAAACAGTAAAAGTGGGGCTGTAAGACTCACCTGAGTCGAGTAGTAAGCGGTGGAAATCAGTAAGTAGTGAGCAGGTTCTCCGAACCCGTAACCTTTAAATGCCTAAACATATAAAGTCAAGTAAGTAGATGTCTCGCAAGACCATCTAGTCTAGTTGTCTACACAACTCGTTATGTCCAATGTTGTTTCGTTATTGTTTGTTCTTAGAAAACATGGTTGGCCCGTTGGTGACGGTTTGTATTAATAGTCTTGATGTTATCACATTGATTTTGAAGTTTTATACTTGAAAAGTATATCCCATTATGTTTGAAAAGTTGTATCATATAAGCGTTTCGAAGTCGTACAAGTTTGACACTTGGTGAGAAATGTGCTTACGGAATCTAAGAACGGGGGTCCGGGGGCAGTGCCCCTGGCGGGGTCCAAGGGGCTGGCCCCTGGCTGGGGTCGAGATGCCAGGTCAGCTCGAAAAATTTTTATTTCTACTATATTGCTTTGGTGAAAAACGCATCTGGGATCTGAATTTGGGTAAAATCGAGTGATAAATTTCGAGTCTCGACACTTAGTAAAAATCTGTGTTTTTGAGGTTCTGGTTTGTGCGACGTTGGGTGCGACGTCGCAGATCCTGACTGCGACGTTGAGCATGACGTCGCTATGTGCGACTTTCGCAATTTAATGCGACGTTGTACGTGGCGTCGCTATATGCGACGCTGTTGATTTCTGCGACGTAAGGGTTTGCGTCGCTAAGTGCGACGTCCGCCAGTTAGGGCAACGTTGAGGATGATGTCGCTTTATGCGACGTGTGATTAGTATTGCGACGTCGCAGCTGACGTCGCAATATGTCTGGGCCAACTGCGACGTTGCGGTCTGTTGGCCGGAGTTTGTGACGAAAACGAGTTTTCCGGCCACCGTTCGGTACAAAACTTTTACCCAACCCATAATTGGACATTTTAAGCATATATAAACCATACAAACGTAAAAATGAGTAAAAACGGAGAGTTTCGGGTTTTGTCGGAAACTTACAAAATGTCGGATGAGAAATCCGAAAAGATAGGAATGTAGATCGTTGCGAGGTGATGCTTTTCTTCCAAACGGAGGGTATAATCCGGTGTAGTTTAGTGTTGTTATTTTGTGAAATTGTAAGATGGTGGTGATGGTGAAGTTGGTGATTGAGAGAAAAAGAAAAGAGGAAAGAGAAGAGAGAGGTGAGAAATGGAAAGGAAAAGGAAGGAGGTGGGGGTTTTGTGTGAAAGCCCCCATTTTCAGTCCGCATCTCCGCGCTCCGTGCGGTGTTCGTTTCCTCCGTCGTTTAAGCGTAAAATCTTTATTTCGCACGTTAGTTATTCATTTAGAAAGGTAAATTTTGTTAAATAATTTAATTGGATTATTTTTCTAATCTTTAAATAAGTTTGTGTAATTTGTTTTCAAGTCGCGTAGTTTTAGTTGTACTAAATAGGATAATTTGGGAGTATTATTAAGATGCTATTCCGAATGTTATGATGTTTTTAAATAATGTTTTATGCTTAAATTAAAATGTCTCACCAACTTCCGTATTTGCCGAATCGAATTACATTCGATTTAAAACAGTGTACGATTAAATCAAATCGCGTATTTGTATATACTCACCAATATATATTTTGTTACATTAATTAGCCTAACACAGAACTAATTGCATGTATTTACAGAGAATTAGGCACTAATTACTAGTCCTAATTTGGCGGTTGTTACATTCTCCCCCTGTTAAAAGAATTTCGTCCCGAAATTTAAGTCGAAGTCGTGTTCGGGGTAGAATCAGTGAATAAGTGAGGATACTTGAGTCGCATTTGGTCTTCCCGTTCCCAAGTGAATTCCGGACCACGCCGCGAATTCCACCTGACTTTGACGATGGGAATACGACTTTGTTTCAGTTGTTTGACCTCACGGTCCATAATTTCGGCGGGTTCCTCAACGAAATGAAGTTTGTCATCGATGCGGATCTCGTCAAGGGGTATGATAAGTGTCTCGTCGGACAGACATTTCTTCAAGCTAGAAATGTGAAATGTAGGGTGCACGCTGCTGAGTTCGGAAGGCAGCTGCAATCGATATGCCACGGGGCCAATCCGTTCGAGGATCTCAAAAGGCCCAATGTACCTTGGATTTAATTTCCCGCGTTTACCAAACCGGATTACGCCTTTCCAAGGCGATACTTTTAAGAGTACTCGATCCCCAACTTGGAACTCGAGTGGCTTGCGTCTCAAGTCAGCATAATTTTTCTGACGATCACGCGCGGCTTTGAGTCGGTTCTGGATTTCGACTATTTTCTCGGTGGTTTCGTGTATAAGTTCAGGACCAGTGAGTTGACTATCTCCCACTTCAGTCCAACAGATCGGTGATCGGCACTTACGACCGTACAGTGCCTCAAAAGGTGCAGCCTTAATGCTGGCGTGATAACTGTTATTGTAGGAAAACTCACACAACGGTAGGTGTCTTTCCCAGTTGGTACCGAAATCAACTACGCAGGCTCGTAGCATATCTTCCAGTGTCTGTATAGTTCGTTCGCTCTGGCCATCGGTCTGAGGGTGGTACGCGGTACTCATATCGAGACGGGTACCCAGTGATTTTTGGAGTGATGGCCAGAAGCGAGATGTGAAACGAGCATCCCTGTCAGAGATGATCGAGATAGGGACACCATGTTGACAAACGATTTCTTTGATGTAAATTTGTGTGAGGCGTTCCATTTTGTCGGTTTCTTTGATTGCCAAGAAATGAGCCGATTTGGTGAGACGATCGACGATCACCCAAATGGTATCGCAACCGCTTGACGACTTAGGAAGTTTGGTTATGAAATCCATGGCAATCTGTTCCCATTTCCATTCAGGAATGTCAGGTTGTTGGAGTAAGCCGGAAGGTTTCTGGTATTCGGCTTTGACTTTCGAACAAGTAAGACACTTGCTGACGTACGTGGCGATTTCAGCTTTCATGTTCGGCCACCAATAAAACTCTTTGATCCCGTGATGCATTTTATCGGATCCCGGGTGGATAGAATATTTGGACTTGTGAGCTTCATCCATCACCAAGTCCTGCAGGTTCCCGAAACTAGGCAACCAGATTCGGTTAGAGAAGTACCTAACTCCATTAGGTCTGATTTCGAACTGTTTATCCATGCCTCGTAAGGCCTCATTTTTGACATTATCGGGTTTGAGAGCTTCGAGTTGAGCGGTGAGAATCTGAATATTCAAATCGTTGTGAATGGTCATACTGAGGGCTCGGACTCGAAGTGGTTTTGTTCGTTCCTTACGACTGAGAGCATCGGCAACCATGTTTGCCTTGCCCGGGTGATATTTGATCTCACAGTCGTAATCGGTGAGCAACTCGATCCATCGACGTTGCCTCATGTTAAGATCTTTTTGGTCGAAGATGTGTTGGAGACTTTTGTGGTCGGTAAATACAGTACTTCGGGTACCATAAAGGTAGTGTCTCCAGATTTTGAGAGCGAATACCACGGCCCCTAATTCGAGGTCGTGAGTTGTGTAGTTCTTCTCGTGAACTTTAAGTTGTCGGGAGGCGTAAGCAATGACCTTGTCTCGTTGCATCAACACGCAACCGAGACCTTGGTGAGAAGCATCGCAGTATACCACGAAGTCATCGGTGCTTTCGGGTAAGGATAGAATAGGCGCACTGCAAAGCTTGAGTTTCAACAGCTGAAAGGCTGACTCTTGTTTATCGGTCCAGTCGAACTTTTTATCCTTTTGAGTCAGTGTCGTAAGTGGTATGGCTATTTTTGAGAAGTTTTCAATGAATCGGTGATAATACCCCGCCAATCCCAAGAATTGGCGTACTTCGGTAGGAGTGGTTGGCGCCTGCCAGTTCTTGATGGCCTCGATTTTTGATGGGTCTACATGAATTCCCTGACTATCAATCACATGCCCAAGGAATTGAACGGTTTTTATCCAGAACTCACACTTAGAGAATTTGGCGTAAAGCTTCTCGTGTCTAAGTAGTTCTAGGATGGTTCTGAGGTGTTGTGCGTGTTCCTATTCGTTTCGTGAGTATATGAGGATGTCATCGATGAAGACAATGACAAACTTGTCAAGATAAGGTTTACACACCCGATTCATAAGGTCCATGAATAGAGCCGGTGCGTTGGTTAGACCAAAGGGCATCACTTGGAACTCGTAGTGCCTGTAACGGGTTCTGAATGCGGTTTTTGGGATGTCGGCATCACGAACACGCAATTGATGATAACCTGATCGAAGATCAATCTTTGAATAACAGCTTGATCCTTGAAGTTGATCGAACAGATCGTCGATTCGAGGAAGTGGGTATCGGTTCTTGACGGTTAGTTTGTTCAACTCTCGGTAGTCAATACACATTCTGAATGAACCGTCTTTCTTTTTGACAAACAAGACCGGAGCTCCCCAAGGTGAAGAACTCGGTCTGATGAATCCTCTATCCAGAAGTTCCTGTAACTGAGTGGACAACTCCTGAAGTTCGGATGGGGCTAGTCGGTACGGTGCTCGGGCCACCGGTGCGGCACCCGGCACGAGATCAATCGAGAACTCGACCTGTCTAGGTGGAGGTAGACCAGGTAGTTCTTCCGGAAAGACTTCGGGAAAGTCTCTAACGATTGGCACATCTTCAAGTCGCTTCTCCTCCGACTTTTTCTCAGTGATGTGTTCGAGAATTGCTGGGTAACCCTTTCTCAGGAATTTTCGGGTTTTCAAACAGGAGATTATGTTTAGTCTCGACCCACCGGTCTCCCCCTGTATGATCAAGGTTCTACCGACGGCGAGAGGAATGCGGACGATTTTATCATAACAAACTATTTCGGCCCGATGCTTGGACAACCAGTCCATACCCACGATCACGTCGAAACTTCCTAGTTCAACAGGCATAAGATCGATTGAGAAGATTTCGTCGGCCAGGTTTAGAGTGCAATTAGGTATCACACTATCGGTTTCTATGAGTTTACCATTTGCAAGTTCTACAGTGTACTTAACATCTAAGGCCAAGGGGGTGATGTCAAGTAGTGGGCAAAACTCATCAGAAATATAGCTCTTATCGGCACCAGTATCAAATAGAATAGAAGCAGATAAGTTGTTGAGGAAGAACATACTCGAGACCACATTCGGGTCTTGACGGGCGTCCCCTGAGTTGATCACGAAGGCTCTGCTCCGAGTGTTGTTGCTGTTGTTGTTGTTGTTGTTGTTCCGCTTGGGGCTGTTGTTCTTGAAATGCCCAGAATTTCCGCACCCAAAGTAGGTCTTTGCTGCAATGGTGTTGGGGGTAGGGATGATGGCTCGGCAATCCTTGGCTAGGTGCCCGAACCTTTTGCAGTTGGTGCAAGGGTAGGAACCGTCATGGTGACGATTGCATTTGGAACAGTAGGGTTTGTTCCCGCCGTACCCTTTCTTTTCAGTAGTCCCTGATGAATAAGCCTTAACAGACTCAGGCTTTTTGTTGGTGATTTGGTTGGATGAGTTGGAGTTTCCTTCCCATTTACGTTTGTTGTTTGTAGATGGGGTTGCGGTTGTGCCACGGCGGACAGAGTTTGCAGTTAGCTCGTGGGCCATACGGATGGCGCTTTGAATCGTACCCGGTTTGGATGATGTCACCAAGTCTTGTAGTCTGTCGGGAAGTCCATCGACATATTTCTCGATCCTCTTGTATTCAGGATCGACCATGGATGGGCACAGAAGTGCCAGTTGGTGGAAACGGTTGGTGTACCCGGTGATATCATCACCTTGCATCTTGTGGTTCCAAAATTCCAACTCCAGTTGTTTCAGTTCATCCCTGGGGCAGTACTCACCCCTCAACATCTCCTTCCACTCCTCCCACGGGAGTTTGTAAGCATTAGAAATACCCACAGTCTGGGCATAGGTGTTCCACCAGGTGAGAGCGGTGTCAGTGAAAGTACTAACGGAGAACTTAACCTTGTCTCCCTCCGCACAGTTGCAGATAAGAAATACATATTCGACTTTCTCGATCCAGCGTACTAGACCGATAGCTCCCTCAGTACCTGCAAAGTTCAGAGGTTTGCAGTTCTGGAAGTCTTTGTAAGAACAGGGTTTGGGTTGTGGTCCATTTGTAGCTGTATCTTCGCTACCAGGAGTTGATGTTCGGGTAGCTAGGGCTTGGGCCACACTACGGGCAATCAGACCCTCAATTTCGGCTTCACTGAGGGTGATTTGCCGGCGAGGAGGCATGATGCTGAACAAGAAAAGAACAAGGAAAGAGGAATAAGATATTTGCATGAAATTATGATATGTCACAAGTGTAAATGATGAGATACACGATAACAGTACGAAGTGACAATCACATTTAATTTAGATAAACAAGTTGAATACAAGGTACGGTTTTCCAAAAGATTAAAAAGTAATAGTAGTACAAAAGTGACGGGAATTGTTACATCCGGTTGGATTACATAGGCCCTAATAAAGTAGTTAATTGGTTACAAGTTATAGACTAATCTAATCTTGATGTAGATTAATCCGCTCCATCAGTGCGACAAGGCGGTCCACGGTTTCTGAAAGTCTGTTGGCTTGTCTGGCGTTGTCTTCAACCAAGGCCAGTCGTTGTACTAGTGCTCAAGAGTGATTCTCAATCTCCTGTGAACGCTGTTCACATTCCTCTAGTCGGTTTCTTACGAGTTCATCCGCACCTAGTTCAGCGGTCATTGAATCCTGAATTATGCTTACAGAGAGGCTGATATCTTCTTGTTCTCGCTGGAGTTGTGATATATGTTCAAGAGCTTGGCGGAGCAGGTAGGTCATTCGGTGTTGTTCCCGTTCGAGATTCTCGAGTCTTTGCTCCTGAAGGCGGAGTTGGGTAGCCAACACTGGCACCGTGAGATGTGCCGAGTTCTGAGGGTTATGAACAGGATAGGGGTTGCTTCGAGGTGATCCAGTGTTTCTCCTGGCTACTCGTGGGTTTCGTGATCCTTGCGGATGAGAGCGTGATGAATTGGGAGGTGTGTTTGCCATTCCTGAGGCAGAGTGTAAGTAAGACGAGGCTGATATATTGGTAAGTACATAGTATCCAGCCTAGTGTCTAGCACATATCAAGTAATGGTCCGGTTCTCTCGTGGTCAGAGTCAACTAACGTATCCCCGTTCAACACAATCGTTTCAGAGCTTACATCATCTTTCCCTAATTGTACATAGTTGATCAGGCTATGTTAAATTAAAGTCGTATGCTGTAATTCCTGAACCAGTCATGCCTAATAAGGAAATACTGCCTAACGGTCATAGTCTAGGCCCACTAAATGCAACCTAGTTCACTATAACCTTAGGCTCTGATACCAATCTGTAACACCCTCAAATTTAATAATTTGCGGAAGCATACTTGGGTGTTACTAATCAATATACAAAGCACAAGATATATAGTAAACGACCTCTAAATGAGACGTTGTAAAACGATTTCATAGAAATATATGTTTGAAAACTTAATGTTTTCGTATACAAAAATAGTTCCCTAGAATCCACGCGTATGGCGGGAGATTCTATTACATAATCAACATGTACAAAAGATAATGCTGAGAATCTCCGTTAATGCAGTTTAGTTGAAATCATGCGACTCTGGCTATGTCCTGGAGAAATCCTACTCCATATGAGTACCTGAGAATACATGCTAAAAGGTCAACACGAATGTTGGTGAATCTCACAGGTTTGTAAGTAATATCAGTTTTGAACACAAGATTTCATAAGTAGTGCCCGCAGGCGTAAATCAAGTATTTGCAAATCCAGCAAATGTAAAGTAAGTAAGTTATACCGTTGCCATGAGGCTCATAATCGAAGCTTAACCCGTAATGTAATAATTTGCTCCCGTGACATGCTCGTAACTGAGCAAGCATAAGTAACGAATAATAGTCGCCCGTTTATACATAACGGTTCGTGGTAGCGCTACTACCCCGGGCGGGGAGGGTCATTTCCCTAATGGATCCATTAACTAGTGTTCGCGCTTAAGTCCATAACTAACGATATATGATGGAGAGACTTCTGTAAGTAGTAAATAACTCATGCAATTCCGTTTGGTATAGTAAGCAGTTTAGTACTTGTGTTCAAGAAAAGTAAGCAATGTATCTCACCCCGTATGTAAAACAGTAAAAGTGGGGCTGTAAGACTCACCTGAGTCGAGTAGTAAGCGGTGGAAATCAGTAAGTAGTGAGCAGGTTCTCCGAACCCGTAACCTTTAAATGCCTAAACATATAAAGTCAAGTAAGTAGATGTCTCGCAAGACCATCTAGTCTAGTTGTCTACACAACTCGTTATGTCCAATGTTGTTTCGTTATTGTTTGCTCTTAGAAAACATGGTTGGCCCGTTGGTGACGGTTTGTATTAATAGTCTTGATGTTATCACATTGATTTTGAAGTGTTATACTTGAAAAGTATATCCCATTATGTTTGAAAAGTTGTATCATATAAGCGTTTCGAAGTCGTACAAGTTTGAC
This sequence comes from Helichrysum umbraculigerum, assembly GCA_949592205.1. Lineage (NCBI taxonomy): Eukaryota > Viridiplantae > Streptophyta > Magnoliopsida > Asterales > Asteraceae > Helichrysum > Helichrysum umbraculigerum. The sequence continues at coordinate 56,142,649 of CATIUR010000003.1, read as the reverse complement.
ACTTGGTGAGAAATGTGCTTACGGAATCTAAGAACGGGGGTCCGGGGGCAGTGCCCCTGGCGGGGTCCAAGGGGCTGGCCCCTGGCTGGGGTCGAGATGCCAGGTCAGCTCGAAAAATTTTTATTTCTACTATATTGCTTTGGTGAAAAACGCATCTGGGATCTGAATTTGGGTAAAATCGAGTGATAAATTTCGAGTCTCGACACTTAGTAAAAATCTGTGTTTTTGAGGTTCTGGTTTGTGCGACGTTGGGTGCGACGTCGCAGATCCTGACTGCGACGTTGAGCATGACGTCGCTATGTGCGACTTTCGCAATTTAATGCGACGTTGTACGTGGCGTCGCTATATGCGACGCTGTTGATTTCTGCGACGTAAGGGTTTGCGTCGCTAAGTGCGACGTCCGCCAGTTAGGGCGACGTTGAGGATGATGTCGCTTTATGCGACTTGTGATTAGTATTGCGACGTCGCAGCTGACGTCGTAATATGTCTGGGCCAACTGCGACGTTGCGGTCTGTTGGCCGGAGTTTGTGACGAAAACGAGTTTTCCGGCCACCGTTCGGTACAAAACTTTTACCCAACCCATAATTGGACATTTTAAGCATATATAAACCATACAAACGTAAAAATGAGTAAAAACGGAGAGTTTCGGGTTTTGTCGGAAACTTACAAAATGTCGGATGAGAAATCCGAAAAGATAGGAATGTGGATCGTTGCGAGGTGATGCTTTTCTTCCAAACGGAGGGTATAATCCGGTGTAGTTTAGTGTTGTTATTTTGTGAAATTGTAAGATGGTGGTGATGGTGAAGTTGGTGATTGAGAGAAAAAGAAAAGAGGAAAGAGAAGAGAGAGGTGAGAAATGGAAAGGAAAAGGAAGGAGGTGGGGGTTTTGTGTGAAAGCCCCCATTTTCAGTCCGCGTCTCCGCGCTCCGTGCGGTGTTCGTTTCCTCCATCGTTTAAGCGTAAAATATTTATTTCGCACGTTAATTATTCATTTTGAAAGGTAAATTTTGTTAAATAATTTAATTGGATTATTTTTCTAATCTTTAAATAAGTTTGTGTAATTTGTTTTCAAGTCGCGTAGTTTTAGTTGTACTAAATAGGATAATTTGGGAGTATTATTAAGATGCTATTCCGAATGTTATGATGTTTTTAAATAATGTTTTATGCTTAAATTAAAATGTCTCACCAACTTCCGTATTTGCCGAATCGAATTACATTCGATTTAAAACTGTGTACGATTAAATCAAATTGCGTATTTGTATATACTCACCAATATATATTTTGTTACATTAATTAGCCTAACACAGAACTAATTGCATGTATTTACAGAGAATTAGGCACTAATTACTAGTCCTAATTTGGCAGTTGTTACATTTACCTTATGTAGATCACATTCTAACTTCATCATATGATAAAACAGGTAAAATCGAGACGGGAAAATCAAGAATCATGCAAATCGGATAAAGAACGGAGAAGACTGAGCAGTATCAGACCCTATAAATTCATTTCGGCTATGCTTGAGCTATACACATCCAATTTCAGTGAAGTTGGCATCATTAGAAGCGTAACGGAATTTCGAAGACATATGCGAAAGAATCAGGTCAAACGGACGCATAACGAAGGAGATACGCGCATTTTAAGCAACGAACGAAATCAGACGGACACCGTATACGGCCTTGGCAACCGTATACGGCCTACCTAAGACCATATACGGCCTCATACATACCATATACGGCCCCACCAAGGCCATATACGGCCCTATGCACCCCGTATCGTGCTTCGTTTGCTTGTACGTGCTGTTTTGCGAGTTGTACGGCTGATTTTTGAGCTTTCCCTATAAATAGGGGGTCACCCCTCCTCATTCTACACACCTTAACACATTCACACACTCTCACATTTCTCTCATTTTCATTTCTCTCATTTTCTTTCACTTTCTCTCTCTCTCTAACTTTCTCTCTCTAGCACTACTCTTAGGAGTTAGAGGAGAAATGTTAGGGTTGAGCTTACGGTTCGAGTCTAGAGGAAGTTTTAGCTTGGTAATCTTGTTGTAACGAGTTTTTCAAGTTCATACTATTTGTAATCCTCAGTATTACGCTGCTGTATTCCCGGTGATATCTAAACTTTACTTACTGTTATAATGCTTGTGCTTTATGTTATTTCAGTTTGTATTCTGCATATTGCCATGTTTATAGAGTAGTTTAATATTGTGATTGTTGAAATATAGATATTAGGAGTAGGGATGATGTTAAATTAATGTTTCATTTATACGATTGGAAATTGTTATGCTGTGTATCTGGTTAAGCTTATCCTGAATATAGATCTAGTCTCTCATCACCCTTTCCAGACTTTCACGTGACTGTTGCCCTAGGATAGGATCTGATCAAACCTAATACTATGAATATACAGTTATCTCCAGTTACAGTATGAAACTATGAACTTTCCTTTAAAAGGCACGGTACTTCGTATAGCTTTGGAAACACCTCGTGTGGAGTACAAATACGTGGAAGCTAAGGAAATGCCATGGATTGTTTCATCGTGAATTACCTAGAAGTGATCCTTCTAGAACTGTGGTCTAGGAATCAAAGCTGTGGAAATGCTTGTTGCACTGTACACCGTTAGTACACCTAAGATCTGGAACACTATGGAAATGCTTAAATGCCAGTACACCGTCAGTACATCTAGGGTTTGGAACACTGTGGAAATGCCTAATTGCCCTGTACACCGTGATTATTCCTAGGGATGAACGCCTGACTGTAAAGGAGGGTCTATATTTATGATGGTTAAGTAGGTGCTTCAATAGAAACAATACAGGGTAGTGTCAATCATATACCTAGACATGCAAAACCCTAATCACACCAATAGTTTAACATACACAGGATACAATCAGTATTTGCTATAATAAAAGTAAATAGACGATTAAGTGTTAAGAAAGGTCAGTAAATACAATTGCGGTCTGTTGCCTTATGCCTGATCCCTAGAACATTTAGGGTGACTTTGTCTTAGTTAAGCAAAGGCTCAGGAGGGTTTGAAAACAGCCTGATCTGATCAGAATCATGATAACCTAGGATTCGAGTGACATATGTTTCTAGGGTTACACCTGAACGTAGGGTCCTAGTGTTTACACCGAAAGTATGTCTACTCTTTATCTGGTAAATCTCCAATCAATTTTATAATGAGCATCATCCCGAAACCCTAATTATCCAAGTTTTAGCAATCACATCTCTACCTGTCTGCTTATTCCCTATCTCTTATCTCTGTTATTTACTTTACTGCACTTAGGAAAATTAGAAAACCAAATCAATCCAAAATCTATCTACCTACCCCTATCCTAATTGCGACCATAATCTTTGGTGACCCGTTTTATTTCAATTCGCTCCGATTTAAGAACGACCTCGAGTTATACTTACTGCTTGCTCCCAAGGTAGGTAGTACTTATAGTTTGAGCCCCAGCTCTTATAAATTTAAAACTCACTGTCCGCCGCTTCTGTTGCTGTTGGAACGACGACCGGAGTCAAATCCGACTGACCGATAGGAGGCGCGGCAAGTGGTTTTTATTTTTGTTTTTATGATTAAACTAATAAGCAATAATAAAAAGCAGATAAAATAAACGGGATAGCAGTCAGGATAGATGGGGTGTTTGTTGTGAGTTCGTTAGCCGAACGTTGGAATGATGTTTAGGTTAGGATATGAAAACGTCTCTAAAGATTTGTATTTTTATTTGTTTCGAGTATATGTGGGGTAAGCACTAGTTCCCTACTAATCGATTTCTCGATCAGTATGTGTGACACCCGGTCAAAAATGACCTAAAATTTGGTCAAAATTTAAACTTTTATTTCAAGTATTATATACTCAAGCTACTAAAGTGTACAATTATTATACATATAAATATATATAATAACGTTAAACGATTGTTTAATAATCGTGTATATGCGAATCTGACAGAACGCAGAAACTTAAAATTGAAGTTGGTGAAACTATTATTAAATGATATGGAAGTATTTAATAACGTCAATTATTACATTATATTATGTTTATAATATAACGAACACGTACGTTTTGCTTAAAACGTAACCCAACGCGACGAAAATGCACGAAACGCGCCCGAACGACGAAATAAACTAAAGTTATATTTTTATAACATATTATTAAGTATTTTGATAAAATACTTCAAGTAAAAATAACGCGATTACACAAGTATAATCATAACGTTTAAAAATGTTACACAATTCAAATAAACACACGATTCGCGACCGGCGACCAGACGAAAACTCGAATATTATTTTAGTAACTTAATTACACTACTATGAATAAAACTTTTACTAAAAATATCGTGCTTTAAACCGAGAACAAAACGTATCCTATAAAATGTTATACGATTAAACGAACGACGAAACGACCGGGTAAACGAACACCGCACGAAGCGCGACCTTGGGAACGAGTTTGGGTAAAGCCCACATCTTTGTGGGCCCCACCCCAACCGAAAATCAGTCAAGACATAACCCACGATTTTTGGATCATGCTCTTGACCTTAAACACAAACATGATCCTTAAATCATGCATCCATTTCAACCAATCACTCTCTCATTAACCCCCATATTCTCTCTACTTCTCCCTCTAAAATCTGATCAAGAAACCTCCCTAACACCACCATAAACCACCACTAGTCATCACCTCATTACGTGGCGAAAAACGAAGTTAAAGACATCAAAACGATAGCGGGAAAGCAAGGAGTATTTCTACCGTCTTCGTTTCTTCATACGACTATTGTAAGAACTTCATGACTCAAGTATTTTACTTGTATTATATGTATTTACTTGTTAGTTAGTTTATCCAACAAGATAATGTCCAAAACTTAAACCGAAACATGTTTTTAAACTCGAAATCATGAGATATACTTGCTGTCCTGAAAAATAACCCACTTCAACGAATTATATAAAAATGATTTCAACATAAAAATGAACGAATCTTAAGCCTAAAATGTAGTTCGTGATGTTATATTTACAACGACACCAATTTCGTAACATTTTGACTTCGTTTACTATTTTAAAACAATATTTTCGTTAAGGTGTGTGTTACTGTTCCTGCGGACAGGAACATCCGCCTCTTTCTCGAGACCATATCTTGAGTTCTAGGACGAATCAACACATGAATCTTATACCGAAATCTCCGTATGGATGTCCTCTACAAAAAGTTCTTCTTTGACCATCTCCAGAAATTCACGTATTTTTGTGTAGAGCTCAATCTTTGGGCTGTAGCTGTTATTGGACCTAATCCGACCACTGTTAATTTCCATTTTTGTTTAAAATAGTAAACGAAGATATAAAAGTATCATAAATTGCAGAAATGAACTAGACATCTAGGAGAACATGTGTGATTTTTGGTTAGGCTTGAATCGGATTAGAAACGGATGAAATCGTGAGTCGAAACAGAGTAAATATCTGGAACTATTAAACTTAGGGACTGTTTTAGTCATTTTACAAAACCGACACTTCAGGTCAATCATAAAACGTAACGACAATTTTCTAAAGTTTATTTAACATATTTAAGACTTCTTTAAAAGTTTCGGGTCAAACCGAACACGTTTGACCTAGTCAACAAAAACGGGAAATCTCAGACCTGCGACAATACCGTTGTCGCATGAACTGTCACACCCCCTTTTCGGGTTGCGGAAGCGAATCGGGTCGGGGCGTGGCTAATCAATATTCAAAGCGCCAAAGTACAAGCAAACGACTCTAAATGAGACGTTTTGAAAATAGTAATTACATTACCAATATAAGTTTTACAAAGCTGCGAATTTATAAGTAATTTCCAAATACATAATTTGAAAATACAACAGTAAATGCAAAGTGGTCCCAAGTGTTTGAAAGCATGCGACTCGAGCTAGGATCCTGATGGGCCGATCCTACTATAGCAGTACCTGAGAATACAACACTAAAAGGGTCAGCTATAAAGCTGGTGAATCTCACAGGTTTAACATGAACATTGATGTGATCAAAATGATTATCTGACGATAATAAAATGTTATAAATGAACAATGATTTAAGCAATTTACTCAAACAATGATTTTTAACCAAATAAGGTCACTAAACAATGATTTAAACCAACGCAGGTTTTCGAACAACATGAAATTAAACAAGGGTGAAACCAACGCAGGTTTCGTAACATTGAACAAACCAACGCAGGTTTTTGAACAATGTTCTATTATGATTTTGCATTGCACTAAGCTATGGTTCAAGGCCTAACCCGATTTTCTGCCTCCCGAACGGTGTCAACACCCATAACAATTACTAAAATGCCCGTTTTTAACTAGGTTGTAGCTAGCAACCCGGACGGGGACGTCACTCCCATGATAGATCTATCTTTTAGTAATCGTGCCTTATTAAGTTAATGAACCATACATGATGAGGACTTTCCCGAATTAAAACACTTGTGCAATACTCGAACAAGGAAAATCAAGACCAAATAATGGTAGCCAAACAATGTAACTAATATAGTTAACTGAATTAAATAATCATTTTATTCCATGAGTTAATAATCAAAATTAACTAATCAAATAACATATGATCACGAAAACAAGTAAGCATCGTATCTCACCCCAATATTTAAAAACAGTAAAAATGGGGCTGTGAGACTCACCTGAGTCACCGAGCAATGAATATATCCGTAGTGGACTAGACAATCCCCGAATCTCCTAGTGTCCTAAACACGCGAGATATTGAATGATTAATTGGTTTGCCTAATATATTTCCGTATTATTGTTTATAAAAATGTACATTGCATTGGTGATAATTTTTGTAATAATAATTTCTAAAAAAAATATATTATTTTTGTATCCATTTCATTGTATACTTTGAAAGAGTACATATATAAAACGTACGATTTATATCGTATATAATTTCGTTGTTTCGTTGTAAATATATATATATATTTATCCGAATGTATAGATATTTAAACCCGTATTAATTGTCATTGTGTGTGTATATATATATATATATATATATATATATATATATATATATATATATAAATATATGTTTAAACTTAATTGTAATCAAAATCTTAATATTAATTATAGTAATATTAGATAATTAATATAGTATTAGTGTGTTGCTATAAATAGTATTAGCTATATTTAGTAAGTAACTTAAAAGCACCTTTAACCACCCGTACGAGTATGATCTCTTAGCCAATCTTGTTATTGTATATGTAGTATTTATTCCAAACAATAAGTGACCCACGTGAGTTTAGTATGTGTTCGTAATTTTTGGTGTACACCCTCTCGGGTATTCTTGTCCACCCCATCGGCTATCATTAGATAGCCATTCGGCTATCACCTATTGAGTCGTTCGGCTCTCAAACTCTAGCCAATCGGCTATCTATGGCCCATCGTGGTTTTCAGTTCCAGTCACACAATCAAATCACAACAATCTTTTAGATCTTAATTTCGGACATAAATTCACGGATATAACACAAAAACCTGATTATCTATAATTATAGAAAAGATAGGGTTGCTCACGGTGGAGGAGGTGATCGGAGAGGGTGACCGGAGGTGGTGAATCCGAGAGTGATGAGCACGATGATGGTGATGGTGGTTGCAGCCTGCTATTGCTGCTGTTCTCGTTGGTGGCGTTGATCGAAGATGGTGATGGTGGTCGGCGGTGGTGGGTGTTCGGTTGGTGGTGGCGCCGAGAAGAGAAATAGACAATGATCGATTGGTGGTGATGATGGATTATTGTTGTTAGCCTCCTTCTTTCTCCTTCTTTGTTAAATCTGAAGATGATGATGATTTTGAAAAATCATGGTGATGGTGGCGGTTTGATTGTGTGAGACAATGGAAATGATAAGGATGATAACATGATGATGATCGATGACAAAGAATAAAAAGGATGAAAATTTTACATTGTTGCTGCTGCCATCATTTGTTATTTTTATTGTTTTTGTTAATTATTATTGTTGTGGTTTGATGATGTGTGCCGAGCAAGATAGATAGATGTAAGATAATAATGAAGATGAAAAGGAAAGATAAGGGTGGTTGGTTTTGGAAGACTACGACCAGATCCCCAATTTGAGGGAATGATTGGGTTGGTTTTCTCTAATTCGCAGTACAATATACCCGTGTTCGGGTACCCGATCGTATTATAAAATAATGTTTCTAATCGTTAAATCTCTAAATGTAAAATCGTATATATTTTCAATCCAAGTATGTTATAAAAATACGTTTAACTATATATAAATTTATATCCTTGTTTCTCTTTGAATATACGGATAGTTTTCGGTACTTAAAATGTATTTAGTTTTTTTTTAACGAAGTAATTAAATATTATTCTTGACAATAATATTTAGTTTGGAAATGCTTTGCACCAACGTTAGTATTTTAGTTTACGCGTTCTATCGGATTCGTAGATACGAGATTATTAAATAATCTTTAAACGTTATGTATATATAATTCTATATATCGTATTCAATTACTTCGGTATTATCTTTAAATAATATGTGATTTGAAAGTTTAAATTTGGCGCTAAAAATGCCATTTTTTTGACCGGGTGTCACATTCTCCCCTTGTTAGGAGAATTTCGTCCCGAAATTTGTTCGTAGTAATTATCGATGTGTCGAAGTATTAGTCTGTGCATATCCTAAGAGAGTTTGTGAAATTATTGTGAGTGACACAATCGTCTGTCTAAGGTTGTCTTTCTCCCCTTGTTGAACTATTGCCCTACCGGCGACTAAAAGAAATGAGACAGGGTCTGTCGGTCAGTCTGTCACTAGAGTGCAGCTACAATTTGAACTAGTAGCCTAGGGTATCATGGTAATTTCTACTGTGCTCGTAAAATCCGTGTTAATTAGTAATATGATAGAGTGAACTAAACTCTACTGGAATCGTGTAGTAGTCAAGTTGTTGTTTCCTAATCCTAACAAATTTTTAGGATTCAAAGCACAAAATGTAGTAGCAAGTAAAAATCAAGATTCAGTAAAGCAAGTAATCACAAAAATAGTTAAGCTGTTTAAGAATGAGGATATCCGCGTCCTCATTCGGGTTTTGGTAGATTTTTCTTATTGAGTTAGTGTTATCACTTTCATCATTAACGATTAGTCTCCTCATAAGCACCAAATTCATCTTAGATTTTTCCTAACAATGTTTTCATGTGTGAACGGTGTTCTAATTTTAAAAGTAGGACTTTAAAGATAAAATCGTAGAAAATGTCGAAAGATTAAATGTCTGTTGAAAACTTAAAGTCCGTTGAAAACTTGAGTGACAAATTTTTCGGTTGAAACTCTTGTCAGCGACGACGCTTTGAAAATTTTGTTTAACAAAATCCGTTGAAAAACAGGAGTTATGAAAAATTTCAGGGTAAGAGCCTGCTGAAATTTGTTGAAACAATTTTCCTAGGATACACATAACGGTATAGTGAAGTGCGTTACAAAATGTGATAGGTGTATAATTAGGTAAGCGGCGGTAAGTAAATACTAAGTCCCGATCTTCATATCGAAGGACGTTGGAGTAGCTATGTTTGGCAGTTACAGTGATGTAGGTGGTAACAACAGTATCGTCAGATAAGGCCTATTCATATACCTTCAATATATAATAGCCTGGAGCGTAGGATATATTCGAGGCCTATGTATGTATATATCCCAATATCAGATATTAGCCTAATCGTATATGTATATACAATATATACCTATATATCCACCTAGTCGTGTCTAGCACAAAACAATTTGAAGTCCCGGTTCTCTCATGATCAGAGTCAGCTATTGCATTCCTGTTTAATATAACCCCTTTCAGATTTTACACCATCTTCATTTAATTTTACATAGTTAGCTACGCTATGTTAAATTAAACTTCTATGATGTGATCACTGAACCAGTCATATCTAATGAGGAATATTGCCTAACGGTTATAGTCTAGTCCCATTAAATGCAACCTAGTTCGCTATAACCTTAGGCTCTGATACCAATCTGTCACACCCCCTTTTCGGGTTGCGGAAGCGAATCGGGTCGGGGCGTGACTAATCAATATTCAAAGCGCCAAAGTACAAGCAAACGACTCTAAATGAGACGTTTTGAAAATAGTAATTACATTACCAATATAAGTTTTACAAAGCTGCGAATTTATAAGTAATTTCCAAATACATAATTTGAAAATACAACAGTAAATGCAAAGTGGTCCCAAGTGTTTGAAAGCATGCGACTCGAGCTAGGATCCTGATGGGCCGATCCTACTATAGCAGTACCTGAGAATACAACACTAAAAGGGTCAGCTATAAAGCTGGTGAATCTCACAGGTTTAACATGAACATTGATGTGATCAATATGATTATCTGACGATAATAAAATGTTATAAATGAACAATGATTTAAGCAATTTACTCAAACAATGATTTTTAACCAAATTAGGTCACTAAACAATGATTTAAACCAACGCAGGTTTTCGAACAACATGAAATTAAACAAGGGTGAAACCAACGCAGGTTTCATTACATTGAACAAACCAACGCAGGTTTTTGAACAATGTTCTATTATGATTTTGCATTGCACTAAGCTATTGTTCAAGGCCTAACCCGATTTTCTGCCTCCCGAACGGTGTCAACACCCATAACAATTACTAAAATGCCCGTTTTTAACTTGGTTGTAGCTAGCAACCCGGACGGGGACGTCACTCCCATGATAGATCTATCTTTTAGTAATCGTGCCTTATTAAGTTGATGAACCATACATGATGAGGACTTTCCCGAATTAAAACACTTGTGCAATACTCGAACAAGGAAAATCAAGACCAAATAATGGTAGCCAAACAATGTTACTAATATAGTTAACTGAATTAAATAATCATTTAATTCCATGAGTTAATAATCAAAATTAACTAATCAAATAACATATGATCACGAAAACAAGTAAGCATCGTATCTCACCCCAATATTTAAAAACAGTAAAAATGGGGCTGTGAGACTCACCTGAGTCACCGAGCAATGAATATATCCGTAGTGGACTAGACAATCCCCGAATCTCCTAGTGTCCTAAACACGCGAGATATTGAATGATTAATTGGTTTGCCTAATATATTTCCGTATTATTGTTTATAAAAATGTACATTGCATTGGTGATAATTTTTGTAATAATAATTTCTAAAAAAAATATTATTTTTGTATCCGTTTCATTGTATACTTTGAAAGAGTACATATATAAAACGTACGATTTATATCGTATATAATTTCGTTGTTTCGTTGTAAATATATATATATATTTATCCGAATGTATAGATATTTAAACCCGTATTAATTGTCATTGTGTATATATATATATATATATATATATATATATATATATGTTTAAACTTAATTGTAATCAAAATGATAATATTAATTATAGTAATATTAGATAATTAATATAGTATTAGTGTCTTGCTATAAATAGTATTAGCTATATTTAGTAAGTAACTTAAAAGCACCTTTAACCACCCGTACGGGTATGATCTCTTAGCCAATCTTGTTATTGTATATGTAGTATTTATTCCAAACAATAAGTGACCCACGTGAGTTTAGTATGTGTTCGTAATTTTTGGTGTACACCCTCTCGGGTATTCTTGTCCACCCCATCGGCTATCATTAGATAGCCATTCGGCTATCACCTATTGAGCCGTTCGGCTCTCAAACTCTAGCCAATCGGCTATCTATGGCCCATCGTGGTTTTCAGTTCCAGTCACACAATCAATTCACAACAATCTTTTAGATCTGAATTTCGAACATAAATTCACGGATATAACACAAAAACCTGATTATCTAAGCATTATAACCTCAAAATAATTATAGAAAAGATAGGGTTGCTCACGGTGGAGGAGGTGATCGGAGAGGGTGACCGGAGGTGGTGAATCCAAGAGTGATGAGCACGATGATGGTGATGGTGGTTGCAGCCTGCTATTGCTGCTGTTCTCGTTGGTGGTGTTGATCGAAGATGGTGATGATGGTCGGCGGTGGTGGGTGTTCGGTTGGTGGTGGCGCCGAGAATAGAAAGAGACAATGATCGATTGGTGGTGATGATGGATTATTGTTGTTAGCCTCCTTCTTTCTCCTTCTTTGTTAAATCTGAAGATGATGATGATTTTGAAAAATCATGGTGATGGTGGCGGTTTGATTGTGTGAGACAACGGAAATGATAAGGATGATAACATGATGATGATCGATGACAAAGAATAAAAAGGATGAAAATTTTACATTGTTGCTGCTGCCATCATTTGTTATTTTTATTGTTTTTGTTAATTATTATTGTTGTGGTTTGATGATGTGTGCCGAGCAAGATAGATAGATGTAAGATAATAATGAAGATGAAAAGGAAAGATAAGGGTGGTTGGTTTTGGAAGACTACGACCAGATCCCCAATTTGAGGGAATGATTGGGTTGGTTTTCTCTAATTCGCAGTACAATATACCCGTGTTCGGGTACCCGATCGTATTATAAAATAATGTTTCTAATCGTTAAATCTCTAAATGTAAAATCGTATATATTTTCAATCCAAGTATGTTATAAAAATACGTTTAACTATATATAAATTTATATCCTTGTTTCTCTTTGAATATACGGATAGTTTTCGGTACTTAAAATGTATTTAGTTTTTTTTTAACGAAGTAATTAAATATTATTCTTGACAATAATATTTAGTTTGGAAATGCTTTGCACCAACGTTAGTATTTTAGTTTACGCGTTCTATCGGATTCGTAGATACGAGATTATTAAATAATCTTTAAACGTTATGTATATATAATTCTATATATCGTATTCAATTACTTCGGTATTATCTTTAAATAATATGTGATTTGAAAGTTTAAATTTGGCGCTAAAAATGCCATTTTTTTGACCGGGTGTCACATTCTCCCCTTGTTAGGAGAATTTCGTCCCGAAATTTGTTCGTAGTAATTATCGATGTGTCGAAGTATTAGTCTGTGCATATCCTAAGAGAGTTTGTGAAATTATTGTGAGTGACACAATCGTCTGTCTAAGGTTGTCTTTCTCCCCTTGTTGAACTATTGCCCTACCGGCGACTAAAAGAAATGAGACAGGGTCTGTCGGTCAGTCTGTCACTAGAGTGCAGCTACAATTTGAACTAGTAGCCTAGGGTATCATGGTAATTTCTACTGTGCTCGTAAAATCCGTGTTAATTAGTAATATGATAGAGTGAACTAAACTCTACTGGAATCGTGTAGTAGTCAAGTTGTTGTTTCCTAATCCTAACAAATTTTTAGGATTCAAAGCACAAAATGTAGTAGCAAGTAAAAATCAAGATTCAGTAAAGCAAGTAATCACAAAAATAGTTAAGCTGTTTAAGAATGAGGATATCCGCGTCCTCATTCGGGTTTTGGTAGATTTTTCTTATTGAGTTAGTGTTATCACTTTCATCATTAACGATTAGTCTCCTCATAAGCACCAAATTCATCTTAGATTTTTCCTAACAATGTTTTCATGTGTGAACGGTGTTCTAATTTTAAAAGTAGGACTTTAAAGATAAAATCGTAGAAAATGTCGAAAGATTAAATGTCTGTTGAAAACTTAAAGTCCGTTGAAAACTTGAGTGACAAATTTTTCGGTTGAAACTCTTGTCAGCGACGACGCTTTGAAAATTTTGTTTAACAAAATCCGTTGAAAAACAGGAGTTATGAAAAATTTCAGGGTAAGAGCCTGCTGAAATTTGTTGAAACAATTTTCCTAGGATACACCTAACGGTATAGTGAAGTGCGTTACAAAATGTGATAGGCGTATAATTAGGTAAGCGGCGGTAAGTAAATACTAAGTCCCGATCTTCATATCGAAGGACGTTGGAGTAGCTATGTTTGGCAGTTACAGTGATGTAGGTGGTAACAACAGTATCGTCAGATAAGGCCTATTCATATACCTTCAATATATAATAGCCTGGAGCGTAGGATATATTCGAGGCCTATGTATGTATATATCCCAATATCAGATATTAGCCTAATCGTATATGTATATACAATATATACCTATATATCCACCTAGTCGTGTCTAGCACAAAACAATTTGAAGTCCCGGTTCTCTCATGATCAGAGTCAGCTATTGCATTCCTGTTTAATATAACCCCTTTCAGATTTTACACCATCTTCATTTAATTGTACATAGTTAGCTACGCTATGTTAAATTAAACTTGTATGATCTGATCACTGAACCAGTCATATCTAATGAGGAATATTGCCTAACGGTTATAGTCTAGTCCCATTAAATGCAACCTAGTTCGCTATAACCTTAGGCTCTGATACCAATCTGTCACACCCCCTTTTCGGGTTGCGGAAGCGAATCGGGTCGGGGCGTGACTAATCAATATTCAAAGCGCCAAAGTACAAGCAAACGACTCTAAATGAGACGTTTTGAAAATAGTAATTACATTACCAATATAAGTTTTACAAAGCTGGGAATTTATAAGTAATTTCCAAATACATAATTTGAAAATACAACAGTAAATGCAAAGTGGTCCCAAGTGTTTGAAAGCATGCGACTCGAGCTAGGATCCTGATGGGCCGATCCTACTATAGCAGTACCTGAGAATACAACACTAAAAGGGTCAGCTATAAAGCTGGTGAATCTCACAGGTTTAACATGAACATTGATGTGATCAATATGATTATCTGACGATAATAAAATGTTATAAATGAACAATGATTTAAGCAATTTACTCAAACAATGATTTTTAACCAAATTAGGTCACTAAATAATGATTTAAACCAACGCAGGTTTTCGAACAACATGAAATTAAACTAGGGTGAAACCAACGCAGGTTTCATTACATTGAACAAACCAACGCAGGTTTTTGAACAATGTTCTATTATGATTTTGCATTGCACTAAGCTATTGTTCAAGGCCTAACCCGATTTTCTGCCTCCCGAACGGTGTCAACACCCATAACAATTACTAAAATGCCCGTTTTTAACTTGGTTGTAGCTAGCAACCCGGACGGGGACGTCACTCCCATGATAGATCTATCTTTTAGTAATCGTGCCTTATTAAGTTGATGAACCATACATGATGAGGACTTTCCCGAATTAAAACACTTGTGCAATACTCGAACAAGGAAAATCAAGACCAAATAATGGTAGCCAAACAATGTTACTAATATAGTTAACTGAATTAAATAATCATTTAATTCCATGAGTTAATAATCAAAATTAACTAATCAAATAACATATGATCACGAAAACAAGTAAGCATCGTATCTCACCCCAATATTTAAAAACAGTAAAAATGGGGCTGTGAGACTCACCTGAGTCACCGAGCAATGAATATATCCGTAGTGGACTAGACAATCCCCGAATCTCCTAGTGTCCTAAACACGCGAGATATTGAATGATTAATTGGTTTGCCTAATATATTTCCGTATTATTGTTTATAAAAATGTACATTGCATTGGTGATAATTTTTGTAATAATAATTTCTAAAAAAAATATATTATTTTTGTATCAATTTCATTGTATACTTTGAAAGAGTACATATATAAAACGTACGATTTATATCGTATATAATTTCGTTGTTTCGTTGTAAATATATATATATATATATATTTATCCGAATGTATAGATATTTAAACCCGTATTAATTGTCATTGTGTGTATATATATATATATATATATATATATATATATATATATATATATATATATATAAATATATGTTTAAACTTAATTGTAATCAAAATGTTAATATTAATTATAGTAATATTAGATAATTAATATAGTATTAGTGTCTTGCTATAAATAGTATTAGCTATATTTAGTAAGTAACTTAAAAGCACCTTTAACCACCCGTACGGGAATGATCTCTTAGCCAATCTTGTTATTGTATATGTAGTATTTATTCCAAACAATAAGTGACCCACGTGAGTTTAGTATGTGTTCGTAATTTTTGGTGTACACCCTCTCGGGTATTCTTGTCCACCCCATCGGCTATCATTAGATAGCCATTCGGCTATCACCTATTGAGCCGTTCGGCTCTCAAACTCTAGCCAATCGGCTATCTATGGCCCATCGTGGTTTTCAGTTCCAGTCACACAATCAATTCACAACAATCTTTTAGATCTTAATTTCGGACATAAATTCACGGATATAACACAAAAACCTGATTATCTAAGCATTATAACCTCAAAATAATTATAGAAAAGATAGGGTTGCTCACAGTGGAGGAGGTGATCGGAGAGGGTGACCGGAGTTGGTGAATCCGAGAGTGATGAGCACGATGATGGTGATGGTGGTTGCAGCCTGCTATTGCTGCTGTTCTCGTTGGTGGTGTTGATCGAAGATGGTGATGGTGGTCAGCGGTGGTGGGTGTTCGGTTGGTGGTGGCGCCGAGAAGAGAAAGAGACAATGATCGATTGGTGGTGATGATGGATTATTGTTGTTAGCCTCCTTCTTTCTCCTTCTTTGTTAAATCTGAAGATGATGATGATTTTGAAAAATCATGGTGATGGTGGCGGTTTGATTGTGTGAGCCAAAGGAAATGATAAGGATGATAACATGATGATGATCGATGACAAAGAATAAAAAGGATGAAAATTTTACATTGTTGCTGCTGCCATCATTTGTTATTTTTATTGTTTTTGTTAATTATTATTGTTGTGGTTTGATGATGTGTGCCGAGCAAGATAGATAGATGTAAGATAATAATGAAGATGAAAAGGAAAGATAAGGGTGGTTGGTTTTGGAAGACTACGACCAGATCCCCAATTTGAGGGAATGATTGGGTTGGTTTTCTCCAATTCGCAGTACAATATACCCGTGTTCGGGTACCCGATCGTATTATAAAATAATGTTTCTAATCGTTAAATCTCTAAATGTAAAATCATATACATTTTCAATCCAAGTATGTTATAAAAATACGTTTAACTATATATAAATTTATATCCTTGTTTCTCTTTGAATATACGGATAGTTTTCGTTACTTAAAATGTATTTTGTTTTTTTTTAACGAAGTAATTAAATATTATTCTTGACGATAATATTTAGTTTGGAAATGCTTTGCACCAACGTTAGTATTTTAGTTTACGCGTTCTATCGGATTCGTAGATACGAGATTATTAAATAATCTTTAAATGTTATGTATATATAATTCTATATATCGTATTCAATTACTTCGGTATTATCTTTAAATAATATGTGAATTGAAAGTTTAAATTTGGCGCTAAAAATGCCATTTTTTTGACCGGGTGTCACATGAACAGTGTTCCGAGAATCCATTGTCGCATCACTATTGTCGGAATCATGATTGTCGCATGAACAGTAACCGAAACCCTATTGTCGTATCACTATTGTCGCATCAATATTGTCGTATAAAACTCGATTCTCGTAGCATCTTTGTCGCAAAAACTAACACTTTCGTACTTGAAACTGCCCAATAATTGCCATTGTCTCATGAATAGTAAATTACCATTGTCTCATGAATGGTGATTCCCAATAATCGCTATTGTCTCATGAATAGTAACTTGTTATTGTCTCATGAATAGTGATTCCCGATAATCGTTATTGTCTCATAAATAGTAACGTGCTATTGTCTCATGAATAGTAATTCCCGACAATCCTTATTGTCTCATGAATAGTGTTCAACACTAACTTCGCGTAAACGACTTTTCAAACAAGACAATATCACAATATACTTGATTTAACGTCAATACGATAATTGGAATAACTCTGAAACATATGACAAATATACTTTACAAATATACAACGAAATGAAATACATAATAATAACACTTGAATTATTATTACACACCGTCAGCAATGGGCCATATTTACACAAAGACAAACTACAAATATGAACAATTACAAATAATAGACTAATGGACATTAACTAGTTGAGTGGACAACTAGCATGGATAATCTTAATGATATCCACTTACTTACTTAACCTTACAGGTTTAGGATGCTAGAGGTTACTGGTTCGGAGAACCTCATTGCTTGATTTACTGCTTGATACTACTAGACTCATGTGAGTCTCACGGCCCCTTTTTACTGTTTTACTATTTTGGGGGAGATGCATTGCTTGTTTTACTCGAACACACGAACTTACTTACTTGATTTACTTACTGATTTACTGGTATATCGATTGCATGGGTTTTACTTAATCCAATGAAGTCCCTTTAATCATAGTTGTTAGTTATCGACTTAAGCGCGAGTTTTAGTAAATGGATCCATTTGGGACTGACACTACCACGAACATACATGTATAAATGGGTCTTTCTTACTCGTTTCATATGAATGTTTTTGGATTAGCATTCACGAGGGCAAATTACTAGGTACTTGATTGTACCCTTACTTACGGTTAAGCTTCAACTATGGTGCTCATGGGAATGTATATCGAAACTATTGCATACGTGCAATCATTACTTACTTTTACTACTTGATGTGTTCAAAACTGTTACTTACTATAAACCTGTGAGATTCACCAACCTTTTGGTTTACCTTTTTAGTGATGCATTCTCAGGTACGCAGATTGAGTAGGGATGCCCAGCAAGATCTACTTATATGCTAAGCTAGTACGAGTCGCATGCATACACACTTATGAAGATTTTACTGGCATTATCTTTTGTACTATGATTATGTAGCTAAAATCTTTAGAATAAATTTGCGAACTCATTAATGATGTATCTTTATGACTTATTACTTTTGAAAACTTATGTAATATACTGTATTGCAATGTATTTTCTAAAACGCCTCATTTAGAGTCGTTTACTATATATCTTGTGCTTTGGTTATTGATTAGTCACGCCCCGACCCGATTCGCTTCCGCAACCTGAATTAAAGGGTGTGACAAATTGGTATTAGAGCCTAAGGTTATAGTGAACTAGGTTGCATGTAGTGGGCCTAGACTATGACCGTTAGGCAGTATTCCTTAATAGATATGATTGGTTCAGGAATTACATCATACAAGTTTAATTTAACATAGCCTGATCAACTATGTACAATTAAATGAAGATGATGTGAGATTCTGAAATGGTCATGTTTAACAGGAATGCAATAGTTGACTCTGACGACGAGAGAACCGAGACTCATACTTGTCTATGCTAAACACAACTAAGTGGATATATATCTATATATAAATATATATGGTATATACCCGTCTGAACAAACTATGAATTATTATATGTGATATATAATAATAGGCATAGGATACTTGGTAACACACCTGTTATCGTACAGCCAACTTTCTCACCGTAAGGTCTGCAACATTATTTCACCGTTATAGTTAACAGTGGGAATAGGTATACTTTAGGCTATCGTTGTATAGGCTTCCGTTACTTATTTCGTAGGATCATTAGAGCTGACAACCTATTCCGCCGGATCATCATACACCTTTGAGGAAAACTTTATCTCACATCCTTTCCTACCATTACTAGTAACATCATTTTCATCCGGACAAATATTGGTCCAAGATATTACAAAATTCTTGAAAACTTATCACAAATTTCAACTCTTGTAATCTTTGGACACGCATGTACAATGATTACAACCTTTATTATTCTATACCATTGATTGTCATTTGTGTTGTGATATATTATCTTTATATATACAACTACGATAATCATACTCTTACACAAAAACTCACGTTTTCCTTTTCTCCTATTGAAGGAACATGCCTCCACGACGACACATGTACAGCGATACTGAAATCGCTCAACTCATTGCACAGAGTGTAGCTCAGGCTCTTGCTGCACAGTCAAATTCTGGCAGCGAGGACACTGCTGTCAATGCCCCTGCCAACAAACCCTGCTCCTATAAGGACTTTCTAAACTGCAAGCCACTGAACTTCAAGGGCACGGAAGGTGCCATTGGACTAGTCAGGTGGATAGAGAAAATGGAATCAGTCTTCAAAATCTGCAACTGCCCCGAAGACTGTAAAGTCAAGTACTCCACATGTACCTTCCTAGAAGGTGTTCTGACTTGGTGGAACTCATACATTCAATCTGTTGGGATTGATGTTGCATATCAACTCCCATGGGAAGAATTGAAGAAGAAGTTAAGGGATGAGTACTGTCCCAATGAAGAACTCCAGAGATTGGAAGAGGAGTTCTATAACTTAACAGTTCAGGGAACTGACATCATTAGTTATACCACCAAATTCCAACAACTAGCTCTCCTTTGCCTTTCCATGGTAGACCCTGAGCGTAAACGCATTGAGAGGTACATCAAGGGACTCCCTGAGAGTATTCAAGGGAATGTTATTTCATCTAAGCCTGAAACCATCCAAAGTGCCATCCGTATGGCACATGAGCTCATGGCCCAGGTAGCCCGGCGCGAGAAAGCTGGAAACTCTAGCAAGCGAAAGTGGGAAGGAAACCCCACCACCTCAAACAAAAAGGTTGAGACCGGCAAGGCTGACTCAACCTACACTAGTGACAAGAAAGAGTATAAGGGAAGCAAGCCCTATTGCTCTAAGTGCAAGCTTCACCATGATGGTCTATGTCCTTGCAACAAATGCAAGCGATTTGGACACTTGACCAAGGACTGCAAAGCAATCACCACCGGTACCGATGCCTTAGCACCCAAGACCTGCTATGAGTGCAATGGTACCAGGCATTTCAGGAAGGACTGCCCGAAGCTGAAAAAAAACCCTGCTCGAGGAAGAGCCTATGTACTCAAAACCAGGGAGGACGACCAGGACCCGAGACTTATTGACTTGCTCAACACGGGTATGGTCACTCACAAATAACCCGACTGCCTTTATACTATTTACTTTGACAGATCTTACTTGCTGCTTGATATCTTTTATGCTTTCCCTAGATTCTAAGTGCACGATAGGGTTAGGGAAAAAAGACAACTTAGTTTCTATATGAAACTGATAGAGTTTACTTTATGCTACGACACTACTGACCATTACAAACTGTATGAACATAGTGGAAGTTACTACTCTACTTTAGACTACTAGTGCAAAGTGTAGCTACACCCTAGCGACTGACTGACTGAACTTGCTTTCACAGACAAAATGGTTAAATATATCGAAACTCACTTCCTCTATTCCTTTAGTTGTCAGTAGGGCGCTTATCTAACAAGGGGAGGAAGGCAACACTAGATTGAAGTTAGATCACTCTTAGTAGACTCACAGACTTTCTTAGGATATGCACAGACAATTATTTCGATATACCGATAATTACTACAAACAAATTTCGGGACGAAATTCTCCTAACAAGGGGAGAATGTGACACCCGGTCAAAAATGACCCAAAATTTGGTCAAAATTTAAACTTTTATTTCAAGTATTATATACTCAAACTACTGAAGTGTACAATTATTATACATATAAATATATATAATAACGTTAAACGATTGTTTAATAATCGTGTATATGCGAATCTGACAGAACGCAGAAACTTAAAATGGAAGTTGGTGAAACTATTATTAAATGATATGGAAGTATTTAATAACGTCAATTATTACTTTATATTATGTTTATAATATAACGAACACGTACGTTTTGCTTAAAACGTAACCGAACGCTACGAAAATGTACGAAACGCGCCCGACCGATGAAATAAACTAAAGTTATATTTTATAACTTATTATTAAGTATTTTGATAAAATACTTCAAGTAAAAATAATGCGATTACACGTGTATAATCATAACGTTTAAAAACGTTACACAATTCGAATAAACACACGATTCGCGACCGGCGACCAAACGAAAACTCGAATATTATTTTAGTAACTTAATTACAGTACTTTGAGTAAAACTTTTACTAAAAATATCGTGCTTTAAACCGAGAACAAAACGTATCCTATAAAACGTTATACGATTAAACGAACGACGAAACGACCGGGTAAACCAACACCGCACGAAGCGCGACCTTGGGAACGATTTTGGGTAAAGCCCACATCTTTGTGGGCCCCACCCCAACCGAAAATCCGTCAAGACATAACCCACGATTTGTGGATCATGCTCTTGACCTTAAACACAAACATGATCCTTAAATCATGCATCCATTTCAACCAATCACACTCTCTCTCTAACCCCCATATTCTCTCTACTTCTCCCTCTAAAATATGATCAAGAAACCTCCCTAACACCACCATAAACCACCACTAGTCATCACCTCATTACGTGGCGAAAAACGAAGTTGAAGACATCAAAACGATCGCGGGAAAGCAAGGAGTATTTCTACCGTCTTCGTTTCTTCATACGACTATTGTAAGAACTTCATGACTCAAGTATTTTGCTTGTATTATATGTATTTACATGTTAGTTAGTTTATCCAACAAGATAATGTCCAAAACTTAAACCGAAACATGTTCTTAAACTCGAAATCATGAGATATATTTGCTGTCCTTAAAAATAACCCACTTCAACGAATTATATAAAAATGATTTCAACAAAAAATTAACGAATCTTAAGCCTAAAATGTAGTTCGTGATGTTAGCTTTACAACGACACCAATTTCTTAACATTTCGACTTCGTTTGCTATTTTAAAATAATATTTCCGTTAAGGTGCGCGTTACTGTTCAAGCGGACAGGAACATCCGCCTCCTTCTCGAGACCATATCTTGAGTTCTAGGCCGAATCAACACATGAATCTTATACCAAAATCTCCGTATGGATGTCCTCTACAAAAAGTTCTTCTTTGACCATCTCCAGAAATTCACGTATTTTTGTGTAGAGCTCAATCTTTGGGCTGTAGCTGTTCTTGGACCTAATCCGACCACTGTTCATTTCTATTTTTGTTAAAAATAGTAAACGAACATATAAAAGTATCATAAAGTGCAGAAATGAAATAGACATCTAGGAGAACATGTGTGATTTCTGGTTAGGCTTGAATCGGATTAGAAACGGGTGAAATCGCGAGTCGAAACCATGTATAAATCTGGAACTATTAAACTTAGGGACTGTTTTAGTCATTTTACAAAACCGACACTTCGGGTCAACCATAAAACGTAACGACAATTTTATAAAGTTTATTTAACATATTTAAGACTTCCCTAAAAGTTTCGGGTCAAACCGAACACGTTTGACCTAGTCAACAAAAACGAACACTTAAACAAAAACGGGAAATCTCAGACCTGCGACAATGGTGATACCATTGTCGCATGAACAGATTTCCGAGAATCCATTGTCGCATCACTATAGTCGGAATCATGATTGTCGCATGAACAGTAACCGAAACTCTATTGTCGCATCAATATTGTCGTATAAAACTCGATTGTCGTAGCATCTTTGTCGCAAAAACTAACACTTTCATACTTGAAACCGCCCGATAATCGCTATTGTCTCATGAATAGTAACTTGCCATTGTCTCATGAATAGTGATTCCCGATAATCGCTATTGTCTCATAAATAGTAACTTGCTATTGTCTCATGAATAGTGAATCCCGATAATCGCTATTATCTCATAAATAGTAACGTGCTATTGTCTCATGAATAGTAATTCCCGACAATCCAAATTGTCTCATGAATAGTGTTCAACACTAACTTCGCGTAAACGACTTTTCAAACAAGACAATATCACAATATACTTGATTTAACATCAATACAATATTTGGAATAACTCGGAAACATATGACAAATATACTTTACAAATATACAACGAAATGAAATACATAGTAATAACACTTGAATTATTATTACACACCGTCACCAATGGGCCACATCTACACAACGACATACTACAAATACGAACAATTACAAATAATAGACTAATGGACATTAACTAGTTGAGTGGACAACTAGCATGGATAATCTTAATGATATCCACTTACTTACTTTACCTTACGCGTTTAGGACGCTAGAGGTTACTGGTTCGGAGAACCTCATTGCTTGATTTACTGCTTGATACTACTAGACTCAGGTGAGTCTCACGGCCCCTTTTTACTGTTTTACTATTTTGGGGGAGATGCATTACTTGTTTTACTCGAACACACGAACTTACTTGCTTGATTTACTTACTGATTTACTGGTATATCGATTGCATGGGTTTTACTTAATCCAATGAAGTCCCTTTAATCATAGTTGTTAGTTATCGACTTAAGCGCGAGTTTTAGTAAATGGATCCATTTGGGACTGACAATCCCCGCCCAGGGTAGCACGCACTACCACAAACATACATGTATAAATGGGCATTTCTTACTCGTTTCATATGAATGTTTTTGGATTAGCATTCACGAGGGCAAATTACTAGGTACTTGATTGTACCCTTACTTACTGTTAAGCTTCAACTATGGTGCTCATGGCAATGTATATCGAAACTATTGCATACGTTCAATCATTACTTACTTTTACTACTTGATGTGTTCAAAACTGTTACTTACTATAAACCTGTGAGATTCACCAACCTTTTGGTTTACCTTTTTAGTGATGCATTCTCAGGTACGCAGCTTGAGTAGGGATGCCCAGCAGGATCTACTTATATGCTAAGCTAGTATGAGTCGCATACATACACACTTATGAAGATTTTACTGGCATTATCTTTTGTACTATGATTATGTAACTAAAATCTGTAGAATAAATTTGCGAACTCATTAATGATGTATCTTTATGACTTATTACTTTTGAAAACTTATGTAATATACTGTATTGCAATGTATTTTCTAAAACGCCTCATTTAGAGTCGTTTACTATATATCTTGTGCTTTGGTTATTGATTAGTCACGCCCCGACCCGATTCGCTTCCGCAACCCGAATTAGGGGGTGTGACAGTATGTCACCGAGTAACTAGGCTATCATGATTCTGATCGGAGTAGGTTGCTCAGCCCACAACAGTTTCCTGTTATGGCACAGTGACCCTTTTTGGATTCGATATCCCGGGTGCATGAATAAGGCAGCAAACTAACTCGATGTCCGACCGTTCTTAACCCCAACAGGATACTCAATTGAATAAAACATTTAAGTATAATACTTGGTTTGGTGCTTGATTACTTTCTATCGATGGGTTTGTAAAGTCCAGAGATTGTAATAACCGGTAATTCACAAAGTATAGCAACGGCTTTTTCATGGCTTCCACGTTGTACTACACCAGTGGTGATTCCAACGATATACCATGCATTCAGTCGGTTTACGGTATTTACATTGCTTCATTACACAATGGTCACTCTGGACTTATAAGCTAAGTTTGTATTTAAGTTCAGGAATTATCCATCTATGATATAAACCAGCCCTTACTTTAAAGTCCCAATAAATCCCTAGTTTATGTATTGTGTACACTACTTTGATTGAAAACTGTATTTCCACAGGTTTGAAACCAGACTATGTTCATTTCAAACACAGATAATTAATTACCTTTACTTAAGGTTAGCTACGTCTTAATAAAAAGGTTTTAATCACGTTCATTGGTCGAAAGGTGTTAGGTTAAAGTGAGGTTTATAATCATAGATTGAAAGTTAATCAAAGCACCGAGTTTTCATTTATAAAATAGTCTGGGACATTATTCCACAACATATTGTGCCCACGACTTTCATAGCTTCCATGTTCTGTACTACACACATTGGTGTTTCCATCGCTATACAAATGAAAGCCGTATAACGTTTCTTCCATTGTTTCATAATGACATCATCCCAACTAATACGGCTAACTACATCACAACAAACATGCAATATAACTACTCGCTAATCATGGAAAATCCTAAATCTAGCATAATCAAAATAACAACAACATGCATTTTAACTAATAAGATAAAGGATAGATTCGTGAAAAGAGCGTAGCTGAATATAACTTGAAAAGTATACAAGCAGAACTTCTAGTATCCTCCAAGCGATATTACAATATTACCCCTCTAATAGTTCGGTTAAGTATTAACTGAGACTAACTAGCCGCTAACTACGAAAAATAAAAACGAAAACCTAAATCTAGAGAGAGAGAGAGTAGTGAGCTGTAGAGTGAGAGAGATGATTGGAATTGAATGAGGAAGACTTGTATTTATAGGAAACGCTCAACCGTATTCTTCAACTGTATCTGGACCTTCAAATGCTCAACCGTATTGCACACCCTTATAAAAATCACATTTTGTATGCCTGAACGCACGATACGGGTGGTTTTGGCCGTATACGGCTGAGCTAGGGCAAATACCGGTGAACACCAATCGTATACGGCTGGTTTTCAACCGTATACGGCTGAACACAACCGTATACAGTCTGTGCAGGCCGTATACAGCCTGTGTCTAGCCGTATACGGCTGAAATCAACCGTATACGGTCTGGTTCAGCCGTATTTCGGTCCTTCGGTTCTTCGTTTCTTCGTTCAAGCGTAACTTCTTCGTCGTTTATCCGTTTTGAGTGATTCTTGCGCTCACAGTTTTGTAATTTCCTAACGAAGAAAATGACATATGTTAGAGGTCATAATTCCAAGTATAGCTCAAAAGGCATTGAAAAGCGTGAACGAGAGATTCATTGATCGTTTGTGCTCTATTTTACTCATTTTTTGGCCGTTTTAGTTGATTCTTGAAGCATCGTCTATATTTTAGCCTTCAAGATGAATTTAGTTGATAATTGTATATTTCAAATGTTTTCATCTATAATCGGGCTAAAAAGGTGAGATAATCGTACGTAAAAACTTGACTTTTTACGCGTTATCAAATATCCCACACTTAGACTTTGCTTGTCCTCAAGCAAAACTCAAAATTCTCACTTGTTTTCCAATGAAAATATTTGAAAGTGTCAATGCATTTTGGGGAATTAAAACATATCAAGAACAATTATTCCTATATATAAGTTACATATCCTGGAAACTAAGAGAAAATAAGGTATTCGTTTCAGAAACATGAAATGATTCTCTTAGGCATGCTTTCAATTCTCGCGATCTTGGAATATACATGACTAGGCGATCTCACTAGGTGGTCACTCAATTCACTTAGAAGTGTTTCGGGTTACCTATTATTCTAATCAAATGAAACCACTCATAAGCCTGTCATGCAACATCCATCGTCATAGGCTTGCTCGAGAATCATATCTCCACCACTTAGGTGAGGACGGTGCTAATTATCCCAGGACATTCAAATGGGCTGTAATGTTTGGTGAGGGTTAAGGGGAATGGATAAGTGGGAATTTTGGTTATGGATTTTGCTTATCTTAGGTCTTTAAACTAATGAAAATTTTTATTTAGACATACTTTTTAATGAAAACGGAAACGGATAACGATAAGGGAGGAAGATAGCTATTTCGACTTCTATCTTTTGAAAACACACGGAGGATTTTCATACTTTTCAATAATTGGAGTTTTCGGAAGATTTGAAGCACTTAGCTTTATTTCAGACTACACATTTATTTTTCTTTTCTTTTCTTTTTCTATTTTCCTATTTCTATTTTTGGCTTAGAACTTCTTTCCTAAGGAATTTCTAAGGGATTTTTTTTTCATTGCCCTTAGAAATCATTCCTTACATTTCATTCCTTCAATCCTTTGACAACTTCGAATTTACTAGGTGCCAATTTTTGGCCATAAGACTCTCAATTTTTTTAGTATTAATCATGGAAACGCACACGAGAAATTTTGAGTAAACACGAAATTTGTGGTTTGGAGTGAAGACAAAAAGGACATCTAAATAGCATTTTTTCAAAAATTTAAAAATTATAAGATAAGATTTTGGGAAGTATGGGAGTGAGTGGGTTTAAAATTTGGGTTCATGAAGAAAATAGGCTAAGGCTCAACAGGGTTTTCTAGGCGGATCATCAACACTAAAGATAAGTGTTGGAAGGGTTTTGGGTTGGAAAAGAAGGTTAAAAATGGGGGTTGAATCCTAAGGAATGTCAAGGTCCTCTAATTGCACCTATACCGCGTACGGTAATCTACCAATGTGGTCTCGAAGTGCATACAAGGAGCAAGTTCTAATTCCGGATGCATGCATCGGCACACACAACAAACGAATAGTGAAGCATTAAAAATGAAAGCTTTTCATGGGCTCAAGATACCTCACCGCAAGTGTGGGTTGTATGTGCCTAGCTATGCCATGCCCCTCTTAGATTGTCATTTAAGTTCAAGAAATTTTTAACTTATTTTATCCTATTTTCCAAAATACCTTACACATATATAAAAATGATTCCTCTCAAAACATTTTAATTCAAAATTTTTGAAATTTTTTAAGCAAAAGTGAGTTTTAAAATTGAGGAACATTTTCCAAGTTTGCTTTTGGAAATAAGAATCTAAACTTCTATACCGCTATCCCACACTTAGAGGAACATTGTCCCTAATGTTCTCTTGAGTTGAGATTTAACTAAAAGTGAAATTCCACATTTAGAGTTTGAACATATCGAAAAATGTTTCTCAAGTGTTTGTTTTTGGGTTGGAATCCCACACTTAGTGATAAGCTTAGGATATGGCATAGAATACTTTTATTATTAAACAATAAAATAGCTAGAACAAATGATCATATCAAAACAAGGATAAGAACGAGGAAACTCCCCTATCAACATGTTGGTCGAAGGCTGAAAGTCTGAAGATATGCAGCCTTTGAAGAAGAGTACTTGCCATATATCTTCCTTGCGGCAGTTCCATGAAGTTTGTTCAGCTTTTGGGAAGCACACTTTGTAATAAGTGTTGGGACATAGATTGTGACAACAGATCTAGCTTGAAATAGGACTAGTGTAATTATTATTGTGTTTGTATATTGGTTTGGATTTGTAAAAGAATATTTGTTTTGTTAGTGATATTCGTTAAACATATTGTTTTGTTAAGTTAGACGAATAATTAAATACAAAATAAATAATAGACGTTTGATGCGTAGCGAGTCGAGATATCAGGTCGCAGCGAGTCGAGCTGTGAGGTGAGATCTGAACTCGTGAGGTATCAGTCTGGCGAGCCGAGCTCTGTGTTGGGCTTGGGCTGCGAGTTGGACTGAACTCGCAGGCCCATGCGAGCCGAGACGACTGGACGTATATATTGTTTTTTACTCCGTGAAAAACATAACTTTTTGATACTTTTGCGATTCTGCGAACTCAACAAATCCAGAGAAAACTAAACCTAAAGGCTAGGCTTTGACAATTCGTTGTTTAAAGCTAAGTCTTACTAAACGCAATATGAACATATTCGTTGTTAGTAAGATAACACCGTATTAAGGGATTCTGCACCTTAATACTACAGATAACGAAGTTATCGATCCTAAAACTAGAGGACTTACATCTGGTATCAGAGCGTTCGGGCTAAATACGAGTGTGTTCGTGAGTTTTAGTGTTATTGCGTTTTTGATTCGGGTCGTTATTACGTGCATTCTTGTAATACTAACGATCAAAATCATTCTCTGGACATTTTAGGGTTTGTTTACAGCCGAAATTTTAAGTTTCAGTCGTAAAAATACCTTAAAAATTCGTTTTCGGGTTTAACAGCCGTTTCGCGAGTCCAGATTAGGGTTCCAGCGTCGCGTGCGAACCGAGTTGAACTAGCGAGTCGAACTGAGGCTTGCGAGTCGAACCGAGATCCCTCGCGAATCGACATCACTTGCGAATCGACATCTTTTAGCAATCCGAACTGAGGCTTGCGAATCGACGAATTCTGCGAGTCGAGCTGAGATTGCGAGTTGAGCTGAGTCTTGCGAGTCGAGTTTTCTGAATTCGCTGAAACAGTTTAATTTTACATTTTTAAGATGTCTGACTTAAGTAGAATGGTCGAAATGGACCACGAGGTGGGAAAGTCAAACGTTCCACCTAAGTTGTTAAGAATCGAGGATTACTACAATTGGAAGGACAGATTTGAATCTTACTGTAGATTCCATGACCTGTCAATCTGGATGTGTATCAAGAGTGGATACACCCCACCTACTCAAACTGTTCAAAATGCTACTGTGGTTCTTACCTATGCGAACATGAGTGATCAAGAGAAGGAAGCTTACAGAAATGAAAATAAATCACATTCTTGCATAAAGATGTGTCTTCCTAAAGAGATTGCTCATCAACTGAAATCCTTTCATACTGCTAGAACGCTCTGGGAAGCTCTAGAGAAAAGAGGTGAAGGAAGTCCACAGGTGAGAGCTGGCAAGAGGAGTCTTCTTAAAAAGCAGTTTACTATGTTTAAAGCTTTAAAAGGAGAAGATCTTGATGCCTATGTCACGCGTTTCTACCATCTACTAAGTGAATTAGAATACCATGAGATTGTTGAAGAAGAAGTATCTAAAACCGACAAGTTTCTTGAGGGTTTGCCTTCTAAATGGGAAATGTATGGTGTTATGATTAAGGATAACGAAACTAGGTATTCTACTATGACCTTAGAGCAAGTCATTGACAAGCTGAAAGGTTATGATTTCTCCAAGAAGTCAAGAGATAGTGATTCTGATCAGGTTCAGAACCCTGGGTTTTATCATGGAAAGTCAAGTCTTTCGACTGCGTCATCTAGTTCGACCACTGCACTGTTAGTTGGTGATACTAGTGAAAATGGAGAAATGATTACTGAAGATCTGTGTTTTATTTCCTCCTCTGGTGATGAGACAAAGGGAAAGAATTCTGAGAAGTCACCTCAAGAGCATCAGAAGATGCCGATGAGTGTGAAATCTGCTGAACAGCAACTGTCTGTTCTTGCTTCCTTTGTGGCATCATATGAGAACTACATAGAGGGAAATATCAATGATCCTATTCTGTTTGATGAGGATTATGAGCAGATAGATTCTGATTATCTTGAGGAATTGGAGCTTCAAGATCAACTAGCGTTGATATCTAGAAAGGTGAAGAATTTCCTCAAGAGAACTGGTAGAAAGGTGTTGGGTAATAGATCAGGGTTTGACAAAACCAAGGTCAGATGCTTTAATTGTCAGGGTATTGGTCATTTTGCTAGAGAATGCCAAAGACCTAAAGTAGAAGCACTAGGAAAACAAGGTTCGGGAAGTACTCTTGCTTCCAAAGCCTTAGTAGTAAAGCAGTTGGATGGCTCTTATGATTGGCAAGCTCATTCCGAGGAAGCCTTGATGGCCGAGATCGAAGAAACAACTGATGGATCAGTTTCCTACATGCCCACTGATATGAAAAGGAGAGTAGAGGTGCCTAAGTCTGAAGTGAAGGCAAGTGATGATGACGTGCTATATATGGATTCAGCTCCAGATATGAGTCCTGAGGAATTCGTGGCACGCATGGCTGAATTACAAACTGACAAGAAGAAGGTATGTTTAGATATTCTTAATCTTGCTGATGTTTGTTACTTAGTTACTGATTTACAATCTCAGAATAGTGTCTTAACTGTGTCAAATAGCAATTTGTCATCACAATTAAATATGGATAAGGAATCCTATAAGACTGTTAGATCTGAACTTGATCAAGCCATTATGGATATTCGTAGATTAAGTGATGATAAACAGGTCTTAAAAGATAAAATTAAGTCTGATGCTTCGGATAGAACAAAACTTAGAGATACCATAAGTGAAAAATCTGTTGTCATAGATGGTCTCTATATGAATATCAAAGACTTAAATGAGACGATTGCTAGTAAGGATCAGGAAATAGTGAACCTTAACTTAAGGTTAATTGAGCAAAACCGTAAACTTGAGAACTATAGGACATCTCAAATGGATAAAATGTTAGATGCTCAACTTAGTGTAAAGGACAAGACTGGGTTAGGTTACAATGATGTATCCCCACCTTTTAATGCCAATTACACTTCTATTCCTGAAGATTCTGAGATGACTGAAGTTAATCCTGAGATTTCAGTAGCTGATAAACCTGAACAGTCAGAGGCACAGAAAGATGTTATTAAGAACGTATCATTAGATAATAGCAAGGCTTCTCAGTTCACCAAAATACAGTTTGTATCGGGTGGAGTGATTAACGATGCTAAGACTGATGATAAAGTTGATAAGGAACAGCTTAAACCTTTAGTGCCTAAGACTCCGGATGAGAAAGCAAAAGTGAGTAAATCACGCAAGCAGATGTCTTGTTTCAAGTGTCATCAAAAGGGACACGTGGCTTCGTGTTGTCCTAACAAAAAGCCTGAAACACCACATAAGCTTGTGATGGATGAAAAGACATAGACCGACTCTAGTATGACTGTAGATGGGTTAGATGCCAAACCTAAGTTAGGTAATAAACCTGTTAACATTCTTAAAAGAGATGGTAAGCATAGTGTCTCCCCACCTAAACCTAAACGGCCATATACTCAAAGTGATAATGTTATCCATAAGTCTAGGGATGTGACACCGTCAAGGTTTAGAACTTCAAGTAGAGGCCATAGTCATTATGAGAGTGGTACTACTTCACGATCACATGAGTTTAATTATAATTATCATAATAGAGCTCATAATTATGTGCCTAAGAGGTTCTCCTCAAATTCACCTCTTAAGGCTGATCATCCACAAACTCAAGCTACTTCGAAAGTAACCAAAGCTCCTGATGGGAAGGATGGTTATTTTAAAGAGCTTAAGTTTGTTGATGATAAGGGACAAACCAAGACCGTAATGGCTTGGGTCCCTCTTGATAACTGATCGTATTTTGTGTTATGTGCAGGAGCATGCTGTGAACAAGAACAGCTGGTGGTATGTAGACAGTGGATGCTCAAGGCACATGACCGGAGAACGAAGTCTACTGAAGGACTTCAAGGATAGTCTCAAGCAAAAAGTAAATTTTGCAGGAGATAAAGGAAGAATAATTTCGGGAAAAGGAAAAGTTTCAAATGGAACTTTGACTCTTGAGGATGTGAACTATGTTGAAGAACTTACTCACAACCTAGTGAGTGTTTCCCAAGTCTGTGATAAAGGTCACCCAGTTTATTTTAATGAAAAGGAGGCCTTAGTCCTGAAGCCAGGTTTTAAAATTCCTGATGAATGGATATTGATGAGGGCACCAAGGAAGAAGGACATCTATGCTATCAACATGGGTGTTCCTAACTCTTCAATGGTGTCTACATGTTTATTATCCAAGGCTTCGGAAACAGACGCATTGTTATGGCATAGGAGAATGGCACATCTGAACTGGAGAAAGATGAATTATATAACCAAAAATGGTTTGGTTCTAGGTGTACCACAAAAACGTTTCGAGTCTGAGGATAAGTGTGTTCCTTGCATGAAAGGAAAGCAGCACAAGAAACCACACAGACCTAAGACTGAAAACTCTATCTCTTCGCCATTTGAGTTGCTACATATGGATCTCTTCGGCCCTATAAGCAAGAGAAGTATAGGTGGCAAATGGTACTGTTTGGTTGTCACAGATGATTATTCTAGATTCTCATGGGTATTCTTTTTGGGATCAAAGGATGAGACTCCTGGAATTCTAATTGAGTTCTTTGATCTAGTAGAGAATGTCTATAAAAAGAGAGTTAAGCGTATTCGTAGTGACAATGGAACAGAGTTCAAGAATTCAACGTTGAATATCTATTGCTTAAGCAAAGGGATATTACATCAATTCAGTGCACCTTATGAACCTCAACAGAATGGTGTTGCTGAAAGGAAAAATAGGACGTTGATTGAAGCTGCAAGAATAATGCTTGCTGATTCAAAGCTTCCGGTCATCTTTTGGGCAGAAGCAGTGAATACAGCATGTTATGTTCTTAATAGAGTTCTTACGGTTAAGAGACATAACAAGACTTGTTATGAGCTTTTGAACAATAAGAAACCTAACTTAAAAGGGTTTGATCCCTTTGGAGTTTCATGCACCATATTAAAGACTGGACATCAAGCAAAATTAGGTGAGAAGGCTGACGAAGGATTTTTTCTAGGTTATATGCCCAATTCGCCAAACAAGAGAGTCTTTAATAAAGTCACAGGACGTTTGGAGGTAGTTTATAATATTGAGATTACGAGCTACTCACATGATGTTCATAAGGGCTTAGATTGGCAATTTGATTATTCTGATCTTTTTGCATCATTTAAAGTTCCTATTAGTGACTATGTCAGTGATTCAGAGATAGCTGAACATTTATTGTTTGAAGATGAGAATATTGGTTCTGCTTCAACATCAAGTGTTAAGCAATCTGGAATTAAGACTAATGTTGACTCAGATAAAGCTTCCACAAGTGAGTCACAACAACCTTCAGAGGATAAGTCTCAAGAAACAGAAGATCCTGATGATCTTTCTACAAAGTTTGATGATATACTTACTCCTTTGAAACATTTAAGGATATCTTCAGCACGTACGGAAGATGTACCTGAATTGGAAGAGATTGGTACTAATTTGGAAGATGAGATACCAGTTGAACCAGTTACTACAACTAGAACGAGTAAGAATCATCCCGTTGAAAACATCATCGGTGATATTAATACTCCGGTTCAAACTAGGCATCAATCCAGAGCTAGTACGTCTGAGAATTCTGAATACCAAAGCTTGTATACTGCAATGAAAGAGACAGGGATTCCTAATCAATGTCTATATTCATGCTTTATCTCACAAGTTGAGCCTAAAAATGTTCAAATGGCTTTAAAAGAAAGTTCGTGGGTAGAAGCAATGCAAGAAGAACTATCTCAGTTCTCTAAATTACAAGTATGGGAGTTGGTTGACCTACCAAAGGGAGAATATCCAATTGGAACTAGATGGGTATTTAAGTGCAAGAGAGATGATAAAGGAATCGTTACTTGCAATAAAGCTCGTCTGGTAGTTCAAGGTTTTAATCAACAAGAAGGTATAGATTACAATGAAGTGTTTGCACCAGTTGCTAGGCTAGAAGCAATTAGAGTATTCTTAGCATTCGTATCATATTATGGTATAAAGGTCTATCAGTTGGATGTTAAGAGTACCTTTTTGTATGGCAAAGTGGAAGAATTGGTGTATGTTTCACAACCGCCAGGGTTTGCTGATCCTGAGTATCCAGATAGAGTATATCGTTTGAATAAGGCTCTATATGGATTACATCAAGCACCAAGGATGTGGTATGGAACACTATCAACGTATCTACTTGAGAATGGATTTACAAGAGGATCGATTGATAGTACACTGTTTGTGAAATGGAAAAAGAAAGACTTTCTTCTCGTGCAAGTTTATGTTGATGACATTATCTTTGGATCATCTGATGAAAAGATGTGTCAAGAATTTGAGAAAGTCATGAGAAAAAGGTTTGAAATGTCTGCAATGGGAGAGTTGAATTTCTTCTTAAGATTACAAGTTGATCAAAAGAAGGATGGATTCTTTATTCATCAATCTAAATATACATATGAGCTATTAGAACGCTTCAAGATGGATGAAAGTAAGGTCTACAATACTCCAATTCCAGTCAATCATGGACTAGGTCCAGATACATCGAGTGATAGCGATGTGGATCCAACTCTTTATAGAGCCATGATCGGATCACTAATGTATCTTACAGCCTCTAGGCCTGACATAATGTTTGTTGTTTGTTTATGTGCAAGATATCAGGCTAATCCGAAAGAGTCACACATGCAAGATGTTAAACGAATCTTTCGTTACCTCAAAGGGAAACCTAAGCTGGGTCTTTGGTATCCGATTGATGGAGACTTAGATCTCGTAGCTTATACTGATTCGGATTATGGAGGATGCAATCAGAATAGGAAATCTACGACCGGAGGATGTCAATTCCTAGGAGGTAGATTAGTATCCTGGCAGTGCAAAAAGCAAACCTCGGTAGCCATTTCTACATGTGAAGCTGAGTATGTTGCAGCTGGCAGCTGTTGCTCACAAGTTCTTTGGATTCAACAGCAACTGCGGGATTACGGGTTAAATATAACCAATACTCCTATGATGATTGATAACGAATCTACTATGTCGATCACCAATAATCCGGTGAAGCACAGTAAAACTAAGCATATTGATATTCGACATCATTTTATTAGAGATTGTGCTGAGAAGAAATTGATAAAGTTAGTTAAGGTACCATCATTGGATAACTTAGCAGACTTATACACAAAGGCGTTCGACAGAGCAAGATTTGAGACGTTGATTCAACTGAATGGAATGAGAAATCCAGAGTGATTAGTCTTCCAAGGGTAATTTTGTAATAGTTAGTATTTATGTGTTCATTAAAAAAAAAAAGGCGTATGGCATTCATTTGCTTGTTACCTAAGGGGAATCGCCTTCATTTAAGTTTTTATTTGCAAAAACTAAGGGAAATGATAGTACATTAGGAGAATAAGCTTCACAATAATAAGCTTAAGTCCTAAGTATGATATGGTAGTAGGTTCAAATAAAGTTGCTTTAGAACTACAGCGGTTCTATCAGGTATGTGTTTATATTTATTTGATTATACAC
This sequence comes from Helichrysum umbraculigerum, assembly GCA_949592205.1. Lineage (NCBI taxonomy): Eukaryota > Viridiplantae > Streptophyta > Magnoliopsida > Asterales > Asteraceae > Helichrysum > Helichrysum umbraculigerum. The sequence goes on along the minus strand of CATIUR010000003.1, from coordinate 56,106,596 downwards.
CTATATCAACAAGTTATAATTTGTCTATTTTTATTAAATCTTTAGATGGCTTCATCATATGATGTACTGGTAGGCAAATTATATGAAATTTTCTAAGCCTTAAGAAGTTAATCAACTACTTGTTTATTATTTTGTGTTACTATTCTATGATGTATGACATTAAGTCTTAATTGTTGAATGATGGTATTGCCATACACTGTTATTATACATATTAATTTGAATTGACAAATAGTAGCAATATGGGTATTAACTTAATTACTGGTAACTTTGTTGTACTAAGTACATAACTGAAACCTTTAATTAAATTAATATTCTCAAATATATTTTGACTTATGCTAGAAGGGATCTTCTGTTGTACTAAGTACAGACTTAGATAACATAGCATATTCAAAGTATGTTTGATATTTGTCTAACCTTAAAAAATTCAAGTGTATGTTATATGTTTCGAAAAGATACATCATTTAGTAACCGCTACCTTGAAAATTTAATGATGCAGTGTTATGTGTTTTACTTGAATTCTTCAGTATATCATATAATAGGAAGCACTTGATAATACTCATACTAACAATAAAGAGTTTGCTTAGAAAATTGAGTCTAATTTGTTTATGTGGATCATAATACCGGTAATCGTCTTGAACTATCTACAATTAAAATATTCACTTTATGTGAGTAATACATTTATTAATTATGCTATGTGGATAAAGGTACCTAAGATATAGTTTTATAAATATAAATGTATAAATGATAAATTTAGTTGTAATTTTACAGTGATTCACTTGAATTTCATGAGGAATGTATACTACCAATCTGCTTAGACTTTTTAATATATAATTAATTGCTTATTCTTACTAATATGATCCCTAAGCAGATAAAATCTTATTTACATTGTATATTTACTTTGTTTCAAAGTGATTAATAAAATGGTACTTGATACCAATGGTTATGTAATTTTGTTTTATCTTATTTTTAATTTTTTTAAAATTTTTGTATTAATTATGTTTACCCTTCGGAATTAAATTATAATGTATATTTTTGAGTTGAACAACGTGACAAATACAAGTTAAAATTAATTATAATTTAGACTTGTAAAATATCGGGTTTTTATTTATACTTAGCATTAAATTCGCGTTTTTAATTGTTTCTGCGAGTTGGCATCAACTTGCGAGTCCACTTAAATCTCGCGAATCGGATATGTAGTATAAAGGGGGTCAAACGAGTCAAACCAACCCACCGAACCCACACATACTTCGCGAGTTCAGTAAAGCTTGCGAATCCGTCAAAAAGGCGAAACGAGGCGATTTTCTTTTTTCGTTTGATTTTGAATTTTAGAGTACGGGAACGAGTTATTCAATCCGTAGACTTTATACACCTTCATATTACGAACATTTTGAGGTATAAACCAACGGATTTCACCGTTTAAATTACTCGAAATCGAAGTTTTAATAAGCTTAGGGTTTCGGTTTATAATTCGAACGATTCACGTATATTAAAGGACTATTAGAACACGAATCCTTGTGGTTTATGTTAAATGAATGTTAATAAACGTAAATCAATCGATAGATCATGTTAAAATCAACAGATGAATCGATTTTAATTGGAAATTCGCGACGGCAGTTCATCGAACGAGTTGACAATGTGAATCAACTCGCAACGAGTTGACTAGCGAATCCATGAGATTAGCGAGTTCACTTCAATAGCTGCTTGATAAGTTTAGCGAGTTGATAACTTTAGCGAGTTGATCAATGTAGCGAGTTGTTGAGTATAGCGAGTTGATAAGCAAAACGAGTTGACCTCACCTCGTTAGGCCAGTTTATGCGAGTCCGGAATTTACAAACATTTTTTTTTGTAATAACTTTTATCTAATTAATTTAAATTAGACTTAAGACTTTTAGTTATAAGTTAAATTTTTATATACGACTTGAGACTATTTTTGTAACAAGTTATATATAATTTCAATTTTAAATTAAGATGTTTGATGAATCTCGATTCATAATACGTAATAGTTTAAATATTTTTAATCGTGCATTAAATTATATCTGTTGTTTGTGTTTATTTTACAGATATGGCTAGAGCATTTGATAAGGGTCACAATATTTTGGTTGATCTGAATCTTGAAGCCAAGCGGGCTGACAGGGTTGCTGATATTTTACGTTTTCTAGCACGATCAAGGATTAGATATGCCATTACGGCCAATCCTTCGATTTCTTAGGCTATTCTGAACGACTTTTGGACAGATATAGTATACGACGAATCTGTCACCCCACCTGAGATTCGAACTACGGTTAGTGGACGACCTGTTACCTTTTCAGCTGGTAATCTTCGTGAGATTTTGCAGCTAGGTACCGTAGAACAGGAGAACGGGGATACTGAGTATCCTATGGATTTTATTGAGGGCGCGATAGGGCGTATGGGATATACAGGAGACAGACGTGGACGTCAGTTCCAGAAGCCTCTGGTTATTGGTCAGTGGAGGTTTCTTTGGCATGTGATGAATATAGTCTTCGCAGCGAAGAAAGGTGGATTTGATGAGTTGAGTCATGCGATTCTATCGGCTGCACTGTCACTGGTTTATAATAAACCATACAGTTTTTGTGATTATCTTTTTGGTGAGATTGCGAAACAGATATCAGGGTCTGTTAGATCAAGATTTTTGGTTTACCCGCGATTTTGCATGCTGATTATCCGTGCACGTCTACCGGATTTGGCTATACCTGAACCACATCTAGTGGTTAATAAGATTGACCATCGTGGGTATAACGCCATGTTCATGCAGACAGTCAGGAAGGAAGGAGTGGTGAAACCGGAAGTTAGACCACTTTTTGGATATGTTGTTGATCTGAACTACGTTGCACCGCCAAATCATGGATGGTTAGACGTAGCTCCTGCTGCTGTTGCTGCTCCTGCTATTGCTGATGTTGTACCAGAACCTGCGGCTGAGGAAGCTCAACCTGAAGATCCACAAGGGCTCCTTGAGGATGTTCTTATTCAGGTTGGTCAGGTGGATCAGCAAGTGAATCCAGATGTTGCTGCACAGGTTGTGCAAGAGGTTTTGGAGCAGAATGATGATGCGACAAATCCTTTGCTTCAAGACATTGAGAGTTATTTAGCACCATTTGCGGTAATCTTTTATTTATGTAATAATATAGATGCTTAGTTGATAGATTGTTTTATTAATCATAGATGCATAATATTATTATATAATGATTCTGATATTAGATATTTAGTAAATTGGATATTATTTCTGATTTTAAAATATAAATATCATTACATGAACAGGAAGCTGAAGCTGAGGCTGCAAATCCCGAAGTTATATTACTTGAGGATGAGCAGATACAGCTTGATAGATCAGTTGAAGTACCAACTGAGGTATTATATCTGATTAATCTTAAATATATAGAACTTGTATGATAGAGCTTACGCTAATCATAAATGTTTAATATATTTAAACTTTAGGATCCTGTTAGATCATCTAGAGGTCGTGATGGTGAGATGGCTTCAGATGAAGATTCTGATAATACACCTTCTTCTCCTCCATCTGCTTCTGAAAGGAAGAGAAAAGGAAAAGATATTCTGGAGGAAGGTACTGAGGAAGTTGAGATTCCTTTGATGAAGCGTCCGAGAACGCTTATTATTCGAGAAGGTTAGTATTGATTATAAAAGTTAAATAATCTTAACTTGTTGTTTATCAGGAGTTGAACTGAGACAGTTAATTCTGTATACAGTTGATCAGGATACACCACAGGTAGAGATGGATACACCGGTGGTTACTGAATCGATATCTTTACCGCTTCAGGTATGAGATATAAGTTCTATAACTATGAGTGTTATGCAATTAATTAGAGTTTGAGACAGAGTAATCTGTAACAATAACTGATTTTAATTGTGTTTAACTTTACAGCATGAGGTTGCTGATCTAGTTCGTGGAGCTAATTTTCCAACGAACAAAACAGCTAGATTTGCGACAAGTTTGCTTACGCAAGCTTTGTCTCAACCTCATACACCGCTTACCAGAGACTGGCATATTGAGTCTCTCACACCGCCTGGACCAAGAACGATACCTGTTACTCCAACGACTGATGCAGAAAGGATTACATCCTTAGAGTCGAGGGTAAAGGATTTGGAGAAGCTTACTTCTCAGATTCCAGAGCTGGTGTCGAGCAATCTTCTTCTTTCACAACAGATTCTCAAGCAGAGTGAATCGTACAATCTGTTGATGAAGACTCATGAGACTTTGCTTGCGGACTTCAACGTAAAGAGATTGAAGTTATCTTCTTTAGAGAGTCTGGTCTTGAGATCGCATTCAGGACAGTCTACTCAGGGGGAGATATTGGTATATCTGGAGTCTTGCAGAGAAAATGAGTTGAAGAGGAAGAGAGATCAAGACAAGGACGATGATCCCAATGCACCGAGTGGTGAGCAGACTGGTCCTTCAAAGACTGGTGAGCAAGCTACTATTCAGGGGGAGTCTGGTGCTGGTGCTAGTGGTTCTGGAGTGGATACAAGTGCAGATAAGACTGTACCGGGTGATACTGAAGCTGGTAAGATAGCTTAGTATTATCATAGTACTGTAATATTTGTAATAGTTTGTAGTGAACAAATGTAAACTTAATTATTGTGTAAATATATTTGGCTTAGGGTTATTATTATTTTAAGTAAAATATGTTGGGTAATTTAAGTTTATATAATTATGTTAAGATAAAATAGTGATCGAAAGACTTCCGACTCATTGAGTAGTCGAGCGGCGTGTTCAGATTAATTTCGGCGGTCAAAATTTTATGATAACATATGTTTTTTAGATTTGATTATAGACTTAAGACCGTAAGGTATATAAGTAATTAACAAGTTAAAAATGTATTCGTATTAACTAGACAAATGATATATAATTTAAAGGTTAAATTGATAATGAATTAGATCAATTAACACTTGGAAATTATATAAGTTAATTAATAGTAAATTTAAATGTTTGGTGATTATTCACAATGCATTAGAATTTAAAATTAATTAATATTTGTTAAGTAGACTTAAGAAATTTTGGATTGATTCAGGGTAATCAATAAAAGATTTTATAAGTTATATGTAAATTGCGTTTATATTTTAGGTTAAAATATACAAAAGAATTAATAAAGAAATTCTTAGGTTGATTCAGGGAAATTGATAAGAGAATTTTAATTATTAATATTTATTTGTATTTATGGTTTTCTCTTAGGATTGGAGATGCTTGATCTATCTGATTCGGAAGATGATATTTTTGATGAGATAGATGAAGACATTGATTATGATCTTGAGGAAGGAGAATTCCAACCACCTACTGATTGGACTGCTGTACCTGAGAATGTGCAAGACATGGGTGTAGATCTAGATGCAAACATTGATGAACACCATGTGAGCCCATCTAGGACAGAAGTTGTTATTGAAAATGAACAAGGTCCAACAATTGTCGATATAGATGAAGATATTGATGATTCAACCTCTGATGAAGAAGAAGAAGTTTTTGTTCAAACCAAAAATCCTGTTGTTGTACTTAGGAAACTTCCAAAGAAGAAGAAGAAGATTGGAATTTCTGAAGTTGATATTACGAAAAAGCGTGTACCACGTAAAGGGATTATTGGTTGGTACTTTGACTCAGAACTAAAGCTTTTTGCGATCAAAAGGTTTGACGGAGTTCAATATTTTGAAAGAAAGCTAGCAGTTTTTAGTTCTCTACCACGTTATGAAATACGTGATTTGGCTAGATTAGAGATTAACAATCCAAGTCGTGATGATTATGCTGATCGTGTTGAAAGAATCATTAGACATGAGGTTGGTACAAATAAGTTTGTTCAGATTAAGCCAAGAAAGGGAAAAACTGTGAAATTACAAGAGAGAAGTCAAAGAACAGGAAGAAGAAGAAGGAAGAAGATATATCCAGCTGTTAGATGCATACAGCAGATTCCACTGAAGACAATGCCACAAGATATTCTGGGTAATATGAAGAGATGGCATGTAGATTCAGGAACTGGAGAAGCTGTTATGGTTGAAGCTGATGATGAGGTTGACGGTGGTGAAAGAGAAATCTTCAGAGTCTATGACCATCGACACCTAATGAACATGTCGAAGAAAGATTTGATTAAGTTGAATGAAAATAGAATCTTGACGACAGATGCATGGGGTGATTTGGGACGAGATTATCAGATGATGGTTAAGACGTGTATCAAGATGAAGATTTACGCAGGCAGTAAGATTTACAAATGAAGACCAAAGACAAGCGTGAAGATAAAGACGCTAGAGCTATTGTCAAGGGGGAGTCTGTTGGGACATAGATTGTGACAACAGATCTAGCTTAAAATAGGACCAGTGTAATTATTATTGTGTTTGTATATTGGTTTGGATTTGTAAAAGAATATTTGTTTTGTTAGTGATATTCGTTAAACATATTGTTTTGTTAAGTTAGACGAATAATTAAATACAAAATAAATAATAGACGTTTGATGCGTAGCGAGTCGAGATACCAGGTCGCAGCTAGTCAAGCTGTGAGGTGAGATCTGAACTCGTGGGGTATCAGTCTGGCGAGCCGAGCTCTGTGTTGGGCTTGGGCTGCGAGTTGGACTGAACTCGCAGGCCCATGCGAGCCGAGACGACCGGACGTATATATTGTTTTTTACTCCGTGAAAAACATAACTTTTTGATACTTTTGCGATTCTGCGAACTCAACAAATCCAGAGAAAACTAAACCTAAAGGCTAGGCTTTGACAATTCGTTGTTTAAAGCTAAGTCTTACTAAACGCAATACGAACATATTCGTTGTTAGTAAGATAACACCGTATTAAGGGATTCCGCACCTTAATACTACATATAACGAAGTTATCGATCCTAAAACTAGAGGACTTACAATAAGTGGCTTATTCTTCATCTTTACTACTCTCTCTCTTGTGAAAATATCTCGTAAGTGTGAACACATTGGATATACTTTTCACCAACTTCTCATTTTATAGCTTTTTACCAAAAGAGTGTCACTATCCCAGAATGTGAAAAGATGTTTTCTACTACAAATCGTTTGTAAGACATGTGTTTTTAAACGAGTTCGAGCATAATGCATGAAAGTAGCACGCAAGTACCTCAAATGCTCGAAACACATGAATTAACATTTTGAAAATGTTTCATTTATTCTGTAATTAGTGATGTGTAAAAGCTGTCAGTGTAAAATGAAGTGGTGTTTTGAAAGCATTTTGTATATCCAAGTGTGAAAGATAGTCGGAGATATTTCACTTCTTGGAATTTTAAAACGATTACTACTAATACTAAAGGATATTTATTCCATGGGTTGCCTCCCGATAAGCGCTTCTATTTATAGTCGAGGGCTCGACTTTCTTCTTTTAGTTCAGGTGTTGGAGGGGCTCCCAGGGCGATTGATGGTGACGTTATGTGCCCTAGGTTGTGCAAAAGTGTAGCGCAGAGGATAGATCCTGAGGAAGTGGCAGACTATCGTTGAGATTAGGTCAGGTGGTTCCATAGTATCCATTTTGAAGCTTTGGAAGTGGCCTGAGGCTGTTTTCGAGAGACCCAGCAATCCGCAAGTGATGTAATCAACCGCCTTATTGACTGGCCCGTTGGGATCTTTCATCGTGGTCGTTTTGGTCTTGATCACTTCGCTAATTGGATGCTTTTGTCTGATAGAATTCATAAATTCCAGGAACTTCAATTTCAAATCTTCATATTCTTTAGTGTAGGGATCTCCTCCGAATGTGGTCACAGATTGGCACAAGCTTCTGATTAGCTGGTGCTGATGAAGGGAGAAGGGAAAGTCAGAGTCTTTGAAGATATGAATCAATTTGTTGAATATCTCTCGATATCCATCACGGAAGATAGACTCTGGTTTCTCAGCGCTTTTCCAATGGAATATTTCACGCAATCGAGTTATCACATAAGTGGCAACATCGATTAGCGACATATCCAGAACAGTTACGGGGTGATTACGCTTCCTTTCATCTAAGCTGATGCACCTAAGTTCCTCGATAATCAAGTCGATATGATAGTCAATAGTGGAGTTGATGATAAATCGATTACTTTCTTTGGTGATTAGGTGATCTTCTCTAGCTAGTAAATCAAGGAATATCCGAAGAAAGCTCATTACTTTGGCGTCAGCGTAGCTCCTGGGGTTTCCAGTAGCTTCTTATAAGTGTTCCCTGATAGAACTTAACATCTCTCTTTGTTTTGAGGAGTAAGGAAACACTGAACTAATTAGAACATCATATACTGAAACGCCCAAATTTTCGAACCATTTTTTTTTAAACCTTATTAAGTATATTCATTTATACGGAAATATGAAGTTCTAATACTTAAAGATAAAACAGATAATTAACGGGGTCATACGAAAACAAGTTTTGAACAGCTTGGACTTCGCACAACGACCATCTTCCCTTCGCTGTGCGACCAATCCACGCACCCCATCGCCATGCGATGAAATTTCCGTTGTTGTGCGACCACCTGCATTTTTCAAACCACAACTCCAAGATTCGGACGCACATAACTTTTGACTCGGATATTATTATGACTTAAAATTTTGTACACGCATTCACTATAACATTATCTAACTTCAACTTTAGACACTTTTTCAATTTTTACAAAAATGACCATTTTGAGCGTGTGGGTTGTTTTCGCCCAATTTAACCACTTTTACTTTGCATACCAAAACATAAACCACACCAAATCTAGTCAAAGCATTTTGCACACTTATTTAACATGTCAAAACAAACTTAATGCAATTTAAAACCAACCCATAGCTCCACCATACACTAATTTCACCATATGACCTCTTTAGACCCATTTTGACACCAAATTGACCCATTCAACATTCTAAGTTTAATTTGACCCAAACCACTATTCTTTGACTCATATTTGACTATTTCAAACATAGTTGACTATATGTCAACTCTCACTTTGACCAACCAATCAAAACGACACGTTACCTCATTTTTATCCACGTAAGCACACTAGATAATTTACATTCATTATAACTTCAAAGTTCACTTCAACAACACACACACTACTACCATTTACAGATGACTTTCAAAGTCAACATACTCCAAGACCAAAACCAAAAGCATAATGTTTGACTACTAAAAAACTTTATGTTTTGGGCGTATTACACAAGCATCCTTCAAAACGATAATTTAAAGAGAGGAACATGCACTCACTACACGATAGCAATCCACGTCAATCCCTCTACTTGCTTTGCCCTCCCTTTTTCCCAAGATCACCTAAAAACATAAAATACATAAAGAATAAGAACTCTTACTTAGTGAGCATATAGGCTAATCAATTAAATAATTCTCCACATATACAATAATCATTAATTCATATAATTCAACATATACACTTACACACATATTCACTGAAACATCATATTAAATCAACACTGTCACTATCACTGTCACTATCACTATATACTTTTTAGTACCATACCACACTGGCATGCATACCAAGTCAACAACACTGTAATCACTATCACTATTACATGATCGTGCAAACCTCTTGCTCGGAAGCAATCCGGTACATACACAATCATGTTCTCTTTAACATTCAACATTTACTTAACAACCCAATTAAATAATAAACAACAACACATGATTGTGCAAACCTCTTGCTCGGAAGCAATCCGGTACATACACAATCACAATTATTTAATTAATCCCTACACTACTCACCTTGGCTTTCGATCGATGATTGCTAAGATACAATAATTGATGAAATGCCCAACTCTTTAACACCTAATCATACAACACATAACAACACATTTAAGTCTTTAAACTTCATTACTTCAACTAATAACCCTTATATGATAACTCCCCCACTTTGATTCAACTAATTCCACTTATTAATCACTAACATATTCATTTAACCTATCATCATATTCAAGATCATAATCATCTCTTTTCATCTAATTATGATCACTTGCATAATCACTTCAATTTCACTTTATTAATATTTTGCACTTAAATTCTCATATAAACATATTATTTATACTATATCAACATCACTAATAACATATTTAAACTTATTAACATCATATTGCAAGATTTAGCAAAACCCTAGAATTTCATTCAAGAACACCAACAATTAATTCATTACTTTTAACTTGTTATATGATTACCAATAAGCTTATAAACACTAACAAACAACAATTTTAACAATTATAAACCCTAATTTCGTATTTAATTACACCAATTTCACTAAACCCACTAAAACCCCCATGAACTAGGTTAAAATAAGATGAAAGATTACTTACAAAGATTAGAGGATTGAAAGAGATAATATTAGAGGATGATTCTTCAAAGATTAGAGCTTAATTTAAGTTTGATTAAAGGTTTGGTGAGGGATTAGAATCCCCTGCGTTTTCTTCAGCTTATGAGGGTGCTACTGGAATGTTTTGGAGTTAATTGAAATAAACCCACGACCTTTCCACCTATATCTGTATAATTATTTTAATTCCCCTTTATTTTACAGTCTGGAACTGATAATTTGTTTACGCTTTTCACTATATCTCTTTATTTACACGATATTACTTCATTATAAAATTATATCCGCGTACGAAATTAAATTCCTGAAATTTGGAATGTTACAACTCTCCCCCACTTAAACTGTTCGTGTCCTCACGAACCCCTCTTACTACACTAAAATCACTATAAAAATCACATATTTAAACACATAGCATTCAATTATATACTGCAAGAAAGGAATACCAGAGATTTAACGGCTCAAGAGTCGGATAAATGTGAACAGGTGTAAAAATAAGGTACCTGACGCCACATCATGTGACTCTCTCGCCTCTACAGCAGTTATTTAAAAGGAACATGGCCTAGACCTCATCTTATCTTCTACTTCTTTTTGCCTTTCTCTCATTCTATCGGGACAATCAACCTGTAAATGGTCATCTTTAAAACAATGATAACATAGACGATTAGGACTTGGGAAATTGAATGCCATATGACCGGGCCTTCCACACTTAAAACATTTGCACTCTCCAACATGTTTTCTTCCACACTTATCACAAGGAGGTAATTCTTGTGTTTGAGTTTGAGGACGATATTGGTGTAATGGTTGTGGTTGCGGTACAGTTTCCTCAAATCGTAACTTCTTAAATGACAAAGGCTGCGAAGTGGTGGTGTGTTCTACTCTTTTCTTACTTGTAGTTTCAACAACTCTAGCCTACAAATCTTTCTCACGCACTAAGGCTCGGTTCAGTATCCTGGCTATAGTAGTATAGATGGTGGGATCAATAGATTCACGAATATCAATATTCAAATGACGGTAAAAGTGACCAGTCAACAGCTTTTGATTAGAAGTATACTCAAGACAAAATTTAGATTTTTCATGAAAGGACTTAGAATATTCTGCTACGGCTTTACTTCCTTGATCAATCACTAGAAATTCTCCTTTCAGTTTCTCGATTTCAGCAGGTGGCGAAAATTCTTCTTGAAATATTTCCTTAAACTTATTCCAGGTAAACTTTGAAGCTATTTCAAAACTATTTATTTCTACTTGAGAATTCCACCACTCATGCGCATCCCCCTTCAACTGATGGGCAGCAAATATAACCTTCGATTCATCGGGACAACCACACAATTGAAAAGTCTCCTCTATCTCACTTAACCACCTAGTACTAATAACAGGGTTCATTTCTCCAAAGAATTCAGGTGGGTTACAGCTCGCAAAACGCTTATACATGAATTTATCTTATTCTTTTTGAGAAGAGGTTGCATCTACAGTATTTGGTGAAGGATTTGTTATATTTGGGTGTTTTTGTTCGAACTCATTTAATCTTTCAGTTATTATTTTCTCAACTTTAGAAATTATTGTTGGGGTAAACGCCTCAAGAGATTTCCCTATTATTCTTTTTAACACTGCCTCGTCATCCGGATGTAAGTTTCTATTATCTGTATCTTCTTCACGGGGGGGGGGAGAATGTCCTGAAGTACCCTTATCACCCTGATTTGTAGAAGCATCCATTTACACTATAACATTAATAATTTAATCAGCTTATTCAAATTCCACATAACATAACAATACATAAACTTTACACTTAAATCATCATTAACAACTTTTCACTTAAACCGGGTTGCATTTAAAAGCTTTGAATTACCCATGTGCAACAGTATAATATAAATGCGTTGGCCAGACGTAGTAATATTATACTAAATACACACTTCAATTCAACACTCTTAAACACAGTCAACACATAACAAAATCACTTTCATTATCATATTAATAACACTACACTACTAAAACATAACTACAAAACATAATCAAGCATTCATAATAGTTTAAGATTATGAAATCCTAAAGTGGATCACATAATTCTCTTAAACTATCGCTCTAATACCACCTTGAAACGCCCAAATTTTCGAACCATTTTTTTTTTTAAACCTTATTAAGTATATTCATTTATACGGAAATATGAAGTTCTAACACTTAAAGATAAAACAGATAATTAACGGGGTTGTACGAAAACAAGTTTTGAACAGCCTAGACTTCGCACAATGACCATATTCCCGTCGCTATGCGACCAGTCCACACAGCCCATCGCCATGCGATGAAATTTCCGTCGTTGTGCGACCACCTTCATTTTTCAAACCACAACTCCAAGATTCGGACGCGCATTCACTATAACATTATCTAACTTTCACGTTAGACACTTTTTCAATTTTCACAAAAACGACCATTTTGAGCGTGTGGGTTGTTTTCGCCCATTTTAACCACTTTTACTTTGCATACCAAAACACAAACCACATCAAATCTAGTCAAAGCATTTTGCACACTTATTTAAGATGTCAAAACAAACTTAATGCAATTAAAAACCAACCCATAGCTACACCATACACTAATTTCACCATATGACCTCTTTAGACCTATTTTGACACCAAATTGACCCATTCAACATTCTAAGTTTAATTAGACCCAAACCACTATTCTTTGACTCATATTTGACTATTTCAAACATAGTTGACTATATGTCAACTCTCACTTTGACCAACCAATCAAAACGACACGTTACCTCATTTTTATCCACATAAGCACACTAGATAATTTACATTCATTATAACTTCAAAGTTCACTTCAACAACACACACACTACTACCATTTACAGATGACTTTCAAAGTCAACATACTCCAAGACCAAAACCAAAAGCATAAAGTTTGACTACTAAAAAAATTTATGTTTTGGACGTATTACACAAGCATCCTTCAAAACGATAATTTAAAGAGAGGAACATGCACTCACTACACGATAGCAATCCACGTCAATCCCTCTACTTGCTTTGCCCTCCCTTTTTCCCAAGATCACCTAAAAACATAAAATACATAAAGAATAAGAACTCTTGCTTAGTGAGCATATAGGCTAATCAATTAAATAAATCTCCACATATACAATAATCATTAATTCATATAATTCAACATATACACTTACACACATATTCACTGAAACATCATATTAAATCAACACTGTCACTATCACTGTCACTGTCACTATACACTTTTTAGTACCATACCACGCCGGCATGCATACCAGTAACTTTCCAATCATCTTTTATAATGAACATCATCCCGAAACCCGAATATTGAAACTTCAGCAATCACAACTCTATCTATCTGCTTACCCTATCCGTAGTGTAGTATTTTACTTTCCTGCATCTTAGTTAAATTAGAAAATACCAAAAAAAAAAACCCTACCTGCTCTATTAAACCCATCCTATTAGCTGCTATTCTCTGAGGTATTCAATTCATTTCGATTCGCTCCGATTTTAAGAATGACACCTGAGTCAGACTTACCGCTTACTACCCTAATACCCTTTGAGCAGTAGGTAGTAGTAAAGCTTAGGCTTCCCAGCACTTATAAATTTAAAACCCTCTGATCACCCGACTCGAGCGTGAGGTCCGACGACGACAGAAAGCGATTCCTGAACCGACCGTTAGGGGTGCGATCACTAACCTTAGAGAAAACCTATTTCTCGCGCGTAGACCAACAAGCAGAGTTCCGTTACTTGGAGGCAAGTACCCAAAGTAGAATACCTCTAATGCTTCACACCCAAAAACCCAAGAGAAATTTGAATTTTTGAAACCCTCAAAAATTCGTACTTGAAAACATATATTATGAAGGTATAGGATGCCCCTATTTATAGTTGTGGAAGAAACCCCAGATTCGACTCCCAACCGGCGGTTGGACCTTCCAACCGGTGGTTGGAGCTGTCAGTCTTGGACTCCAAGTCTGCGACTTCCACCGCCTTAGAAACCTTAATCCCAACTAGCGGTTGGACTTTTCAACCGGCGGTTGGATCCTGTTTCTGAAATCTTCCGCCAAATTTAATTACTTTTGATTTTCTATTTAATAAACTATTTATTAATTAACCAAACAATTATAATATTAATACAATTAATATTATATTTCATCTTTCTCTTGACTGTTTATTGAGGGCAACCCAAAAAGGACTTTACCATTAATGATAGTCTCACCAATTAGTTATGATATTGGACACTATTCCAACACTGATTACTTTGAAACGAGTCCAAGTAGGCTGAAATTTTTTCACCAACTCTTAGAAGCTGAATAATAATAATAATAATAATAATAATAATAATAAAAATAATAATAATAATAATAATAATAATAATAATAATAATAATAATAATAATAATAATAATAATAATAATAATAATAATAATAATAATAATAATAATAATAATATAGAAAAAGAACATAGGGTCACCCGACCCAACCCAACAAGTTGTGACCTCAAAAATGTTTCAACAAGAACCTGTTCCAACCCTCAATATGACCCAAACTCGTTTGACTTGTCCATTTTGACACCTTTTCTTGTATAATCTTATTTATACTTAAGACAAATAAGTTTAGTTTTTTTTAATAGAAGGAAGAAAAAAAAAGTTACCTTCACTATAGAATACATGTCTTCCTTCTTGTACATAGGAACCTTTCTCCAGTCACAACAATCTAGTCCAACATTTCCACTCTTTCTTACAATTGATCCTAAGAATTGTGTCAGCTCATTTCCTTTTTCTCATACCGGTTTACCATATTTATTGAACGTGACACCAATTTCTTTGGTTTTTGCCAAATTCCATATTTCATTCTTTCAAGTGGGACCTCGAATCTTCTTCTGAGGACCTGCAATAAACAATATCTAACCATGAATAAGATAATTATTTATCACTATCATACTTGCAACGAAAATGATACGAACAAAATATACTCCTTTTGCTGATAATACAATAGGGTTACTCTTATCTGTAGATGTATGTGATCATATATGTATATAGATTATAAATATAATGAAAAGAAAAGGTTGAAAGATATGAGATTGAAATGATGAATACCTTCTCCTTCAGTATGGATTTCAGAATTGTGTATTTCAGTAGTTGAACGGTCGTGTTGAGCAAAATGTTCACCAGGTGTTTCAGTAGTTGAGTGCACATTTGTTTCAGAATTTTGTCCTTCATTACTGTCTGATGTGACGTAAAAAGTCATGTTTTCAGAAGCTTTATTCCTCACATTTTGTACCTTTCTTTAGTGAAAACATTCCAAAACATTGATTATTTACTAAAATACACTAAAGTGGTTCAAAAGTAGACGTTGTGATAAAAATCACTGAAAACACTCTAAAAATGCACAAAACACAGCATTTTAATACAGGCCGATTCCTCCGATCTCATTTTCCTGTCAAGACACACTTCCTAACTTCTACCATCTGTTGTACAGGTAAAATCGAGACGGAAAAATCTGGAATCAAGTGAAACGGCCAAAGGACGGAGAAACCACTACGCTTTCAGAGCCATTAAAAGTCATTTCGGATAAGCCTAAGCTCTACACATCCAATTTCTGTGAGATTGGCATCATTAGAAGCGTAACGGAATTATGAAACCACAGGTGAAAGAATCAAGTCAAACGGACGCATAACGAAGGAGATACGGACGTTTTAAGCAACGAACGAAATCAGACAGAGCCCGTATACGGCCCCACACACCGTATACGGCCCTCACTACACCGTATACGGCCCCTACAAGGCCGTATACGGCCCCTGCACCCCCATATCGTGCTTCGTTTGCTTGTACGTGCTGCTTCGTGAGTTGTACGTGCGATTTTATGCTTTGCCTATAAATAGTGGACACCCCTCACTTCACCAACATACCAACTTTCTCATCTCATTTCTTCCTTACACTTTCTCTCTCACACACATCACTCTCTCTCTAGTTTCTCTCTCTAAGGGATTTTCTCTCTCTAGAATTGAGCTAGTTAGAGAGATAGTTAGGTAGAGGTAGCTTTTAGCTTTTGTACGGAGGCACTCCAAGACATTGTATTTGCGAAGATCTGTCTGTAATAAATTCGTATCAGGTTCTATTTATATATCTCTTACTTTCCAATTTTAAACATGTGTTGCTTTGTTTATGCTTGTTTAGGATTGTATGCTAGATATATAATGTTAGGCTAGACATTTCTTTGTGTTTACTATGATGTAGTTATGTTAGAATAGTCAAAATGTTTATGCCATGCTGTTACTCTGCCCTTTGTTACTTTAAACTGTGTATGAACTTGTAAACTGAATCTCGAATGTTTATCTATCCAACCTATGCTGTGGTTAGAAGCTTCCTGCTAGAACTTGGCCAATTACTAGTGGTACGTTCTCTACCTATTCTATACTTGATGATCAATGAACTTGGTATGGCCGTGTTCTCTAGGTTGAAACAAATCATAAGAGACAAGGAGCGTAGGATTAGAGATAGGTTAGATTCATGTTTATCTGTTATATATCTTTGAGAGAACTTTCGGGATATTTATGATTTAATTATTGGTTATCTGCTATGCTAGGATTACGGTGTTCTGTTATGTGTTACCCTATCGCATGTTCTTGTTTGATTGTTGCCTTAGGAATGATGCATGCTAGAGTTATCCCCTTGGTTCATATCAGTAACTGTATAATTAGGTTTTCAGACACAGAATATTGGTTTACACAGTGGATTAATATGCATGGAATAGTTGTGATGATTTATATCTGTAATGCTGAACAATTTAACTGACCGTTAGCCCGATTATCTAAACTTGGTCCGCGGGATTATCCCCTTTTTCATGTTCTTGTTCAATCAACAATTCACGCTACGATACAGACGTCTCTGATGACTGTGACTGGGGACCAGGATTCGAGGATAGTCGTCGGTTAAATTGGTCTGTACATTTGGGAGAACTTCCGGTGTATCTGACTTCTATAACTGCTATCCACGTGACATGTTATTTATCTGATTGCGGACAACTCTACGTTAGATATTTAATAGGATCGTAGTTGTAGATCATTAGGATATAGGAAATCTGCGGGAGTAATTGTAACACCCCCAAATTTGATGATTTGCGGAAGCTTGATTTGGGTGTTACTAATCAATAACAAAGCACAAAGATAATTAGCAAACGACTCTATATGCGTCGTTTTTACAAAATATATAGATAACTGAAATGTTTACAACATTTAAAGCTTTACATAGCTCGAGTTTAATAAAATGAGATTTCAGTACATAAGTACTTGTACAAAATATACTAATGCAAGAAAATCTCAATCGTCTGTATGCTGACTCGAGCTAAATCCTGAAGCAGAAACATCCTACTGCTGGGTACCTGCGATATATGCTAAAAGGTCAGCTATAAAGCTGGTGAGCTCACAGGTTTGAAATCAGTTATATCGTATGAACCGCAAGATTTAAATAGTGAATTGCATCCAGCAATTAAATAATGAATTGCATCCAGCAATTAAATAATGAATTGCATTCAGCAATTTAATGATAATCATCGTGTATACAGCCATGAGCACATAGTTGAGCTTAACTCGAGGGCCGGGTCCCCTATAGAGAATTCCGGGCGAGGTGCCTCCACGAATGCCTAATCAACATTCGTCTTCCCAAATATTAGTACGTTCGTTTACCCGGTTAGTGCTTGCTAACCCGAACGAGGTGGGTCAATCCTATATGGTACCATATACTAATATTCACGCTACAACGTATTAACAACTATGCTGACGGAGGACTTTAAAATGATTAGTTTCGAAAAACTCATGTAGTATATGAAAAGTCGGTACTTGCGTTCACATGTTAAAAGTTGAGCAATATATCACACCCCTGAGTAAAACAGTAAAAAGAGGGGCTATGAGACTCACCTGAGTCTGAGAGCGTTTAAACAAACGTAAGTTGATTAGCGAATAATGAAGTCCAACGACTTGTAACCTGAGGGTGTCCACGACACGCGATGGTTATAATCATGATTGGGTATCTCAAAAGATCACCCTTGTAGTTGTTACACAACTATATATATGTCCAAATTACTATGATTTGGTTGATTTGTTAAGTGTTTGAAAACATGTACGGCCCGTTGGTGACGGATTTGTAATAATAATCTCAACTATTATTATTGTGATTTCGTGGCGTTTTACTTTGAAAAATATGTTTCGATTGTGTTTTAGAAGCCGTTACGGAATCTAAGTACGGGGGTCCGGGGGCAGCGCCCCTGGTAGCGGGGTCCAAGGGGCGGCAGCCCCTGGCTGGGGTCGAGCTGCCAGGTCAGCTTGGAAAATTTTTATTTCTACTATATTGCTTTGACGAAAAACGCATCTGGATCCGAATTTGGGTAAAATCAGGTGTTAAAATTTTAGGTCTCGACACTTAGTAAAAATCTGAGTTTTCTGTGTTTTGCGACACAATATGCGACACAAAAGTTTGTCATGCGACACAAGGGTTGTGTCGCATAGGAATGCGACACAATGTCTATACGACACAAGGGTTGTGTCGCATAGATACGAGATGCTGATTCAACAGCGACATAGTGATTGTGTCGTATGGTGTATGCGACATAGTGGTTGTGTCGCAAGACTTGCGACACTAATTATCTGGTACGACACAAGGTACGACACAGGAGGTTTTATACGACACAAGTGGCAAAATACGACACAACATGCGACACAAGGCTTGTGTCGCATGGATGAACATCAGCCCAGAAAGTCCGGCTGTCAAGGTTTTTCCGGCCAAAAATCCGTTTTAAACTCGTTTTCAGGTTATAAAATCGTGTTCTATACATTGTAATGGACATATACAAGTGATAATAACAACCACAAATGAAAAATACTAAGAATCGAGAGATTTCGGGATTTTGTCGGAAACTTACAATTTGCCGAAATGAAAATCCGGAAAGGTAGAAATGTAGATCGTTGCGAGGTGGTCGTGAATCTCTAAAAATATTTGTGATCCGGTCGCGTTTCGTGGTAGTATTTTGCGATTTAGGTGGATTGGTGGTTTGTTTGTTTTTAGAGAGAAAAAGAAGAGAGAGAGATAGAATGAAAGATGAAATGAAGAAAAAGATGGGAGGTGGGGGTTATCCCCACTTTCCAGTTTTCGCTCCGCGTCCCGTGTGGTGTTCGTTTGCTCCGTCGTTTAAGCGTTAATTAATTATTTACATTTTAATTATAAGTTTTAGATTACGATTTATTACGCGATATATTATCTAAATATTTTACAAATCATTTTATATTTGTGTTATAAAACGTAAGTTAGTTTATTTCGTTTGCGCGGTTTAATGTTTTAAATCGTGTAAGTTTGGTTTGTACGATACGAATGAATACGAAATATTATCAAAATAATATTTTTGACATAAAAGCGTTATTTAATAAAATGAGTCACCAACGTCCATATAATATTGAATCGAAATACATCCGATTTAAATTGCGTACGATTTAATCAAATCGCATATTCGTATATATTCAACAATATATATAATTCGATACATTAATTAGCCTAACAAGGAACTAATTACATGTATTAACATATGATTAGGCACTAAATCACTAGTCCTAATTTGGCGGGTGTTACATTCTCCCCCTGTTAGAAGAATTTCGTCTCGAAATTTAGCTCGAAGTCGTGTTTGATGTGGAATCAGTGAATAGTTGAGGATATTTGAGTCGCATTTGGTCTTCCCGTTCCCAGGTGAATTCCGGACCACGCCGCGAATTCCATCTGACCTTGACGATGGGAATACGACTTTGTTTCAGTTGTTTGACCTCACGGTCCATAATTTCAGCGGGTTCCTCAACGAAGTGAAGTTTATCGTCAACACGAATTTCATCTAGTGGAATGATAAGTGTCTCATCAGACAGACACTTCTTCAAATTTGAAATATGAAAAGTGGGGTGCACGCTGCTGAGTTCGGATGGCAGCTGCAATCGATAAGCTACTGGGCCAATCCGTTCGAGGATCTCAAAAGGCCCGATGTACCTGGGATTTAACTTCCCGCGTTTGCCAAAACGGATGACGCCTTTCCAGGGCGATACTTTTAAGAGTACTCGATCCCCAACTTGGAACTCGAGTGGTTTGCGTCTCACGTCAGCATAACTTTTCTGACGATCACGTGCGGCTTTGAGTCGATTTTGGATTTCCACAATTTTCTCAGTGGTGGCGTGTATGAGTTCAGGACCAGTGAGTTGACTATCTCCCACCTCAGTCCAACAGATCGGTGATCGGCACTTACGACCGTACAGTGTCTCAAAAGGTGCAGCCTTAATGCTGGCGTGATAACTGTTATTGTACGAAAATTCGCACAACGGTAGATGTCTTTCCCAGTTGGTACCGAAATCAACTACGCAGGCTCGTAGCATGTCCTCCAGTGTTTGAATGGTTCGTTCACTCTGGCCATCGGTTTGAGGATGGTACGCGGTACTCATATCGAGACGGGTACCCATAGCTTTCTGAAGTGATTGCCAAAAGTGAGAAGTGAAACGGGCATCTCTGTCAGAGATGATTGAGACTGGAACACCGTGATGAGAAACGATTTCCTTGATGTAGATTTGTGTAAGGCGTTCCATTTTATCGTTTTCTTTGATTGCCAGGAAATGAGCAGATTTGGTGAGACGATCGACGATCACCCAAATGGTATCGCAACCGCTCGACGACTTAGGTAGTTTGGTTATGAAATCCATGGCAATTTGATCCCATTTCCATTCAGGGATTTCAGGTTGTTGGAGTAAACCAGGAGGTTTCTGATGTTCGGTTTTGACTTTCGAGCAAGTAAGACATTTGCTGACATAAGTGGCGATTTCGGCTTTCATGTTTGGCCACCAATAAAATTCCTTGATTCCGTGGTACATCTTATCGGATCCCGGGTGGATAGAATATTTAGACTTGTGAGCCTCGTCCATCACCAAGTCTCTTAGGTTCCCGAAACTAGGCAACCAGATTCGGTTTGAGAAATACCTAATCCTGTTAGGTTTGATTTCAAATTGTTTGTCGATGCCCCGCAAGGCTTCATTTTTGATGTTTTCAGATTTCAGGGCTTCGATCTGAGCGGTATGAATTTGAATGGTAAGATCGTTGTGAATGGTCATACTGAGGGCTCGGACTCGAAGTGGTTTTGATCGTTCCTTTCGACTGAGGGCATCGGCTACAACATTAGCCTTCCCTGGATGGTATTTGATCTCGCAATCGTAATCGGTAAGCAACTCGACCCATCGACGTTGCCTCATATTGAGATCCTTCTGATCGAAGATATGTTGGAGACTTTTATGATCGGTAAAAATGGTGCACTTAGTGCCGTAGAGATAATGTCTCCAGATTTTGAGAGCAAAAACGACAGCTCCAAGTTCGAGATCGTGAGTGGTGTAGTTCTTTTCGTGAATTTTCAGCTGTCTGAGGCATAAGCAATGACCTTGTCTCGTTGCATCAGCACGCAACCAAGACCTTGGTGAGAAGCATCGCAGTATACCACGAAGTCATCGGTGCCTTCGGGTAGGGATAGAATTGGAGCACTGCAAAGCTTTTGTTTCAAAAGTTGGAACGCTGACTCTTGTTTTTCGTTCCAATCGAACCTTTTGTCTTTCTGAGTCAGTACCGTGAGTGGTTGAGCTATTTTGGAGAAATTTTCGATAAATCGTCGATAATACCCAGCAAGACCCAAAAATTGTCGTACTTCAGTTGCAGAGGTGGGTGCTTGCCAGTCTTTGATAGCCTCGATCTTTGATGGGTCAACATGAATTCCCTGACTGTCGATCACGTGACCAAGAAATTGAACAGTTTGGATCCAGAACTCACACTTAGAGAATTTAGCATAAAGCTCCTCGTGTCTAAGTAGTTCAAGGATGGTTTTGAGGTGTTGCGCATGTTCTTGCTCGTTGCGCGAGTAAATGAGTATGTCATCGATAAAGACAATGACAAACTTGTCGAGGTAAGGTTTGCACACCCGGTTCATGAGGTCCATGAATACAGCCGGTGCGTTGGTTAGACCAAAGGGCATCACTTGGAATTCGTAGTGCCCGTAACGAGTTCTGAAAGCAGTTTTTGGAATATCGGTGTCGCGAACTTGTAACTGATGATAACCTGATCGCAGGTCGATTTTTGAGTAGAAGCTTGAACCTTGAAGTTGGTCGAATAGATCATCAATGCGAGGAAGTGGGTATCGGTTTTTGACGGTCAACTTGTTCAATTCTCGGTAATCGATGCACATTCGGAATGAACCGTCCTTCTTTTTGACAAATAAGACCGGAGCTCCCCAAGGTGAAGAACTCGGTCTAATGAATCCTCGATCCAGAAGTTCCTGTAACTGAGAGGACAACTCCTGAAGTTCGGATGGGGCTAAACGGTATGGTGCGCGGGCCACCGGTGCGGCACCCGGCACGAGATCAATCGAGAACTCAACCTGTCTAAGCGGAGGTAGACCAGGTAATTCTTCCGGAAAGACTTCGGGAAAGTCTCTAACAATTGGCACATCCTCAAGTCGCTTCTCCTCCGACTTCTTCTCTGTGATGTGTGCAAGTATTGAGGGGTAACCCTTTCTCAGAAATTTTCGGGTTTTTAAGCAGGAGATTATATTGAGTCCCGTCCCACCGGTCTCCCCCTGTATGATCAAGGTTCCACCAACGGCGAGTGGGATACGGACGATTTTATCATGACAAACGATTTCAGCTCGATGCTTGGACAACCAGTCCATTCCGATAATGACGTCGAAACTTCCGATTTCAATGGGTATAAGGTCGATCGAAAAGGTTTCGTCAGCTAGGTTTAAAGTGCAATTAGGTATCACACTGGTGGTTTCTACAAGTTTTCCATTTGCTAGCTCTACAGTGTACTTAACATCTAAGGCAACAGGAGTGATGTCAAGTAATGGGCAAAAATCATCGGAGATAAAGCTTCTATCAGCACCAGTATCAAATAGAACGGAAGCAGTTAAGTTGTTGAGGAGGAACATACCCGAGACCACATTCGGGTCTTGGCGGGCGTCCCCAGATTTGATGACGAAAGCTCTGCTTCGGGTGTTGTTGTTGTTGCTGTTGTTGCGGTTGTTGTTGTTGTTGTTGTTCTTCAGTTTTGGGCACGAGTCCCTGAAATGCCCAGGTTTCCCACACTCAAAGCATACTTTGGGTGGTCTGGTGTTGTTGTTGGAATTGTTGTTGGTAGGAGAGCGGCAATCTTTTGTGAGGTGGCCGTACCTCTTGCAGTTGTTGCAAAAGGGACCACAGGAACCTTCATGGTGGCGACTGCACTTGGAACAATAAGGTTTGCTCCCAGTGTAGCCCCGGATGATGTCAGTGGTGGTGTTGTAAGCTTTGATGGTGTCGGGTTTCTTGTTTTGTTGGTTGGAGGGGTTGTTGTGGTAGTCAGACCACTTGCGTTTGTTGTTATGGGAGGATGAAGTGGGTGGTTCAGAATCTTGGCTCATGGACATTAGGTCTTGGGCCAATAGGATCGCACCGTCAATGGTGGTTGGTTTTGAAGAGATGACATGTCCCCGAACAGGATCAGGGAGACCAAGGGTGTACTTCCTGATTTTATCAGGTTCAGGGCTAACCATAGCTGGGCGGAGGGCAGCTAGTTGTTGAAACCTGGTGGTATAACCATCGATATCACCACCCTGAACCTTTAAGTTCCAGAACTCCTCATCTAGCTTTTGGAGTTTGGCGATAGAGCAGTATTTGGCAGTGAGTTTTGCCTTCAATTCCTCCCAAGTGAGTTGGTAGGCAATGTCAGCACCCACTGATTGGGTATATGAATTCCACCAAGAGTGGGCATCATCTTCAAGAGAGCAGGTGGCGAAGTTTACTTTGTCGTTCTCCGCGCATTTACTAACACGGAAAACAGTTTCCATTTTCTCGAACCATCTGATCAGTCCGATGGCTCCTTCAGAACCCTTGAAGCTCGAGGGTTTGCAGCTTTGGAAGTCCTTGTAAGAACAAGGTTTGCGGCAGAGGTTCCAGCGGTATCGCTGTTTCTTGTGGAGTTGGGTGGGGTATTCCGAGCCAAGGCTTCAGTAACAGCCTGGGTTATGAGTGACGTGATCTGAGCATCTGTGTAAGGTCGTGTCTTTGGCGGCATGATTCTTCAATAAAAGAAATGAAGATACATGAGATTTTGTAAGAAAATTGTATTTATTTCAGATGTACATGTATAAAGGTGGTAATACATAACATCAATATGAAAAAGAATTATGGCAAATAATATGAGTTGAACGACAAGAAATATTTGATAGCTAATACGAGTTCAAAGGTTACATCCTACAGATGTATTACAAAAGATGTCGGGAATTGTTACATCCGACTGAATTATAGAGTAGCGCGTAGATAGTTACTAGATTACAGGATAGATTACAAGACAAAGACTACACTAGTCTTGACGTAGATTAATTTGTTCCATCATCGTGACAAGACGGTCCACAGTGTTTGCAAGCCTGCTAGCTTGTTGGGCGTTGTCTTCTGCTAGCGCAAGTCGTTGTGTTATTCCGCGCGCATACTCTTCTGCTTCACGTGAGCGTTGCTCACATTCTTCCATCCTTTGTTGTAGAAGGGCATTTTCCACCCTTATTTCTATAATTTGGTTGTGAAGGACATCCATGTTGTTGTTTGTGGTTTCAAGGTCGTCGGAGACCTGTTCTATGCGTTCAAGAGACGTAAGTCGCCAGTTTTCATTTGTTTCCTGCAACACGACATCCATGGTGCGAAGTCGCTGCTCGTGTTGATTTACCCTAGCAGTTAAAGCCGGTAAGGCGATGTGAGTGGGATACGGGCCAGCTCGAGGCAACCTGTTGTTCCTCCTTGCTACCCTTGGGTTCTGCGACCCGGATGGAGAACGAGATGAATTCGATGGAATGTTTGCCATTTCTGAGACAAAGCGTTAGTAAGATTGAGGCCTATATTCATATAGCTCCTATATAATATAGTCTATTGAGTGTCTAGCATAAACATGTTTAAGTCTCGGTTCTCTCGAGGTCAGAGTCTTCTATTGTATCATGTTCAGCTATAACTACTTTCAGATCTTACAGCATCTTTGCTTAATTGTACATAGTTGATCAGGCTATGTTAAATTAAACTCGTATGCTGTAATCCCTGAACCAGTCATACCTAATAAGGAATACTGCCTAATGGTCATAGTCTAGGCTCACTAAATGCAACCTAGTTCACTATAACCTTAGGCTCTGATACCAATATGTAACACCCCCAAATTTGATGATTTGCGGAAGCTTGATTTGGGTGTTACTAATCAATAACAAAGCACAAAGATAATTAGCAAACGACTCTATATGCGTCGTTTTTACAAAATATATAGATAACTGAAATGTTTACAACATTTAAAGCTTTACATAGCTCGAGTTTAATAAAATGAGATTTCAGTACATAAGTACTTGTACAAAATATACTAATGCAAGAAAATCTCAATCGTCTGTATGCTGACTCGAGCTAAATCCTGAAGCAGAAACATCCTACTGCTGGGTACCTGCGATATATGCTAAAAGGTCAGCTATAAAGCTGGTGAGCTCACAGGTTTGAAATCAGTTATATCGTATGAACCGCAAGATTTAAATAGTGAATTGCATCCAGCAATTAAATAATGAATTGCATCCAGCAATTAAATAATGAATTGCATTCAGCAATTTAATGATAATCATCGTGTATACAGCCATGAGCACATAGTTGAGCTTAACTCGAGGGCCGGGTCCCCTATAGAGAATTCCGGGCGAGGTGCCTCCACGAATGCCTAATCAACATTCGTCTTCCCAAATATTAGTACGTTCGTTTACCCGGTTAGTGCTTGCTAACCCGAACGAGGTGGGTCAATCCTATATGGTACCATATACTAATATTCACGCTACAACGTATTAACAACTATGCTGACGGAGGACTTTAAAATGATTAGTTTCGAAAAACTCATGTAGTATATGAAAAGTTGGTACTTGCGTTCACATGTTAAAAGTTGAGCAATATATCACACCCCTGAGTAAAACAGTAAAAAGAGGGGCTATGAGACTCACCTGAGTCTGAGAGCGTTTAAACAAACGTAAGTTGATTAGCGAATAATGAAGTCCAACGACTTGTAACCTGAGGGTGTCCACGACACGCGATGGTTATAATCATGATTGGGTATCTCAAAAGATCACCCTTGTAGTTGTTACACAACTATATATATGTCCAAATTACTATGATTTGGTTGATTTGTTAAGTGTTTGAAAACATGTACGGCCCGTTGGTGACGGATTTGTAATAATAATCTCAACTATTATTATTGTGATTTCGTGGCGTTTTACTTTGAAAAATATGTTTCGATTGTGTTTTAGAAGCCGTTACGGAATCTAAGTACGGGGGTCCAGGGGCAGCGCCCCTGGTAGCGGGGTCCAAGGGGCGGCAGCCCCTGGCTGGGGTCGAGCTGCCAGGTCAGCTTGGAAAATTTTTATTTCTACTATATTGCTTTGACGAAAAACGCATCTGGATCCGAATTTGGGTAAAATCAGGTGTTAAAATTTTAGGTCTCGACACTTAGTAAAAATCTGAGTTTTCTCTGTTTTGCGACACAATATGCGACACAAAAGTTTGTCATGCGACACAAGGGTTGTGTCGCATAGGAATGCGACACAATGTCTATACGACACAAGGGTTGTGTCGCATAGATACGAGATGCTGATTCAACAGCGACATAGTGATTGTGTCGTATGGTGTATGCGACATAGTGGTTGTGTCGCAAGACTTGCGACACTAATTATCTGGTACGACACAAGGTACGACACAGGAGGTTTTATACGACACAAGTGGCAAAATACGACACAACATGCGACACAAGGCTTGTGTCGCATGGATGAACATCAGCCCAGAAAGTCCGGCTGTCAAGGTTTTTCCGGCCAAAAATCCGTTTTAAACTCGTTTTCAGGTTATAAAATCGTGTTCTATACATTGTAATGGACATATACAAGTGATAATAACAACCACAAATGAAAAATACTAAGAATCGAGAGATTTCGGGATTTTGTCGGAAACTTACAATTTGCCGAAATGAAAATCCGGAAAGGTAGAAATGTAGATCGTTGCGAGGTGGTCGTGAATCTCTAAAAATATTTGTGATCCGGTCGCGTTTCGTGGTAGTATTTTGCGATTTAGGTGGATTGGTGGTTTGTTTGTTTTTAGAGAGAAAAAGAAGAGAGAGAGATAGAATGAAAGATGAAATGAAGAAAAAGATGGGAGGTGGGGGTTATCCCCACTTTCCAGTTTTCGCTCCGCGTCCCGTGTGGTGTTCGTTTGCTCCGTCGTTTAAGCGTTAATTAATTATTTACATTTTAATTATAAGTTTTAGATTACGATTTATTACGCGATATATTATCTAAATATTTTACAAATCATTTTATATTTGTGTTATAAAACGTAAGTTAGTTTATTTCGTTTGCGCGGTTTAATGTTTTAAATCGTGTAAGTTTGGTTTGTACGATACGAATGAATACGAAATATTATCAAAATAATATTTTTGACATAAAAGCGTTATTTAATAAAATGAGTCACCAACGTCCATATAATATTGAATCGAAATACATCCGATTTAAATTGCGTACGATTTAATCAAATCGCATATTCGTATATATTCAACAATATATATAATTCGATACATTAATTAGCCTAACAAGGAACTAATTACATGTATTAACATATGATTAGGCACTAAATCACTAGTCCTAATTTGGCGGGTGTTACAGTAATGTGGAACCCTAATTAATGTAACGGAAAAACCGTAAAACGCCCTATTACTCGGTATAGTGCTGGAAACACCCATTGGTGGAGTACAAACGTATGGAAGCCGCGGAACGGTCGTAGGTACAATACTTTGCATTAATTATGTTTCTATCCTCTCCGGATTAGTCATCACATCTAGTAGCCTTACCCTTGACTATTCATCAATAACATTTAACGAAATCATAGTAAACACTCGCTTATCCTCTGTTGACCGAGTCTCCGTACAAACCTCTTTAGTTCTGTTTTCTTTATTTAATTAGTATTTAGTTATAAAAACCAAACATATCCAAAAGCTTTTAAAACCCCCTAGCTGAATCTCCAAAGATAATAAAACTTCCTAGACTCCCATGCCCGTTGTAGTTTGAAGAACGACACCTGAGTCATACATACCACTTGCTGCCCTTTTAGGTCTGTCAGTAGTATACAACTTAGGATTCCCCTGCTCTACAAATTTAAAACCCACTTTCTCCGCTTCTATTGCTGTTGGATCAACGACCGGAATCAAATCCGTCCGACCAATAGGGGCACGACAAGTTTTTGGCGCCGCTGCCGGGGACTACAACGACCGATTTTAGGAATTTTGTTATCTTAGTTATTTAGCGATCCTTACGGAAGATCAAAATCATCCGGAAGTTACAGTTTTTATCCCTAGGTTAGTTAGTTTTTAATTTCCCGTCATTAGTTAAACCTATCCTTTCCAAAACCCTATTTTCTTCTTAAAACAAGTTATGGCGAATCGTATCACTCTCGCCTCATCAACCCAACCACTGCTAGAGGGACGAGGAGGACCGATCGTATCACCAACCGATGAAACCATTGAAATCAAGCCACACTTCATTAAATTATTTAAATCTCAGTGTCAGTTTCATGGTCTTTCGGTTGAAAATCCAAACGCCCATCTTAACAAATTCATCAACCTTTCCGACTCTTTCGAACAAACCGGATCCAGTGTCAAAGTCACCCGACTTCACCTGTTTCCTTATTCTTTAACTTTCCGAGCTCAGACATGGTTTTATGAACTCGAACCCAATTCGATTCATACATGGGAGGAGATGGCTACTAAGTTCTTGGCTAAGTTTTTCCCTCCGTCCCTACAAACCAAGCTCAAAAATGAAATCATTAACTTTCGTCAAGGAACTACTGAATCATTAAGCTCAGCTTGGGAACGCTTTAAGAATCTGCTTGGAAGATGTCCGAATCATCAGTTGGCTGAAACGAATCTGGTCTGCACATTCTACAACAGTCTGAATCCTCATCACCAACAAACCCTCGATGCTGCTTCATCCGGAAATTTCATGCTACATACTTCAGAAGAAGCCTGGAAGTTGATTGAGACGATAACGATGCACCAACATGACTTGGAGTTTGATGAATCAACCTCGAAAGACAAGGACACTTCTACTCAAGCATTCGATACTTTAAAAGCTCAACTCGAATCCATCTCTAAAGTTGTTAAGGATATGCAAGACTCTTCCAAATCTAGGAAGCAACCTCAACGGCTCTTCTTACACTCGAAGCCCAAGGAAGATGTTCTTGCCACATCTGAAGCCACTGATCAGATCATTCATTCAAAATCTTTCACTCAGCGGTTATCCAAACAACCTATCTCTCATTTGTTAGTTCCCTCTACACCCTCTACTTCCTCTCAATTATCTTCTCGTCTAAACAATACGATTTTCAATAACTTCATGGTTGAGCAAAATAATAAAAACAAACAAATTGTTGATTTTCAAAACCAAATTGACTATCTGCTCAGAATTTCAAACGATTTAGTTAAAAACATGGAGGATAATGTTAAAAGATTGTTTTTAAAAGTTGAGGAGAAGCAAAGAGAAGAAGCGATTAGCAAAGCTATTCATCATTCATCTTATGATTATGATGATATCCTTGTTGTCACTAGAGGCGGAAAAGAGACTAAGAATGAGAAATCAAAAGATATTCCTCCAGACGAGCCTTCTAGTTCTTCTAATTCAGTACCTGTTGACACTCCTGTCACATCTCCTGAACCAGAATCTTCCAAAGCCCCAGAAGTAGTTAAACAAACACGTATACCTTTCCCTGGTAGGCTTAAGAAAGAGAAACAAGAAGCCCAGTTTAGAAAATATCTAGAGATGTTCAAAAGTTTGCACTTAAACGTTCGATTATTAGATGCTTTAGTTGAAATGCCTAGTTGTGCCAAATTCTTTAAAGAACTCATATCCAACAAAGAAAAACTCAGACAAATAGTTAACTTGCCCTTAGACGCAGAATGCTCTTTAATTATGCAACAAGGACTGCCCCCAAAGCTAGGAGACACTGGCCGTTTCACTATTCCTTGTTACCTTCAGGATGTTCAAATAAGTAACGCCTTAGCTGACTTAGGAGCTAGTGTAAACCTTATGCCATACTCGCTTTATAGGAAACTAGGATTAAGCGAACTTTTACCAACCCGTATGACCATCCAATTAGCTGATAGATCAGTTAAACTCCCTCGAGGAATTGCTGAAGATATTATGGTACGTGTTGATAAATTCGTCTTTCCTGTTGATTTTGTTGTTATGGATATTGAGGAAGACACTCAGGTACCACTCATCCTTGGTAGACCTTTCCTAAATACTGCCAAGGCCGTCATTGACGTAAATGAAAAATCTTTAAAACTTAGAGTGGGAACTGAGGAAGTCACCTTCAATGTCGATAAACTAATGAAACTTCCTATGGGAGAAGACCTTGGTCTTGTAGATTCTATACAGGAAATAATTGAAGAACACTTGGAAGAAATCCTCGCAGTAAGCAGCATTAATCCCCTTCCAAACACTGTCATCACAACAAGGAAAATATGTGAAGAAGGTGCGGGTCTATGCTCAGCTATCTCGGATCCATCCATTGCATCAAAGGAAGTGCTATTACCTTTAAAGAATTCCAACTTACAGCCCAACAGATTTATCTCTGCTGTACCACTTGGGCAAGGTACTCCGATCACTCTCTTGAGAAGAAGCCCTACTTCTGAAGTTCCTGATTCATCTCTCTCAAAAGAAGAAATTCTAAAGACTCTCAAGGAAATGGAGTCAATGCTTAAACCATCCGATCCGCAACTCTCTAAAAGTTGTGAAAACTTGAATCCAGAGATTACTTTTACCACATCTTCTTCAGCTCAGTTTCAGAGATTTGCACTCACAAAGGACAACAAAGAAATAATCACTGAAGATAATGCACTCTCTCAATCCTCCCAAGTAAAATATGAGCTAAGAGAAGATAAGCTTTACAACAATACAGAATGGGTTGAAATAGCATCAGCCGACATCCCAGAGGCACCTGCAGTTGAGTCAGATTATCAAACAACATACGATGAGCTTAAGAGAGACAAGATTGCCAGGATGAAGCCTTCCACTGAAGAACCACCCGAATTGGAGCTAAAGGAACTCCCCTCACACCTTGAATATGCTTTCCTCGAAGGAACTTCGCACTTACCAGTTATCATATCCAAAGATCTGAAGCCTGAAGAGAAAGCACTACTCATTAAGGTTCTAAAGTCACATAAGAAAGCGATTGCATGGAAAATCTCTGACATACAAGGGATCAGCCCAAATTACTGCACTCATAAGATCTTAATGGAAAATGACTTCAGACCTTCCATTCAAAGGCAAAGGAGAGTTAACCCAAAGATTCAAGACGTGGTGAAAAAGGAGGTTATCAAACTCTTGGATGCTGGTCTAATTTACCCTATTTCGGATTCCCCATGGGTCAGTCCAGTTCAAGTCGTCCCAAAGAAAGGAGGCATGACGGTTATCGCTAACGAAGAAAACGAGTTGATTCTAACACGAACCGTCACCGGTTGGAGGGTATGTATCGACTATCGGAAACTAAATGAAGCTACACGCAAAGATCACTTCTACCTACCGTTCATTGATCAGATGCTTGAAAGATTGTCAGAAAACGAATTCTATTGCTTCCTCGACGGTTTCTCTGGCTATTTTCAGATACCTCTCGATCCAAAGGACCAAGAAAAGACAACGTTCACCTGTCCATACGGAACCTTTGCCTACCGACGTATGCCATTTGGCTTATGTAATGCACCGGCGACATTTCAAAGATGCATGGTAGCAATCTTCCATGACATGATTGAACAATGCATGGAAGTGTTCATGGATGATTTTTCGGTTTTCGGAGATTCGTTCACCACTTGTCTTTCTAACTTGAACAAGATGCTCACCCGATGTGAAGAATCGAACCTAGTTCTGAATTGGGAAAAATGCCATTTCATGGTAAAAGAAGGCATAGTTTTAGGACACCGTATATCCAAAGCTGTAATTGAAGTTGACAAAGCAAAAGTTGAGACCATCTCAAAACTTCCACCACCCACCTCTGTTAAAGCCATCCGCAGTTTTCTAGGACACGCCGGGTTCTACCGTCGCTTTATCAAAGATTTCTCTAAGATATCCCGACCTATGACTCATCTCCTCGAAAAAGATACGCCGTTTGTCTTTACAGACGAATGTCTCAAGGCCTTCGATCATCTGAAAGATCTGCTTGTCCATGCACCGATCATGGTTGCTCCAGACTGGAGTCTCCCATTTGAAATCATGTGTGACGCCAGTGATTTCGCAGTCGGAGCAGTTCTGGGACAGCGGAAGGAGAAACAGTTTCAACCAATATACTACGCCAGCAAAACGCTCACTGACGCCCAAGAAAATTATACAACTACAGAAAAAGAGCTGCTAGCGGTAGTATTTGCTTTTGATAAATTTCGTTCTTATCTAATCTTGTCCAAAACTATTGTCTATACAGATCACTCAGCTCTGAAATATCTTTTTAAGAAGCAAGATGCTAAACCTCGCCTTCTACGATGGATTTTACTCCTTCAAGAATTCGACATCGAGATCAAAGACAAAAAAGGAGCAGAAAACGTCGCGGCGGACCATCTCAGCCGATTAGAAAATCCTTCAATGGATAAGTTGCACGAAAAAGACATTCAAGACCAGTTTCCAGAAGAACAACTCATGCATATTGGTAGATACCATCAAGGGTCACGATCTACTAATGATCCCTGGTATGCTGACTATGCCAATTATTTGGTGGGAAAAATTGTACCTAAAGGGATGCCAACCTCTCGAAGACAAAAATTCTTCCGCGATATAAAGTATTACTATTGGGACAACCCTTTCCTCTTTAAGGTTTGCCCTGATCAGATCATTAGAAGATGCGTTGATGGGAAAGAGGCAGAACACATCTTACACCAAAGCCACCATGGACCTACTGGAGGACATCACGGTACCAACATGACCGCAAGAAAAGTGTACGATGCCGGCTTTTTCTGGCCAACCATATTTCGAGATGCATACGATCTGGTGAGATGCTGCGATATCTGCCAAAGACAAGGCAATATAATAGCTCGGAATGAAATGCCACTCACAAACATCTAGGCCGTGGAAATCTTCGATATCTGGGGATTAGATTTCATGGGACCATTCCCTAAATCTAACGGTAAAGAATACATCTTAGTTGCAGTCGACTACGTCTCCAGGTGGGCCGAAGCCCAAGCTCTCCCAACAAATGACGCCAGAGTGGTAACCAAGTTTCTCAAAAAGCTATTTAGTCGATTTGGAACTCCAAAAGCAATAATTAGTGATCGTGGTACACACTTTTGCAACGTTCAATTCATGAAAGTTCTGCAACAGTATGGTGTCACTCACAAAACATCAACAGCTTATCACCCCCAGACAAATGGGCAAGCTGAGGCAACAAATCGAACTTTGAAAAGAATCTTGGAAAGAACCGTTGGTAATCATGGGTACAAATGGGCTGAAAAATTAGATGATGCATTGTGGGCATTCAGAACCGCCTATAAAACACCATTAGGAACCACACCATATCATCTAGATTATGGCAAGGCATGTCACTTACCAATTGAGCTGGAATATAAAGCATACTGGGCTTTGAAGAACTGCAACCTAGATATTTCTACAGCTGGAGCAAATAGACGAATGCAGTTGAATGAGTTAGCCGAACTAAGGGATCAGGCATATGACAGTTCGTTAAACTTCAAAGAACGAACTAAGAAAATTCACGATGCTAAGCTGAGGCCCTCACGATTCAAAACAGGAGATAAAGTGCTGCTTTTCAATTCGCGATTCAAGAAATTCTCTGGCAAGTTCAAAATCAGGTGGAGCGGACCATTCATAGTATCAAAGGTATTTCCTTACGGTGCAGTCGAACTCGAGGCACCGGAAGGTAATTTTAAGGTTAATGGTCATCGCTTAAAGCATTACTTCGAAGACTTTCCCATCAGGGAAGATGTCTTTATCTTTGAACCACCGTGAGTCGACAGAAAGGTACAAAGAGTCAAGCTAGAGACTCGTAAAACAAGCGCTCTTGGGAGGCACCCCAAGCCTATCTTTATTTATGTCATTTTATTTTTTAGTTTATTTTTATTAAGTATGGTTATCTCTAAACTAATAAAATTGCAGGCTTGCCACTTATCTGACTTCGAATTGCAAAATCCGAGATAAGTGTTGTTCATTAACTATCACTGTTAGCATTACCTGTTTATTTTATCTTGTTTCATGATGGACGCTATTGACGCTGATCATGTAGCTGCGAGACCACGCAGACGACACAGACCCCGTAGACGCAGAGTACAGAGAGCGGCTATGCTGACCATCACTGAGGAGGACCTGACTGATGTCCCGATCACTCACGAGGAGTTGCCCGATGAGGGGCCCTCATCACCTTTGCCAGCCCACGTACCCACTTTCGAGTACGGTATCACTACGGCTGACCCAGCTGCTTCGTGGGCCCTCTTTCGGACACTCTCCATCCAGCACGACATCATGTCCTCTATCTGTGAGCGGCTCGAGATTCCGAGACCTGATGCCATTCCCTTCAGGCTTGGCCCAGATCCAGGACCATCTCGACTTCCATGGTTCTTCTGTCCTCCTGCTGATCCACCTGTTCTCTCTACTGCTGGACCTTCCACTGGCCCCACTACCGCAGCTGCTGATCTTGCTCCAGCATTACCCACAGGATTTGCATCACCAGATCACGGCCTCACATAGCAGCTTCTGGCTAGCTTTGATGCTCATACTTCTGTCACTTCCTCTGACGAGATCGTGAGTCAGGCTATGGCTGATATGGATTTCTCCATTCCATCCCCGACTTCTGTTTTCGACAGGGATGTTGAGGCAGAGTTTGATCCTGACACTGATGACCTACTTGATGATTACTAGATTTTATCTTTATTATTTACTTCCTGTATTATAACTCTGTACTTACGCTTTAGACTTGTTACCTAGATGAGATACTATGATATGTGTGTCGTGGTTTATTGCAGAATTCAGCTTTGTGTGGAATGGATGATCTTAAACGAGCCTGGTCCTTAAAAATCCAGCAATTCACTAGCACCACTCCTGCACAAACCTGGTCTATTCCAGTAAACACAAATGGGGAGTCTCTCTGTTCCTTTCTCCCCGTTTCAATTATGTTTATTATGCCTATGTTAGTACATTTAATTTTTGTACCTCATCCTAAACTTATCACTAAGTGTGGGATTCCAGCCCAAATTAAACACTTGAGAAACATCTACTTACATGTTCAAACTCTAAGTGTGGGATTTTACTAAGTAAAATCTCTACTCAAGAGAACATTAGGGACAATGTTCCTCTAAGTGTGGGATGGTAGGTATAGAATACCTTAATAGGTGATTTTTTATGTCCAATAGTAATCTTTCTCTCAAAATTTTTCAAAAATAAGGTCAAATTTTTTCAAAAATTAATGAGTCTAACTCAGTTTTTGAGTCTCAGATACTACTAAAAGAAACCATTTTCAAAATATAAGTATGATATTTCTAAAAGCCTAAAGGAAATAAGGTAGAAATTGCTTAAACAAGAAGTAATAATCAAAGGAACATGACTAGACACATACAACCCTTTGCAGTGAGGTATCTTGAGCCCAAAAGCATTCATCTTTAATGCTTCACTTTCAATTCTTGTGTGTATGCCGATGTCTGTATCTCTGAATTAGAACTTGCTCTTGACATACGTTTCGAGACCATATTGGTGTGTACCGTACGCGTTATAGGTGCAATTAAATGACCTTGACATTCCTTAGGACTTAACCCATTTCTTACATATCTTTTCAAGCCCAAAACCCTTTCCGATGCTCATTTTTAGTATCGAAGATCCACCTAGTATACCCTGTTGAGCCTAAACCCTTCGTTTCTTCAAAACCCTAATTTTCACCCACTTCCCAAAAATTACCTCCAAACTTATCTTGGAATTTCTGAGGTTATGAAGAACAACCTTTTAGAATATCTGTTTCAAATATCCTACTCATTAGCATTCTCCAAAATCAAGCTTTTCAACAAATGGTGCGGGAAAATTAGCACACAATAGAACTATAAGGACGATGGTGCGGGAAAAATTAGCACCTGGAAAAGAATCAAAATGATCAAGATAAGAGGAAAAGATTTCTAAAGGATTCAAAATATAAATTCCTTGGAAATTCTCTAAAAGAAATTCTGAAGAAAAGAAAAGAAAAGAAAATAGCTCCGCAAATAAAGCTGAAAGTTCAAAGCATTGCTCTTCATGAAAAAACCGGCAAAAAGCTGAAACAGCTACCAACTCTCCGCTCCCCTCCGTTCTAAATAAAGTTGTTCATAATCTCGGTGATTTTAGGATAAGCTAAACACCCTCACAAACCACTATCCATACCCTTCACCCTCACCAAACATTACAACCCTCTGAATGTCTTGAGATAATTAGCACCGTCCTCACCTAAGTGGTGGAGATCCGATTCTCGATCAAGCCTATGACGATGAGTGCAGCATGACTGGCTACTTTGAGCGATTTCGTTTGAGCTAGATTGATAGGAAACCCGATACACTTTGAGTGAATTGAGTGACCACCTATAGTGAGATCGCCTAGTCATGTGTACCCCAAGATCATGAGATTTGGATGTACGCCTAAGAGAATCTCTTCTTGTTTATGGAAGGATCATCTTATCCTCCTCCACACTTTTAGAAGTAACTGACTTATATGAGGAAATGCTAATCTCGGAACATATTCTTTGACTCGCCCCTAAAAACATGACCTAAAAATATTTTTCAGAGAGTTGTTACTTGAGGACAAGCAACGTCTAAGTGTGGGATAACTTGATGTGACGTAAAAAGTCATGTTTTTAGAAGCTTTATTCCTCACATTTTGTACCTTTCTTTAGTGAAAACATTCCAAAACATTGATTATTTACTAAAATACACTAAAGTGGTTCAAAAGTAGACGTTGTGATAAAAATCACTGAAAACACTCTAAAAATGCACAAAACACGGCATTTTAATACAGGCCGATTCCTCCGATCTCATTTTCCTGTCAAGACACACTTCCTAACTTCTACCATCTGTTGTACAGGTAAAATCGAGACGGAAAAATCTGGAATCAAGTGAAACGGCCAAAGGACGGAGAAACCACTACGCTTTCAGAGCCATTAAAAGTCATTTCGGATACGCCTAAGCTCTACACATCCAATTTCTATGAGATTGGCATCATTAGAAGCGTAACGGAATTACGAAACCACAGGCAAAAGAATCAAGTCAAACGGACGCATAACGAAGGAGATACGGACGTTTTAAGCAACGAACGAAATCAGACAGAGCCCGTATACGGCCCCACACACCGTATACGGCCCTTGTGAGAACGTATACGGCCCTCACTACACCGTATACGGCCCCTACAAGGCCGTATACGGCCCCTGCACCCCCATATCGTGCTTCGTTTGCTTGTACGTGCTGCTTCGTGAGTTGTACGTGCGATTTTATGCTTTGCCTATAAATAGTGGACACCCCTCACTTCACCAACATACCAACTTTCTCATCTCATTTCTTCCTTACACTTTCTCTCTCACACACATCACTCTCTCTCTAGTTTCTCTCTCTAAGGGATTTTCTCTCTCTAGAATTGAGCTAGTTAGAGAGATAGTTAGGTAGAGGTAGCTTTTAGCTTTTGTACGGAGGCACTCCAAGACATTGTATTTGCGAAGATCTGTCTGTAATAAATTCGTATCAGGTTCTATTTATATATCTCTTACTTTCCAATTTTAAACATGTGTTGCTTTGTTTATGCTTGTTTAGGATTGTATGCTAGATATATAATGTTAGGCTAGACATTTCTTTGTGTTTACTATGATGTAGTTATGTTAGAATAGTCAAAATGTTTATGCCATGCTGTTACTCTGCCCGTGTTACTTTAAACTGTGTATGAACTTGTAAACTGAATCTCGAATGTTTATCTATCCAACCTATGCTGTGGTTAGAAGCTTCCTGCTAGAACTTGGCCAATTACTAGTGGTACGTTCTCTACCTATTCTATACTTGATGATCAATGAACTTGGTATGGCCGTGTTCTCTAGGT
The DNA here is from genome assembly GCA_949592205.1 of Helichrysum umbraculigerum. NCBI lineage: Eukaryota > Viridiplantae > Streptophyta > Magnoliopsida > Asterales > Asteraceae > Helichrysum > Helichrysum umbraculigerum. The sequence goes on along the minus strand of CATIUR010000003.1, from coordinate 56,068,174 downwards.
TGAAACAAATCATAAGAGACACGGAGCGTAGGATTAGAGATAGGTTAGATTCATGTTTATCTGTTATATATCTTTGAGAGAACTTTCGGGATATTTATGATTTAATTATTGGTTATCTGCTATGCTAGGATTACGGTGTTCTGTTATGTGTTACCCTATCGCATGTTCTTGTTTGATTGTTGCCTTAGGAATGATGCATGCTAGAGTTATCCCCTTGGTTCATATCAGTAACTGTATAATTAGGTTTTCAGACACAGAATATTGGTTTACACAGTGGATTAATATGCATGGAATAGTTGTGATGATTTATATCTGTAATGCTGAACAATTTAACTGACCGTTAGCCCGATTATCTCAACTTGGTCTGCGGGATTATCCCCGTTCGTGTTCTTGTTCAATCAACAATTCACGCTACGATACAGACGTCTCTGATGACTGTGACTGGGGACCAGGATTCGAGGATAGTCGTCGGTTAAATTGGTCTGTACATTTGGGAGAACTTCCGGTGTATCTGACTTCTATAACTGCTATCCACGTGACATGTTATTTATCTGATTGCGGACAACTCTACGTTAGATATTTAATAGGATCGTAGTTGTAGCTCATTAGGATATAGGAAATCTGCGGGAGTAATGTGGAACCCTAATTAATGTAACGGAAAAACCGTAAAACGCCCTATTACTCGGTATAGTGCTGGAAACACCCATTTGTGGAGTACAAACGTATGGAAGCCGCGGAACGGTCGTAGGTACAATACTTTGCATTAATTATGTTTCTATCCTCTCCGGATTAGTCATCACATCTAGTAGCCTTACCCTTGACTATTCATCAATAACATTTAACGAAATCATAGTAAACACTCGCTTATCCTCTGTTGACCGAGTCTCCGTACAAACCTATTTAGTTCTGTTTTCTTTATTTAATTAGTATTTAGTTATAAAAACCAAACCTATCCAAAAGCTTTTAAAACCCCCTAGCTGAATCTCCAAAGATAATAAAACTTCCTAGACTCCCATGCCCGTTGTAGTTTGAAGAACGACACCTGAGTCATACATACCACTTGCTGCCCTTTTAGGTCTGTCAGTAGTATACAGCTTAGGATTCCCCTGCTCTACAAATTTAAAACCCACTGTTCGCCGCTTCTATTGCTGTTGGATCAACGACCGGAATCAAATCCGTCCGACCAATAGGGGCACGACACTGTCGCACCCCCAAATTTAAGACGCGGAAGCGGTTCGGGTCGGGGCGCGACTAATCAAATATCAAAGCACACAAGATATAGCAAACGAATCTACATGCATCGTTTCAACAAAATATACTAATATAAGAAATATTTACAACGTTTGAAGCTATACATAGCTCGTGTTCTGAAAATAAGAGATTCCAATACATAAATACTTTTACAAAATATATTAATGCAATTAAATCTCTAATGTCTGCATGCTGACTCGAGCTATAGTGATCCTGAGGGCAGTCCAATCCTACTGCTAAGTACCTATGATACATGCTAAAATGGGTCAGCGAAACGTTGGTGAGCTCACAGGTTTGTATATCAAATAGTATCGTATGAACCGCAAGATTTAAATACAGATTTGCAATCAAGCAAATGATAATGTATACAGCCATGAGCACATAGTCTGAGCCTTAATCGAGGTGGTCAGGATCCACATTCAAGGGCCTGATCGATGGTGCCTCCCCACGAGTGCCTAATCTACACTCGCAACTTCAAATATTAGTACATCCGTTTAACCAGTTAGTGCATGCTAACCCGGATGAGGAGGGTCAATCCTATATGGTACCATATACTAATATTCGCGCTACCGAAGTATTACCAAACTATGCTGATGGAGGGCTTTGAAATGATTAGTGAAATAACTCATGTAGTATATGAAAAGTTTGTACTTGCGTTCATATTGTAAAAATGACGAGCAGTATATCACACCCCTGAGAAAAATAGTAAAGTAGGGGGCTATGAGACTCACCTGAGTCTGAGTGCGTTTATCTCTATAAACGTGAGTTGCTTAACCAAGCAAAGATGTCCGAAGACTGTAACCTGAGGGTGTCCACGACACGCGATGGTTATAAACGTGAGTAGGTATCTATAAAGACTACCTTTGTAGTTGTTCGTTCAACTAGAATGTCCAAATGACTACGATTTGGTTGATTGAATTTTGCTTTGATCACGTGTACGACCCGTTGGTGATTGTTTGTAATAATAATCTCGACATTATCATTTTGATTTTGAAGTATTATATTTAAAAGTGTATTCCAAAGTGCTTTAGAAGTCTTGGGATAATAAGTTTTTGAGATTGTACAAGTTCGACACTTAGTGTGAAAACAGTTTGCAAACTTTCTGTTTTCTGCGACACTTAAAGCGGCATTTAATAGTTTTCGGCGACACTCAATCAGTGTCGCATAAAATGTGAAATCTGTATTAACGGCAACACTTAGTGAAGTGTCGCAGATGGTAGCGACACTTGGTTGCGACACTGAAGGCAGTGTCGTATAAAGTATAAATGAATTGTAGGCGACACTTAGACAAGTGCCGCAGGTTTCGGGTTTTCGATTATGGCGACACTTAAGCAAGTGTCGCTAGTGTACAGTTACGAAAATAGGTGTCACTTCGATGAAGTGTCGCCGGGAAGTGTCGGGTATTGAATTTGCGACACTTAAGGAAGTGTCGCGAAAAGAGGGTTTCTACGCGGCACTTAGGTAAGTGACGCAGAATTAGGGTTTTTACGCGACACTTAGTGCGACACTTAAGGAAGCGTCGCAAAACTGCTGCGACGCGTGCGACACTTGAATCTGATGGCCTGATTTTGAGTCGAAAACGAGTTTTCCGATTTTCGTTTAGTCCGACTCTTTTACCCAACCAATATTTGGACATTTTAAGCTTAAACAAACCACAAACAAGTAAATATAAGTGAAATATGAGAGTTTCGAGTTTTGTCGGAAAACTTACGAGTTGACGCCGGAGAAATCCAAAAAGATAGAAAGGTAGATCGTGATGAGGTGATCGTTTTTCTTCAAAGAGGCGGGATGATCCGAGTGCGTTTGGTGGTGTTATTTAGTGATTTAAGGAGGTTGTGGTGGTGTGGTGGTTTGAGAGAAAAAGGAAGAGGAGAGAGAGTGGGGAGGTGATAAATGAGAAAAGAAAGTGAAAGGGATGGGGTTTTGTTGAAAGCCTCCTCCTTTTTCGTTCTCGTGTTCGTGCTCCGTGTGGTGTTCGTTTTCCCGGTTGTTTCAACGTTTAAATATTTATTTTATACTTTTAAATACACGTTTTAAAATACTATTAATTACTCAATATTTTTGTTGAAATAATTCACTAATTACTTTACGACTAGGTTATAAAATATAATTTAACTTGGTTTCGTTTGTTTGCGCGTTAAATCTTTTAATCGCGAAATTGTTAATTGTACAATACGAAATGAATATGAAATATTATCAAAACAATATTTTAAATACGATAGTATTATTAAATAATGTTAAATTACTTAATAAAATTGTTCACCAACGTCTGTATTTATTGAACCGAATTGCATTCGATTTAAATTGCGTACGATTTAATCAAATCGCATAATCGTATATATTCATCAATATATAATTTTGATACATTAATTACCCGAACCAAAGGACTAATTACATGTATTACAAAGGATCAGGCACTAATCACTAGTCCTAATTTGGCGGGTGTCACAATTACGATGTGGCTCCTCTTTCAGTTGAGATGATACAAAGTCTCTTTCGCCTACCCATCCTGAGATAAACGAAAGAAAAATGAATTATAGAGCTACATAAACACGACATACAATACACATTACACAAATCATGATTTAGTGCATAAGATTTACAATTAAAAGTTAACGTTTGTTACACAAAGATTATTGCATAACACATGTATATAAAATAAAATTAAAGAGCTCGAATCACACAGCTCCAATAAAGTTCAGTCTGGCAAAATAAGTATTGAACATGAATTTTATAAATACTTACATGAAAAATGGGATTGTGAAATACTTTGATTAAAAATTAACCCAAACACATAACACTACAATACTAAAGCTTGGACCATCAAATGAGCAAAACAAAAATGTGTTATATAGATAACAATAACAGATCATAAACAAAGAGACTCATTTTAAAGATATAATAATAACATTAGATTCATCTAAAGAGACCCAAGAAATGAAATAGCAGATAAATTTGCACCATATCTGACCCGAACACCAAGTTTCTAAACTACATTATACATCAGATTCTACAAATTAATTCAAAGCCTAAAAGATCCTAAAATTAAAGAGACATTCACAATTAATTAAAAATAAAATCAATCACACGTACAAGTAATAAACAACCCATCCCATTCTCTGTTTCTTTAGTTTAACAAATTTCTACTTTTAACTAAATGATTGAAAAGAAACAACAAGTGGATATGCCTTTCATGGTGCTATGTACGTACACAATATTTACAGTACTAATTTAAAATCAACATTCACAAACCCTAGAGCGATATTATAGTTTTAAAGCGAAATCCATAAAAACAAACAATCAATTGAACCTTAGAACAACAAAGTTAAACATAGAAAACGTAAATTACTTGATGAGATAACTGACGCGCCACCAGCGGTCGGTTAGGAATTACCCTGTCGTTGCACCGACTACTAGTGATGTGTCAGTGGAGTTTTAAATTTGTAAATGATGGGGCCTAAGTTTACTAGTGTTATTGATAACACTCAAAAAGTCAAGTTTTTAAGTGTCATTATCTCACCTTTTTGGCCCAAATTATGATGAAATTATCCAAAATAAGCACTATATCATTAAAACTCATAACATGGCCAAAATATAGACAACTGTCGTCACCCCTATCAGTCGGTCGGATTTGACTCCGGTCGTTGTTCCAACAGCAACAGAAGCGGCGGACAGTGAGTTTTAAATTTATATGAGCTGGGGCTCAAACTATAAGTACTACCTACCTTGGGAGCAAGCAGTAAGTATAACTCGAGGTCGTTCTTAAATCGGAGCGAATTGAAATGAAGCGGGTCACCAAAGATAATGGTTGCAATTAGGATGGGGGTAGGTAGATAAATCTTGGATTGATTTGGTTTTCTAATTATCCTAAATGCAGAAAAGTAAATAACGAGAAATGAAATTAGGGTTTAAGCAGACAGGTAGAGATGTGATTGCTGAAACTTGAATACTAGGGTTTCGGGATGATGTTCATTATAAAATTGATTGGAGATTCACCAAATAAAGAGTAGACATACTTTTGGTGTAAACACTAGGACCCTACGTTCAGGTGAAACCCTAGAAACATATGTCACTGGAATCCTAGGTTATCATGATTCTGATCAGATCAGGCTGTTTTCAAACTCTCATGAGCCTTTGCTTAACTAAGACAAAGTCACCCTAAATGTTCTAGGGATCAGGCATAAGGCAACAGACCGCAATTGTATTTACTGACCTTTCTTAACACCTAATCGTCTATTTACTTTCATTATAGCAAATACTGATTGTATCCTGTGTATGTTAAACTATTGGTGTGATTAGGGTTTTGCATGTCTAGGTATATGATTGACACTACCCTGTATTGTTTCAATTGAAGCACATACTTAACCATCATAAATATAGACCCTCCTTTACAGTCAGGCGTTCATCCCTAGGAATAATCACGGTGTACAGGGCAATAAGGCATTTCCACAGTGTTCCAAACCCTAGATGTACTGACGGTGTACTGGGCATTTAAGCATTTCCACAGTGTTCCAGATCTTAGGTGTACTAACGGTGTACACTGCAACAAGCATTTCCACAGCTTTGATTCCTAGACCACAGTTCTAGAAGGATCACTTCTAGGTAATTCACGATGAAACAATCCATGGCATTTCCTTAGCTTCCACGTATTTGTACTCCACACGAGGTGTTTCCAACGCTATACGAAGTACCGTGCCTTTTAAAGGAAAGTTCATAGTTTCATACTGTAACTGGAGATAACTGTATATTCATAGTATTAGGGTTGATCAGATCCTATCCTAGGGCAACAGTCACGTGAAAGTCTGGAAAGGGTGATGAGAGACTAGATCTATATTCAGGATAAGCTTAACCAGATACACAGCATAACAATTTCCAATCGTATAAATGAAACATTAATTTAACATCATCCCTACTCCTAATATCTACATTTCAACAATCACAATATTAAACTACTCTATAAACATGGCAATATGCAGAATACAAACTGAAATAACATAAAGCACAAGCATTATAACAGTAAGTAAAGTTTAGATATCACCGGGAATACAGCAGCGTAATACTGAGGATTACAAATAGTCTGAACTTGAAAAGCTCGTTACAACAAGATTACCAAGCTAAAACTTCCTCTAGACTCGAACCGTAAGCTCAACCCTAACCTTTCTCCTCTAACTCCTAAGAGTAGTGCTAGAGAGAGAAAGTTAGAGAGAGAAAGTGAAAGAAAATGAGAGAAATGAAAATGAGAGAAATGTGAAAGTGTGTGAATGTGTTGAGGTGTGTAAAATGAGGAGGAGTGATCCCCTATTTATAGGCAAAGCTCAAAAATCAGCCGTACAACTCGCGAAACAGCACGTACAAGCAAACGATGCACGATACGGGGTACAGGGGGCAATATACGGCCTTGGTAGGGCCGTATACGGTGTATACAAGGCCGTATATGGTCTGTATATGGCCGTATACTGTTCCCTAGGCCGTATACGGTGTCCGTCTAATTTCGTTCGTTGCTTAAAACGCGCGTATCTCCTTCGTTATGCGTCCGTTTGACCCGATTCTTTCGCCTGTGGTTTCGTAATTCCGTTATGCTTCTAATGATTCCAAATTCACTGAAATTGGATGTGTATAGCTCAAGCATAGACGAAATGACTTTATAGGGTCTGATACTGCTCAGTCTTCTCCATTCTTTATCCGATTTGCATGATTCTTGATTTTCCCGTCTCGATTTTACCTGTTTTATCATATGATGAAGTTAGAATGTGATCTATATAAGGTAAATGAGGCCGGGTGATTTTGTGCACGTTTATTCGTCCTGATTTGCTTGTTATTTGGACGTTTTAGGTGATTTTTGCAGCAACGCCTATATTTAGACCACTTTAGTGAAATTTAGTAAATAATGATCATTTTGGAATGTTTTCACTAAAGTTACGTCCAAAAAGTGCGGAATATTGCCCTTAAAAACATGACTATTTGAGTCACATCAAGTTATCCCACACTTAGGCGTTGCTTGTCCTCAAGCAACACTCAGTTAGAAAAACATTTAAAATGAGGTTTTTAAGGGGTGAGTCAAAATAATTTCAAAATGATACCACTTCTAATATGACTAAGACTGTTTAAGAATAAGGGAAAGGATAAGATGATCCTTTCAGAAGCAAGAAGCAATTATCATCAAGCATACTACCAATTCTCGTGATCTTGGAGTACACATGACTAGGCGATCTCACTATAGGTGGTCACTCAATTCACTCAAAGTGTATCGGGTTCCCTAACAATCTAGAACAATTGAAATCGCTCAAATAAGCCAGTCATGCAGCACTCATCGTCATACGCTTGGTCGAGAATCGGATCTCTACCACTTAGGTGAGGACGGTGCTAACTATCCCAAGACATTCAACGGGTGGTAGTGTTTGGTGAGGTTTAAGGATATGGGTAGTGGTATATGTTTGGTTGTAAGGGTTTGACTTATCTTAAAACTCAAAGATAGTGAAAAACTTTATTTTAGAACGGAACGGAGTATTTTGTAGCTGCTCGTCTTCTATCGAATTTTTCTTGAGAAGGTGATACTTGAAGCACTCAGCTTTATTTGATGGAACTGTTTCTTTTTCTTTTCTTGATTTTTCTACTTTTTATTTTTCTTTTCTTCTTCAGAACTTCTTTGCCAGAGAATTTCTAAGGATATTTTATGTTGATCCTTTCAGAAATCCTTTTCGGAACTATGATCTTTGATCTTGAACCTCAATTTCTTTTGTCGTGCCAATTTTTCGCACTTTGACTTTTTAGAGTACACAGAAGAGGAAGACTTTAGAGCATAATTGAAGAGGATGTTCCAAAAGATGTTTTTCACGGCCTTAGAAATTCTAAGATAAGGTTTTGGGAATTTTGGGTGAGTAGGGGTTTTGTACGAGGGTTTTTAAGAAATGAAAGGTTTAGGCTCAACAGGGTTTACTAGGCGGATCATCGATACTGAAAGTAAGTATCGGAAGGGTTTTGGGCTTGAAGAGATATGTAAGAATTGGGTTTAAATCCTAAGGAATTTCAAGGTCATCTAGCTGCACCTATACCGCATACGGTACACACCAATGTGGTCTTGAAACGTATGTCTGGAGCAAGTTCTAATTCAGAGATGCAAGCATCGGCACACACAAGAAATGAAAGTGAAGCATTAAAGATGAATGCTTTTAGGCTCAAGATACCTCACTACAAAATAGGGTTGTATGTGCCTAGCCATGCTCCTTTCAGATTATTGTTTCTTGCTCGAGAAATTTCTACCTTATTTTCCCTATATTCCAAAATACCTTACTCATATTTCGAGAATGATTCTTTTCGAAAGTATTTAACTCAAAAACTTAGAGTTTAGTTTCATAATTTAACTCATAATTTTAAATTTTTGAAAAAAATTTGTTTGAAAAATTTGTTATTTGGGAAAACATTTTCTGAGTAATGCTATTTTGGACATAAAAATTGCCTAAAATTATCCAAGGTATTCTATACCTTGCTATCCCACACTTAGAGGAACATTGTCCCTAATGTTCTCTTGAGTTGAGTTTTTACTGGAGGTAAAATCCCACACTTAGAGTTTGAACATGTAAGAAAATGTTTCTTAAGTGTTAAATTTGGGTTTGAATCCCACACTTAGTGATAAGCTCAGGATAGGGTATAGAATATAACAAGCTAACAAGACAGAATATATGTGATCATGAAATGGATAGAAGGTTAAGAAACTCCCCAGATAACGTTTTGAAGCATGTGAAATTTTGCAGGAGAGAGAGTCGAAGTGAGCTTTCTTCTGCATTCTTCTTGAAGGACATCAAGCTTCATACGGGGTTATCCGGTGTCATGTATCCAACGTTATCAGAAATCAACTTCAATTCTTTTAAGTGGCGATCCTTATGGTGTAGAATCCCATACTTTAGGTTTTGAAGAAGTTGGAGTGATTTTGATAAGTGTTTACGGTGTGGGGAGTGATCCCACACTTAGTTCTTTGAAGTGCTTGGATACAAGGAAGTTTTGAGAAGAACGAGGCCCCTCCATGAGATGTTTGAATGTTCCGCAGTCTGCAAATATTGAAAACTGGTTCGGGTTGCCTTTTGACTTCACGGATTTTCTTCTTGAAAGTGCGTCATCTCGCTTTTTTCCACGTTCATACATCACAACATTTCTACTTATTAAACAGAAAGAAAATGAAACATAATAAGTAATAGCATAATGTAAATACGGATAGAGTGATCAACCAACTAGTGGCTGATACAAATAAGTTCCAAAAGTAAGGTTTAACAGTAGCCAAACACAAGATAATAATAATGATAATGTCTGAAACCAAAGTCAGATGATGCAAATGGGGTAGAACTATGAGGCTGGGGATCCCTGGTCAGGTGCATCAATATGCTGAGTAGGAGCTGGTGCTGTGGATGGTCCTATGACTGACTGCTGGCCACTAGATACTCTCTGTCCCTGTTCTTCAGCATTGATCAGTTTGAGCTAAATCAATATGTCTCTGAGGGTAGTTGCTGGCAGTCTCATCGGATCAGTGTAGCCCCACTCTAACAAAATAGCCGAAGTAATCCCAGCTTGCTCTAGTAAGGTCATGTAAGCCTGGCGTAGCATGGTCTCTGTCGGTACAGCTGAGGAAGAGATCGGTCCCAAGTTTAATAGCATCCCGGAAGTGTCAAAAGATACAGCATCCGTGCCCAAGTAGACTGTGTCAGCACGGTAAGATCCACTGGCGACTGGCTGGGCAGGATGAGAAATCACAGGTGCAGACATCACTGGCTGAACTACCGGCATCTCGGCCTCAACTGACTGGACCTGCTCTGGTACTGGTGTGGTCCGGATAGCGCGTGATGGTGTATGGGTGGTATGTGATGGGATGGATGTATGTGGTGGTGTTATGGCTGGTGGTGGTGGACCGCATCGGTACAAGTAAGGCTCTGGGTCAGGAATACCAAGTTTCCTGGAAATCAACAGCTGATGGGAACGGCTAACCTGAAGAGCATGCAAAAGATAATACTGTGTCAGCGAGGTCACTGGATCTGTGTAGTGAACAGTAGCCTGAGCTGGTGGCTCGGCTGTCTCAGCTCCTCTATGCGGGACACTAGCATGAGTAGCAGGTGCTCGGGCTCTATCAGATGGGCCATCCTCAGTATCTGCAACAGGTGAGGATCCTCTAACACGCTTCCCAGGGAGACGACATCCTGGAATGATCTGTTTGGTGTTCTTCCATAGGCACTGTCTCTGCTCATCTACCTCAACAAGATGGATCAACTTGCAGTAGTCCAAGTTGAATGGCAAAGAACGAGAACAAACAGTAAACTCCTCAGTGTGGGCCTCAGTCAACAATCCCATACTATACAACAATCTAGTAATGATCGACCCCATGAACATGTGCCTATCCATGTCTGTCTCAGCTCCAAGTCTCTCAGCGATCAAGAAAGCAACATTCAGATTCTTTCCTCCTATGATTGCTTCCATGAACTTCAATTCTTCGGCACTCACAGCACCACCTTCCTTCTTTCCAAATATAGAACATGCTAACAACTTGTGAAGGATGTGATGAACCGGCTTGATGAAAGTGGATGACTTAACACAGCTCCTAAAGTTTGATCCTGCTAAATCCATCCAAATATCCTTATGGTTCCTGTTTGGTAGGCAGGAGATGTCGTGAACACTGTTTCTGAACCATGCAGAGTTGACCTGAGATTATGTATATAAACCAAGATACACTCCCAAGTCGGCAACTGAGATATGATGAATCTGTTCCTGAAACCTGAATGAAATCTTTCTTTTGTCGGATACGCTCATTTTTGGGTTCAGCTGGTAAGTCATCATGAACTCTGTCACTACTTCTCGGTATGCATACTCATCTATATCGAAGAGACGGAGAAAGGCATTGTTCACTTGACCATCGGTCTCATACATCAACAAACTCTTCAACTCATCCCTGATCCCTAGCTTAATCATGTCTTTCCATACCACATATCGATTACTGCCTATCGGTCGCTGCAACCACCGGCGAATGAGTGACCTATTTGTCACACCCCGCCAAACGGTAATTACAATTACGTAGAGTGGTTTGCGGAAGCTTAGTGACGTGGCGGGGCTGCGAGCAGTAATAACAACCAACAGATACATACATACTCAGAGCATATGGATATCGCAGAACGAAATAGATTAAGATGCCATTAGTTAAAGTTTTACAAAAGGTTACCACTTGGAAAGTAGTAACAGTAATAATAGTAGTTGAAATCAGTATTTCATAAAATACATAATATCAAAAGTAGATTTCATAGGTATGACTGCAATAGTTGCAGTTATACAGAGGAAATCCAGGTGTCCCAAAAGTAGTGGCATCCTAACAAGTCCAGGGTAGTCCGTCCTGATAATGCATGCAGATCTTACTTACGCTGCTAATTCCCTGAAAAACATAGAGTAAAACGTCAACAAAATTGTTGAGTGAATTCACAAGTTTGTTCGTTATGTAGGAAACACAAGTTAAACATTTAAGAATAACATTTCCAAATAAGTGTTGTTTGTCAAGTAGGAAACACAAGTTATTAACAAATAACATTTCCCAAATCAGTTGTAGTTGTAGTAGGAAACATAAGTTATTAACAAATAACATTTCCAAATCAGTGTACGTAGGAAATCACTTCCTAAACAATAGTTTTGTGGGAATATTTAGACGGTGATCCCTTGAAAGGTGAGCTAAACCTGTCAAGTAAGGTAACCCGATCTAACCCTATAACCAAACCACAACCCTAATCTGTTGTTGTTTGCCATGCTGGACAATTAAGTATACGCTCCCAAATCCGTAGGAGGGTCGTCACGGCGATAGTACTATCCGTATACTCAGTGGCTAGAGTCACCTAGCTAATGGTTATAGTCTGTAGCCATAAGGTCTTTTATGCACTACATCGTTCAGTCTAGATCCGTACCAAGATTCGTTGCCTAAATTCCCAAAATAGTTATGAAAAACATTTCATAAAACATAGTTCAAATAGTTGTGTGAAATACCCTTTCACAAATAGTTCAAGTATGAAGTACCCCTTCATAAAACACAGTTCAAATAGTTGTGTGAAATACCCTTTCACAAATAGTTCAAGTATGAAGTACCCCTTCATAAAACACAGTTCAAATAGTTGTGTGAAATACCCTTTCACAAATAGTTCAAGTATGAAGTACCCCTTCATAAAACACAGTTCAAATAGTTGTGTGAAATACCCTTTCACAAATAGTTCAAGTATGAAGTACCCCTTCATAAAACACAGTTCAAATAGTTGTGTGAAATACCCTTTCACAAACAGTTCAAGTATGAAGTACCCCTTCATAAACAGTTCAAGCAAATACATACAGTATTTAAAGCAGTTGTCGCATGTGGTTATACATACGATTTCTATGTTTTCCACCCCGAGTTTTAAAACATTAAAACATGGAAAAGGGGTTTGCGAACTCACTGTGAGTGCTCGGATGTGAATGCTAACGAGATAAGATAGCGTAGCCCAAACGTAGTCAACCTATACACAATAATGTATTAACTATAAGTACTATATTTTACTTACGTTAATAGTTCGTTTGTTTGAAGAAATTATCAATTTCTTAAGTTTGTGTATGTCGTTGATGATTGTTGTTTGAAAATAAATAATATTTTCCCAAGTTATGTTTGTTTGTCGAATCGTCCAAAATGTGTAAGCATATATACATATATACTTATATAGTTGCATATATATATTCTCGCATATATATATATTATTGTTCGTACGCATTAAATAAGTCCAATGTCCGTAATCATAGTTTGTCTCGTTTTATAGTGTCATTCAACAATTTATCGTGTCTCGTATATGTCTTGTACAATTGTAGTCGTTAACGGAATTGCTTTGTGTTTTAAGTTAAAAGTCGAGTTGTTGACCAGACACGGGAATCCGCCGGATTTAAAAGAATCCGCCGGATTTAAGTCAAAAATCGGAATACGCCGGATTCGAGTGAATCCGCCGTATTCAATCGAGTTCGGGGGAATCCGCCGGATTGAATCGAATACGCCGGATTCGTGTGTGTTCATCAGATAGTTCGTGTGAAACTTTGGAATACGCCGGATTCATTTGAATCCGCCGTATTCACCCGTGTCTTTTACTCGTTCATCGTTTTAGCCGAAGGTTTGTGTGCGGTCAGAGGTGGGAATACGCCGTATTCGAAGGAATACGCCGTATTCGACTGGTTTAATAATGGGAATCCGCCGTATTCCCGTGAATACGCCGGATTCATCTGAGCTTCGGTTGGGAATCCGCCGGATTCGCTTGAATCCGCCGGATTCAAAGGTTTTGCAGGTTCTGTTCGTGCAGAGTGTATATGAACTCGAATGTTTTGGGTTTCAAATCATTTGTACATCAAACCCAAACGTTTATACTATCAATATATAGCATTTTAACAACTTATTACATCATTATAACATGTTTTCATGTATCGATTTTGCATTTGAAGTTTTGGGTTTTAAAACCATTTTCAAGAATCACTCATCAATCTTCGAGTTTGTGATGTTATGTAGCTAGATTATGATGTATAAACAAGTTGTATAACGAAACTTTAGCAAAGAAATCAAGGAAATGAAAGTTTCCTTACAATGAGAAATGTGAAGGTGGTGATGATCGATGATGATGATGATGATGATGAAGCTTCTGGCCTTGTGTTCTACTACTTCTGCTGCCTTTGATCTTGTTAAAATTTTTGAGAGAAAGAAAATGAATAATGGTTGTGTGTTTTGCAGAATGATCGAAGTGAGGGAGGGAGTATGGTTTAAAATGAATCGGTCTCCTCAATTATTGACGGTAGGTGCCAAATTTTGGCACCTCAATTTCGAGTACGGGTATAATTATAGCAATATAAAAGTTAACATTTTATATTTTTATTTTTTAAATGCTCTACTGGTTCGTAATATGTTTTCAGAATAATGAGGTTATCATTATTTTTGATAGCTGTACTTTTTTGTACATTTTACTGCGCGTAGTTAATTGAGCGCCAATTTTCAGTAAATTTAGGATTTCATATTTTGAAGTAATGTTCTAACTTCTTCCAAATGAACGAGAAAATTTGCATTTTTATGATTTGACGTCGTATGCGCGTTTTAGAATTGTTTCTGTTCGTGTTATAATACGTTTTATGTTAAACGTATATTTGAACCACTTTATCTATATGTTATAGATATATAAATACTCGTAATTAATAATCGAATTATTAATTATATATTTTGTCACCAACTTTCGTTATTTATTTTGTCGCATTTATTCGGACGCGTATTCGGTAACTTTTCAGCTAAAAATCGCGTAATTTTATAAATTACAATTTATGTAATACTTCATGTATTATTGTTTTGGGCTCGCTAGACTCACATCACATCAAAAGTTTATGTTAACACAATCGTAGGGAATTAGCGTAAGAAATGCATGTAATTAAGTATAATTATATACCTAATTTGGAGGAGTGTCACATTCTCCCCCCGTTAGTGAAATCTCGTCCCGAGATTTAAGTCGAGCCGTGAGTCTCGGTCACGCTCTCAAATAGGTTAGGGTATTTCTTTCGCATTTCATCCTCTCGTTCCCAGGTAAACTCTGGGCCATGTTTCGAGTTCCAACGAACTTTAACCAGTTTGATTCGTTTGTGTCGAAGTTTCTGAGTTTTAGAATCCATAACTTCAACGGGTTCCTCCACAAAGTTAAGTTTTGAGTCAATGAAGACTTCGTCAGGAGGAAGGATAAGTGTTTCGTCAGAAAGACACTTTTTGAGGTTGCTAACGTGGAAAGTATCGTGTATGCTACTAAGCTCTTGTGGTAGTTTGAGCTTATAAGCGACAGGACCAACCCTAGCAAGGATTTCAAACGGTCCGATGTATCGTGGGTTCAGCTTTCCTCGTTTACCAAATCGTGCTACCCCCTTCCAGGGCGATACTTTGAGTAGGACCTTGTTTCCTACTTGGAACTCAAGAGGTTTACGGCGGTTATCAGCGTAACTCTTTTGTCGGTCTCGTGCCGCTTTCAGTCGGCTCAATACTTGAGTTATTTTGTCAGTGGTTTCCTGGACAAGTTCGGGTCCAGATAGTTGTCTGTCGTCCAACTCTGCCCAACAGAGTGACGATCGGCACTTGCGTCCATATAACGCCTCAAATGGTGCCATCTGTATACTCGTGTGATAACTATTGTTGTAAGAAAATTCAGCTAGAGGTAGGTGGGTATCCCAGTTACCTCCAAAGTCTATCACACATGCTCGCAACAAGTCTTCGAGCGTCTGTATAGTTCGCTCACTTTGGCCGTCAGTTTGCGGGTGATAGGCAGTACTCATATCAAGTCGAGTACCCATTGCCTGTTGTAATGTTTGCCAAAAGCGAGAAGTGAATCGTGCATCTCTATCAGAGATGATAGATAGTGGCACTCCATGCCGAGAAACAATCTCTTTAATATAGATTTTTGCTAGTTTCTCCATTCCATCCGTTTCCTTAATAGCGAGGAAGTGGGCTGATTTCGTCAATCGATCGACAATCACCCATATGGCATTTGCTCCCGATGCCGTTCTAGGTAACTTCGTAATGAAGTCCATTGTTATTTGCTCCCATTTCCATTTGGGCAACTCAGGCTGTTGCAAAAACCCAGACGGTTTTTGGTATTCTACCTTTACCTTCGAGCAAGTTAAGCATTTGCTAACGTAGGTGGCAATATCACGTTTCATTCCAGGCCACCAGTAAAAGCCTTTCAAGTCATGGTACATTTTGTCTGCACCAGGATGTATCGAGTAGTTGGACTTGTGTGCCTCGTCCAAAATCAGCTTGCGTAACTCATCTACGCATGGTACCCAAATTCGGTTCATGAAGTACAACACTCCGTTGTCCTTTTTCTCTAATTGTTTTTCCATCCCCTTCAAGGATTCATCCTTAAGGCGCTCGGAGGTGAAAGCAAGTTCTTGTGCCTCGCGAATTTGAGTAATGAGATTCGAGTGGATTGTCAATCCCAAGGCTCGAACTCTTCGAGGTTTGATTCGTTCCTTACGACTCAGGGCATCTGCCACTACGTTAGCTTTACCCGGGTGATACTTTATTTCACAGTCGTAATCGTTAAGTAATTCGACCCAACGTCGTTGTCTCATGTTAAGTTCTTTTTGGTCGAATATATGTTGTAGGCTCTTATGATCAGTGAAGATCGTACACTTTGTACCGTATAGGTAGTGTCTCCAGATCTTCAATGCAAAAACAACGGCTCCCAATTCCAAATCATGAGTCGTATAGTTTTTCTCATGCACTTTTAGTTGTCGTGATGCATAAGCAATGACCTTTTCATTTTGCATCAGTACGCAGCCTAATCCCTGATGCGAAGCATCACAGTAAACAACAAAGTTGTCTACTCCTTCAGGTAGGGATAGTATGGGTGTGCTGCTCAGTTTCTGTTTCAATATTTGGAATGCATTCTCTTGCTTCTCATTCCACTCAAATTTCTTGTCCTTTTGAGTTAATGTGGTAAGTGGTTGGGCTATTTTTGAAAAGTTTGCGAAGAATCGCCTGTAATAGCCAGCTAGACCAAGAAATTGTCGTACTTCAGTTGGGGTTTTCGGTGCTTCCCAGTTGTTGATTGCCTCAATTTTGGATGGGTCTACGTGAATTCCCTTGTCATTTATCACATGACCAAGGAATTGGACCTCTCGTATCCAAAATTCGCATTTAGAGAACTTTGCATAAAGCTTCTCTTTTTGTAGTAGTTCGAGAACAAGCTTCAGATGTTGCTCGTGATCTTCTTTCGTTTGTGAGTATACTAAGATGTCGTCAATAAACACAATGACGAATTTATCCAAATAGGGTTTGCACACTCTGTTCATCAAATCCATGAATACTGCTTGTGCGTTGGTCAGCCCAAAAGGCATGACTAGAAACTCGTAGTGACCGTAACGAGTCCTAAAAGCAGTTTTCGGTACGTCCTCTTCTCGTACCTTAAGTTGATGGTAACCAGATCGTAGGTCAATTTTTGAATAATAACTTGACCCTTGCAGTTGATCAAACAGATCATCAATGCGTGGTAACGGGTATCGGTTCTTGATAGTTACCTTGTTCAGTTCCCGATAATCGATGCACATCCGCATAGATCCATCCTTTTTCTTAACAAACAAAACCGGAGCTCCCCAAGGGGAAAAGCTCGGTCAGATGAATCCCAAGTCTAGAAGTTCTTGCAGTTGCGTAGACAGCTCTTGCATTTCCGAGGGAGCTAGACGATAAGGTGCTCGTGCGATAGGTGCGGCTCCTGGCACCAGGTCAATGTGAAACTCAATTTGTCGTGGGGGTGGCAATCCCGGCAACTCATCAGGAAATACTCCTGGATAGTCGCTTACAATGGGCACATCGTCTATACGTCGCTCCTCAGTTTTCTTTTCTACAATGTGTGCCAAAAATGCTTGGTACCCCTTTCGGATATACTTACTGGCCTTCAAGCACGAAATCATTTTTGTGGTACTTTTTCGTTTCTCACCTTGAACCACAAGTGTTTCTCCTGTTGACAGTGGTAATCGTACCAGTTTATCATGACATATGATTTCAGCGCGGTTCTTAGATAACCAATCCATACCGACTACAACGTCAAAACTTCCCAACTTAACCGGTAGTAAGTCTATTTCGAAGAGATGACCTTCTAACTCCAAGGTACATCCCGGTACTATTTCTCCTGATTCGATCAACTCACCATCGGCTAATTCTATGGTATACTTGTTGTCTAACTTACGGGATTCAAGTTCTAATAGTGGTCTAAACTCAGTAGACACAAAACTTAAATCAGCACCCGAATCAATTAACACAGAGGCATAATGATTGTTTACAAGAAACGTACCAGTGACGGTGTTAGGGTCCTGGCGTGCCTCTTGTGCTCCGATCACGAATGCCCTTCCTTGAGCCGGTTGATTGTTGATGTTGTTGGCTCGGTTATTGTTGTTACCGCGGTTGTTATTGTTGAGCTTAGGGCATCGGTTACGATAGTGTCCTTGCTCACCACATTCAAAACATCCCTGGTTTTGACGCTCAGTGATTGCCCGTGGGGGAGGGTTAGTTTTGCATTCTCGGGTTCTATGTCCCCATGCCTTACAATTTCCACAATACCCACACCCACCTTCGTGGTGTCGGTTACACTTACCACATTTGGGTTTGTTACCCAGATATGGTTTCGATTCGGTGGTAGTGGCAACATATGCTTTCGCATTTCCAGAAGATTTCTTGTTCTGCTGACCCTGACGATCAGTACCACTACCGTTCCACTTTCGCTTTGCACCACCAGAACTACTAACATCAGTACTGTTCGGTTCACTTTTTCCCGACACAGCTTTCTTAATCAGATTTCCCATCCGGACTGCCTCCTCGGTCAAACTTTGTGCTAGAGTAACAGCACTCCTGAATGAGTCCGGTTTAGATGATGTTACCAGACTGCGGATTTGCGGTACCAGACCGTATATGTAGCGCTCGATACGCTTATACTCAGGTGTCACCATGTGTGGCACTAGACGTGCAAGTTCCTGAAACTTAGTGGTGTACCCAGTAATATCAGCACCAATCATGGTGATGTTCCACAACTCTGTTTCTATTTTCTGCATCTCACTGCGAGGGCAGAATTCCTCCAATATCAGATTCTTAAATGTTCCCCATGACATTGAATAAGCAGCTGGTCGACCAAGTGATTGGATCTGACTGTTCCACCAAGTGAGCGCTTTGTCAGCCAAAGTGCAAGCAGCATACTTCACCATACAGTCAGGTGAACAGTCACTAATATCCAATACCGACTCAGTTTTCTCTATCCAGTGAATCATACCAATTGCACCCTCGGTGCCACGAAAAGAAATCGGCTTACAAGCCTGAAATGTTTTGTATGAACACCCTCGGCCAGCATTCACGGTTGTCTCAGTATTAACAGGGGTAGATCCACTGTTGTTAACTACGGGTTCGCGATTACGGCTTGCCTCATATTCAGCAATACCTTCAGCTATTCTTCGTGCGATCATTTGTTCGGTGGTTTCAGTGGGTGGTGGTGGAGGCGTAGTCGTCTTTTGACTGTTTCTAGTGACTCGTCGTTTGGGAGGCATGATTCAGCTCTGCGATGAATAACATGCAGAGTGTTAATGTTGAGATACTGAATGTGAATAGATCAAGAATTCACATTTGATAGAAATGAATGACATGAAAAGATGAATGAACAGAGTTTTACAACAAGTGCCTTACAACTTTGAAACACCTACATGTATCTAGCATAATATAATTACGTTGGCCAGGCGTCATTATATAATGTCCAATACATATTTCTTTTCATTGTCGTTTAACACTGTAAATTTCAGAGGTTCTCAAGAATAATCGATCGTCAAGCTGTAAAATGTTTCAGGGTTTACAAGAGTTGATCACAAAGTGTCGATAAAGTATAGGTTTAATCACAAGTCGACAGTTGTAAGAGGAAATAACATGGTTGATAATAAGCATAATGAATACGAGGCGTAAACCAAGCATACATTATATATTAAAGATCATAACGCTGTTACATGAGTTTAGTACAAAATGAGATGGGATTTCTAATATACCCATCGATGGTTAGCGTTATACAAAAGATGATGGGTTTCCTATACATATACCCATTCTACTAACAAAGTTCCATCCAACATACAGCTAGTCCATAATTAATACATACATCTATTTCCCCAAAAGTAATAGTCTAATATGGTGTAGGCACAACCGCCATACACAGGCCTAACGGAACCATGGTAAATACATCCTAACCGCAACCATCACTGCTGCAGTCATCACACAAACACTAGCTACAATCTCTGACACCCTAGCACGCCTCTCTAAAGCTGCAACGCGTGTACGGGTGGATACTAGACTCTGCCAGTCTGTCTGACGGTGAGTCTCCACAAAATCCATCCTCTGATGGAGCATAGCCATATCCATGTCAGTGCGGGAGGCATCACTCAGTAGCTCCATCAAATCTCTGCTCCTGCTAGATGATATCCTAAACATGGTGTGGACCACAGCCACAAGGGTAGGCACAGTGAGCTCCAGAGGCTCACCAGTGAGATATGCAGATGGTGGTGAGTGGGAGGACTCTCCAAACTCAAAGGTCGAGGGAATACCCTCTAGTGATCTCCACTCTCTCAATACTCGAGGCATCCAATCCAAATGAGAAGGTCGGAGCCTCTTCTGTGGCGGCTCGACAACTGGAACCTCAGTCTCAGTCTCTGGCGCCTTATCGCGCGGCGCGAGTGGTCCCCTGGGAAAATCCCGAACACAGATCCTAGCTGTCATCCTAGGTACAGGCACACGAGAAGTACTCGCGACAGGTGGTGTAGGGGTAGGAGTGACCACAGGTGCGGTCGGAGGTGGTACTAAGTAAGCATCACTAGTGTCATCAGACATAGCTCTCACATGAACTGATGACTCATCCCCTACTATAATCGCGGGACCCTCAAAAGTAGCCTCGGTCGGCTCTTCATCCGAAGCGTAAACATGGTAATGTGATTGACTAGACATACTGTGACAAAAGAAATTGAGTGTGGCGTGTCAGTCGTATGTTAGTTGTATGCAAAGTATGTATGCATGAATGCACAAATGTTCTAGCCAAGGCTATAGTCTAGGTCTCTAAGGTTTTCAGTCACCTAAAGACTTCTAGTTCGCTATAACCAATGGCTCTGATACCAAGTCTGTCACACCCCGCCAAACGGTAATTACAATTACGTAGAGTGGTTTGCGGAAGCTTAGTGACGTGGCGGGGCTGCGAGCAGTAATAACAACCAACAGATACATACATACTCAGAGCATATGGATATCGCAGAACGAAATAGATTAAGATGCCATTAGTTAAAGTTTTACAAAAGGTTACCACTTGGAAAGTAGTAACAGTAATAATAGTAGTTGAAATCAGTATTTCATAAAATACATAATATCAAAAGTAGATTTCATAGGTATGACTGCAATAGTTGCAGTTATACAGAGGAAATCCAGGTGTCCCAAAAGTAGTGGCATCCTAACAAGTCCAGGGTAGTCCGTCCTGATAATGCATGCAGATCTTACTTACGCTGCTAATTCCCTGAAAAACATAGAGTAAAACGTCAACAAAATTGTTGAGTGAATTCACAAGTTTGTTCGTTATGTAGGAAACACAAGTTAAACATTTAAGAATAACATTTCCAAATAAGTGTTGTTTGTCAAGTAGGAAACACAAGTTATTAACAAATAACATTTCCCAAATCAGTTGTAGTTGTAGTAGGAAACACAAGTTATTAACAAATAACATTTCCAAATCAGTGTACGTAGGAAATCACTTCCTAAACAATAGTTTTGTGGGAATATTTAGACGGTGATCCCTTGAAAGGTGAGCTAAACCTGTCAAGTAAGGTAACCCGATCTAACCCTATAACCAAACCACAACCCTAATCTGTTGTTGTTTGCCATGCTGGACAATTAAGTATTCGCTCCCAAATCCGTAGGAGGGTCGTCACGGTGATAGTACTATCCGTATACTCAGTGGCTAGAGTCACCTAGCTAATGGTTATAGTCTGTAGCCATAAGGTCTTTTATGCACTACATCGTTCAGTCTAGATCCGTACCAAGATTCGTTGCCTAAATTCCCAAAATAGTTATGAAAAACATTTCATAAAACATAGTTCAAATAGTTGTGTGAAATACCCTTTCACAAATAGTTCAAGTATGAAGTACCCCTTCATAAAACACAGTTCAAATAGTTGTGTGAAATACCCTTTCACAAATAGTTCAAGTATGAAGTACCCCTTCATAAAACACAGTTCAAATAGTTGTGTGAAATACCCTTTCACAAATAGTTCAAGTATGAAGTACCCCTTCATAAAACACAGTTCAAATAGTTGTGTGAAATACCCTTTCACAAATAGTTCAAGTATGAAGTACCCCTTCATAAAACACAGTTCAAATAGTTGTGTGAAATACCCTTTCACAAACAGTTCAAGTATGAAGTACCCCTTCATAAACAGTTCAAGCAAATACATACAGTATTTAAAGCAGTTGTCGCATGTGGTTATACATACGATTTCTATGTTTTCCACCCCGAGTTTTAAAACATTAAAACATGGAAAAGGGGTTTGTGAACTCACTGTGAGTGCTCGGATGTGAATGCTAACGAGATAAGATAGCGTAGCCCAAACGTAGTCAACCTATACACAATAATGTATTAACTATAAGTACTATATTTTACTTACGTTAATAGTTCGTTTGTTTGAAGAAATTATCAATTTCTTAAGTTTGTGTATGTCGTTGATGATTGTTGTTTGAAAATAAATAATATTTTCCCAAGTTATGTTTGTTTGTCGAATCGTCCAAAATGTGTAAGCATATATACATATATACTTATATAGTTGCATATATATATTCTCGCATATATATATATTATTGTTCGTACGCATTAAATAAGTCCAATGTCCGTAATCATAGTTTGTCTCGTTTTATAGTGTCATTCAACAATTTATCGTGTCTCGTATATGTCTTGTACAATTGTAGTCGTTAACGGAATTGCTTTGTGTTTTAAGTTAAAAGTCGAGTTGTTGACCAGACACGGGAATCCGCCGGATTTAAAAGAATCCGCCGGATTTAAGTCAAAAATCAGAATACGCCGGATTCGAGTGAATCCGCCGTATTCAATCGAGTTCGGGGGAATCCGCCGGATTGAATCGAATACGCCGGATTCGTGTGTGTTCATCAGATAGTTCGTGTGAAACTTTGGAATACGCCGGATTCATTTGAATCCGCCGTATTCACCCGTGTCTTTTACTCGTTCATCGTTTTAGCCGAAGGTTTGTGCGCGGTCAGAGGTGGGAATACGCCGTATTCGAAGGAATACGCCGGATTCGACTGGTTTAATAATGGGAATCCGCCGTATTCCCGTGAATACGCCGGATTCATCTGAGCTTCGGTTGGGAATCCGCCGGATTCGCTTGAATCCGCCGGATTCAAAGGTTTTGCAGGTTCTGTTCGTGCAGAGTGTATATGAACTCGAATGTTTTGGGTTTCAAATCATTTGTACATCAAACCCAAACGTTTATACTATCAATATATAGCATTTTAACAACTTATTACATCATTATAACATGTTTTCATGTATCGATTTTGCATTTGAAGTTTTGGGTTTTAAAACCATTTTCAAGAATCACTCATCAATCTTCGAGTTTGTGATGTTATGTAGCTAGATTATGATGTATAAACAAGTTGTATAACGAAATTTTAGCAAAGAAATCAAGGAAATGAAAGTTTCCTTACAATGAGAAATGTGAAGGTGGTGATGATCGATGATGATGATGATGATGATGAAGCTTCTGGCCTTGTGTTCTACTACTTCTGCTGCCTTTGATCTTGTTAAAATTTTTGAGAGAAAGAAAATGAATAATGGTTGTGTGTTTTGCAGAATGATCGAAGTGAGGGAGGGAGTATGGTTTAAAATGAATCGGTCTCCTCAATTATTGACGGTAGGTGCCAAATTTTGGCACCTCAATTTCGAGTACGGGTATAATTATAGCAATATAAAAGTTAACATTTTATATTTTTATTTTGTAAATGCTCTACTGGTTCGTAATATGTTTTCAGAATAATGAGGTTATCATTATTTTTGATAGTTGTACTTTTTTGTACATTTTACTGCGCGTAGTTAATTGAGCGTCAATTTTCAGTAAATTTAGGATTTCATATTTTGAAGTAATGTTCTAACTTCTTCCAAATGAACGAGAAAATTTACATTTTTATGATTTGACGTCGTATGCGCGTTTTAGAATTGTTTCTGTTCGTGTTATAATATGTTTTATGTTAAACGTATATTTGAACCACTTTATCTATATGTTATAGATATATAAATACTCGTAATTAATAATCGAATTATTAATTATATATTTTGTCACCAACTTTCGTTATTTATTTTGTCGCATTTATTCGGACGCGTATTCGGTAACTTTTCAGCTAAAAATCGCGTAATTTTATAAATTACAATTTATGTAATACTTCATGTATTATTGTTTTGGGCTCGCTAGACTCACATCACATCAAAAGTTTATGTTAACACAATCGTAGGGAATTAGCGTAAGAAATGCATGTAATTAAGTATAATTATATACCTAATTTGGAGGAGTGTCACACTATTCTTTGAAGATTTGGCCAAGTAGCTGAGTGAAGGTGGGCAATTTTCCATCTGTGATAAAAGACAGGAAAAGATTAGGCCATAATAGTGATATATTAATGGATATGCTAAAGTACTTCCAAATTTTCAGAAAAAATTGGAAATGTAGGCTTTAGAAATGGGCATATCCAGAAATTTTAAAATTGCTAAACCTAACCGCAACCAATCACAAATCCAAAAACTTTTATCAACTTATGTCTAAATAAGGGTAAGTGGCACAAAGCTTCAAGTTCCTAGCATAATTAAAGCAAGTCAACAAGGTACCTAACTTAATTATCCCAAGCACTAGAAACTTAAATACTTCATGTTTATGGTTAATCAATCTAAATGAGATTAAATCCAAGGTCATATAATTACCTCAAGTAAATCAATTAATCGTAAAAGGGCATATTACCAATTAAATATGCAATCCAATATTCCGCAATTTCCAAAAGACATAAAGCTTTATTCACATGATTTCAAGCAAATGACGGAAGTAACTTATTTGACAAGATGGTAGTTTTTAGAAAATGGTGTTTCTGTGGGTATCATTTCAAAGTCATACACTTTATTAATTAAAGTGATAAACTTAAAAAATGATTGAATGAACCGAAGCTTGTTTTGATAATCTTGTAAGCTTTTTAAGTTTAGAAAAGTCATAAACATGGTTTTAAAAATAAAAGTTTTAAGTAAAAATAATGTTTATGATTATTTTATTAAAAATGAGCTTACTTTAATTACCAAAAACTAGCTTAACCCTTTTCTAATCGCAAATGATCAATCAAAACATGTTAACCTATCATATTTAAGCATAACTCAATCAACAAAAGTCAACATAAGCAATTAATCAACCAAAAAGTCAAACTAGCCATAGTTCATCAAAAAGTCAACACTTTAATTCCCAATCTTGCAATCAAGCCAACAAATCACTAGATTAAGCTTGTAATCATGTTAAGCATCAAGATAAGCATGAAATAACACTAAAGATTGCAACTTTTAACCATGAAATCTATGAAAATGAGTTACAAGCCCTAATTTTTAAAGTTTCATGAAAATCACAAAAGTAGGTCAAGAATTACCTTAAACTTGATGTAATGATGTTGTGGATGCAAGAAAGATCATAAAATGATGAATTTTGAGCTTGGAATCATGCAAAATGGTTGAGTAATGAAGGTTTGGTGGTGATGGAGGTGGTGGCCGACGGTTTGGGGTAGGGGAGAAGGAAGAAGATGAAGTTTTTAATGTTTTGTCTTATGTGTGTGGCCAAAAGTCCCTTTTATACCCTTCCAAACGCACGCGATTTAAAATTTGCGAAAGATACGAAACATACAAGTAAAATTTCAAAGTTTAAAAAAAAATTTAATAAAACAATTTTAAAAAGTATGTTCGTAATTTTCCGAATCTTTACGCGTAGTTTGAAAAGATATTGCGAATCGTACGCGAAATCGTATACGTTTTTATTTAAAACAAGACAATCTTTTTGTGTTCTTTAAAATTCAAGACAAATTCAAAACTAATTTTTCAAAATTTAAAAATAAACTTTTTCAAACTTTCTGAAAATGTCTGAAATTCGTTACTGTGTTGCGCGAATTTGAATTTTAAAAGAACGTTTTCTTGTGTTTTTAAATGCAAACTTTTAAATTTAAAAATAAACTACTAATATTACTTAGCCTAAATACTTAAAATAAAATTAAATTAACTAAAGTTTGGGTTGCCTCCCAAAAAGCGCTTGGTTAAAGTCGGTAGCTCGACTTTTGGACAAATTTATTGAATATTGCCCAAGAGCAATTGTTTAAGTGAATTTGGTGCTCTTGGTTGAGGGAAAGTGTAGCGAGGAATAAAGTCACAAGTGAGAATCTTAATGACAGAATCAACTAGGTCTGCGGGATGTAACGAGAATCGTTCGTGTTCAGTGAGAAACATACGTTCCTTTTTGCCTAAATCTAGAAGATTGTCAATAAACTTGTTAAATTCCTTTCTAACTTTCTTAGGGTTTGAAATTCCGTTTCGTGATCCGTCATCTATATGGTTTAAGTCATGAAGAAGCATTCCTAGGGTTTGTTGAAATTTCCGTTCTTCTCTCGAATCGGGATCTCCGGTGGTAGTATGAACTGACTCCATGATTTCTTCGATTAAAGATGTTTGTGAAACGGTGAAAGGAAATTTTGACTGAGCAAATAACAAAGTGAGTGAGATGTTAATATCCTTCCTTCCAGCAAAGAAAGTAGCTTCCATGAAATTGTCAGTGGCTCCAGGGAATATCTCTAACAACTTGTCGATCATATAAGTAGCGGGGTCAACGAAAAATGGAATTTTATCAGAAATGACGAGAGATATAGCGGGATCTTTGCTGATCCAGAACTCAAGCTCATAAATCATAGCAGCAACATGACGATTAATTAGGGTTTGGGAAACCGGTTGATAATCGGTGCAGGCGAATAGGTCCATTAGTAGGTCTATTTCTGATTTAAGCTTTAGTTCTTGCTCTCGATAATGTGTGAAGATAACTACCTCCTTTTGATTTGGAAGATGGTGGAGAATACCAACCTGTTTCTTTATCCTATGAGCGACTTCTCTTTGTTCAACTGAAAAAGGAAAGTCAGACGTTTTGAGTTGTCTAACAAATGCCCGACAAACATCTAATCTCCTATCAGGATCAAAAGAGATACCTACGTAGCGGATATTTTCTTCAGGTTTGATTGGTAAACTCCTATCAACAACACGATAGATGGTGTACTCGGGTTCGGGTACAAGGTTCAAAAAGATAGGTGATTTTGGAGGGTACTCGTAAACTTCTTTGTCCCATGGTGGAAGACGTTCTTCAATGGGTGGAAAACGAAAGGGTTGAAGATGTTCAGAGTTACTCTCGACAAAACCAGATGAGGTAGGGAATTGAAAGAAGTTTTCTAAGGAATATGAAATCTCAGGAGCAGGTATAACATGATAGCTTGGAATGCTAGATGCAGAAGTTGAGATCTTCTGATGAGAGTCATGGTTTCCTAAGTCAAGATCTAAGAATTGCCCTATGGTTCTAGATTCATCGTCTGAATTAGCGGAGATAACTTTGGAAGAGGATAAAGATGAAGAGTAGGCTTCAGATTCCAACTCTTGTTCTAAGCAGGTGAAGAACTCAGCGTCATCCATGGCCATCATTTCTTCGGACGTCTTGAGGGCGAGTGGAGAAATGGGGCTAGACGGAAATGAATCATAGAAAGATGTTTTGGTATTTTCCATTTTTAATTAAACTATCTAAATTATTCTAAGAAAAGCAAATAACTATCAACTAAGTTTGGGAAAACCTAATTTGAAAGGGTCTCCTAAAAGCTAGAATATCTAAGGCGGCTTCAAATCGTAACGCTCTACGATTCCCCGGCAGCGGTGCCAAAAACTTGTCGTCACCCCTATCGGTCGGTCGGATTTGACTCCGGTCGTTGTTCCAACAGCAACAGAAGCGGCGGACAGTGAGTTTTAAATTTATATGAGCTGGGGCTCAAACTATAAGTACTACCTACCTTGGGAGCAAGCAGTAAGTATAACTCGAGGTCGTTCTTAAATCGGAGCGAATTGAAATGAAGCGGGTCACCAAAGATAATGGTTGCAATTAGGATGGGGGTAGGTAGATAAATCTTGGATTGATTTGGTTTTCTAATTATCCTAAATGCAGAAAAGTAAATAACGAGAAATGAAATTAGGGTTTAAGCAGACAGGTAGAGATGTGATTGCTGAAACTTGAATACTAGGGTTTCGGGATGATGTTCATTATAAAATTGATTGGAGATTCACCAAATAAAGAGTAGACATACTTTCGGTGTAAACACTAGGACCCTACGTTCAGGTGAAACCCTAGAAACATATGTCACTGGAATCCTAGGTTATCATGATTCTGATCAGATCAGGCTGTTTTCAAACCCTCCTGAGCCTTTGCTTAACTAAGACAAAGTCACCCTAAATGTTCTAGGGATCAGGCATAAGGCAACAGACCGCAATTGTATTTACTGACCTTTCTTAACACCTAATCGTCTATTTACTTTCATTATAGCAAATAATGATTGTATCCTGTGTATGTTAAACTATTGGTGTGATTAGGGTTTTGCATGTCTAGGTATATGATTGACACTACCCTGTATTGTTTCAATTGAAGCACATACTTAACCATCATAAATATAGACCCTCCTTTACAGTCAGGCGTTCATCCCTAGGAATAATCACGGTGTACAGGGCAATAAGGCATTTCCACAGTGTTCCAAACCCTAGATGTACTGACGGTGTACTAGGCATTTAAGCATTTCCACAGTGTTCCAGATCTTAGGTGTACTAACGGTGTACAGTGCAACAAGCATTTCCACAGCTTTGATTCCTAGACCACAGTTCTAGAAGGATCACTTCTAGGTAATTCACGATGAAACAATCCATGGCATTTCCTTAGCTTCCACGTATTTGTACTCCACACGAGGTGTTTCCAACGCTATACGAAGTACCGTGCCTTTTAAAGGAAAGTTCATAGTTTCATACTGTAACTGGAGATAAGTGTATATTCATAGTATTAGGGTTGATCAGATCCTATCCTAGGGCAACAGTCACGTGAAAGTTCGGAAAGGGTGATGAGAGACTAGATCTATATTCAGGATAAGCTTAACCAGATACACAGCATAACAATTTCCAATCGTATAAATGAAACATTAATTTAACATCATCCCTACTCCTAATATCTACATTTCAACAATCACAATATTAAACTACTCTATAAACATGGCAATATGCAGAATACAAACTGAAATAACATAAAGCACAAGCATTATAACAGTAAGTAAAGTTTAGATATCACCGGGAATACAGCAGCGTAATACTGAGGATTACAAATAGTCTGAACTTGAAAAGCTCGTTACAACAAGATTACCAAGCTAAAACTTCCTCTAGACTCGAACCGTAAGCTCAACCCTAACCTTTCTCCTCTAACTCCTAAGAGTAGTGCTAGAGAGAGAAAGTTAGAGAGAGAAAGTGAAAGAAAATGAGAGAAATGAAAATAAGAGAAATGTGAAAGTGTGTGAATGTGTTGAGGTGTGTAAAATGAGGAGGAGTGATCCCCTATTTATAGGCAAAGCTCAAAAATCAGCCGTACAACTCGCGAAATAGCACGTACAAGCAAACGATGCACGATACGGGGTACAGGGGGCCGTATACGGTGTATACAAGGCCGTATACGGTCTGTATAGGGCCGTATACGGTTCCCTAGGCCGTATACGGTGTCCGTCTGATTTCATTCGTTGCTTAAAACGCGCGTATCTCCTTCGTTATGCGTCCGTTTGACCCGATTCTTTCGCCTGTGGTTTCGTAATTCCGTTACGCTTCTAATGATGCCAACTTCACTGAAATTGGATGTGTATAGCTCAAGCATAGCCGAAATGACTTTATAGGGTCTGATACTGCTCAGTCTTCTCCGTTCTTTATCCGATTTGCATGATTCTTGATTTTCCCGTCTCGATTTTACCTGTTTTATCATATGATGAAGTTAGAATGTGATCTATATAAGGTAAATGAGGCCGGGTGATTTTGTGCACGTTTATTCGTCCTGATTTGCTTGTTATTTGGACGTTTTAGGTGATTTTTGCAGCAACGCCTATATTTTGACCACTTTAGTGAAATTTAGTAAATAATGATCATTTTGGAATGTTTTCACTAAAGTTACGTCCAAAAAGTGTGGAATATTGCCCTTAAAAACATGACTATTTGAGTCACATCAACAACGTTTCAAAAATTAACTAAAATGGTCGAAAAACACGATAAATCTAACGAATACGATCATAAGCATTCTCGTTCACTCGTTTTAGCACTTTTTGAGCTACACAAAGAATTATGACCTCTAACTTGTGTCATTTTCTTCGTTAGGAAATTACAAAACCGTGAGCGTGAGAATCACTCAAAACGGATAAACGACGAAGAACTTACGCCAAATCGAAGAAACGGAGAACCAACTGACCGAATACGGCTGGACACAGATCGTATACGGCTGGATCAGACCGTATACAGCTGGACACAGACCGTATACGGCCTGTGCAGACCATATACGGCATGTGCCCAGCCATATACGGCCTAGTCCAGTCGTATACGGTTGGTACCCACCCGTATTTGCTCCAGTCCACCCGTATACGGCCAAAACCAACCGTATCCCGTGTTCAGGCAATAAAAATCATATTTTGATACGGCTGTGCGATACGGTTGTGCATTTGAGGGTTGGAATGTGGTTGAAGAATACGGCTGTGCGATGCCTATATATACAATCACCTCCTCACCATTTTCATATATGTTTTTCTCATTCTTTCTCTCTTTCTCTTTCTACCATCTCTCTAGAATAATTTAGTTAGGTTAGATTAGTAAGCTAGTAGATTAAAAGCTTACTTGTAACGGAAGTGCTCCGAGACTGCGGTTACGCAAGATTTGTAATAACGCTCTGTCAAGTTTTATTTTAAATCTCTATCTTGTTATTTTTAAATATGTTGTGCTGTTGCTATGCTTATTTAGAAATGCTTGCTAAAATTATTGCCATGCTGAGCTGATCAAATCTGTGTTTGCTATGATAGTCTTTATGCTAGGGTAGTTATGCTTTAATCATGCTGTTACTCTGTCTGTATGCAGTTAGAATATATTAGAATTTATGAAATGAATCTCCAATGTTTATCTATCCAACTTATGCTATGGTTAGTAACTTACTACTAAGAACTTGGCCAACTTCTAATAGTACGCCACTAATTATTCTGTGTTTGATGATCATTGAACTCGACATGGTCGGTGTTCTCCTGGTTGAAATAAGACCGGAGGGAGACACGGAGCGTAGGATTAGAGATAGATTAGATCCATTTCATATAACAAATGTTTTTTAGAGAACTTTCGGAATATTTGTGACTTAACCACTTATCTAGATACTCTGCGTGAAATAAGCTGATCCCTGTATGCTACTCTACTGCATGTTCTTGTTTGATTATTGCTTTAGGGTTTGTATGCTAGTATCACTTGTGCTATTGGATATATGATTAGGTTTTCAGATATATGTTAAATGCATACACCAGTTTAACATGCATAGAATAGTTATGATGATTTATATGAAATAATGATGAACAGTTTAATTAGCCGTTAGACCCGACCATCCCAACTTGTTCCGGTGGGAAACCCCTGTTCATGTTTTTGTTTATTCAACAATTCATGCCATGATTCGGATATCTCAAATGTCCGAGATTGGGGAACAAGACTCGAGGATGGTTGTTAATTAAATTGGTTTCTACATTTGGGACAACTTCCAGTGTAGTTTACATTCCATAGCTGTTATCTTCGTGACATGTTATTTATCTGATTGCGGACAACTCTACGTTAGATAGATAATAGGCTAGTAGCTGTGGCTCATTAGGAAGTATAATCTGTCCAGGATAGACAACAAGGACCTTCCAAATGAAGCAACGGAAATACCGTAAAACAGCCTAGTACCTGGTATAGCGTTGGAAACACCTCTGGTGTAGTACAAACACGTGGAAGCCATGGAAAGGTTGTAGGTAGATTACTTTGCACCTCATTGATTGTTCCGAGTACGTCTGCTAAATCCTGCACCCATCATCATAACTAAGGCCCTAACCAAAATAACTACCCCTAAATAGCATACATGACTGTCATAGTAAACACACGCGTTTAACCTGTAGTTCTCGTAGCCACCTCACCTCACCTCCCCTATCTTAGTTTAGTATTTTAGTTTTAAATTAGGTAGTTAATTAGAAAACAAAACAAACCCCTATCAACTCTTGATAAAACCCAGCTAAATTACAAAGGATAATTGAAAACCTAGATCCCATGCCCGTTGTAGTTTGAAGAACGACCCTAGGTCATACCTATCGCTATACTCACCCATAGCTTTAGTATACTTAGGCCCAGCAAAATATAAAATATAAAAACTCCACCGACCCGCATCCGACCTGTTTGGTCAAGTCCTTCGACGAAGAGGATGGTTCCCCCTTAGCGAGAAAGGTGAGCTAGAAAACCCAACCGTTCGGGCGCGATCAAGTTTTTGGCGTCGCTGCCGGGGACTACAACGACCGATTTAGGAATTTAGTTATCTTAGTTATTTAGCGATCCTTTTGGAAGATCAATATCATCCGAAAGTTTCCTTTCCATTCTTTCCTTTTCAGTACCCTTTCCTTTCCAAAACTCTCTTTTCTACCAAAACCCCAAATTCTTCAGCCATGACGACTAGTCAACATGACTGGAAATTTGGAACAACTTTCAAGGGCCCTGAACCAAAATTTCAATCCACATCTTCTGTTCAGTGGCAAATCAAAACCCCTCCTATTCAACCTCAGTCTACTTTACCATCCACTATATCCGATTCCTCCTTCAACTCTCAACAATACTATAATGAAACTTTGATTAACTTCATGGTTGAACAAAATAACGTAAATAGACAAGTAATAGCTTTTCAAGATAAAATTGATGCTTTACATAGAATTTCCGAAGATTTAATCAAAAACATAGAAGTTAGTCTTAGACAACTATTTTCAAAAGTTGAGGAGAGCCAAAGAGAAATCGCGATCAGTAACGCTGTCTATCTCTCATCCTATGAGCACGATGACATCTTAGTTGTTACTAGAGGAGGAAAAGAAACCAGAGATGAACAAACCTCAGATAATTCTTCGAACAAACCTTCCACTTCTACTGATCCAGTACCTAGTGACACTCCTGTCACTACACCCGATCCAGTACCCTCTCAAGCTCCAGAAATTATTCCTCGTACTCGAATACCCTTTCCTGGTAGGCTTAAGAAGGAGAAGCAAGAAGCGCAGTTTGGGAAGTATCTTGAGATGTTTAAAAGCCTGCACTTAAACGTTAGATTATTAGATGCTTTAGTAGAAATGCCTAGTTGTGCAAAATTCTTCAAAGAACTTCTTTCAAATAAAGAAAAATTAAGACAAATAATTAACATACCCTTAGAAAATGAATGCTCTGCAATCATGCTACATGGTCTTCCACCAAAACTAGGAGATACTGGCCGTTTCACTATTCCTTGTTTCCTTCAAAATACCCAAGTTAGTAATGCCTTAGCTGACCTAGGTGCTAGTGTCAACCTTATGCCTTACTCACTATATAAGAAACTAGGATTATGTGAACTGATGCCCACTCAAATGACCATCCAATTAGCTGATAGATCAGTTAAACTCCCTATGGGGATTACTGAAGATATTATGGTTCGAGTAGGTAAATTCGTCTTCCCAGTTGACTTTGTCATTATGGATATTGAGGAAGATGCCCACGTTCCCCTCATCCTTGGCAGACCTTTCCTAAACACTGCCAAGGCTGTTATTGACGTAAACGAAAAATCTTTAAAACTGAGGGTCGGAACGGAGGAAGTCACCTTTAATGTCGATAAATTGATGAAACAACCTGTGGGAGAAGATCTTGGTCTTGTGGATTCCATGCAGGAAATATACGACGAGCATTTGGAAGAGATTCTGGCAGTTAGCAATCACGACCATGTTCCCAACACAGTCATCACTACAAGGAGACTATGCCAAGACGATGTTGGACTCTGCTCAGCTATCTCTAACAAATCAGCACACTCTGGGGAGCTGCTATTTCCTTTATCTGAAATGAAGTATCCTCTTGCACCGCCTTACAAGACTTTCACGAACAATTCATTTGTTGCTGTTCCCTTAGGCGAAGGCATTCCTATACCAATCTTACAAAGGGGTCAAACTGATTCATCTCCTTCAGTAGCTGAAATTTTCAAATCCTTTGAGGAGATGAAATCAGAAATCTCAGCAGAACCACAACTATCTGAAGGTTGTGCGCCACAAAATCCAGAAATCACCATAAGTACATCTTCAACAGCTCAATTTCAGAGGTTTGCATTTACCGACACCAACGATATCATCTTTACTTAAAATAATGCAACCTCCTCATCATCTACAAGCAAATACGGGCTGAAGAAGAATGCACCCCCTAATGAGACAAAGTTAGTAGAAATAGCATCAGCCACTGCAACCGACTCATCTCCGAATGAACCAGACTTCCAAATGGAGTACGACGTGTTACAAAGAGATGAGATTGCTCGAATGAAACCTTCCATTGAAGAACCGCCAGAGTTGGAGCTGAAGGAACTACCCTCTCATCTGGAGTATGCTTTTCTTGAAGGAACCTCTCACTTACCTGTTATAATTTCAAAAGGTCTTACACCCGTAGAGAAAGCAAAACTCATTCAAGTGTTGAAGTCACATAAGAAGGCGATTGCATGGAAAATCTCTGACATCCAAGGGATCATTCCAAACTACTGCACTCACAAGATACTCATGGAACACGACTTCAAACCTTCCTTACAGAGACAGAGGAGAGTTAACCTAAAGATTCAAGACGTGGTCAAAAAAAGAGGTTATCAAACTCTTGGATTCTGGCTTGATCTATCCTATTTCAGATTCCCCATGGGTCAGCCCAGTTCAGGTTGTCCCCAAGAAAGGAGGAATGACGGTTATCGCTAACGAAGACAACGAACTCATTCCAACACGAACCATCACCGGTTGGAGGGTGTGCATCGACTATCGGAAGCTGAACGAAGCCACTTGAAAAGATCATTTCCCTCTACCGTTCATTGATCAAATGTTGGAGAGATTATCTGGGAACTAATTCTATTGTTTCCTTGATGGTTTCTCTAGCTATTTTCAGATTCCTCTCGATCCTAAGGACCAGGAAAAAACAACCCTCACATGTCCTTACGGAACATTCGCTTACCGACGCATGCCTTTTGGACTATGCAACGCACCTGCAACATTCCAGCGGTGTATGGTAGCAATATTCCACGACATGATTGAACAGTGTATGGAGGTATTCATGAACGATTTCTCAGTCTTTGGAGACTCTTTCACTTCTTGTCTTTCCAACCTAGAAAGAATGCTAGCCCGATGCGAAGAATCAAACCTTGTCTTAAATTGGGAGAAGTGCCACTTTATGGTGAAGGAATGAATAGTTTTAGGACACCGGATATCAAAGTCTGGAATTGAAGTTGACAAAGCTAAAGTTGAGACCATTGCCAAACTTCCGCCACCTACCTCTGTTAAAGCCATTCGCAGTTTTCTAGGTCACGCCAGATTCTACCGTCGCTTTATTAAGGATTTCTCTAAGATTTCTCGACCTATGACGCACCTTCTTGAGAAGGACACTCCGTTTGTCTTTTTAGATGATTGCCTGAAAGCTTTCAACATGCTGAAGGATCAACTCACACATGCACCGATCATGGTTGCTCCTGACTGGAGTCTCCCATTTGAAATCATGTGCGATGCCAGTGACTTTGCGGTTGGAGCTGTCCTAGGGCAAAGGAAGGATAAGCAGTTTCAGCCTATATACTACGCCAGCAAGACACTCACCGATGCTCAAGAGAATTACACTACTACAGAAAAGGAGCTGCTTACGGTAGTTTTTGCTTTTGATAAATTTCGTTCTTACTTAATATTGTCCAAAACTATTGTCTATACAGATTACTCAGCCTTGAAGTATCTTTTCAAAAAGCAAGACGCTAAACCAAGACTACTTCGATGGATTCTACTCCTCCAAGAATTCGACATAGAAATCAAGGATAAAAAGGGAGCAGAAAACGTCGCAGCATATCATCTCAGTCGATTGGAAAACCCATCGATGGAAAAGCTTGATGAAAGAGAAATTCAAGATCAGTTTCCTGAAGAACAACTCATGAATGTCAAAAGCCACCATAGGGGATCACAATTCAATCACAACCCTTGGTACGCAGATTACGCTAACTATCTGGTTGGTGGAATTGTGCCAAAAGGAATGCCTACCTCTAGAAAGCGCAAATTCTTCAGAGATATCAAAAATTACTATTGGGACGATCCATACTTGTTTATAGTATGCCCGGACCAAATCATTAGAAGATGCGTTGACGAAAGGGAAGCAAGGAACATTCTCCATCAGAGTCATCACGGACCAACTGGAGGACATCATGGAGCAAATATGACTGCAAGGAAGGTATACGATTCCGGCTTCTATTGGCCATCTATATTCAGAGACGCCCACAACTTGGTGATGCTTGCCAAAGGTTTGGAAGTATCTCACGGAGGAGTGAAATGCCACTTACTAACATCCAGGCCTGCAAGATCTTCGATATATGGGGATTGGATTTCATGGGACCATTCCCTAAATCCTTTGGAAAAGAATACATTCTAGTAGCTGTCGACTACGTCTCCAGATGGGCCGAGGCACAAGCATTTCCTACTAATGACTCCCGAGTAGTGATCAAGTTCCTCAAACAACTCTTTTCTCATTTCAGAACTCCAAAGGCGATCATCAGTGATCGGGGCACGCACTTCTATAGTGCTCAGCTTATGAGGACATTACAGTATTATGGTGTCACCCATAAGACATCTACGACTTATCATCCGTAGACAAATGGGCAGGCCGAAGTGACAAACAGAGCTCTCAAAAGGATCTTGGAACGAACCGTGGTTAATCAGAAGGAAAGATGGGCCGACATGTTAGACGATGCTCTGTGGGCGTTCAGAACTGCATACAAGTCACCAATTGGAACCACGCCATATACACTAGTCTATGGAAAAGCGTGTCACCTGCCAATCGAGTTGGAATATAAGGCTTACTGGGCGCTGAGGGATTGTAATCTGGACCCTTCCATGATTGGATTACATCGAAAGATGCAGCTGAACGAACTAGCCGAATTGAGAGACCAAGCTTATGATAGTTCTCTACATTTCAAGGAGAGAACCAAGAATACCCACGATGCCAAACTCAAGTATTCTCGATTCAAACCTGGAGATAAAGTTCTTCTCTTCAATTCGCGCCTCAAAAAGTTTTCAGGCAAATTCAGATCAAGGTGGAGCGGACCGTTCGTTATATCAAAGGTCTTTACATTCGGAGCAGTCGAACTCGAGGCACCGGACGGTAATTTTAAAGTCAACGGTCACCGCTTAAAGCACTACATCGAAGACTTTCCTTCCAATGAGGAAGTCTATATCTTTGAATCACCTTGAGCCGACAAAGTAGGTAAAAGAGTCAAGCTAGTAACTCGTTAAACAAGCGCTCTTGGGAGGCACCCCATTGCTTATCTTTTTAATAGCTTTAATTTTATTTCTCAGTTTATTTTTTCTTAGTATTATC
This sequence comes from Helichrysum umbraculigerum, assembly GCA_949592205.1. Taxonomy (NCBI): domain Eukaryota; kingdom Viridiplantae; phylum Streptophyta; class Magnoliopsida; order Asterales; family Asteraceae; genus Helichrysum; species Helichrysum umbraculigerum. Next base: position 56,030,630 of record CATIUR010000003.1, on the reverse strand, counting down.
ATCACTGGACTAATGATGCAGGATAATCTAGATACCCGATAGCACCACACTCTTACAAATACATCGGAGATAAGTTTTATTTGACTTATACAAGTGCAACCATTCAGATGACTCAAACTTTTATGAAAATCTTTTAAAAGTCATATGATTCTGCTGCATTTGTATAACCTTATAAACTATAGCATTACCTATTTTCTTTGTGTTTCAGGATGGATGCTTCAGCTGAGACCTTAGGACACACTTCCCAGCAACAGCAGAAGAAGAAAAAGAACCGCAGAGGAAAGAAGAAGCTGACCACTGTTCCAGAGGAGCATGCGACAGATGTGACGAGCGCTCCAGTCTACGATTATGGGATTACCACTGCCAACCCGATAGTGACTTGGACGATTCTCCGAGAGCTCTCCATCCAGCATGACTCTCGCTCTGACATCAGGGAGACGTTTGCACTCCCGAGACTTCCAGACCAGTCCTTCAGACTTGGTCAGGGTCCCAGACCACCTCTTCCGCCATGGTCATTTTTCCCAGTTGCACCTACTTCAGAGCCCACTCTTCCTACTGCTGCTGTTACATCTCCTGATCTCCCTGTTGCACCCATGATGCCTGGTGCCACTGTTGCCATGTCACCTACTTCCGTTCCGGACAGTGACGCACTTGCAGTATTTGACCCAGACATGGATGATTTACTAGATGACTTTTAGTTTATTTTATGTTCTTTATTTATGAGATTGATATGTTGTTGAAATGGTATACTGTGACTGTGTTTTATGGTATTTGCAGAACTTAGCTTCGTGTGGAATGGACGAGCTTTAAACAGAGACTGGTCCACAAATCCAGCAGATCACTAGCACCACTCCTTCACGAATCTGGTCCTAAATCCAGTATTCTTTGATCGTAGGGAAGTACCTCTCCTAAACTCTTCTAGTTTCTGCGTAACTTAGATATGCTTATACCCACTTAAATCTCTAAGTGTGGGATCCTCCGTACTTAAAACTTTTAAATTCACATTTTTCCTAAAGCAAAACCCTAAGTGTGGGATTCTCTCCACTTAGTGTAGAAACATTGGGGACAATGTTTATTTCTAAGTGTGGGATAGCAGTATATCTCGTCTAATTATCTGTCAAAGTTGATTTTGAGACATGCAAGTCCTCGAATGATTTTTCAATCCTTATTTTTGCTAAAATTTTCAAAAATTTTAAACTTTTTTGAATCACAATGTAAGAAAGAGTACAGAGTTTTTTACAAGTATTCAAAAGTTGGTAAAAAGAGGTCGAATCATGTCAGATTCCAAACAATTTAAGATGAGGATCTAAGAGGGGCATCGCACGACTGGACACATATAACCAATTTTTGCGGTGAGGAACTTTGAGCCTTATAAGCATTCATTTTAAATGCTTCACTGTTCGTTTGTTGTGTGTGACCGCTGCATGTATTTCTGAATTAGAACTTGCCCCGGGTATACGTGTCGAAATCACATTGATGGGTGTCATACGTGACATAGGTACAATTAGAGGACCTTGACATTCCCTAGGATTAAACCCCATTTCAACATATCTCTTTCAAGCCCAAAACCCTTCCAACACTTATTTTTAGTGTTGATGATCCGCCTAGATAACCATGTTGAGCCTTAGCCTTTTCATTTCTTTCAACCTATATTTTAAACCCACTTATTCCCTTACCTACCAAAAACTTATCTTAGAATTTTTGAAATCTTTTTGAAAAACGCTATCTAGATATTCTTTTTGATTTCTACCCCAAAATCACAAACAAAGTTCATGTTTGCTGAAAGTCTCTCATGTGTGCTTCCATATTTAAAACTCAAAAGAAATCGAGAGTCTTATGGTGAGAAAAATTGGCACCAAGTAAGTTCGAAAGTGACAAAGGTTTTAGAAAAAATGAAAAGTAAGAAAGGATGCCCGTAAGGCAAGAAAATAAATAAAAGAAAAGAAAATCTCCCTTAGAAGCTCTCTTGCAAAGAAATTCTGAGCCCAAAAATAAAATAAAGCTAAGTGCTTCCAATCTCCTGGAAACTCCGATTCTTAAAAATATAGAGTCATCCGTGTGTTTTCAAAAGATAGAAGTCAAAATAGCTATCTTCCCTTAGCGTTATCCGTTTCCATTTTCATTAAAAAGAATGTCTAAATGGAAGTTTTTCATTAAGTTTTAAAAGGCCTAAGATAAGTAACACCCTTAACCCTTAAAACCACACTTATCCATACCCTTTAACCCTCACAAAATATTACAACCCACTTGAATGTCTTGGGATAATTAGTACCATCCCTGTCTAAGTGGTGGAGATATGATCCTTGGGCAAGCCTATGATGACGAATACTGCACGACAGAGCGATTTTTCATTTGGCTTAGGATAATAGGAAACCCGATACACTTGAGTGAATTGAGTGACCACCAGTGAGATCGCCCAGTCGTGTATATTCCACATCTATGAGAATTGAAAGTTTGCTTAAGTGAATCATCTTGAAAAACTTTGGATATTTCATGTGAACACTTCTTCTTTGTCCGGAAGGCGAAATACTTGTTTTCAATCTGTACAAATTCTTATTTGCGGCTCAAGAAAGCATCTTAAAATAGGAGATTTTGGCAGATAAGATTGTGATTTGCTTGAGGACAAGCAAAAGTCTAAGTGTGGGATATTTGATGACACGCAAAAAGTCAAGTTTTTAAGTGTCATTATCTCACCTTTTTGGCCCAAATTATGATGAAATTATCCAAAATAAGCACTATATCATTAAAACTCATAACATGGGCCAAAATATAGACAACGTTTCAAAAATCAACTAAAATGGTCAAAAAATACGATAAATCTAACGAATACGATCATAAGCATTCTCGTTCATTGGTTTAGCACTTTTTGAGCTACACAAAGAATTATGACCTCTAACTTGTGTCATTTTCTTCGTTAGGAAATTACGAAACCGTGAGCATGAGAATCACTCAAAACGGATAAACGACGAAGAAGTTACGCCAAATCGAAGAAACGGAGAACCAACGGACCGAATACTGCTGGATACAGACCGTACACGGATGGACCAGACCTTATACGGCCTGTGCAGACCGTATACGGCCTGTGCCCAGCCGCATACGGCCCAGTCCAACCGTATACGGTTGGTGCCAACCCGTATTTGCTCCAGTCCACCCGTATACGGCCAAAACCAACCGTATCCCGTGTTCAGGCAATAAAAATCATATTTTTATACGGCTGTGCGATACGGTTGTGAATTTGAGGGTTGGAATACGGTTGAAGAATACGGCTGTGCGATGCCTATATATACAATCACCTCCTCACCATTTTCATATATGTTTTTCTCATTCTTTCTCTCTTTCTCTCTCTACTCTCTCTCTAGAATAATTTAGTTAGGTTAGATTAGTAAGCTAGTAGATTAAAAGCTTACTTGTAACGGAGGTGCTCCGAGACTGCGGTTACGCAAGATTTGTAATAACGCTCTGTCAGGTTTTATTTTAAATCTCTATCTTGTTATTTTTAAATATGTTGTGCAGTTGCTATGCTTATTTAGAAATGCTTGCTAGAATTATTGCCATGCTGAGCTGAACAAATATGTGTTTGCTATGATAGTCGTTATGCTAGGGTAGTTATGCTTTAATCATGCTGTTACTCTGTCTGTATGCTGTTAGAATATATTAGAATTTATGAAATGAATCTCCAATGTTTATCTATCCAACTCATGCTATGGTTAGTAACTTACTACTAAGAACTTGGCCAACTTCTAATAGTACGCCGCTAATTATTCTGTGTCTGATGATCGTTGAACTCGACATGGCCGGTGTTCTCCTGGTTGAAATAATACCGGAGGGAGACACGGAGCGTAGGATTAGAGATAGATTAGATCCATTTCATATAACAAATGTTTTTGAGAGAAATTTCAGAACATTTGTGACTTAACCAATTATCTAGATACTCTGCATGAAATAAGCTGATCCTTGTATGCTACTCTACTGCATGTTCTTGTTTGATTGTTGCTTTAGGGTTTGCATGCTAGCATCACTTGTGCTATTGGATATATGATTAGGTTTTCAGATATATGTTAAATGCATACACCAGTTTAACATGCATAGAATAGTTATGATAATTTATATGAAATAATGATGAACAATTTAATTAGCCGTTAGACCCGACCATCCCAACTTGTTCCGGTGGGAAACCCCTGTTCATGTTTTTGTTTATTCAACAATTCATGCCATGATTCGGATATCTCAAATGTCCGAGATTGGGGAACAAGAATTGAGGATGGTTGTTAGTTAAATTGGTTTCTACATTTGGGACAACTTCCAGTGTAGTTTACATTCCATAGCTGTTATCTTCGTGACATGTTATTTATTTGATTGCGGACAACTCTACGTTAGATAGATAATAGGCTAGTAACTGTGGCTCATTAGGAAGTATAATCTGTCCATGATAGATAACAAGGACCTTCCAAATGAAGCAACGGAAATACCGTAAAACAGCCTAGTACCTGGTATAGCGTTGGAAACACCTCTGGTGTAGTACAAACACGTGGAAGCCATGGAAAGGTTGTAGGTAGATTACTTTGCACCTCATTGATTGTTCCGAGTACGTCTGCTAAATCCTGCACCCGTCATCATAACTAAGGCCCTAACCAAAATAATTACCCCTAAATAGCATACATGACTGTCATAGTAAACACATGCGTTTAACCTGTAGTTCTCGTAGCCACCTCACCTCACCTCCCCTATCTTAGTTTAGTATTTTAGTTTTAAATTAGGAAGTTAATTATAAAACAAAACAAACCCCTATCAACTCTTGATAAAACCCAGCTAAATTACAAAGGATAATTGAAAACCTAGATCCCATGCCCGTTGTAGTTTGAAGAACGACCCTAGGTCATACATATCGCTATACTCACCCATAGCTTTAGTATACTTAGGCCTAGCAAAATATAAAATATAAAAACTCCACTAACCCGCGTCCGACCTGTTTGGTCAAGTCCTTCGACGACGAGGACGGTTCCCCCTTCGCGAGAAAGGTGAGCTAGAAAACCTGACCGTTCGGGCGCGATCAGCTATGTCACCTAAAGGTGTACAGCAGCAAGTATGACATAGGGTCGTTCTTCAAAACCAACGGTATTGTGAAACAGAGAAGTCAAGATGTCCGAATCTAGCTAGTGAAGGGTGTTCTGAAAGCGGTTGGAGATTTGTTTTTGTTTGTTTTCTAAATTATATTACTAATTAAACTAAGCAATAAAATAAAATAAAGGGATAGCAGTCAGGATAAAGGGGGTGTTTATTGTGACTTCGTTAGCCTTACATTAGGATGATGTTTTAGTTTAAGTTATGAAAACGTCTTTCTAAAGATTTGTATTTTATTTGTCTTAAGTATTTATGGTGTAAGCACTAGCACCCTACTGATTGATTGCTCAATCAGTATGTCACTGAGTAACTCGTCTATCATGATTCTGATCGGAGGAGGCTGCTCAACTCTTAATACTGCCCTGTTACGAAACAGTAACCCTTTTCTGAAATACGAAAATTCCTGGGCGCATGCATAGAGTAACAGACCCACTAACGGTCCGACCGTTCTTAACACCACAGTGATACTCAATTGAATAAAACATTTAGGTTTAAGACTTGGTTGGTGTTTGATTACTTTCCATCAATGGTTTTGTAGAATCCAGGGGTGATAGACAAATTTGGAATACTAGATGATTCCTCGTCTTCCTTTCTGGATTCATAAACTGAGTTTGTATTTTAGATTAGAGATTCCCCATTTATGATTTAAACCAGCCCTCACTTGTAATTAACCAATAAATCCCTAGTTTATTCATAGTGTACAATACTTGTTTAAAACAACATTTCCACGGCTTCAAAATCAGACCATGTTATTTAAACACAGATATTTAATCCGGAGTTTATTCACGGTGTACAATACGTATAAAGTATTTCCACAGCTTTAAAACCAACATAGATAATCAATTACCCCCGATATGACATCTTATCAAAAGGTTTTAACCACATTTATTGGTCGAAAGGCGTTAGTTGAATATGCGGTTTAAAATCATAGATGGAACGTGTAATCAAAGCACCGAGTTTTCATTTATAAGATATAATAGTTTGGAACATTAATCCACAATAGATTGTGCCCACGAATTTCATAGCTTCCACGTTCTGTACTACACACATTGGTGTTTCCAGCGCTATACAAATGCAAGTCATATAACGTTACTTCCGTTGTTTCATAATGACATCATCCCAATTAACGACTAACTACATCACAACAAACACACAATATAACTAATCACTACGCATAATAACAGGTCCTAGATCTAGCATAATAACAATAGCAATCATCATTATAACATATAAGGAAAGAGATAACCGTAATTAAAGCGTAGATTGAATAAGCGTTTGAAAGAATACACAAGCAGAACCTCCGCAATATCTTCTAGAATATTACAAATAAGCCCCTGAACTATTCCTCACACTATTACAAAAGTAGTCCCTCCGTTAGTCTCAGTTAAATATTAACTGAGAACTAACTGACTCTAACCCTAATTCTAGAGAGAGAAAACGAAGAGAGAGAGAAGAGAGAGAGAGTGTGAGAGAGAAAGTGAGAGTGAGAAAAGGAGTGGAATGAAGAATTGTGTATAAAACTTGAAGGAGGTGACCCCTATTTATAGGTGAAGCCTCAAATCATATGTACAAACGAAACAGCTCAGCGTACAAGCAAATGAAGCACGAACGGAGACCAATTGGGGTAAAGGGGGCCGTATACGGAGTAGGTGGGGCCATATATGGTACTGTAGCAGCCGTATATGTACTGTAGAGGCCGTATACGGTCTCTAGGGCCGTATACGGGGTCCGTCGGTTTTCGTTCGTTGCTTAAAATGCCCTTATCTCCTTAGTTACACGTCCGTTTGACTTGATTCTTTCTCCTACGGTCTCGTTATTCCGTTACGCTTCAAATGGTATCAATTTCACAGAAATTGGATGTGTAGAGATCAGGTATAGCCGGAATGACTTTTAACGATCTGTAGAAGTCGTATCTCCTTCGTTCTTTACCCAATTTGGATGATTCTTGATTATCCCGTCTTGATTTTACCTATTACATCATATAGTAAGGTTAGAATGTGTTTCTCATAAGGTAAATGAGGATGAAAGAATTGGTCATTGTTTATTCGCTCTGTTTTGCTCGTTATTCAGACGTTTTAAGTGATTTTTGCAGCAACGTCTATATTTGGAGCACTTTAGTGAATTTTAGTAAATAATGATTGTTTTGAAATGTTTTCACTAAAGATGTGCCCAAAAAGTACGGAATATCGTACTTAAAAACATGACTTTTTGCGTCACATCAATAACCTGAGTTCTTTGTCGATTTGAAAGTGAATGTAAAATCTTCAAGAATTGCAATAGAGATAAACGATCTGCTGTAAAGGCATTAATAAGTGTAATCAACCGAGCCATTTAAAGATTAATAAAAGGTAGTGCCGATCAGTAAGGGATTTAGAGAAAATTAAGGAAACATGACATTTGAGATAATTGTGAATGGAGGGAAAAGCTAAAAATGCCCGCCCCTTTTTACAGCAGAATAATTTAGGTCAAGTGTGGTAGAAGGTATAGAATAAAGAATATGATACCTAATTAATGAAATATTATTATTATTATTATTATTATTATTATTATTATTATTATTATTATTATTATTATTATTATTATTATATAAGAGATAATTAGCACAAAAAGGTTTCATAAACTATCAACATATGGAGTATGACTTATTTGCCAATTTAAGCCTAGTACGTGGACTTTTGTTTGACCAGTGAGTTAAAATTTTAAGTTCTTTTTACATATTTTTCAGCAAAAAAATGAACTATGTGATATGATGTTATACATGGGTTTTAACCTCTACTACTCACTTCGTCCTAGTCAAAAAATCTATTTTTATTGGACACCAAATTTTAAAATTTTTTCACTAACTATAATTTTTCACCAACCGAATATCATATATAATTACTAAAATCTTTTTTAATTGTTTGAAATATAAAATAAACTTATATTTGAACAAATAAAAATAGAAATGTGGAGATTTCTAGTGGGACGAAAATAGTATGATGTTAAATGTACGTGGCGCATATAATGAGATAATATTACATGAGACACAAGGGTATAAATGGTAAATTGCACTTTTTGATTACTTATTTTTTTTGAAAGGCAGTTGTGAAATCACTGACGGACCATCTTGGCCCACCCGATCATCTCCACAAGCGGTTACTTCCCTGGAATCGAGTAACCGCCCCGGAGTTCATAGCCAAGGCGAAGCACTATAGGGGTTGCTCTCCCATGTCTTGGATGGGTATAGTGTCGCAGGAGTCCCCCTCACAACAAGGCTTGAACTCATCACCTCCAGGAAGAAACCTTATGGAAAACTCCCTGACCACTGGGCCAAGACCCCAATGGAATTTAAAGTCTCCTTGATTGGGATTGAACCTATGACCCGTGGTTTAAAACCACTTTACTTATGATGCTGGTTACTAGGCATGTAAGCGAACCAGACATTCAGCAAATAATTCGAGAACCATTCGCATGAAGGTTTGTAAGTTCATTACATGAACATAAGTCATGTTCGTTTAATTATATGAACGTACACCAACATTTGTCTTGTTCGTTCATTTACGCTCGCGAGCGTTTGGTAACATGTTCTTTGATGCTCGGTCTTTAATTAATAGGTTTGTTTATCCACTTAATGTGCATATTAACTAATTTACACGAATGAACATGAACAATCAGATGTCTTATGTAAATACCTAAACTTCATATTGTTGGTGATGCATTTATTTATATATCCGTTTGTTGTTCGTCAGCATTCGTTTAACACTCTTACGACGTAAGTGTCAATCGCTTTATATATGTATATATATAGTAATAGATGTATCTTAATCAATCGACAATAGCATACTCAAATTTGTGCAACTAATATGTATATATATTAATAGTATATTTAAATTGGTGCCACCAATTTGTTCATACAATAATGGCAAAACAAATTTTTGCCACTAATATGTATGTATATTAATGGGATAACAAATTTATGCCACTAATATACATGTACATTAATGGCATACCCGAAATTGTGCCACTAATATGTGTGTACATTAATGGCATAACATATTTGTGTCACTAATATACATGTATATTAATGATATATCCGAATTTGTGTCACTAACATATATGTACGTTAGTGGCATAACAAATTTCTGTCACTAATATGCATGTACATCGATGGCATATCCGGAAAAGTGTCATCAAAATGTTATATAGTGACACATAAATTAATTGTCATTAAAAATGTGTGCCACTAAATGGCATTTTTTTGTAGTGAAAGCGGTGCCTATAATGAGGAGTGCTCATCAGTCCAATCATTGTGATGCGTGGTCATTGTTTCTATCAGATTCCAAGCTTCGTCGTCAGTCAAGCACGTAAAATCACCTCGAGCAGCGGTGTCTAGCATTATCTTGTGATCAGGTGCAAGACCATGATAAAAAGTGCACAACTGGGTAGATCGTTTGATTTGGTGGTTAGGACATTTCTAGAGCAAACTCTTAAATCTCTCCCACGCACTGTAGATCGATTCATCATGAGATTGTTGGAAGTTCATGATATCTTTCTTCAGCTTGGTTTGTTTGAATGGGGGAAAGTACTTAGCTAAGAACTTAGTTTCCATTTCTGCCCATGAGGTGATAGAGCCGGTGTCTAATTCCTCAAACCAAGTTTACGCGTGAAGAGCAAGAGAATAGAGGAACAGATATAAGTGGGTTATATCTTGCTCAACCCCTTTTTTCTTGCAAGAGTCGGATAAGGATAGAAATTTGTTGAGGTGGGAGTTAGGGTCATCATCGGGCAGTCCGTGGAATTGTTGTATAGAAGCATACCATACTTTGCGGTATGTTCTATGGATAATAGTTGTATAAAAGCACCATGTCCGCATCAATTCTTAACTTACTTGTGACTTTGCTAAAAAACTTATGTAGTTATGCAAGCTTATGTCGGATTATAAGTTTACTATGAACTACTGCGATGTAGATGAACTTGTTATAAGGTACTTACTTGGGTGGAGATGTTCATCTGCAAAAAAAAAAAAAAAAAAAAAAAAAAAAAAAAGAGCAGAAACAACCTTTTTAAACATTTAATAAACCTTAGATAACTCACATCATTGACTCGTAAAATTTCTTGTTGCGTAACATATCCTAGAAAGGCTGCCATTGTTCCTGAATTCTGGAAATACAACCATGTACTGAAGAGAAACATCATAAGCAGATCCATATTCAATTAACATGAGGTCATAGTACTCTTGTACTGAATTGGAGGTTTCCCATCACTGCAATGGAATCTTGGTCCTGGTTAATACACAAAATTCATCTTCAATCATTTCATCCGAATTAACTTTGAACCATAAAATTCTTAAGAAAATAATTGCTATTATAGATCTTTAATACCAGTTAAATCGCAGTATCATAAATCCACATATATTTATGAATTAATGGATCAATAAATAAATTGAAGACAATAACCTTCACCTGGATTATTCATTTTATTGTTATCTGTGAAATCAATCAAAAGATAACCATAACCCACGAATATAAAATTCAAATAACCATCAACTACTAAATGAGCTCGAAAAGATAATTCAACATTAGGCATTTCATTTGATCTTAAAACTTCAAGTAAGGAAGAGCATATCATTTCAAGTGACCAAAAGTAAAATTCTAATTATTCATTTAAGCATTTCATCAAACACTTGATATGCATATAAAACTATAAACTTGTTTACATTGATTGAAATTAACATTCAAACATTTCATCATACAGTTAGCGCACACACACACACACACACATATATATATATATATATATATATATATATATATATATATATATATATATATATATATATATATAATAAGGTATGACAAACACAAAATATATGTAACCAGAAATCAAGACCTATTAGTGTAAAGGAAGCAAAATGAATGACACATGGTGATATAGAAATATAGATAAACAAATGCTTATTTAGTTAGAGCTTTAAATAGGTAAAAGTGAAGAATAAATACCTTAGAATTATTTTTCAAGATTGAAGATATATCAACTGTAGCCACATTTTCAATAGACATGGAGTCATGGAGATGTGTTTTTGATGAAGGAGCTCACCTATTTCTATTTTATTTTGAGATTTAAAACCTAATGTAAGTATCGAAGGTAAAAATATATCCATACAGACAAAATGAACTTGGATACTAACCTTGATTAACTTTATGAATCTGGTAAAATGTAAGAACTCAAAAAATCATTGATAAAAACCGAAGCAAGAGGATAGATAGATCGAAAACGGAGATGAGGAAAATGTAATTATCCAGTAAATATTGAGGGAAGATGAATGAATTTGATTAAAATTAAAAAGCCCCAATAAATATAATTTAAATGGTGCTTTAATGTTTGATCGATTTTAAATCTGTGAATATTAAAGGGATATAATTAGGTGGATTTGAATTTGAATTAGGGATAATTAGGTGAAACGCCGAAATTTTTTTATTTTTTTTAAACACTGAATTATAAGTAATTAGGTCCCATTAATTAACCAGAATATAAATTAACTTAAGTTATAATGTTATCCTATTAAACACAAGACTTAAAAGAATATTGTCAAAAACAGTCGGGCACCCGCCGGGTAGCAAGGGTACCCACAGGGTAGGCTTAAGGATTTCCAAAGCCAATACCTACGGTAACAAAATACACTAAGGCTACCCGTTTGGGGGTAGCTTACCCGCCGGATATGGGTGACCGGATAAGGGTACCCGCCGGGTACACTACTTACCCGCCGGGTAAGGACCCTGCACAGCAGACCTACATAAATTTCATAACTTAATGCAAAAACACGAAACTCAAATACGCATAACTCCTAAACCGTAATGAATTAGGTCATAAAATTTTACGAGCACCTTCATATCACCAAAATGAAGGTTTCCCTTTTTGCACTTTTTCAAATTTCACGGAAACGCAAGATTTGGATATGTGACTTGTTTTCGACTATTTTTATCACTTTTACATGACAATCCAATTCACAAACCACACATTTTCAAGTCTTGAGCTTTTGACCACTTTTCCAACATATTATAACAAACTTAAAGCAATTGACCAAGGTTCCATAACCCTTATATAACTCAACTTACTCACTTGGGTCACCAACGACCCATTTTGACACTTTTGACCCATTTGACCTTTATGGACTGTTTTGCCCATTTTATTGGTCAACTACAATTCATTATCGACCAACAAGACTATTTTAGTTCACAATAATTCCAAAGTTGACCCAAAATGCACCTTGACCACTTTATACATTTATACATCAAAATCAACAAATTTAACATTTCTACATAACCATACCAATATTACAACATACCATCATTCTCTCGGTTTTGACTATTAAAAGTCAAACCATTACAAAGCAACAAGTTTGACTCCTTTGATACGATTTAGTTTCAAAGCGTGACAAGTGGGCGAATTCACAAGCTAGGTACATAACGATAAGTATAAAGAGAAAGCATGCTACTTATACCAAGAAGCAAGATGATCCACACTACTCTTTCTTAACCTCTTTCCCTTCCCGTTGCCCACTCGTACCTACATAATAAACCACTTAAAAGAGTAAGCATAATTGCTTAGTGAGCTTATGAGCAATTAACTAATGAGTTATTAAATAATTTCATATTATTTAATACTTGTGTTCACCAACGTCCGTATTTTGAGGTGTCGGATACTATCTGATTCGTTTGATTCAAATTAATCGCGTATGTTTATATATATAATTATATATAAAATCTTGAGTACTTAGTGTTAATACGTAACTAAATGAAAGTACTTAATGTTTAAATTAGGCGCGAAAATTGTCATATTTTGTCGGGTGTCACATAAGCAATCCGGAATGCACAACCATCACTTAATTAATCCTCATAACACTCACCTTGATGCTTATGTGATGAAGTTACACAAATGATTGATGATATGAGGTCATGCCCTTAGTCACCTAAACACATAACACATAACAATAATACAACACATTTAGCACCAATAATTCATAATCTCTATTATTGATCACATTTAAATCCCTCCCCCACTTTGGTTAGTTGAGCTACATTAAAATTAACTAGCCAAAGTTAAGTCTTTGATCATTTTATTCTAATTCTTGTTATATCATCATATTTATATCATAAGTATCCTTCTAATCACTCTTAAGAGAAATTTATTCAACTTCCAAGAATTTTGACATGAACCCTAAAATCATCAAGAACACCAAATTGAAATTTAATCACTTACAACTTGTTTTATGTTTACCAATGATCATTACTTCACTAGTTAGCATCAACCTAACTAATTTCAAGCCCTAATTTCGAATTAATTACACTAATCACTCACACCCCATAAAAACCCATTTTATAGGTTTAAAATTGATGAAGAACACTTACAAAGAATTGAGGATAATGATAGAGAGGATGGTGGAGATGATGAACTGAAGATTACAACTTGAATTGGAGATTAATTTGATGATATGATGACGATGATGAATTCCCACGGCTTTGGTTCTTCACAAATGAAAGTCTGGAAATGTTTAGAAGGTAAAATGATAAGAATGGAGTTGTACACGTGGGAGTATTTAGCTATTCCTTACTCATTAATTCACACAGTCTAGAACTAAGGAACCATTTGCGTTTTCTATTATATTGTATCATTTAATTAATAATACTTCGTAATAAATATATTTTCGTGTACTAAAATAATACCTTGAAAAAATGGGGTGTTACATTAGGGGTAATAGGTAAATTAAGATAAGTTAATGAAACTTATTACATGGACAACATGGGGAGACTTGATCAATGGTTATTAAGCATTGATGTTAATAAAATGAAGGGGTATGATTAAATTAGGAGGGATTAGTGTAGAGTTGTCTACATAATTTTATCTTTGTTATAATAATGATAGGGATAGGGATGGGAGATAGGAGATAGGAGATTATATGTGGATGTGGTTGTTTCCAAAAGTATTAGCTGATAAAATTTTAAAATTTAAACTTAAATTAAAACTTTACTGGTGGTGAATAAAGTGATATATCTGTAATTATGTGTGTGTTTGATAACATAATTCAGTAGAGGATATTATCAAACTTTAAACATATTTCTTCGTAAGTTCAAGTTAAAAGTTTTGTTTGATAAACAATTATCAAAAAAATAATTCTTAGAAAACCTAGATCTAACTAGCTTTCAGAAAATAGTAGAGCTTTTGGAATAACAAAATTAAATAAGTGCCCTTTATAAAATGTCTTTTATTTTGAGTTTTATCTTTTTGTCCTTTTATGTATATTTACATTTTTTTTTTTTTTTTTGAAAAGTTATTGCATTAAAAACAAACCATACATAAAGGGAGAAAAAAACATGTCCTTAAGAAAGAGACTAAGTAATAGAAAAGATACAAAAAAAAAGCCTTCTAAAGAAACTCAAACGTCTTCGAGGATGAAAAACGCCAATTAACCAGAAATTTTAGCTCGAGGATCAGAAACCCAAATCGACCAATCAAACATAAAAAGCTTGCTTCGGTTCGAGATCCACGGACCAACAAGGGATGAGCTACATTATCATATACTTGTGAAAAAAGTATAAGCTGGAGCTTTCGGCTCCAAATATAAACTCGAACGATATAATATAAATTTCAACTTTTGGCTTCAAATGTAACACTCCAAATTTTGGAAGTTCACTATTTAAATTAAAAGAATCATTTAAAATAATTTTTATATTTTGTGTTTGGAGAATTAATTATAACTAATGAATTAGGGATTAAAAATATAAATGAAAAACAACTATTGTGGCATTAGTATAAGTCTTATGTTTAGAGGGGTTGTGATGTTAATTGAGTGAGACTTGTGGGATGTAAAGTGAACAATTGGAAACACACTTTAACACCCACCAAAATCTAGAAAAATAGAGGTGTGTGTGTGTGTGTGTGTGTTTATTTTTTTTAAGGGTGTGTTTGGCCGACTTTTAGAGGGAGGAGAAAACCCAAAAATTGAAGCAAAATTCTTCTGTTTTCAAACTTCTAGATTTGTATTCATCATCCCTAAGGTATGAATCACTAACTACAATTTTTAATTTGAGCTATTTGAAGAGTTGAAATGATGAACTCTAGATGGGTTTTTGAGAAAAGTTGAATTTTTAGGTGTAGGATGCTCCTATTGTTGTTAATGAGTATAAATGAGCAATTTTAAACCTAAAAGAGACAAGTTTGGTATTGTTCTTGAGTTTTGATAATTTTGTTTAAAATAAAGATTTTTAGATGATGAGGATGATGATGATGAATCTATATTAATGTGTTGTTGTTGTTGTTTTAATGTGACCAAACTAGCTATATGCATGTTAGAAATTATGAGAAAAGAGATTTAATTGCTAGTTGAGTTAGTGGTGTGTTAAAAGATGACATGTTGAGTTTGATTGTATATTGGTGTCATTAGATGGAACACACGAGTTATTTGAGAATGAGAATGAGAATGAGATATTGATGAGTTAGTAATGTGTTAGATGAGAGTTTGATTAAAATGGGTTATCACTTTGTGTAGTGAGTAACCTTGTTTACGTGTTGTGTGACTAGGTGATTAAGAGAATCAATTGAGATATTGCTTGAGCTTAATAATCATCCATTCTTTTGTAAAGGTAAGTAATGGGGGAGAGAATTCACTAGTTAACCACACTTAAGATTCTTGAGTGATGATTAAGTATGTATTATCTAGTGATGGGTAAATGAGTTGATAATGTGACATTTGAGTATGTCATATGAGTATGAATATAATGGGGGATTCACGGATAGCAATAAGGCTTGAGAAATCTCATTGTCTATGCCTTGATACCATTTTTGGTATTCCTCTGAGTAGGAACCAAATTGAGTATAGATTAAGAATCCTTAATTGTGTTGTTGATCAATCATTTGAGTATGATCATTATCTTGTTGTTGTATTTACTTTCTCATTACTTACTAAGCTATTTAATTTGCTTACCCCTTTGTGTAGTTGTTGTCGTCATTGTTTCATAGGTATATCTAGCAGGTCAAGGGGGAATTTGGGCAGGGAGCCCAAGTGCGACTAGTGGTGGAGCTTACTATTGAGATAGTAAGTATATATATATATATATATATATATATATATACCTTTTTGCAAATCATGCTCATGATACAAGTGAAAGCCCTATTTTGAGTTATTGATGATCATTTGAGTATGATCATGTTGTGAAAGTGGAAATCTTAATCATATGTATTACTTGTTATTCAATATTTTTTTTTGATGTAAATGGGTCAAGTACAAATTGTGCAATGTGATGAAATTATTAGTAAGGATTGTGGTAGTCTAGTTTGAATTTGTGGCTTTGTACACCTGGTGTCCATTGTATATGGTTTATGTTATTGTGATTTGTCTTTGTGATTTGAAGTGGTTAAATGTTGAATCGGATTGAATAATTGAGTGTGAGTTGAGTTGTTTATGTGTCAAGTTCCTAGTGGAATTTGGGAGATTTGAAAGTGGTCCAATTATTGTTAAAAATGTGGAGTTTTGATTGTAAGTGTGTTTTGTGTAATTGTGGTTGAATTTGGAGTTCAAAATTGAGTTTGCTGAATTATATGTAATAGGACATGGGTTTATATATAAGATTTGAATTATATGTAATAGGACATGGGTTATGGGTGTTCGTTGGTTCGGTTTTTGGTTTTATTAATTTCTTCGGTTTGGTGTTTCGGTTAAAAATATTTTGAGATGCTAACCAAATACCAAACCGAACCATTTAAAAATGTGAAAAAACCAAAGCAAAGACCGTAATCCAATTCGGTTTGGTTTTCGGTTTAAAAAAAAAACCCAAATTGTAATACTCTCTCCTTTCCAATTTTATTGTCCAGTGACAAAAAACATCATCATTGCACTTACTTTTTGATAAAATTACAGTTTTACCCTTTACTTTTTATCTACTTTTTTGTCTTAAATGTATATACAAGAACTTTACAACATTATTCTTATCTATTTATGGAAGTGATAAATACTTTAAGACATCCATAAAAGGAATACTAGACTATAAAATTGGGATGGAGGAAGTAAAATATTGTACTTCTTGTAACATACTTATAAAATGAATGAACTATAACTTTTGCATAATAATATCATCACAAATTAGATAGCAATGGATGCCCCAATAATTCCATGAAACAAAAATAAATTCAAACCAATTTGTAATTAATACTTAATAGCAATTCAATAAACCATAATACCAAGATCCAATTGAAATTTTCATGCAAGTAGAGGAAGCCGGAGAGAAAAGAAATAAAAAAAATCTATAAGGAGAAACGAAGTGTTTGTTTAAAAATGATATAAAAGATATATCAAGTATAATAGTATGTCCTATAATTGGTTCTTCGGTTTAATCGAATGAACAATGTTCAAACAATCACCAAACTGAAAATCAGTTACATATTAGATATAGATTTGACTTTAAACAGTTTCACATTCTATATAGTTTTCGGAATTAATAGTTCACAATCAAATTTTGCTCATCCCATGGGTGGGTAAATTTAAGAATGTGTATGATTTAATTTTAAATTTTAATCATAGTTTCATCAAAGATCTTTATAAATTTTCACATCAAGTCGGTTAAATTTTGATTTCCTTGTAATTATTACATTAAGAACCTTTATATGACCTATATTGCATTTTCTTTTTAATAAAAACATGCTATACAATAATAGATTATCAATGATTTTATATATATGTATAATCAACACTATGTAAATTGTAAAGGTATAAACAGGTTTCTCTCAATCTATTTCTTCAATATGTACTTTCACAATGAATTGGTTATCTTAGGCTTTCTCAGATGGTCCTCTCTACTCATATATCTCTATACCTAGAGAAGGGATGATTACATATAGGGTCCAGATCGGAGGGGAAGAGGTGGGCCAGAGGCAAGCGAAGTCAACATATTAAATTTTTAATTTTACCCCCTCCAACTATTAAGTATTACATTTACTAACATTTACTACCCTTCAACTTTCTTCATCTACACTCCCCAATCACCACCACCACACACCACCTCCTGCTGCATCCGTCGGCCGTCACCGCCACAGGTCATCGTTGCCGGATTTTTTAATTATATATTTTTTTTATTTAATTTTTTTTAAAAAAATTATTTTTTTAATTTCATTTTTTAATACTCTTTTGGTCTTTTTTGATTTTTTCTTCTTCTTCTTTTTCACTACATCTTGCTTTTAAATTAAAACACTACATCTTACTTTTAAAATAAAATATTGCATCAATATATTTTTAAATTAATCACTATGCATCATAATTTTACATCAATGATAACTGCATCATGCTTTTAAACTAAATACGTTACGATGCAGAGGAATTAAGATGCAGTAGAGTTTAGATGCAGTGAAACTAAGATGCAGTTAAATTAAGATGCAGTGAAACTAAGATGCAGTTAAACTAAGATGCGGTAAACTTTCACGCAGTGGTATTAAGATGCAGCAGTGTTAAATTGTACCATTTGTGAGTAGTAACAGTTGTTGTATGTAGAACTTGATCACATGATGCAGTAAAAAATCTATTATATGCAGTATAAAATACGTATACATATTTGTTACGATGTGAAGAAATGTAAAATGCAGTGTAACTTACATGCAGTGAATATAAAATAACCACTGCATCATGCTTTTAAACTAAACATGTTACTACATCGATCAATAAAAAAGCACTGCATCATGCTTTTTTAAAATAGAAAATTGCATCATCAATAAAATAAACATTGCATCTTGCTTCTATATACTAAAATACACTACATCATGCTATTAAAGATAACATACTACGTTATCGGTTAAAAAACACTGCATCATTGTAAAAAAATACTTCATCTTGCTTTAAAATAAAACACGCTGCATCTTGTTTATATAAAAGCAATTGCATCATAATTGTATAATTCGGTTGCTAATATTTAAAAATTAATTAACAAAAACTAATCAAAAATATAAAACAAGTTGTTTAATGGCTAAAACCAACTAAAAAAGAATTTTTTGAACAAAATAAAAAAACACTTAAAAAATCGTTAAAAAATATATACATTTAAGTTTCACAAAAACAAAATCAAGAGAAAGTAAAATAAAAAAATAAGTTTAAAATGTGTAAAACATAAGCTAAGAGAAAGTTATTTAAAAAAAAAACGTAAAAAACATAAATTACCGTGACCGATGACGGCGGATGCTGACGGCTGCCGGAGTTCAATGGCAGCAGGCTGGTGGTTGGTGGCAGCTGGACAGAGGTTGGTGGTGGTGGTGGTGGTGGTGGTGGGGTGGGGGTGGGAGTGGAAGAAGGAAGGAGAAGGTGGAAGAAAGTGGAAGGGTGAAAAGAAAAGAGGAGAAATATAGAGGGGGTGTAAGTGAAAAATAATTGTTATGTTTTTTTATTAATATTTGCCCTCACTTTTCAATATAATTACTAAAATGCCACCTTGATTAGTCATTGATCTGTAATTATGTTTGATCCAAAGGTCTATAATCCCTTCCCCTCTTAGCTCTCTCTAAGACCCATTCCCCTATGATCCTAAACCTTACATATATCCCCTTCTTAAACCACCTAAATATTACATATACCCAACCTTTTCTCAAAATAACATATATATCCAAATATTTAAATTAATAAATATTAAAACTCTAAATTCATTAATTATTCATCTTTAAGTCCCTAAATGACATTTGTACCCTTATTTTGATCTTGTAAAAATCTCAGATCTAGACAACAATCAATCGCACGTCATTTAAAAACAATATGAAGATCTGGTGCAATCTAATAGCCGCAAGTATTGTTACTACCATCTTGATTTTTGATTTTTTTTACTATCATAAAAGATATCATATAATAAATTGCACAATAAATTATTAATGCATATGTTCTTGCGTGATACTATGACGTAAATCAAATCACACGATTCTTTCAAAACATGCATTCTGATTTTAACATTTAATTGATGGTCTTTATCAAAAACTATGAGGTTTCTTGCAATTTTAGTCATATAGGTCAATGAGAGAGAAATCAATAATAACCTACTAAATTCAAGAATTCTTAACGACTCAATAATTTTATTTTGCAGAATTGTGAGATTTTTTTAACTGAGAAAGAAGTATACGAGAAGGGTAAGATGGTAATTAAAAGGTTTATTGATAATGCAACACCCCAAAATTTAAAATATTATATTGGTAAAGGTAAAAGTAATTGTTTTTAAGTTATTATTATTTTAGGTAGTATAAAATAATAATAACTGTAGTCGGTTTTAAAGTTCCAGACAATAGTAATTACGGGGAATAAAATTAAGTAAACACATATATATCCATATACATGTGTATGTATCATATATTCATTTCCAAAAGTTCCAGGAAGTTCACGAATATGAAGAAAACGTAGATAACTCAAAATCAATCCTCAAAATTAGTTTTAAGCATCAAATTAAAGCCCTAGAACTTCAATTCATCATTTAATTATCATCACCAACATGAGGTAATCTTTGTTCTTCATGTATTTAACCTAGAAAATGGGTTTTATGGAGGTCTAAGGAATTGGTGAGTTCTAAAATGAAATTAAAATAGATTGTGATTGAATTATGATGTAGAACTGTAGTAATCGTTATGGTTAACATTAATTCAATCCAAAACTTGATAAATGGAATTGTAAGTATAGTGATTAAAGATGGGTTTTGGTTGATTCTGGGTAATTGTCATGAACTTACCCTAATTACTATTAGGGGAGTTGTTATGGTGCTATGAGAAGTATTAAATTGGTAATTCAAGTGAATTAATACTTGAACTAATATGATCATGATGAATGATGATTAGTGTTATGATAAAGATGAAATGGTGTTAATTATGTTTAATTCACCATAACTATTAGTTGAAAGAGTTTATCATGTGAATAAGTATATGTGTAGTAATTTGAGTAATCATGTATGGTAATTGTTTATGATTATGGAAGTGAAAAGATTAAAAGTTTATGTGATCATGTAAAGTGAAAGTTATGTTAGTTGATTAAAGATCAACTTGTAAGGGTAAAGGGATGGTAATGATGATTAATTGAATGTGATCACCGATTTATGCTAAATGTGTAGTTATATGGATGTGTGATATGATAGGTAATTAAAAGATGTGGCATCTATATTCAAGTGTGAGATCGCGTAATTGCCTAAAGCAAAGGTGAGTGATATGGGGGTTAAATAGGTAATGGTTGTATGTTCCGGATTGCTTCCGAGCAAGAGGTTCATACAACCGGTTGGAGTATTGTTTATGTTTTTATATTGTGGTTTATTATTGAATTCATATATTATTGATTATGTATGTTGATAATATGGCATGTGAGTGGTAAGTGTTGAAAGAAATTGTAATATGTGAGAACTATATGGATTATGTAGAATGAGTTTTTGGTTAAGATTGTGGATGAATATGTGCCTTGCACATTATATGTGTAGAATACATGCTCGATATGGTACGTGATTAGGTTTTCGGTATGTTGCCATTACTTACTAAGTAAGTAGATGGATAGTGAGAAGTCAAGAAAGCATGTGGAAGATGTTTTGATATGTTGTTTCTATTACTTACTAAGTAAGTAGATAGATATGTTATGTGTGGAATCAAGTAATGTCAAATTGGCATTAGCTTGATGGTTTCCAAGTAATGAATCATGATCATTAGCTTGGTATGTACGTTAGCTCTTATGAATTAACATGGTTAGATGTTGAGGATCCTTAACTTGTGTAAGATGTGTTAGACCGAGAGGTATGGTACTAATGAGGTAAGAAAGTTTATGTTTGTTACAAGTAATGATCATTGACATTAGTGTGACAACCGACAAAATTGGTCTACGTTTACCGGTGATTAAGCGTCATTTATTTGTATTTAGTATATACTTAGGCTAAATACGTATAACATTTCGTATATTTATATATATAGCGTACACGATTTGTTTAAATCGTGCGATAACGAATCGGATGGAGTCTGACGCAATAAATACGGACGTTGGTGAAAAACTTTTCTAAATAATGTGAAATTATAAAGATAAACATTATTTATCTTATATTATTACGATAACATATAAAACGTTATACGTATCGTGTAAAACAAACCGTACACGATGAGAACACGCAAATCGAACCTGACAACCAAACGAAACAAAATTAATATTATAGAAACACGAAACAAAGTATTGGAATAATACTTCACAAATAATTAACTTATAACATATCGTTGACTAACTAACGTGTAAATGTTTAAAACACAAATCGCGATTAACCACTAAGGGCTAAAATATCTTGAAACTAATAAGGGACCAAACTTTGCACCACCTTACCTTTTCTTTGACTTGGAAAAATCGACCAAAGGACACCCTCCCCATAACTCTTACACTTTCCTTGACTTTCCACACACTCCCTAATTTCTTGCAAGACTTAACAACCCACTCAATCTGCTTTCACTCTTACACTTTCATCAATTATTTTCTCTCAAACTCTCCCTTTTTCTCCATTCTCACGGCAGCCCAAACCATCAAACACCACCAAACAACCTTCATCATCTTCTTGGTTCATCTAGCAAGGAAATGAGCAAGCTCAAGATCATCATCACTGTAACAACCCCAAAATTAGGACCAATTTAAAATTTTCCTAATTACGTGTTTATTACTTGTATATAATATGAAATAGGATTATATACATTACTTACATATATATATATATATATATATATATGGATGGAATATATGTATATATACGCGTATACGATTCGTACAAATATCGTATAAAACAACAATTGTACAAATTTCATACACTGATAAAACAATTATTAAATAATGTGAAATTATTTAATTACTTTGATTATTACTTTATATTATGTTTATAATATAACGAAAACGTACGATTTAACCAAAACGTCACCGAACTCTCCGAAAACTCGACCAACCGACAAAACAAAACAAAGTTATGATTTATAACTTGAAAACTAGTATTTTGGTGAAATACTACAACTAAATTATCGAGTATTATTTCGTATTTTCAAACGTATATTAAATCGCGTATAAAATCATTTTAACGTTTAAACGACCGGGGAAACGAACACCGCACGGAGCGCAAACACGGAGGAACAAAATTTGGTGAGATCCACACTTGGTGGACCCCACCCAACCGGCCCAAGGGTCAAGGGGACAACCCCCTCACCCTTCCCCCTCACTTCTTCACTTACACACTCAAACCCAAACCCACACCCTCATCATTCTCTCTCTCTCTCTCTCCATCGGTTTCTCTCTCTCTCTAAAACCATCACTAAAACATCCCAAAAACACCACAAAACGAGCTTAAATCACAAAACGCAAAGGAGCAACGACGATCACGAGAACGAGGGCTACAATCGTATCTTTTCGGATTTTCGTTTCGACAACTTTGTAAGTTTTCCGGCGACCCGAAACTTTTCCGATTACTTTTATTTTGCTAGATAAATGTTCCCCTAGCTTAGTAATGTCCAAATATATAACTTAAACTCGTTTTTGAACACGTTTACGAAAATGTCGGTTTTGGTCATTTTAAATAAAACGACACCTCGAACATTAAAAACGACATCCAACAATTTTTATGAACTCATCATAACATAATATAACTTGTGTAAAAGTTTCAACTTGAACGGAACTCGTTAGACACGTTTTCGACACGACTCAAAATCTGACCAGAGGTAAGTGTCGCATGGCTCACGCCAGTTATGCGACACTTCGCCTTAGTGACGCATAGGTCACGATCCGCCATACGCGACACTTCATTAGTGCCGCTAAAACACTATACCGTCACTTCACAAGTGACGCAGTCTTAACGCCTTCGGCAGAAACAACACGACACTTACTTAGTGACGCTACCTTATAACTTTCAGTAGTAAGGAGCGTCAGTAGTAACTAGCGTCACTCCTTTAGTGACGCCACCATATAACGTTCAGCAGAAACAGGCGACACTTCGTTAGTGCCGCTATCATCGGTAGAAACTTAACACTTTCAGTAGAAACGAATGACGTCCGGCTACTACTGATGATGTCACCGACCATCACACCGTCACTTCATCAGTGACGCATACAGGCATATACCGACACTTGCCCAGTGTCGCCCTATGAACCGATTTACTCACTTATGCCGTCACTTCATAAGTGACGCCCTGTTTGAACACGGCACTTAATACCGTCACTATTCTAGTGACGCAGTGATGAATCTTAAGACTTATTAACGTCACTTACCTAGTGACGCACCATCTTAATACCGACACTATCTAAGTGCCG
The DNA here is from genome assembly GCA_949592205.1 of Helichrysum umbraculigerum. Taxonomy (NCBI): domain Eukaryota; kingdom Viridiplantae; phylum Streptophyta; class Magnoliopsida; order Asterales; family Asteraceae; genus Helichrysum; species Helichrysum umbraculigerum. The sequence goes on along the minus strand of CATIUR010000003.1, from coordinate 56,006,228 downwards.
CATACATGGTTACACAGACACTGAATACACGACACTACTTAAGTGCCGCATACCACACATAAGTGACGCACTGTCTAAATACCGACACTACTTAAGTGACGCATACATCTTGAAACAGATAACTTAACACGACACTACCTAAGTGTCGCATGATACACAGAAGTGACGCTTACAAGTGACGCTATAACAGGCTGATTGAAACTTACATTTTATACAAGTATGGAATATACTTAAAACGTGAACGTACTTATCTCGGCGTTACTTATACATGAAAATACTATACTTTTGGAAGTATACAACAATACTGGAATACGTACAAGTCTATGCTAAACTAAACGTGAGATTTCACTCACACGCGTACGAGTTTTCACTCGGAAATACTTAGGAGATTTCACTCCAACGAACTTACACTTGTACACCACACGGGATTACACCCGATACAAACTTACAAGTTCACCTGCTAGTTACGTGCTGGATTACACGTTAACTGATACGAACTTACTTACGAATACTTACGAGGTTTCACTCGTACCCTTTGGGGACTAAGCCCATTGGAACGTACACAAACGATACATGTTGTAATACAAACAAACGATCATACGAGTATACTTTACAACTGTACAACTACTGTGAACATATAATAATAATGGATGGAATTATTATTATAACACCGATAACAAACGAACCGTATAACTTTTATACAAACTACGATTTACAAACGATTACAAACTTACAAACAAACTAATGGACATTAACTAGTTTGGGAACAACTAGCATGGATACTTTACAAGTATTCCATTTACTTACTGAACCTTATGCGTATTAGGACGCTAAGGGTTGCTAGTTTGGGATTACTACTTGCTACTTATTACATCGTCTGCCAGACTCAGGTGAGTCTTACAGCCCCTACTTTACTGTTTTATACTCAGGGGTGAGATGCATTACTGTTTTACATGAACACACAAAACTTACTTGCTGCCACGATTTACTTATTGTATGAGAGTAACGATACGCCAATTGCATGAGTTTTACGACTAATCCAATGAAATCCTCCTGAATCATAGTTGTTAGTTATGTGATAAGCGCGAGTTTTAGTATATGGATCCATATGGGACTGACAATCCCCGCCCGGGGTAGCACGCACTACCACGAACCGTTCCTGTAGAAACGGGCGTTTCTTACTCGTTCCGTATGAATGTTTTGGATTACATTCATGAGGGGGTACCTATATTTACTGTACGTTAAGCTTCAACTATGGTGGCTCATGGCGATTGTATCAAACGGTTTGCATAATCTGCAACCACCCACTTATTAAAACTTACTGGCTGGCAATGATTTACAAATACTACTTGTGTGTTCAAACTGTTTACTTATTTACAAACCTGTGAGATTCACCAACCTTTTGGTTGACCGTTTTAGTAATGCTTCTCAGGTACACAGCATCAGTAGGGATGCCCAGCAGGATAAGCTTACTTAGCTCGAGTCGCATGCATTACAAGCTTGGAGATTTTCTTACATTACTTTTGTACTAGTTGTTATGTATAAGAATCTCTAGGAATTTACTTTAACTCGAGCTTGTATTTTGAAACTACTTATGTATTAATGTTATAACTTTTCGAACGTCTCATTTAGAGTCGTTCACTGTATCCTTTGTGCTTGTGATTATTAATTAGTAACACCCAAAACATCGCTTCCGCAAACTGTTAAATTTGGGGGTGTTACAGATTGGTATCAGAGCCTAAGGTTATAGTGAACTAGGTTGCATTTAGTGGGCCTAGACTATGACCGTTAGGCAGTATTCCTCATTAGGTATAACTGGTTCAGGAATTACAGCATACAAGTTTAATTTAACATAGCCTGATCAACTATGTACAATTAAATGAAGATGATGTGAGTTCTGAAAGGGGTTATGTTGAACCGGAATGCATTAGCTGACTCTGACCTCGAGAGAACCGGGACTTTTACTTGATTGTGCTAGACACACACTAGGCGGTTATGTGTTATATATATATATACATAGGCCTCTTTCCCCGATACGATACTCTCTCTCGACTACTACGAAATTCACTTTCAAATTTTATCAAACAAACGACAACTCGATTCTCGTCGTTTCGTCCTTATTCGACTTTTTACGAATTCACGACTACCGGCTTACGTCCGAAGACTTCTACACCGTTATAACTGACAACCATAGTTACTTGAACGTTCTTCGATAAAAAGATCGAGACCTTGTTTCCATTTGCTATTCTTACCTAATTCGACGTTTATAACATTCTATAACGTACCCCACCGCACCGATAGACATATAATACTAAAAATCATTTTCAACTCAAGTCTCCGTCAGATTTCAAATTATACAATCGACTTTTACTATCAAAGTTTTATAACAAATGTATTTTTATCAAACATGTTACAAAATTCCTTACAAAATGTTTTATAAAATTTTCAAAATTTCGAAATTGTATAAACTTTAAACAAATTACAATCCTTGACGAAATTTCTTTGAACTTACTAAATCACCACCGTCATAATTCTTATTCAAATCCTCACATGTTCTTTATTATTGTTTCAAGGAACATGCCTCCTCGACGACAAATCATGCTTACTGAAGCCGAAGTCGCGGGCCTAATTGCCCGTAGTGTGGCTCAAGCTCTAGCTACCCGGACTTCAGCACCTGGTAGCGAAGATACCGCTAACAACGGACCCCAACCCAAAACCTGCACCTACAAGGATTTCCATAACTGCAAGCCGCTGAACTTTGCAGGAACTGAAGGAGCGATTGGTCTGATTCGTTGGACCGAGAAAATTGAATCAGTGTTCCTCATCTGCAACTGCAAGGAAGAGGATAAAGTCAAATTCGCCGCCAGCACCTTTTCTGAAATTGCCTTAACCTGGTGGAACACTTATGCTCAAACGGTGAGCATTGCCGATGCTTACAAACTACCGTGGGATGAACTGAAGAATATGTTGAGGGGCGAGTACTGCCCAAGAGATGAGCTGAAGCAACTAGAGTTAGAATTTTGGAATCACAAGATGCAGGGTGACGACATCACCGGTTACACCAACCGATTTCACCAGCTGGCACTTCTGTGCCCATCCATGGTTGATCCTGAGTACAAAAGGATCGAAAAATACGTTGATGGACTTCCCGAACGACTTCAAGATTTAGTAACTTCGTCCAAACCGGGAACCATTCAGAGCGCCATCCGTATGGCTCATGAGTTAACGGCCAATTCTGTCCGCCGTGGCTCAACTTCAACCCCATCTGCAAATAACAAACGTAAATGGGAAGTGATTCCCCACTCATCCAACCCGACTTCTGACAAAAAGCCTGCAACAGTCAATGCCAATGACTCAAAGGCTTACAAGGGGAGCAAGCCTTTCTGCTCCAAATGTAGTCGTCATCATAACGGCTCCTGTCCCTGTTCTAAATGCAAGAAATTCGGGCACCTGGCCCAAGACTGCCGAACCAACCCCTCTGGTACTGATACTCCTGCACCCAAAACCTGTTACGAGTGCAACGGTACCGGGCATTTCAGGAAGGATTGCCCAAAGCTGAAAAACCGAACCAACTACACGAAGAGTAGAGCTTATGTGATTAACGCTAGGGAGGATGACCCGAACCCTAGACTTTGTGATTTACTCAACCCGGGTACGTTCGTTCTTTGACTACCCGAATCTGTTTTCTCATAAATCTCTCGCTTATTGATTTGTGTATAACTATGTTTCATTCTGCGTGTTTTCTTTGATCCTAAGTACACAATAGGATTAGGAAACGACCGACTACTTAAATCCCGACAACACGATTTTCCTTACACTTTAGATACAATAACCAAACTTTTCCCAAATATCTCACACTGGTTGAGACCGGGAACTTGTATATTGTTCGTTATTTTAACAAGTCATTCAATAGAACTTCACTTGCTGGTAACAATTCTTAAATAGAATAATATTTTCGTAGGAAATGACAACATACTCCGTCAACAACCCTACCTTGGATGATGAACTGCTCAGTGAGGAACCAACTATGTTTCCTTACCTTCTCGAACTCGAGTGTGATACAGAACACTCCGCTGAATCAGAAATGGCACCTGCTATTCCTGCTGCTCCAACTGCTGCAAAAGCACCAGTTGATGAAACCATGGCTACTGAATCAGTCAGCCACCTAAACCAAACTATTGATTCGCTGCTAAAACAACTGACTGAAGCACGGGAGGACATTGATGACCTGCGACGAATTGCTTTCCAAAACGACCTGCGTATGCGTGAGTACGAGCTACGTTTGACAGCCTTAGAAAACCCTACTCCACCACCAACTTCACAAAGTAATCCTACTGAAAAGGAGACCGACACTGACTGTGCACCACCTCCAGCAAAGAGGGTGAAAGTCTACAGGGGAAATAGACCTTACTGTGCTCGATGCACCCGACATCATGACAACCCTTGTACCACACCCACCGGTCGATGCAAGGCCAACCCTAAAAGTACGAACCCTCCTAAGGTGAAACTCTGCTTCAACTGTGGGAGTGCTGGCCATCTCAAGGCCCAATGCCCACTACCTTCAGACAACAAAAATTAGGGTACGTTACCACCTGACAATTACTTGATTTCAAACAATGTAGGACCTACCCTGCAACTGTAGGCTGCTAGTACACATTGTAGCTACCTGACTAGTATAGAACTACCGATTACTACTTCGAACAAATTTCGGGACGAAATTTTCATAACAAGGGGAGAATGTAACAACCCCAAAATTAGGACCAATTTAAAATTTTCCTAATTACGTGTTTATTACTTGTATATAATATGAAATAGGATTATATACATTACTTACATATATATATATATATATATATATATATATATGGATGGAATATATGTATATATACGCGTATACGATTCGTACAAATATCGTATAAAACAACAATTGTACAAATTTCATACACTGATAAAACAATTATTAAATAATGTGAAATTATTTAATTACTTTGATTATTACTTTATATTATGTTTATAATATAACGAAAACGTACGATTTAACCAAAACGTCACCGAACTCTCCGAAAACTCGACCAACCGACAAAACAAAACAAAGTTATGATTTATAACTTGAAAACTAGTATTTTGGTGAAATACTACAACTAAATTATCGAGTATTATTTCGTATTTTCAAACGTATATTAAATCGCGTATAAAATCATTTTAACGTTTAAACGACCGGGGAAACGAACACCGCACGGAGCGCAAACACGGAGGAACAAAATTTGGTGAGATCCACACTTGGTGGACCCCACCCAACCGGCCCAAGGGTCAAGGGGACAACCCCCTCACCCTTCCCCCTCACTTCTTCACTTACACACTCAAACCCAAACCCACACCCTCATCATTCTCTCTCTCTCTCTCTCCATCGGTTTCTCTCTCTCTCTAAAACCATCACTAAAACATCCCAAAAACACCACAAAACGAGCTTAAATCACAAAACGCAAAGGAGCAACGACGATCACGAGAACGAGGGCTACAATCGTATCTTTTCGGATTTTCGTTTCGACAACTTTGTAAGTTTTCCGGCGACCCGAAACTTTTCCGATTACTTTTATTTTGCTAGATAAATGTTCCCCTAGCTTAGTAATGTCCAAATATATAACTTAAACTCGTTTTTGAACACGTTTACGAAAATGTCGGTTTTGGTCATTTTAAATAAAACGACACCTCGAACATTAAAAACGACATCCAACAATTTTTATGAACTCATCATAACATAATATAACTTGTGTAAAAGTTTCAACTTGAACGGAACTCGTTAGACACGTTTTCGACACGACTCAAAATCTGACCAGAGGTAAGTGTCGCATGGCTCACGCCAGTTATGCGACACTTCGCCTTAGTGACGCATAGGTCACGATCCGCCATACGCGACACTTCATTAGTGCCGCTAAAACACTATACCGTCACTTCACAAGTGACGCAGTCTTAACGCCTTCGGCAGAAACAACACGACACTTACTTAGTGACGCTACCTTATAACTTTCAGTAGTAAGGAGCGTCAGTAGTAACTAGCGTCACTCCTTTAGTGACGCCACCATATAACGTTCAGCAGAAACAGGCGACACTTCGTTAGTGCCGCTATCATCGGTAGAAACTTAACACTTTCAGTAGAAACGAATGACGTCCGGCTACTACTGATGATGTCACCGACCATCACACCGTCACTTCATCAGTGACGCATACAGGCATATACCGACACTTGCCCAGTGTCGCCCTATGAACCGATTTACTCACTTATGCCGTCACTTCATAAGTGACGCCCTGTTTGAACACGGCACTTAATACCGTCACTATTCTAGTGACGCAGTGATGAATCTTAAGACTTATTAACGTCACTTACCTAGTGACGCACCATCTTAATACCGACACTATCTAAGTGCCGCATACATGGTTACACAGACACTGAATACACGACACTACTTAAGTGCCGCATACCACACATAAGTGACGCACTGTCTAAATACCGACACTACTTAAGTGACGCATACATCTTGAAACAGATAACTTAACACGACACTACCTAAGTGTCGCATGATACACAGAAGTGACGCTTACAAGTGACGCTATAACAGGCTGATTGAAACTTACATTTTATACAAGTATGGAATATACTTAAAACGTGAACGTACTTATCTCGGCGTTACTTATACATGAAAATACTATACTTTTGGAAGTATACAACGATACTGGAATACGTACAAGTCTATGCTAAACTAAACGTGAGATTTCACTCACACGCGTACGAGTTTTCACTCGGAAATACTTAGGAGATTTCACTCCAACGAACTTACACTTGTACACCACACGGGATTACACCCGATACAAACTTACAAGTTCACCTGCTAGTTACGTGCTGGATTACACGTTAACTGATACGAACTTACTTACGAATACTTACGAGGTTTCACTCGTACCCTTTGGGGACTAAGCCCATTGGAACGTACACAAACGATACATGTTGTAATACAAACAAACGATCATACGAGTATACTTTACAACTGTACAACTACTGTGAACATATAATAATAATGGATGGAATTATTATTATAACACCGATAACAAACGAACCGTATAACTTTTATACAAACTACGATTTACAAACGATTACAAACTTACAAACAAACTAATGGACATTAACTAGTTTGGGAACAACTAGCATGGATACTTTACAAGTATTCCATTTACTTACTGAACCTTATGCGTATTAGGACGCTAAGGGTTGCTAGTTTGGGATTACTACTTGCTACTTATTACATCGTCTGCCAGACTCAGGTGAGTCTTACAGCCCCTACTTTACTGTTTTATACTCAGGGGTGAGATGCATTACTGTTTTACATGAACACACAAAACTTACTTGCTGCCATGATTTACTTATTGTATGAGAGTAACGATACGCCAATTGCATGAGTTTTACGACTAATCCAATGAAATCCTCCTGAATCATAGTTGTTAGTTATGTGATAAGCGCGAGTTTTAGTATATGGATCCATATGGGACTGACAATCCCCGCCCGGGGTAGCACGCACTACCACGAACCGTTCCTGTAGAAACGGGCGTTTCTTACTCGTTCCGTATGAATGTTTTGGATTACATTCATGAGGGGGTACCTATATTTACTGTACGTTAAGCTTCAACTATGGTGGCTCATGGCGATTGTATCAAACGGTTTGCATAATCTGCAACCACCCACTTATTAAAACTTACTGGCTGGCAATGATTTACAAATACTACTTGTGTGTTCAAACTGTTTACTTATTTACAAACCTGTGAGATTCACCAACCTTTTGGTTGACCGTTTTAGTAATGCTTCTCAGGTACACAGCATCAGTAGGGATGCCCAGCAGGATAAGCTTACTTAGCTCGAGTCGCATGCATTACAAGCTTGGAGATTTTCTTACATTACTTTTGTACTAGTTGTTATGTATAAGAATCTCTAGGAATTTACTTTAACTCGAGCTTGTATTTTGAAACTACTTATGTATTAATGTTATAACTTTTCGAACGTCTCATTTAGAGTCGTTCACTGTATCCTTTGTGCTTGTGATTATTAATTAGTAACACCCAAAACATCGCTTCCGCAAACTGTTAAATTTGGGGGTGTTACAGATTGGTATCAGAGCCTAAGGTTATAGTGAACTAGGTTGCATTTAGTGGGCCTAGACTATGACCGTTAGGCAGTATTCCTCATTAGGTATAACTGGTTCAGGAATTACAGCATACAAGTTTAATTTAACATAGCCTGATCAACTATGTACAATTAAATGAAGATGATGTGAGTTCTGAAAGGGGTTATGTTGAACCGGAATGCATTAGCTGACTCTGACCTCGAGAGAACCGGGACTTTTACTTGATTGTGCTAGACACACACTAGGCGGTTATGTGTTATATATATATATACATAGGCCTCTTTCCCCGATACGATACTCTCTCTCGACTACTACGAAATTCACTTTCAAATTTTATCAAACAAACGACAACTCGATTCTCGTCGTTTCGTCCTTATTCGACTTTTTACGAATTCACGACTACCGGCTTACGTCCGAAGACTTCTACACCGTTATAACTGACAACCATAGTTACTTGAACGTTCTTCGATAAAAAGATCGAGACCTTGTTTCCATTTGCTATTCTTACCTAATTCGACGTTTATAACATTCTATAACGTACCCCACCGCACCGATAGACATATAATACTAAAAATCATTTTCAACTCAAGTCTCCGTCAGATTTCAAATTATACAATCGACTTTTACTATCAAAGTTTTATAACAAATGTATTTTTATCAAACATGTTACAAAATTCCTTACAAAATGTTTTATAAAATTTTCAAAATTTCGAAATTGTATAAACTTTAAACAAATTACAATCCTTGACGAAATTTCTTTGAACTTACTAAATCACCACCGTCATAATTCTTATTCAAATCCTCACATGTTCTTTATTATTGTTTCAAGGAACATGCCTCCTCGACGACAAATCATGCTTACTGAAGCCGAAGTCGCGGGCCTAATTGCCCGTAGTGTGGCTCAAGCTCTAGCTACCCGGACTTCAGCACCTGGTAGCGAAGATACCGCTAACAACGGACCCCAACCCAAAACCTGCACCTACAAGGATTTCCATAACTGCAAGCCGCTGAACTTTGCAGGAACTGAAGGAGCGATTGGTCTGATTCGTTGGACCGAGAAAATTGAATCAGTGTTCCTCATCTGCAACTGCAAGGAAGAGGATAAAGTCAAATTCGCCGCCAGCACCTTTTCTGAAATTGCCTTAACCTGGTGGAACACTTATGCTCAAACGGTGAGCATTGCCGATGCTTACAAACTACCGTGGGATGAACTGAAGAATATGTTGAGGGGCGAGTACTGCCCAAGAGATGAGCTGAAGCAACTAGAGTTAGAATTTTGGAATCACAAGATGCAGGGTGACGACATCACCGGTTACACCAACCGATTTCACCAGCTGGCACTTCTGTGCCCATCCATGGTTGATCCTGAGTACAAAAGGATCGAAAAATACGTTGATGGACTTCCCGAACGACTTCAAGATTTAGTAACTTCGTCCAAACCGGGAACCATTCAGAGCGCCATCCGTATGGCTCATGAGTTAACGGCCAATTCTGTCCGCCGTGGCTCAACTTCAACCCCATCTGCAAATAACAAACGTAAATGGGAAGTGATTCCCCACTCATCCAACCCGACTTCTGACAAAAAGCCTGCAACAGTCAATGCCAATGACTCAAAGGCTTACAAGGGGAGCAAGCCTTTCTGCTCCAAATGTAGTCGTCATCATAACGGCTCCTGTCCCTGTTCTAAATGCAAGAAATTCGGGCACCTGGCCCAAGACTGCCGAACCAACCCCTCTGGTACTGATACTCCTGCACCCAAAACCTGTTACGAGTGCAACGGTACCGGGCATTTCAGGAAGGATTGCCCAAAGCTGAAAAACCGAACCAACTACACGAAGAGTAGAGCTTATGTGATTAACGCTAGGGAGGATGACCCGAACCCTAGACTTTGTGATTTACTCAACCCGGGTACGTTCGTTCTTTGACTACCCGAATCTGTTTTCTCATAAATCTCTCGCTTATTGATTTGTGTATAACTATGTTTCATTCTGCGTGTTTTCTTTGATCCTAAGTACACAATAGGATTAGGAAACGACCGACTACTTAAATCCCGACAACACGATTTTCCTTACACTTTAGATACAATAACCAAACTTTTCCCAAATATCTCACACTGGTTGAGACCGGGAACTTGTATATTGTTCGTTATTTTAACAAGTCATTCAATAGAACTTCACTTGCTGGTAACAATTCTTAAATAGAATAATATTTTCGTAGGAAATGACAACATACTCCGTCAACAACCCTACCTTGGATGATGAACTGCTCAGTGAGGAACCAACTATGTTTCCTTACCTTCTCGAACTCGAGTGTGATACAGAACACTCCGCTGAATCAGAAATGGCACCTGCTATTCCTGCTGCTCCAACTGCTGCAAAAGCACCAGTTGATGAAACCATGGCTACTGAATCAGTCAGCCACCTAAACCAAACTATTGATTCGCTGCTAAAACAACTGACTGAAGCACGGGAGGACATTGATGACCTGCGACGAATTGCTTTCCAAAACGACCTGCGTATGCGTGAGTACGAGCTACGTTTGACAGCCTTAGAAAACCCTACTCCACCACCAACTTCACAAAGTAATCCTACTGAAAAGGAGACCGACACTGACTGTGCACCACCTCCAGCAAAGAGGGTGAAAGTCTACAGGGGAAATAGACCTTACTGTGCTCGATGCACCCGACATCATGACAACCCTTGTACCACACCCACCGGTCGATGCAAGGCCAACCCTAAAAGTACGAACCCTCCTAAGGTGAAACTCTGCTTCAACTGTGGGAGTGCTGGCCATCTCAAGGCCCAATGCCCACTACCTTCAGACAACAAAAATTAGGGTACGTTACCACCTGACAATTACTTGATTTCAAACAATGTAGGACCTACCCTGCAACTGTAGGCTGCTAGTACACATTGTAGCTACCTGACTAGTATAGAACTACCGATTACTACTTCGAACAAATTTCGGGACGAAATTTTCATAACAAGGGGAGAATGTAACAACCCCAAAATTAGGACCAATTTAAAATTTTCCTAATTACGTGTTTATTACTTGTATATAATATGAAATAGGATTATATACATTACTTACATATATATATATATATATATATATATGGATGGAATATATGTATATATACGCGTATACGATTCGTACAAATATCGTATAAAACAACAATTGTACAAATTTCATACACTGATAAAACAATTATTAAATAATGTGAAATTATTTAATTACTTTGATTATTACTTTATATTATGTTTATAATATAACGAAAACGTACGATTTAACCAAAACGTCACCGAACTCTCCGAAAACTCGACCAACCGACAAAACAAAACAAAGTTATGATTTATAACTTGAAAACTAGTATTTTGGTGAAATACTACAACTAAATTATCGAGTATTATTTCGTATTTTCAAACGTATATTAAATCGCGTATAAAATCATTTTAACGTTTAAACGACCGGGGAAACGAACACCGCACGGAGCGCAAACACGGAGGAACAAAATTTGGTGAGATCCACACTTGGTGGACCCCACCCAACCGGCCCAAGGGTCAAGGGGACAACCCCCTCACCCTTCCCCCTCACTTCTTCACTTACACACTCAAACCCAAACCCACACCCTCATCATTCTCTCTCTCTCTCTCTCCATCGGTTTCTCTCTCTCTCTAAAACCATCACTAAAACATCCCAAAAACACCACAAAACGAGCTTAAATCACAAAACGCAAAGGAGCAACGACGATCACGAGAACGAGGGCTACAATCGTATCTTTTCGGATTTTCGTTTCGACAACTTTGTAAGTTTTCCGGCGACCCGAAACTTTTCCGATTACTTTTATTTTGCTAGATAAATGTTCCCCTAGCTTAGTAATGTCCAAATATATAACTTAAACTCGTTTTTGAACACGTTTACGAAAATGTCGGTTTTGGTCATTTTAAATAAAACGACACCTCGAACATTAAAAACGACATCCAACAATTTTTATGAACTCATCATAACATAATATAACTTGTGTAAAAGTTTCAACTTGAACGGAACTCGTTAGACACGTTTTCGACACGACTCAAAATCTGACCAGAGGTAAGTGTCGCATGGCTCACGCCAGTTATGCGACACTTCGCCTTAGTGACGCATAGGTCACGATCCGCCATACGCGACACTTCATTAGTGCCGCTAAAACACTATACCGTCACTTCACAAGTGACGCAGTCTTAACGCCTTCGGCAGAAACAACACGACACTTACTTAGTGACGCTACCTTATAACTTTCAGTAGTAAGGAGCGTCAGTAGTAACTAGCGTCACTCCTTTAGTGACGCCACCATATAACGTTCAGCAGAAACAGGCGACACTTCGTTAGTGCCGCTATCATCGGTAGAAACTTAACACTTTCAGTAGAAACGAATGACGTCCGGCTACTACTGATGATGTCACCGACCATCACACCGTCACTTCATCAGTGACGCATACAGGCATATACCGACACTTGCCCAGTGTCGCCCTATGAACCGATTTACTCACTTATGCCGTCACTTCATAAGTGACGCCCTGTTTGAACACGGCACTTAATACCGTCACTATTCTAGTGACGCAGTGATGAATCTTAAGACTTATTAACGTCACTTACCTAGTGACGCACCATCTTAATACCGACACTATCTAAGTGCCGCATACATGGTTACACAGACACTGAATACACGACACTACTTAAGTGCCGCATACCACACATAAGTGACGCACTGTCTAAATACCGACACTACTTAAGTGACGCATACATCTTGAAACAGATAACTTAACACGACACTACCTAAGTGTCGCATGATACACAGAAGTGACGCTTACAAGTGACGCTATAACAGGCTGATTGAAACTTACATTTTATACAAGTATGGAATATACTTAAAACGTGAACGTACTTATCTCGGCGTTACTTATACATGAAAATACTATACTTTTGGAAGTATACAACGATACTGGAATACGTACAAGTCTATGCTAAACTAAACGTGAGATTTCACTCACACGCGTACGAGTTTTCACTCGGAAATACTTAGGAGATTTCACTCCAACGAACTTACACTTGTACACCACACGGGATTACACCCGATACAAACTTACAAGTTCACCTGCTAGTTACGTGCTGGATTACACGTTAACTGATACGAACTTACTTACGAATACTTACGAGGTTTCACTCGTACCCTTTGGGGACTAAGCCCATTGGAACGTACACAAACGATACATGTTGTAATACAAACAAACGATCATACGAGTATACTTTACAACTGTACAACTACTGTGAACATATAATAATAATGGATGGAATTATTATTATAACACCGATAACAAACGAACCGTATAACTTTTATACAAACTACGATTTACAAACGATTACAAACTTACAAACAAACTAATGGACATTAACTAGTTTGGGAACAACTAGCATGGATACTTTACAAGTATTCCATTTACTTACTGAACCTTATGCGTATTAGGACGCTAAGGGTTGCTAGTTTGGGATTACTACTTGCTACTTATTACATCGTCTGCCAGACTCAGGTGAGTCTTACAGCCCCTACTTTACTGTTTTATACTCAGGGGTGAGATGCATTACTGTTTTACATGAACACACAAAACTTACTTGCTGCCACGATTTACTTATTGTATGAGAGTAACGATACGCCAATTGCATGAGTTTTACGACTAATCCAATGAAATCCTCCTGAATCATAGTTGTTAGTTATGTGATAAGCGCGAGTTTTAGTATATGGATCCATATGGGACTGACAATCCCCGCCCGGGGTAGCACGCACTACCACGAACCGTTCCTGTAGAAACGGGCGTTTCTTACTCGTTCCGTATGAATGTTTTGGATTACATTCATGAGGGGGTACCTATATTTACTGTACGTTAAGCTTCAACTATGGTGGCTCATGGCGATTGTATCAAACGGTTTGCATAATCTGCAACCACCCACTTATTAAAACTTACTGGCTGGCAATGATTTACAAATACTACTTGTGTGTTCAAACTGTTTACTTATTTACAAACCTGTGAGATTCACCAACCTTTTGGTTGACCGTTTTAGTAATGCTTCTCAGGTACACAGCATCAGTAGGGATGCCCAGCAGGATAAGCTTACTTAGCTCGAGTCGCATGCATTACAAGCTTGGAGATTTTCTTACATTACTTTTGTACTAGTTGTTATGTATAAGAATCTCTAGGAATTTACTTTAACTCGAGCTTGTATTTTGAAACTACTTATGTATTAATGTTATAACTTTTCGAACGTCTCATTTAGAGTCGTTCACTGTATCCTTTGTGCTTGTGATTATTAATTAGTAACACCCAAAACATCGCTTCCGCAAACTGTTAAATTTGGGGGTGTTACAATCACCACCTTTTCTTGTTCTTCATCTACACTCATTGTCAGGAAACCTCAACTCTCATGATTTCTTTCATGTATTTCAAGTATTAACAAGCTAGTAGGTTCACACAACAAAATCTTGGTTAAAAATGAAAAAAAAATGGGTATTTGGGCCACCCACTAGAGCCGCTCCATATTTCAATGGAGCACGACCGAACCCCCCACAAGGTCCAACATCGCCAGGTAAAACACCTCCATCACATATACCATAACGTCCGAGCCGAAGCTCGCACCGACTAAGCATTAACGTTGTAGGACATGCGCTTCATTGGTGGTAGGAACTTTTATGATAAATAATACCCATGGCAGGATTCGAACCCATGACCTCTAGGAAATCATGGGTTGCCCTAAAAACATTTTTTATACAACAAAATAAGCACAAAGTACAAGAAATGTTTTCTGTCAGGAAATAATACGGTTTCCTTCACTAATTTTCGAGATAATTTCTCCACTAAAATGGACGTTTCTTAGCTCTAAAATGAAGTTCAGAAAGTTAGCTTTCCAACAACACCGGTATCGTAATTTTTCGACTCCGTTTGATACTCGAAAATAATTTTACCAAATGACATAGCAACACTGTTCCAGCGGCCAGATTTTTACACCGATTTCTCGGGGCTATATCTCGAGTTCTAGAACTCAAAAATACGTGAGGTTTTCACCTAGATCTCAAAAACTTCGTTAGCTTCGAAACGTCTATTTTTGCGCCTCTTGAATGTTTGTAAATTTTTCTCGGGAATTTATTGATCACCACTGTATCTGGATTCATCATTGTTGGACGTCATGGGATTTGCCATTTTATTTAACCTACTAGACTTTGCCTAAAAATCATGGAAAAATTATGTAAAATAGTTAAGATATTGTAGAATACCTGTGATTTTTCTCGGAATTTATTTCGGACATATACTTAGCGAAAACGAGCCTCAAACTCGGGCCAAAAATCTGGAAAAACGTCCTGGGGACTGTTTTGGGTAACAAATTAAAACGACACTTTCGGGTTAACCAAAAAATGCAACGACAATTTTCCTAAGCTTTAAATACATATTTAAGACTTCCCTAAAAGTTTTGGGTCAAACCGAGCCCGTTTGACTTAGTCAATAAAAACGAGCCACAAGCGATAAACGTGAACCGAATAATATTGAACATTGAGACTTTTGGACTAAAATGAATTTTGGGGATTTTATTATGAGACTTAGGTAAAAACGACACGTATAAATCAAACACGAACAAAAACGATATAATTATAAAACAAACGAAAAGCGTCACTTTTACACTTAAACAAAAACGTAAACTATTTATATAAACAACAAGTAAATTATATATATATATATATATATATATATATATATATATGACGAACACTTATATGTATATATATGACGAACAATGATATATATATATATATATATATATATATATATATACACGACGAACAATTATATATATTTATACGACCAACACTTATATATATATACGATGAATAATTTTATATATATATATATATATATATATATATATATATATATATATATATATGACGAACAATTATATATATATACGACGAACAAATATAAGTACGACAACTTAGAAACATTCAAACGTATACATTAAAGCGAAACGAGAATGATAATATTTTGAGAACATTATTCTAAAAACATCACCAACGGGTCGTACGGATTTTGAAAAATAATAAACACACAAACATACTAGTTGAGTGAACAACTAGCATAAATGAGCTTTTAAGACATCTACTTATATGAATAACCTTATGCGTTTAGAACGTTAGAAGGTTATACTCAGAATTCACATGTACATTTGCTTTGCTAGCACTCATGACTCGGGTGAGTCTCATAGCCTCATTTTTACTTGTTTTTATTTGGAGTGAGAATACATTGCTTATATTTTTATGAACACAAGTACAGAAAAACACATATGTGTATTGCATGAGTAGCTTACTAATCCATTAAGGCCTCTCATATCATGGTTTGTTAGTTATGGACTTAAATGCGAATATTGTGAATAGATCTATTTGGGATTGACACCCCCGTCTGGGTTAGTCGCTCTACCTCGTCAAACGGACGCATAATGATTTGTACAGAATAAGTGTTATGGATTAGGCCCTTACAAGAGGCACCAACATACTGTTAAGTTTCGAATGCATGAGCTCATGGCAATAGTATACATTATTATTGCATTCGTGCAACACTTTGTAAATCTTGTGGTTCATATTTTCATTTACAACTGTTTAAACCTATGAGCTGACCAACATTATTGTTGACCAATTTAGCATGTATTTCTCAGGTCCACAGACGCAGTAAGTTTGGATTGCTTTTGGAAACAATGCACTAGAGTCGCATATTTTACAAATAGCTTTCAACAAAGATTTCATTGCATTACTATTTTGTAAATTAGTTATGTATTAAAATCTCTTGACTTAGATGTGAACTCTAGGGTGAACCATTGGATTGTACCAGTTACTTTTAAACACTGTATTTTTGAAATGTATTTATTTAAAAATGACTCATATAGAGGTCATTCGATGTAATCTTGGTTATGATTCGGATTAGTCGTGCCTTGCTGTGATTCCGCCACGAGGGGGTGTGACAATTAGCTTGATGGACGAAAAGATTTATATGTATAATGTTGTTAGTAAAGATTATGGTTATTGAATTATGGTTAAGGTATTATTTATTTAATTGCTCGTATGCTCACTAAGCTTTATGCTTACCCTTTTAAGTGTTTAATGTTGTAGGTGCTTAGTTCGGTTAAACCAATTGGCTAGAACGAGTTGATAATGATGACAAGAAGTTAGAGTGGAATGGAGCTTGCTTTTATGGATAGATAAGCTCCTTCTCTTTTAAATTGTTGTTATGAATGGTCATTTGTGTAAATCGTCCAAAGATACATTTTGATAATGTAAATGATTAAAGTGTATGATTGTTAGTGATAAATGATGTACACCCTTGTGACATCCGACGATTTAGGGTTACTGATTAACCCGTTAGAAACCTTAATTTCGTGTGTTTAGTTTAGTATTAGGCTAAATACTTGTAATTACTTGTAACTATTTGTATATTTATGTGAATATACACTTCCGTAATTATTTTGTATTACGCTTTCGCAATTTGGTGAAATTGTGCGAAACAACCGGACGGAGTCCGACAGAATATACGACGTTGGTAAAAACCTTTTTATAAATAACTTTAATCCATTCTTAGAAGTTATTTATCACTTATTATTATTTTGTTAAAATAATACACGAAAAACCTAGACGTTTTGGTTAAAACGTCTCAAACGCAGCGGAAACGCGCGGAACGCGCCCGACAATCGAACGAAAGTCAAAATATATTTTAATAATTTAAAATATATTATCTTGTATGAAATTATTATTGAAAACATCGTATAATAGTTGTCAAAGAAAAACGTCTATTTAAAACGCTGTTGAGTCACTGGTCGCTGACCATGATAAAGTCACTGGTCTCTGACCAACTCAACTGTTCACTACTCGATGAAGAAATGGATTGTATCGAAGCTGCTGTTGCTAATGATAAGTTTCGCTGATCGTCATTTATTCCGTTCGATATGCTGAGGAAGATTTAAAGCTCAACTTGGTGTGTCGCTGATCAACGTCAGCGAGAGCCTTACTTCTTCAAATCAATAAAGGCAAAAGTCACTGCCAGAATAACAGCTAGTCACTGAAGATCTTTAGTTCAATTCATTCTACAAGAGCATGTTAGCTCGCAGTGAGTGAGGAGGATTGCTGCATCTTCAGGGACTATTCAATAAAGCCTCTCAATCATCAAGTACTAAAAAGTACTGTACTTATCTATACATCAGCAAGAGTGTTCTAGTTCGAAGTATGTCTGAAAGATTACGTGGCAGTAAGTGATTGGTTTTAAGGTAACGAGATATTTGCGGTAACAGAATTGGGACCCGCAGAATGTCGGTTCATCAGAGTTCAAACCAATCAAGCAGCGACACGTGTCCTTCCAAGATCCTATTTTGTAGGCGATATTTTAGGAACTCTTGTAGTATAAATAGTTCAGTGTTTTGTACTGTTGAGGCTAGTCGTTCAATTCGTGTTAATCACTTGTGTATCAGTGAGTAGTTTGTCTAAGCACGATTTAGCGATTCATAGAGTGAACTGTCAGCGTGCTTGTCCACTGTTGTTCATCTCGATTGTAATAGTTTAGCTAAGTGTTTGAATTGGATTAACTTTGGTTAATCCATTCCGCATTCAACACTTGTGAATTTTATGATCAATACAATTCGCCATTTCAGCTACTATTACATTGTTCTTTGATATTGTCATATATGTTATCTGATATACTCTGTTTCTGTTATAACGATTAAGAACTTTCAATTAACTTAGTTAAAATCAGAAAAAGTTTTTAATTGTATTTAACCCCTCCCCCCTTCTACAATTAAACTTTACACTTTGCGATTCCAAATCACTAATCAATAGTGATTATGGGACTCTCAATTGGTATCAGAGCAGAGTTGGTTTAACTTCAATTAACCAGGTCTGCAATGGAATCTGTAAAGTACAGCTGTGTTGACTCTGACTATCAAAAGGGAAATGGTTCTACAACCAAACCTCCAGCTTTTGATCCTTCAAGGATTGAAACTTGGATGTCCCGGATGATGATGTTTTTGGACTTAGTTGATGACCGTCTCTGTAATATCATAACCCATGGTCCACATATCCCAACTACTATTGTTCCTGCTGTAATTGCAACAGCTACTACTCCAGCTATACCAGAAATGGTTTTACCTAAAAGAGAGGAACAATGGACTGATGAGGATAGGCGATTGGTTAGACTTGATAAACAAGCTAAAATCTACATAGGCATGGCACTTCCTGATGAAGTGTTCGAATCAATCAGGCTTTGTAGAACTGCTAAAGATATGTGGGATACCCTTAGGAATATATATATTGGAACTCCTGATATTATTCATTGCAGGGAAGTCAATCTCACTCGCCAGTATGAGCTGTTCACAATGGAACCAAATGAATCTTTATCTTCCACTTACACCAGATACCAGTCACTGATGAACAAAATGGAAAAGGCTGGTATAGGCAAGGAATAGAGATTTGTTGTTGAAAATTTTATTG
Source organism: Helichrysum umbraculigerum (assembly GCA_949592205.1). Lineage (NCBI taxonomy): Eukaryota > Viridiplantae > Streptophyta > Magnoliopsida > Asterales > Asteraceae > Helichrysum > Helichrysum umbraculigerum. Next base: position 55,986,509 of record CATIUR010000003.1, on the reverse strand, counting down.
AGTTGCTGCCAAGGAAAATCTGGGGAACCATTGCAACGTGTACCAGACAGAGAAATGATTATTCAATTCTGAATTTAACTCAAGTCTATGGTATTTTGCTCAATTGGGAGCAGTCTGAAAAGCAAGCTGATCAGAGTGAGCATATTCGTGCTACTCTTGGAAGTCAGAAGATATCCAATGCCCTTGTAGCAGAGCTTGATGAAATCGATCAAAGACATAAGTCAAAAGTGTCCAAGAAAAGTTCGAAGTCACTGATAGCTGAAGAGGAAGGTGGTCAAGATGAAGAACAGTCAGAATACGAGTATGATGAAGGATTGGAAAAGCTTGAGAAGGATATGGCCATGATGGTTGCTAATTTCATAAGGAACACCAGACCAAAAAGATTCGCTGGTGCTCCATCATCTGATAAATTTCAATCCAAAGTTGAATGCTACAAGTGTGGCAGAATTGGTCATTTTGCAGCTGAATGCAGATCAAAGTCAGTAAATCAAGTCCCTGAACCCGTGCCAGATGTCAGAAATGACAAGTACAACAAGTACAAGGCAAAATACAAGAAACTGAAAGCATTGGCTAAATCTGGGAAGAAAAAGGGAAAAGGTTTTGTCGCTGAAGAAGGTTCATTCAGTGATTCTGACTCCTCATCATCTGATGAAGAAGAAGCAATGATTTGTTTAGACAAGGAGTGCTGTCTGATGGCTAATGACACTGAACTTTTTGAAGACATCAAAGAAGTCACTCCTAAATGTTCAGCATCTGAATGGGATCCTGAAACTCTTTACAAGGTACATTGCTTTAAAACATATACAGCTGCTGAAAAGGATAATGTCTTTGAGTCTTTGACAGTTGACTTATCAAATGCTCATGATATTCAAAAAGGGCAGAAATGTAAAATCAGTGATTTACAATCCAAACTAAATGACCAAAATGAAAATGAGTCAAGAATGAAGAAATTAAAACTGGATCTTGATGCACAAACTTATGCAAATCAAGTATGTGTTCAAGAAAAGGTTAAATTTGAAACATAATTTCAACAGCTTAAAAAGGTCATGGAATTTTGGTGTAAGTCAAATGATAAAGTCAATCACTGTGTAAATAATCAAATTCCAAAACAAGTCAAAGCTATTTTTGGAGGAGATTATGAATATGCTGCATCCCTCGCTGATTCAACAATGGTTGACCCTGTTTTTGATCCCAAGGGTAATTTTTCAGAAGCTGTATTTGAACCCATCTCCATCTTCAGTGAGCCACGACCAAACTATTTTACTAAAAGCAAGTTGGTCACTGAAGATACTAATGTCTTAAATGGTAATAATGAGATGAATGTTTTAAAAACTGTCAAATCATCAGTAACTTCACATCTCATCAAAACCATCGCTGATAATCAAACAATCATCAGCAACTTCACTGACACTGTATCTGTCACTGAGACAACCTCCATCAGTGACCTAAAGTCAAAGATCCAAGAAGTAACAATCAGCAAGAAAAGTTGTGTGATTGTGTCAGATCAGCAACTTAAAAAGAGGAAAGTCAAAAAGGCCGGTTATTTGAACAAAAAGTGTTATAAATGTGGCAACAGGCAACATGTGTCATCTGAATGTTCTACTACACCTTTTGAGAAACAAAACATCATCAGTGAACATTCAGATACTGTTTATTCAAATCAGTGGAAGCCAAAACTAGCGCTTGGTCACTATGAACCTATCTCTGGATGGGTTCATCAACTGGACTAATCATATTAAAAAAAAAAAAAAATGAGGTCTCATGAGTATTTATTATGATGTCATATTTATATCAGTGACTTAATTTCTTCTAAGCTGATTTTGTTAGTATTCTAAGTTGTAACTTAATCAGTGAAGAAGCAATCTAATGATATGGTATACAACATAATCTCTACTCATGATTTTTTTTTTTAATTATTCTAGAATGATAAACTTTTCTCTCTATTTATGAAATGATCACATCTCTATGGTTTATTCAGTATTCTAAGTTGTGTTTAAACCAGCGAGACTACATCTTTGCCTAAATAAAGAAATAATTTTATTATTCTTGAATGTTTTTTTTTTATGTGTGGGGTAAATCAAGAAATTGGTTATGTATCTTCAGTAACTTTCAAACTCACTGAAGATATCATTTAATGGTGTTTTTCAAATCAACAAAACATTCATTATATTTAGTACATTCTGTATTTAAATTAACGGATTTCAAAAATAAATGTTTTATGGTATATCGGAAAAATCGCGCGCTTCTGACACTCTCTTTCCTACATCAGCGTACTTTTTCCGGCACACCACTCCCATCACCATTAATGCCACCACGCACCACCATCATAACCCTCTACCACCTCTACATCTTCCACCACGACTGCCCACGTTATTTTCATCTCAGCCACACGATCATTAGTAAAGTGTACTATTTAAACCTACAAATCAGCAACTTGTCATCTTTTACACTTTACTAATTTTCGAAAAACCTTTGGCATTCAAAAACCCTAAAATAAGTGTTTAATCAAAGATTTTCAAAGGTTCTGTAATGGCTAAATCAAAATATTTTCTCAACTCATACACTGCCACTGAAGATATCAAAGCTCTTCGAGCTCCTGCAGTTGGTGAAGATGATATCATTACAGTTCCAAAAGCAAATTATTTGGGTAATCTTTCATGCCCTAAAACAGAGTACGCGGAGATAATCAATTTCTTAAAAAATCATTTTATTCTCCCTGCTCTCACATTATCACCTGTAAAGATGAATCCAGAATGGTTGAGTGAGTTTTGGTATACCTGTACTCACTCAATCGTTAATAGTACCTCACAACTTAAAGGTTTTATTGATAACGGAGGTCAAGAAATAATTATTTCTGCACACACCATCCGTACCGTTTTACAACTCCCTGAGCACGATACTTACGACCCACTGCCTGACAAAGAAGATGCCAAAGCTGGCATAGTGAATCTCACTGGGATTGACTGCAAATACACTATGGATAGCAATGGAAATCGTAAGTATACTACTGTTCATAAATCTAAAATGGATGGTGTGTGGAATGCCCTATTTTCAAACTTTATTCAATCTCTGGGCACAAAAACAGGAAGTTATGATCAATTCAACTCCCTAGAAGCACAGTTAAGCTGGTCACTGGTCAACTCTTTAAAAGTTGACTATGCAAGTGTGATTTTTGATGATATTGTTTCAAGAATCTGTGAACCTACCAGAGAAAAATATGTTTCCTATCCTAGGTTTCTTTCACTTGTTTTTAAAGATCAGTTTAAAGCTTATGATAAGGTTTCTTTTAAAGGTTTTGAATCTACTCTGATAGGGAAACAAATTTTTAGTAAAACTGCAACTGTGCTTCTCCCTGATTTCATGAAACCAAAGGGAATACTTGCACCCCAGCCTTTACAAGCTGTACATCCGTCTGATTCTGCCCCCCCCCCCCCATCGATCACGTCACTGATCACACCTCCAGTGACTATTGCTGATCAACCACCAAAACAAAAGCCACCAACTGCTCCTAAGAAAATCAAGTTAAAGTCCCTGACATTAAAGGATCAGGGACAGAGTCAGAAAAAGACGTCTAAGGACGCCAAGAGTGAAGCAGCAACTGAACGTTCAGTCCCTGCGGGCACTCTTGATCAACCTGTGCCTAAAACTGCTTCACTGGACTCACAAAAGCCCAGTGACTCTATAAAGGGAAGCCTACAGACAGCTACAATGGCTCAACCCATTGTTAGCAGTGATTCGGGTGCAACCCACACCCACCCATCGAGTCAACCCATCAGCCACTCATCATTCTCACAAAAGGATGATGTTTCAGTCAAAGGGCTAGTGCCATCAGCAGGTGATAACACACTCATTACTGATGACACATCACTGGCTACAGACCCGGGCCAACTCTCATCTTTCACTGCACCAACCGACAATGTCCCTCCCCAGTCACAGGGAGAGATATAGGTTGACATATCTGTTTCCAATGATCCATCAGCTAAAACACAAACTGATGATGTTGAGGAAGCCCAACCAATGGATACTTCTTCATCTTCTTCTGAAAAGGATCAGCAACATCGATCTTATAATCTTACTCTTCCAAAGGTGAATCAGCAACCTGATGATTCTGATGTTTCATCTCTACCCTTCTCCACTATTCCACATGCTGATACCATAACCTCACCCATCCAGGAATTAGATGCAATGTCTCTTTCCAGTGATGACATCTCTCATCATACTGCTGATAAAGAAATTCAACCAGAAACTGAAATCCAATCCCAACCACAACCAACATCTCCACTATCCCCTGTCACTCAAAAGTCACCACAAACCACCAAAACATCAACTTCCACCACATCATCAACAGACAAATTGCTGCTTGATTATATTGCTGCTTCACAGCAACAAATTCGTCTGCTCACTGAAGATAGAGAGACCTTGACAAGCCAACTAGCTGATCTCTCTAGTAAAGTTCATTCTCTTGCAGCAGCTTATGAATCCATTCCAGATTGGAGTGATTCTATCAAAGAAAAGGTCAAACTAATTGCAAATGCTGAAGTAGATCACTACCAACTTCTGGAAACTCATGCTAAGTCTCTTGCTGATCTCGCCTCATTCACCAGAATCAGCCTCAAAACTCATGAAGATGCAATAATCTCTCTCAATGAAAAACAAAAAACGATGGCATCTTCTGTTGTGGATTATATCACTCATGCTGATAAAGTTATCAGCGAACTTCCAAAAATTATCTCCAACCATCATGAGACCATCACAGGTCTAGAAACTATGCATGTTGATCATCAGAAAATCTGTAATCGACTTGAGGAGATTATTTATTTAGTTTCTGAGGCTGAGGGGGAGAATGAAGAAGATGATGATGCTAAGAATTACATCCCCTTTGATAATGATGCATCGGATATGGATGTCGTTGAGGAAAGAGATAATGTGGGTGTTTTCCCTGAGTTTCATCCTGATGAACAAAGGAGGTATGACTATCTAGTCAAAGAGTGGGCTGCTGATGAAAATGCACGAGTTATGGGGGAGTCAGCTAGCTTTGAGCTGATGAGGTGGGAATGGATGAATAGACAACAAGAAGATGATGTTGTCGATATGGATGAAGGAGATGATGATGATGGTGATAATAATGATGGTAATAATGGAAGCAATGAAAAGAAAAATGATGATGCTGGTATGCAAGATGGTGATGATAAAGAAGTCAAGAATGATGGGACTAGTGAAAAAGATACTGATGCTGGTACTAATGATAAGAAAGAAGAAGATATTGCTATTCAGATGGAAGATCAGCAACCAGTTGCCTCTGATGATCAGATGGAAGATCAGCAACCAGTTGCCTCTGATGATCAAATGGAAGATCAGCTACCAATCTCTTCTGTTCTAATTAAAAGAAAAAGGACCAGCAAGTCTCCCACATCAGAGTCCATTTCTTCCAAAAAGATAAACTTCTCTGAGGAAGAAATATCAGCCGCCATGCACAATCTCAAAACTATCATGGAGCAACCTAAGTCCTTATCAGAAACGCCTCATACAGACACTGTCATATTTGAGGCATCCCCAGCAACAGCAATCATACCATCAGAAACAATCCAAACATCAGCAACAACACAACCACCAGCAACAACCCAAACAACAGCAATTACACAATCATCAACCCCACCAACAACAATTCCAGCAACAACAACAACTGCACCAACTACCACAACCACAACAGTAACAACACAGATCACCTTCTCAATCCCCACTATCATTACACCAACAGAAGCAACAACTACTACAACTTATCATCACTCTCTATCAGAGATCACAGATTCAGATTCTTCTGTTCCTGCTCATCTTCTGTCATCAGTTTTATCTTCAGAAAGTTCTCATCCTGAAGAAACAGCGAATAGTAAGAAAAATTAGAGAGAGACAGAAGAATGAGAGGGAGATGCTCTTAAAATTTCAAGCTGAGCAAGATGAGAAAGAAGAAAGAAAGAGAAAACTGAAGGAACAATCTGATTCTGATCGAGCTTTTCTGTTGAAGCTGAGTGGAGATGAAGCCATTCAAAGAGAAAGAGAAATCTTCTTAAAAAGAAAGCAAGAAGATGAAGATTTTAGGCTGTCTAAACTCCTACAAGATGTTGAAGAATCTGATCTTCAACAAGAGCTTTGTGCAAATAAAAAGGGCAGCAAGTTGAAGAAGAAAGGGGGAGCAAAGACATCTGCTGATAGAATGTTAGATGAGATTGACAGGAAGAAATATGCTGTCAGAATGGTTGGAAGATCAAACCCTGCTCCTATCACCAAAGTCTACCTGAAGAAGCCTAAGAACAAGTCTCAAGCTCAGCTACTTATCCACAGAGGATTGGATTCTCAAGCAATCAATCTTGATCAAGTCTGTAAACTTCATAGAGAAGAATGGAATGAAATTAGACTTGCTATCAGTCACTCCTCAAGTGCTGCAAAAGAAGAAGTCTTGGCTGAGATTGACAGGTTGTTCAAGAAAATGGTGGATCTACAGCTACTTAGACCAGAAGACACTGTCATATTTGGTGAGGAGATAGTGCAGCCACCAAGTCTAAGGTATAGGGCAGGTACCAACAGAATTATCAGAATTCCAAACACCAGCAAGCTGAATTTGTCAATTCCTGATGGAGTGCCAAGGGTTGAGGGCACTGAAGTCACTGAATGAGAGAAAGGGATTGTTTACAGGGACTTCAATGGAAAGCTGTGTTTCCAAAGAGAATCAGAACTTGAAAAGATAGATCATGAGCAGCTTGTACATCTAATCAGAATAGTTAGTGTGCTTCCCAAGAACTCAATAATGAGAAAAGCAATCATGGAAGAAGGGCTTGCTAGACAGTACAGGTTCCTGCCATCCAGTGACAAATATGAATTACAGAGTGAGTTGGGCATCGTAAAAGAAGAAGAAGTTTGGGGATGTTTAAATTGAAGCTTGTAATAGATTAGGTTTATTGTAACTAAATTTACTTTATGATATACAGTTCAATGAAACCCAATTTTGTTTTTGAGAAAACCAAAGTGCAAAACTCAGATCATATCAAAAGAATCCAAAAAGAAAAATGAATGGATCAATGTATAAAGTCACTGAATGTTTAAAATCTTAAACACTGACTATAAACTTTCTCAGCAACAAGTTTTTTTAGGGAGCTTCAATCACAATCATTTAGGGGGAGATTGTTGAGTCACTGGTCGCTGACCATGATAAAGTCACTGGTCTCTGACCAACTCAACTGTTCACTACTCGATGAAGAAATGGATTGTATCGAAGCTGCTGTTGCTAATGATAAGTTTCGCTGATCGTCATTTATTCCGTTCGATATGCTGAGGAAGATTTAAAGCTCAACTTGGTGTGTCGCTGATCAACGTCAGCGAGAGCCTTACTTCTTCAAATCAATAAAGGCAAAAGTCACTGCCAGAATAACAGCTAGTCACTGAAGATCTTTAGTTCAATTCATTCTACAAGAGCATGTTAGCTCGCAGTGAGTGAGGAGGATTGCTGCATCTTCAGGGACTATTCAATAAAGCCTCTCAATCATCAAGTACTAAAAAGTACTGTACATCAGCAAGAGTGTTCCAGTTCGAAGTATGTCTGAAAGATTACGTGGCAGTAAGTGATTGGTTTTAAGGTAACGAGATATTTGCGGTAACAGAATTGGGACCCGCAGAATGTCGGTTCATCAGAGTTCAAACCAATCAAGCAGCGACACGTGTCCTTCCAAGATCCTATTTTGTAGGCGATATTTTAGGAACTCTTGTAGTATAAATAGTTCAGTGTTTTGTACTGTTGAGGCTAGTCGTTCAATTCGTGTTAATAACTTGTGTATCAGTGAGTAGTTTGTCTAAGCACGATTTAGCGATTCATAGAGTGAACTGTCAGCGTGCTTGTCCACTGCTGTTCATCTCGATTGTAATAGTTTAGCTAAGTGTTTGAATTGGATTAACTTTGGTTAATCCATTCCGCATTCAACACTTGTGAATTTTATGATCAATACAATTCACCATTTCAGCTACTATTACATTGTTCTTTGATATTGTCATATATGTTATCTGATATACTCTGTTTCTGTTATAACGATTAAGAACTTTCAATTAACTTAGTTAAAATCAGAAAAAGTTTTTAATTCTATTCAACCCCCCCCCCCCCCCATTCTACAATTAAACTTTACACTTTGCGATTCCAAATCACTAATCAATAGTGATTACGGGACTCTCAAACGCTACGCGATTAAACCTCCGTGAAACGTGCACGCAAATCGAGGCCGACAACTTAACAAAACATTTTTATAAATGTTTTTCAAGTATTTAGAATAAATACTTCAAGTGAAAATGACGAAATTTAAATCGTTACTTAAAAACGCGTATTAAACGTTTAACGTATATATAAACGTCTAAACAATCGGGTAAACGAACGTAAAACGCAACAAATTAAGCTAGGAATGAAAAATGACCATAATGCCCTTGGTGGGGCCCATGAGAACGACCAGCCACCCCCTCCCCTACTTAGATTTCATGCAAAAATCAATTATTGCTTTTACTTACAACCTCCATACATTAGTCATGCAAGTCCCATTTCCATTTTGACACTCAAACACTTTCACTCAAAGATTTCTCCACCTTCTCTCGACCTTTTCTCTCTCACTTAAATCTCTGGAAATCTCAGCCCATTATCCACCTTCACACCACCATAAACTACCATGAACCACCACTAACAACCACCACCATTTGCTAGGGTTTTTCAAGCTCAAGAACATCATCTTCTTCATCATCACTTGTTCTTCATCACTTCCTTGTAAGGATTCTCAAGAACTTTCATTAATTTTACTTTCATGTTACTGATTATGATGTTATTAAGCTCCATCAAAAAGATTATGTCCAAATTCCTTACCAAAATACGTTTTTATAATTTATTCCTAAAAGATGTATAATCTGTCAACAAAAGCACAGTCTAGTAAAATGACCATATCCGGAGTTCAAGAAGGAGTTAGAAGATTCATTTTTTTTTAAATTTGCGTATTGAAAAGATCTACAATTTTCGTGTTTTACACTTTTTCCAGAAATGTACACGATTTTCCCTACGAGTCGATTTATAGGACTGATCTGGAAGTTTTAGACAAAATTGTACGGTTCTTGCACGGAATTAATTAAAAATGTAAATGGACATTATAGAAGCTGAAATTTCTATGTTAGGATCTAGACTAGTAGAAGAACATCTGGTAAAAATTGTGAAGTTTGATTTGGACCAGAAGTAGGTGAAATCATGTGGCGTAACAAACCGATAAAAGTCGAAAATTATGAAATCTTGATATCTTAAGTTGCATGTTAAAAACCGACACTTCGGGCGAACGCCGACACGAACCGACAAATTATTTGGACTCTATAAACTGATATATGGGTTGGGTAAAAGTTTCGGGTCAAACCGAGTCGGTTTGACCAAGTCAACAAAAACGGCTCGGTGGCTAAAAACGACAAAACTTACTATTTTTGGAAAGTGGTAACAAAAATGGTTTTGGGTGACTTAGTTAGTAACTTGGACCAAAAACTAAACTTAGAAAGCTTCCCGAATTAGAAACCGACATATAAAATCAGAAGTGACTCTATAAGTGACTCATAAAATCAGAAATGACTCTATAAGTGACTCATAAAATCAGAAGTGACTCTATAAGTGACTCATAAATCAGAAGTGACTCATAGTTTGACCAACCTTAACCAGTTTGACCAGGTTTGACCGGTTTGACCAGGTTTGACCAGTTTGACCAGGTTTGACCACATTTGACCAGATTTGACTAGGTTTGACTAGTTTGACCAGGTTTGACCAGTTGACCAGGTTTGACCAGTTTGACCAAGTTTGACCAGGTTTGACCAGCTTTGACCAACGAGTTGACCAACTTTGACCTACGGTTTAAGGCTTATATAAGCTAAAATAATCTATTTGCAACACACGATTTGTACTAATGAATAGTATACAACAAAACAAACTTGATAATAATGTCTAAATGAATTATTATTACAAACTTTCACCAACGGGTCATACACGTTTTTGATAAACGATCTTGAACAACTTATTTGGACATACTAGTTGATGAACTAGCTCTAGGTGGACATCAACCCTCCACCTACACGATTGGCTTAAGTGGACATGGACCCCCACTTATACAAACGCTATAGATAGTCTTATAAGACATCTACTTACACAAGCTTATACGTTTAGGACGTTAGAAGGTTGCGCTTTGGACTTTGCTTGCTAATTGATAATTTCTTACTACTTGCTAAACTCATGTGAGTTTCATAGCCCCTTTTTACTTGTTTGAACCGTTTTGGGGTGAGAATACATGCACTGTTTTATGAACTAATATGTGAACTGTTTTATGATCTATTTTTAGGAAAACACTTATACGTATTTCATGAGTTACTTTCTATTCTACTAAGGCCAATACAATCATATAAATCAATTGATTTACGCTTGCGATATTGCGGTAAAGCAATACAAAACGATATTGCGGTAAAGCAATACAAAACGATATTGCAGTAAAGCAATACAAAACGATATTGCGGTAAAGCAATACAAAACGATATTGCAGTAAAGCAATACAAAACGATATTGCGGTAAAGCAATAGAAAATGATATTGCGGTAAAGCAATACAAAACGATATTACGGTAAAGCAATACAAACATTTCGATATTGTGGTAAAGCAATACAAACTATTAAATCTTGTGATTTACAAATACGATATTGGCAATAGTATACATTATTATCTTTGCATACGTGCAACACACTTACTTATCGTGGTTTAGCGATACAATTTTGGTAAACTTGTGTTTCATACCAATATTTTGGTCAACTGTTTAACAAACCTATGAACTCACCAACTTTATGTTGACCCTTTTAGTATGTATTCTCAGGTTTACAGACGCAGTAGGACTACCCACAGGAAACAGGACAGTAGGATGCTTTTGGAAAGCATAGCTCGAGTCGCATATTTTGAAGCAGGAGATTTAAATTGCATTATGACATTTTGTATCAACGATTATGTATTATAAATCTCTAGACTATGTTTGCGAACTTTAGAATCTTATGTAAACTTTTATTTATGGAATGTAACGTTTTCAAACGTCTCATATAGAGGTCGTTTGCTTTAATCTTTGTGTTGTGATATTTGATTTGGTCGTAGCCCCCGTGACACCTCATACTTCCGCTGCCACGTGTTTTGGGGGTGCGACAGATTGGTATCAGAGCCTGAGGTTATAGCGAACTAGGATTGCATTAGTGACCTAGACTATAACCATTAGGTTAGTATTCCTTGTTCTGTATGACTGGTTCAGCGATTGCATCATTTGAATTTAATTTAACATAGCCTGATCAACTATGTACAATTAAAGGGGAATCGATGCAAGACCTGAAATGGTTGTAGTGAACGAGAATACAGTAGTAGACATAGACCGAGGATAGAACGGGACCAACCTTTATACGTGCTTATATGCTAGGCTTTTATGTGTGTATATATATGTATATATATGTATAACCTTACGTACACTAAACTTATTTGCCACCCTTCATGGCAACCACTCCCACAGCTATGTCACCCAACTCTGAAAACGAGACTCAACCCTTATTTACCACCGAGGAGACTTCCACGGTACCACTTGCCCAACCGCATAGGGTAACTACATAATCGAATAGGACTCACTTGAGAAGAATCTACCCGAGGATTCGCCAACCAAACAAGTCACATCTACTTCACCCTCTTCTTTCCGCTTGCAACCAAATCACTCAGGAATACGTATAGAACTTAAAATGTACGATACTTCGTCACTTAGAAAAACTATACCTACTTCCGCCACTTCACTTTCTCCACCCGCTCTCGACCTAGACATATGAATCGCGTGTGTTTTACACCACTAGAAGGACTGACTGATAGACCTCCTCGGACTAGACCTTATCCTATTCATACTATTTCTTCTTGATCATGTTTGGTCACTATTTCGACACGTTCGTCAGACAATTTACCCATAACTTGATTTGCGACTTTGACTGCTCCGAACACCATTATCAAACATTCGTTCACTTCGAAACAATAACATAGTCATGATTGACTACTTCACGAACACTACTCGGTCATTGTCATGACTACTTTTTGAAACTACGATTTGGCTATTTACAACTCTTGAGACGCGGAGAATCTTCCGACATGAATACCCCTCCATACGCATAGGAACCCGCTCATCATACCGTTCTGGTACTAGCTGCTAGGCTACGCCGCCACGAGAATAGAATAGACGATATGGATTTTTCACAGACGTAAACTTTCAACCAAGTTTTGACAAAACAGAATTTTCAACATTTTTCAATAACCAGAGCTTTCAACGAATTTTTGCTAAACAGAGTCATTCAACGTGCTGACAAGAGTTTCCAACGTATTTTGGTTGGCATTAAGTTTTTAACAGATATTATGATGACATTTTTAATAAATAAAAACCGTACCTATAAACAAAGACTTGATTTTCACTTAATTTTTCTCAAAGATCTATATTTTCTAATGAACGATAACGACTTATACTTTGAAACACCTGCGAGTCTTCTAACGATTTACATATTGGAAATACGTTTACAACGATTTATATTGGATGTGATCGAACAAATTACTCATAACTTGTGAATTGTTTACAAACTGGTTTATTGACAGTTTTAACAAACTATTTATTGGAATCCAATTACTACTTTCATTTTTCTTTTATCAAGATTTGATCATTACTTTGACTTGTACGTCAACGAATTACCCAATACCCGAGACATAATACACGCTTCCAACTACGATTCCTACAACGAACCACATAAGAATGTTTTTCTACTATGAACCCTATAGTAAATGACCTTACTACGACCGACTAATTAGGAATATTTGTCCTACTTATAGTACACGGGGATAATTTTCCAAACGTATACGAACGGATGTGTTTACATCGTGAAATAACAACCAGAATAACAACGCTCGACAGATTCCATAACATTGTTACGGGTAAGTTACCTCTCAATAACTTGACTATTTTCAATCTTAGTCGGTACTAAATTACGCAATCATGCCCCACAGACTTAGAAGCTATGAATAACGCAGAAATAATAGACTGATTTTTTGCCGTGAAATCGTAATTCAGAACCTCATTTCGAACTTAGCAGACAAAACTTTTCTCCCTAGACATAATAAACCATCGGAATTTCCATTCTCTTTCCTTTCTCGATGCCATCTAAGATCCCATCCGAATCGTTGCCATGAGAAAACTATTGTATTCTTACTGTTACTAGTAGAACACCGATCTAACGTGGGGAGAAAAGTTAAACAAGAATTGTTTCATTAAAAAAACCTACAGAAACCTTACAACAGAAAACCAAGAACTTAGACCCTGATGGCTTACCCATCATCAAGGCCCGGTGAATCTCAAGACGAAGTCTGAATTCACTAGAACCACCCACTTACTCTCACACTGACCCCACACTGACCGTGACTGAAAACAAATTTCGGGACGAAATTCTCCTAATAGGGGGAGAATGTGACACCCGACGATTTAGGGTTACTGATTAACCCGTTAGAAACCTTAATTTCGTGTGTTTAGTTTAGTATTAGGATAAATACTTGTAATTACTTGTAACTATTTGTATATTTATGTGAATATACACTTCCGTAATTATTTTGTATTACGCTTTCGCAATTTGGTGAAATTATGCGAAACAACCGGACGGAGTCCGACAGAATATACGACGTTGGTGAAAACCTTTTTATAAATAACTTTAATCCATTCTTAGAAGTTATTTATCACTTATTATTATTTTGTTAAAATAATACACGAAAAACCTAGACGTTTTGGTTAAAACGTCTCAAACGCAGCAGAAACGCGCGGAACACGCTCGACAATCGAACGAAAGTCAAAATATATTTTAATAAGTTAAAATATATTATCTTGTATGAAATTATTATTGAAAACATCGTATAATAGTTGTCAAAGAAAAACGTCTATTTAAAACGCTACGCGATTAAACCTCAGTAAAACGTGCACGCAAATCGAGGCCGACAACTTACCAAAACATTTTTATAAATGTTTTTCAAGTATTTAGAATAAATACTTCAATTGAAAATGACGAAATTTAAATCGTTACTTAAAAACGCGTATTAAACGTTTAACGTATATATAAACGTCTAAACAATCGGGTAAACGAACGTAAAACGCAACAAATTAAGCTAGGAATGAAAAATGACCATAATGCCCTTGGTGGGGCCCATGAGAACGACCAGCCACCCCCTCCCCCACTTAGATTTCATGCAAAAATCAATTATTGCTTTTACTTACAACCTCCATACATTAGTCATGCAAGTCCCATTTCCATTTTGACACTCAAACACTTTCACTCAAAGATTTCTCCACCTTCTCTCGACCTTTTCTCTCTCACTTAAATCTCTGGAAATCTCAGCCCATTATCCACCTTCACACCACCATAAACTACCATGAACCACCACTAACAACCACCACCATTTGCTAGGGTTTTTCAAGCTCAAGAACATCATCTTCTTCATCATCACTTGTTCTTCATCACTTCCTTGTAAGGATTCTCAAGAACTTTCATTAATTTTACTTTCATGTTACTGATTATGATGTTATTAAGCTCCATCAAAAAGATTATGTCCAAATTCCTTACCAAAATACGTTTTTATAATTTATTCCTAAAAGATGTATAATCTGTCAACAAAAGCACAGTCTAGTAAAATGACCATATCCGGAGTTCAAGAAGGAGTTAGAAGATTCATTTTTTTTTAAATTTGCGTATTGAAAAGATCTACAATTTTCGTGTTTTACACTTTTTCCAGAAATGTACACGATTTTCCCTACGAGTCGATTTATAGGACTGATCTGGAAGTTTTAGACAAAATTGTACGGTTCTTGCACGGAATTAATTAAAAATGTAAATGGACATTATAGAAGCTGAAATTTCTATGTTAGGATCTAGACTAGTAGAAGAACATCTGGTAAAAATTGTGAAGTTTGATTTGGACCAGAAGTAGGTGAAATCATGTGGCGTAACAAACCGATAAAAGTCAAAAATTATGAAATCTTGATATCTTAAGTTGCATGTTAAAAACCGACACTTCGGGCGAACGCCGACACGAACCGACAAATTATTTGGACTCTATAAACTGATATATGGGTTGGGTAAAAGTTTCGGGTCAAACCGAGTCGGTTTGACCAAGTCAACAAAAACGGCTCGGTGGCTAAAAACGACAAAACTTACTATTTTTGGAAAGTGGTAACAAAAATGGTTTTGGGTGACTTAGTTAGTAACTTGGACCAAAAACTAAACTTAGAAAGCTTCCCGAATTAGAAACCGACATATAAAATCAGAAGTGACTCTATAAGTGACTCATAAAATCAGAAATGACTCTATAAGTGACTCATAAAATCAGAAGTGACTCTATAAGTGACTCATAAATCAGAAGTGACTCTATAAGTGACTCATAAATTGAGAAGTGACTCATAGTTTGACCAACCTTAACCAGTTTGACCAGGTTTGACCGGTTTGACCAGGTTTGACCAGTTTGACCAGGTTTGACCAGTTTGACCAGGTTTGACCAGTTTGACCAGGTTTGACCAGTTTGACCAGGTTTGACCAGTTGACCAGGTTTGACCAGTTTGACCAAGTTTGACCAGGTTTGACCAGCTTTGACCTACGGTTTAAGGCTTATACAAGCTAAAATAATCTATTTGCAACACACGATTTGTACTAATGAATAGTATACAACAAAACAAACTTGATAATAATGTCTAAATGAATTATTATTACAAACTTTCACCAACGGGTCATACACGTTTTTGATAAACGATCTTGAACAACTTATTTGGACCTACTAGTTGATGAACTAGCTCTAGGTGGACATCAACCCTCCACCTACACGATTGGCTTAAGTGGACATGGACCCCCACTTATACAATCGCTATAGATGGTCTTATAAGACATCTACTTACACAACCTTATACGTTTAGGACGTTAGAAGGTTGCGCTTTGGACTTTGCTTGCTAATTGATAATTTCTTACTACTTGCTAAACTCATGTGAGTTTCATAGCCCCTTTTTACTTGTTTGAACCGTTTTGGGGTGAGAATACATGCACTGTTTTATGAACTAATATGTGAACTGTTTTATGATCTATTTTTGGGAAAACACTTATACGTATTTCATGAGTTACTTTCTATTCTACTAAGGCCAATACAATCATATAAATCTATTGATTTACGCTTGCGATATTGCGGTAAAGCAATACAAAACGATATTGCGGTAAAGCAATACAAAACGATATTGCGGTAAAGCAATACAAAACGATATTGCGGTAAAGCAATACAAACATTTCGATATTGTGGTAAAGCAATACAAACTATTTAATCTTGTGATTTACAAATACGATATTGGCAATAGTATACATTATTATCTTTGCATACGTGCAACACACTTACTTATCGTGGTTTAGCGATACAATTTTGGTAAACTTGTGTTTCATACCAATATTTTGGACAACTGTTTAACAAACCTATGAACTCACCAACTTTATATTGACCCTTTTAGTATGTATTCTCAGGTTTACAGACGCAGTAGGACTACCCACAGGAAACAGGACAGTAGGATGCTTTTGGAAAGCATAGCTCGAGTCGCATATTTTCAAGCAGGAGATTTAAATTGCACTATGACATTTTGTATCAACGATTATGTATTATAAATCTCTAGATTATGTTTGCGAACTTTAGAATCTTATGTAAACTTTTATTTATGGAATGTAACGTTTTCAAACGTCTCATATAGAGGTCGTTTGCTTTAATCTTTGTGTTGTGATATTTGATTTGGTCGTAGCCCCCGTGACACCTCATACTTCCGCTGCCACGTGTTTTGGGGGTGCGACAACCCTTGACTTAGTAAAGTAAAGGTAGATAGTGGAAGAAATGGTTAGAAGAATGATGGTATGTTAAGTTTTGTTAAGTGATGAAATATGGTTAAGTGTCAAAATAAAGCTTTTGGTTGATATTGGTGTTGACATATAGTCAACAATTTTGAAATGGTCAAGTATATGTGAAAATTGAAAGTAAATAAGTCAAAGTGTTGTTGTTATGGTAAATGGGTCAAAAGGTGCCCAAATGGGTCATGAAAGTGTGGTTATGTCAAAACGAGTCATGGTGTAAGTATGTAGCTTGTTGCTATTGGCTTAGGTGTTAAATGTATGTTAAAATGTGTTGGTAAAAAGTGGATGTTTGTATTTGAGTTGTTTGTGATTTGACTTGGTCACCAAAAGTGTCAGAAATGACCATAAACTAGTCACACGTCCGAATTTATCGTTAACGCGAAATTTAGAAAAGTGTAAAAAGAAAAAGTTTTATTATGTTATAGTGGAGGTGTATGCAAAATTTTAGGTCCTAACTCCTAACGAGTTAAAAGTTATGCGCGTCCAAAGTTCGTATTTATTTATGATTTTGGATCAGGTTATGGTCTGCTGGAAAACCGGGTTACCCGGCGGGTAGTCAGTGTACCCGATCGGGTATCCGACGGGTAAGGGCATGGTGAACGGGTAGCACTAGTGTAAAACGAGGCAGAGCTCGAAGGTGTGTTGGGTCTAGAGGTTACCGGCGGGTAGGGAGCCGGTTTTAGTGTTTTTGTTTTTAATCACATATTTGAGTCGTTAATGATACGTATTAGTTTAAATTACTCAGATATGAATCGTGAGACATTGTCAAGAGCGTTGTAAGGTATGTAATAAAAAAAATCGGGCGTTACAGATAACAATTAGATTTTTAATAGTTGTAATAATTAATAAAGGAAAATGATAACGATAGCCCTAAGGGCTGTCAATAAGAATTTAGAACATGCATTAATACTTGTACTTATACCATAATAAACTTGTGGACCCCCTGAATTTTAGTTACCCCATAAATATCACTTTAGTACAACCAATTGATGCACGTTATTGACAGCCCTTACGGCTATCATTAACAATACCCATTAATAAATTAGAGATTTGGGTATATTTGATATTTTTGGCATATATGATATCTAGGTAGTTTAGGGAGGGGATATATGTAATTCTCCCTTTGGAGGTACATGATAAAATCAAGTTTTATCTACCAAAAATCTTAATCAATAGTCCCATAATAATTGTCCTGTTTTGACCTTTTGAGGTCTTTATTTTTTCAACTTTGACCTTAAATATTTTTGTTTGTGTTATATAATACTTTATGAAAATTCATTTATAACTCAATCCATTTATATATCTTGCATCAAATATTATACAACACAAAAACATATATATAAGGTCAGAGTTGAAAAACAAAAACTAAAAAAAAGTTAAAAAAATGACAATTATTTTGAGACGGAGGGAGTACTTTTTAGTGTTATAATTGATATTTATCAAATTTTTAATATTTTTAAATTCTTAATAATAATAAGGATTATTGCTTATTAATTATTATTAGTATATTAATAAAACAAAAAATTCAATAAATAAATATACTAGAATATTACACTATAATATAATGATAACAAACAAATAAAAGTTGCATAACTAAAATAATTTGAATTTAAAATAAAGAGTAAGGTTCAAATGAGTACAACAACTTCTTGTGAGAATGAAGGAACCAATAGGAATGTACCATGTGTCACTAAACCTTCTTTCCTCACGTTTTTAAAAATTAAATATCTCTCAAACGGTAAGTCGAAAAATCACAAAAATTGCACAATAAAAATCAGCATTTTATTCTCTTCGATTAGAAATGTGACAACGTATACTTTCGAATAACTTTTTTTTTCGTTTTTCGGTGGGTTTTAAAACAACTAACACATGTTTTACTAGCGAGTAACACATGTATTACCATATAGTAACACATGTGTTACCAGCGAGTAACACATGTGTTACTAATTTTGTACAATTTGTAAAACCCCAAAAAAAGTCATCGAAAGTATACCTTGTGAGATGGCAAATCGAAGAGAAAAAAATGTTGATTTTTATGGTGTAATTGTTATAATTTTTCTTCTTACCGTTTGTGAAATATTTGATTTTTAAAAACGTGGAGAAAATGAATTTTATGACACATGGTGCATTCTTACTGATTCTCTATTGTGACCTTATTTTACGTTCTCATTTGAACCTCACTCTCAAAATAAACTCTTAGAATATAATTCAAACATGAATTAAATAGATAAATAAGGTATAAAATTGTGATTTGGAGTACATGACTTGAAGAGAATTTCTTTTATAGAAAAATTATGCTTTTTGAGCATCGACAAAACTCATATATCCTTTATTGTCAAATTTTGACAAGCTGGTTACCTTTTCGAGCCATTTCCCTTTTCTCTATACACAAACATTTAAATCAAGTCTAACATGGCTTTGTGTTATCAATGGTTTAATCTTCAAGTTTTAATATGGAGTATTTCTACGTTTTAACCATTCGAGTTTTTTTTCTAGTGATTTAATCCTTGAAGTTTGCGTTGACTTATTGGTTAAACCATTCAAAGGGTTAAACAACTAAACTTTTAAGAGTTTGGTGATTAAACTAGATATAGTTAGAAGGGTAAAATCATTATTGAAGATACACTTGAGGGATTAAACTATCAAATTTTTGAAGTATAAAGAGCATATAGCTCCGTAAAGGGTTAAACTGCAAAAATTTAGAAACTTGAATGAGTAAATTATGAAAAAAAGATTTAAATGGTTAAAACGGAAAAAATGTAAAACCTTGAGTATCAAACCATTAATAATCACGTGGCTTTAACCATGGGGTTTCGCATGTTTGAAGATTTTTTTTTTTATTGGTATGAAAAATAATGGTATCATAAACACTCAAAGGTGCTAATAATTGTGATGAGAATATTTTCGTTTATGTATATTAGTTTGTCGGTATATAAAATTGATGACGTCTACCTTACTCCGTGAGGATACGTTTATATTAAAATTGAAAATCAGTATTTAAATGGAAGAATTAAAACGATCCTAACAATCGATCGATCCTTAGTCTTTGGTTTCATCATTAGCCATAATTAAATATGGAGAACCGACCTTATTGTGTCCTCGTATAATCTCATTCATCGACCGATTGCTTAAACAAAAACCATGGAAAACATCCCAGAAGATGTTCTATTCAACAACATATTCATCCGACCCGCGAAACAACTTGCTCAACTTAGGTGCGTTAGTAAACAATGGAGAGCAGTTTTATGTGATTCCCACTTCATAAAATCACAGCTTCATCATTCAATCTTCAACAACGAAAATATTCTTTTGGTCTTTCGCGAGGGAGTTTCATATAACCGGAAACCATGTAGTGTACACCCCTCTACATCTCCTGAATCTGAGTTACATGGTTTTATTAAGTTACCGATTAATTTCCCATATGAGGATGTCCCATGCAATATTATTGGTTCCATCGACGGCTTAATATGTTTTTCTTGTGGATCGTACAGTGACCCACTTATTCATATTTGGAATCCGTCTCTTTCGGTTGTAATGACTCTACCCCCGTTTACTATACCTTACTATGATGGTTATATTGAGGGTTGTTATTTTCGGTTTGGGTATGATCCTAAAACTGATGATTATAAAGTTGTTAAGGTTATGCAATGTGGTTACTCTCCAGAGTGGTTGCCTGTAGAGGTGTATAGCATGCGAAAAAATTCATGGGAATCTATACTTGAAAGTTTTCCGTCTCATGTTTCAGGGGTTTTATATCAAAACGAAGTTTGTATGGATGGTTATGATGGCCTTGTTCATTGGGTTGGTCTTAGTGGTGAGGAGGAGAATTCGCTACAAACGATAATCGCATTTGATTTGGGTTTGAATACTTTTAGTGAGACATATCTTCCAGATTCTATACAAGAATATAATGAAGAAGAATCAATTATATTGAGTTTTGTAGCTGGAATGCTTTGTGTGATATCACAGAAGTGCGAGGTGTGGGTGATGCAGGAGTATGGGATGGCTGAATCATGGGTGAAATATCATGTATTTTCACAGATGAGTGATTTTGCAACTCCAATTGGATTTACGTTATATAACGAGTTTGTTTTTGGAGCTGCAAGTGGTCTAGCGTTGTACGATGCAAATACATCCGTGATTAAGTCCTTTAAGGATGATGCTAGTCTACATGAAGAGACCAAAATTGTTCAGTATGTTGATAGTCTCGTTTGGATAACACCTACTAAGCATTGAACACATGTTTCGGCATCTCTCTAAATCAAATATGAAAAAGGCAGTTAAAGGATGGTGAATGGCAATAGGTAAGAATCAGATCTAGTTGTTATTCCTGCTGTTAAACTACTTTGCTTGATACTATGCTTCTAACTTTGTGTTTTCTTTGTATGCATAGTGTTTATTTGTACATTCTCTCTCTTTAGCATAAACTTACTTGACACTGCAGTTTCAGTGTTTTTTAGGTGTCGGTGTGCATATAAGCTTTACATTCATATACAACACTCAATATATAGTATGGTTGTACTACTTGGAAATTTATCTCAAATTTCACATGGGAGCAAATTGATATCGTAACATCATGTGCTCATGACAATGATAATAGTGTAATCCCAAAGACATAATGACTCCATTATTAATCTAAAATACATAGGTAAATACTCAATTATTTACAAAGAAAGAGAGGCAACATATGGCTTCACCTGCTTTATCATAAGTCTGCAGCAATGAACTCATAACATCTTATTTCAAGATCTGGGTTAGCCCAGTTCATGGGTTGGAATCATGATGGCATAGAAGCATCTCATAGGTTTAACTTTCGTCTGTGAAATTTTGCACGGCAAAACCCATTAATCTGTGGCTAAAGGGATCCCCTTTGGTATCCCACCATGAAGCTTCTACTACAAGTCATGAAAGAGCCTTCTAATCTGGTCCACGTTTGCAGGAACCAATGTAACCGGACAGCGGTTGTACTATTGTCACATAGACCAACGATTAGATATGGATTCACATTACATATGACATGTGGCCCAAAGATGTACCAATCTAGTTTCTACAACTATTTGGGTGTTATTCAAATCTCAATGGAGAAGTGTGAGTTTCTTTGTTGTTTAAACTATTCTATAAGTAGTGGATTTAGGGGGTGTTTTGATTTGCATATTGAAATTGACTATTAATCAGATCAGATATTCATCTCTGATAAAAATGGTTGTTAGGTTCTAGTGGATAGTGTTCATGTGTGCTTCTGCTGTTTAAAGTTGTCCTAATCAGATAATCAGCTCTATGAGTGTCTGGAAAGTTCAAACTATCCAATAAATTGATATGTAAAAAAAAATAAAAATAAAGGAAAATTGGTATTCTTCTGGGAGGAAAAAAAAAACATAAAAACGGACACATTTTGTGAGATTGGAAGCCGAGGTCTCATTAAATAACTCAAAAGATGGGGTAATTAAGTAATTTTCAATTCGATAACAAGTTTGTTGCCCAAGGTATGATACTTATTATTTACCCAAAAATGTTTAGATAATTGGAAGTGGACTTTATTAATGACTCATCCAAATATTAAGTAGATTGACAGAGTTTCAAATGCAAATTCAAACACCCCCTTATTTATAATTTATAATAAACTGAAGCTAATTTATGTGGATTCTTGAAAACTAATAGAAATCAATAAGATGGATTTAGCAGCGGTTGAATGAGACATTTCTAAAAATATTGCTAATCGAGTCTAGCAAGTTTTTATATGTGGATCTTTAAAACAAGTTTTTTTTTTTTTTTTAACCCAAAAAAAAAATCTAGTTTTAAAGATGATAGTATAGAAAACATACCTGTGAAACATACTTGAATACGCAAGCATAGCAAAACACGAAACCAGAAACTGTAACTGCTGATGGATTTGCTCGCTTTTGAGAACACAAGGGACATAATGTCCGATCAGATGGCAGAGGGATGCCCTCCTTAGCAACCTATTAAATATTAAAGATAGTTATACACTACTTTGGATGTTTGGATTTGTGTTTTGCAATAGATTCTATAAGTTCTTGATATTTGGTTTCGTATCAGCTGCAACAACACTGATTGTCTAAAGGTAACTAGAAAACAAACTAACAGTTCTTTAAACTCGATTTAAGAAAACTTTACTCTGCTGTTACAAGGATTCTCTAGAATTACTTTCAGGTCGTTATACATCTGTAAATAATCTTTGTCGAACACTTGAACATCTAATTGCGAGAATATGACAACTTCACACAGCAGAAGCAGACCCAAACAGCTGCTATGATTTACATCTAACATATCACTGACAACATACTATTTCTCAGCTACTCATCATCTCTTCAGATTTAAGAATCTTAGCCTAAATGCATTAAGAAAATAAATTTGTAAAAAGAGTACATAAAAAGGGATATACCTTTGGTGCAGGAGGAGGAGGCGGTGGAGGATACACAGTTGGAGCCGACATTCTCTCTTCAGCAGATTGGTACCACCATTCCATCATCTATAATCAAACCACATGATGTTCTATTATCAGTATATCACCCACCATTATATTATTTTCTTACAGTTTTCCCTGCTTGATGGATGATGCAACAAGATGTAATATGTTTATATGCTTCATCAAGCACATCAGATATATCAAACTATATAGAGAAACATACTCACCTTAAAACCAAATACTGCAGCTATAAGACCAGTTTGTGCATAGTCCAGAAGTGCATAAGCACAAGTGAGCAATGCTCCCTGTACCGCCTGAAACACAAATACGATGCCTGTTAACATTTTGAAACTAATAGAATATGACCAGCAACATATTACTTTCATAAATTTTTTTGAGCAGTTTCATACATTTTCTTGAACGATTTCTTACATTTAACAAGATAAACAACATAGATAGAAGTTGAAACACACCTTTAACCAAGGAGGTCCACGTAGTCTTTCACGCTCATTACTTCTTATTTTAGAAATTCTTGAAGAAGTATCCATCTACATTAACATCAAAAATCAATTGAATTATAACACGATGTCCTTAAAACAGAAGAAAATAATATAAAAGTTTCATTTATTCTTGGAATATGAACAGAACTAGTAATTCATTAAAAATAGTTGACACTCACTCCCTCCTAAAATAAATGCACCTTCTCGTTTTTGTTTGGCAATGTGATGCGGGCCCAAGTGTTATGGATCAGGACCTTGTGTTTTTGGAGGCCCACGACCGTGTAACAAAAGGGGCTTCACGGAAAAGGCCGTAACTTGGGCTACAGGGCTCCTTTTCAGGCCCATGAGCTGGCGAATCGAAGCTTAAAACGATTCAGGCCCAATAACGGCTTCTAGAATAAGTCACGGCCCATTTTATGTTTTTTTAGTTATTTTTGGGCTTTTGTTTTGGGCTTTCTGTTTGGCCCATTATGTTTTTTGGCCCATTTCGAATTTCTGCTTTCCTTTTAGGGTTTGTTTGAGACATTGAACCATTCAGTTTTTGTTTTTGAAGAAATCAAATTTTCTCTCAATTTTGTGTTGAACAAATGAGTGAATTTTTGCCTAACAATGGTATTCTTTTGAATCAACGTTTGTTGGAAGGAATTTTTCCTGGGTATTCATTGAATCAACAGGTTGATTTCGTGTTTATCAATTTGCAGCCTACATCACAATGTTTCATAGAATGTTACTTACTTATCCTTCAGATGATTTAAAAGATACAAGTTCAGTCAAATGAGGCTTTAAGTTGTCTCGAAATTACATACCAGCTCCTGTCCTGTAGCACGGCAAACTTGGAGTCCAAGTGCATGTAGTCCTGGAGAATAGAATCCAGTAGCATCCAAGAGGTATAGCAGCTGGTACGCAAATGCTAACCCTGCATCATTATAGATCAGAGAGATTACAGGAAGGCTAACTGAAATTTAACAGAAAAGGCGACAAGAACTCCATCCAGGTCCATAGGGCAGACTGATTCATTCAGAGTTGAACTAGTAGAGGCGAAAGTGGTAGGATATGGTTTTCACAAGATACAAGACAATGAAAAACCAACAGCTGAAATTGCATCGTATTGCATTATCTTATATATATGTTTCCTTTCAGACAATAGTTTTACTCGAGGGCTCCACTCTTTTCCCCATAATAACATTCAGAAAATAAGTATTCTTAATATTTCAGGGACATTGAAACTTTGAAAGTGATCATGCAATATAGATTAGAATATGTAATCATATCTAAAATCAGTTGTAGAAGATAGTGATTAAATGTAGGTTAGTTGTTTGAAATTTCAACAGCTAGAAAATTGGCTATTTGAGTGTTGGGAAAATTTTGATTGTTTAAGACATTACAATATGAAATGACCAACAGGGTCATTCTTGTGTCAAAATGTGTAAGATGGATGTAGAATTTTCTCAGATAAATTAAAGGAGGTTGTAACTAGTTAACTTTAGTTTACTCTTTAAATCAGTTTTGTAGCAATAACTATGAACTATAAGGAACAACGCCGAACTCATGGGCCATGGCATTCTGCATGACCATAGGTATATCTGGGGAAACAAGTCCACATGCTAACCTATAAGAAGCGGTCCTTGTTTTCTTTTCAAGTAGTTTTAGTTAGGAAGAAAGAGAGCAAAGATATCATCCTCTCAGGCGTTTTCATCATGAACTATCAATACAACTGTTTCACCATTTGCAATATACTAATAATAATATTAACTTCCATTACCTTCACTTCCAGCATGCAGCCACGGATAGCAAGTAGCTACAATTTTATTCATTCTCTTCCTGAATCGTGTCCGAACCGACAAGTCTGTATCCAAACCACTAGTTGAAGCAAATGAACTACCCACATCACCCAAATCGTCAACTTGATCAAATCGTTCGTTAACATTTCCCCAAAGACTAGCTTGAAGTGCGGCTTCTCTTTCTCTATTATAGATTGCATGCAACTTTGACTTGAAATATGGCAGCACAACCTGCATCACACCATTATCCATTCATGGCTGTCTCCTTTAGTTTTTCCAAATAAAAAAACTACATAAAATTTAAATAAAAAGGTCATGTGGGTCTACCAGAAAGACAACCGAGAGAAGCTTTTGACGTTTCCGAAGTCCAGAATTCTGAATTCTATTTCCTACTTCTGTATGAATGTCATCCTTGTTCACATGAATATTAACAGCTCTCCTTCGCAAACCATATAAAGTCTCTGCAAAAGAAGCATCTAGGAGAGAACAATAGCACCAGGTTAGCATACTCTAGACATAATATCATAACGTACGCAGAGTGCAGCAATGAACTGATGTAACGAGTTCAAATAACCTAGTTGGTGATAGTAATATTATATTTTTTCAGCTATTTGAGTGATTCAGGAGAGGCACAGGAATTTGCTGGCGACAACATATGATTTTATTCAGCATTGCTGAATTTTGTTCTGTTTGAATTTTCTTTAATGGCGTATAACTCTCTCTAATGATAAAAATTCTTTTATATACTCATACTGTTAATAATAAGAGTAGGAATGAGCATCACAAACATGATCAATATAACAATAAATGATTAAAGGAATTTAAGAACCTCAATTATCACATAGACATATATAGGATCATGCATGGGCTTACCCTAGCATGGTCACATATGCTAATTCAGAGGAAGCTCCCTTTGCATCTAAAGACCACTTAGGTTTGTTACAATTGAATTATAATCGTTCTTAGTAAGATGAAGAGAAGTATTACGCATACGCCAAATGTATGGCTCCTCCTTTGGCTAGCCCTAATATACATACTCACAGGGGCAACAATATAGATATATATATGCTCTTCAAGAAGATAAAGTGTAATTTCTAGAAGAAAGCAAAGATGGGCAGATTTAAGCATCTTCAACCCCCAACAAAAGAAGAAACTGAAAATATCTTGGCTAAGAGACTCTAATGCTATATGCCTACATCACATCTTTTATTATCACTGATCAATAAAGTATAACAAAAGAATAATAATTTCCCATTAACACTTGATGAACATCCTTGCAAAAATGAGTTTACTTATTTAAGCGCCACATTTTGGAGAGGTCTTACAACTTTCTTCAAGACGGTAGATATAGCTCTCTTACATGTATGCACTTTCCATCTATAATTTTGTTTCTGTTGAAGCCACGGTGATGGTAACTAACAAATTTTACAAATTCAGCAACAGTAAAACAAGATTCACAACCGCTACACCATATGTGAAGCAAACTTCATCGATCCCTCTACTAAGATCATAGCACTTTACAGAACGATAAAACTTTTCTGTACTTAATGCGCATGCATCACTTACGGTGGACCATAACCCTTTACCCTAAAGGTAGCAATTGAATACCGAAAGGGATAATATCAATATAGCCTAGTTACTCTACCCTAGTTGTGTGTAATGCAAAGCAGCCATATATTTCGGCTAAACAAAAGCTTCAAATACATCAATCTATAAATAAACTGTACAGCGACAAGAAGGTGTAATCAATGATTTAAATCTAAACATATATACCTGTGGTGCGTAAGCTATGAGTTTCGAGAATGAGAGTTAGGGCAGCAAAGAATTCGTCTTCATAATCCAGAATTTTATGAAGGAAAGGTCTTCTTAAAGCCAATACCTGATTCAGATTAGAATTAGAATTAGAATTGATTATTTAACAAATGAAAAAGTGAAAACCCTATAAAGAAGATATAAATATATATATACACCGATGGAATAGGTAAGAGCAGCACGGAGACTAGAAGGGAGTTGTTGAGCAGCAGACATCTCAAAGAAAGTGGGATGACTCCCTTGACCTCCCACCTGAAACAACATCTTTCTTACTTTACTCTGCAATTAAAGATGATGATGATGATGAGGATGATGATGATGATGATGATAATGATGATGATGATGATGATGATGATGATGATGGTTTTGGGTTTTGGGAAAATGATTCAATTAAAGATGATTCCTTTTCTTTTTCTGTTGCTATTTCTTCTGCTTCTTCTTCGTCTGTAATCACACAAGATTTTAGTGTTCCTGGATTTCTTTTAACATTTTTCCTTATTCTGGTTTTATCTTATTTAACAACCCCTCCTTTCAAGAAAAAGAAAAAAAAAAGGTAACTACAAAAGAAAAAGGAAATAAAAATATCCCTTAGATAGGCCTGTGTGGGGGGAGATCGTATCGGATCAGTCGTATCATTTTAGCGTCATCTCAGTTTCCTCAAACGGACATATAAGAGAAAATTACCTGAATGGACTACTCAACTAACCATTTCCATTAAATGGACCTTGTCAGGGATTTTTTTCAAAAATAGACCCAAATTTCGTCAAAATGCAAATATTCTTCGGCGATCGGCGATTTATTGCAATGCCCAATCAATTGTTGACACGTGTCACAAAATACTCGCCAAACTACCAAAAAATCGCCAAAAATCAATTCTCGCCAAGGCGACACGTGGTGAAAAAAAATCGCCAAAATGTAATACTCTTTTGGCGAGTGGCGACATTTTTGAAATCTCAAAATTGGTGCAAGTCTATCCTTGTTTATTGCTTAAAATTATAACTTAATTAATTAATTTAAAGGTAAAGACAATAACTTATGATGATGATGCAGCTGCTTCAATGTTGAAGACCATTTTGGCGATTTTTCTTTCTCAGCTTGGCGATTTTTTTTTTTGTAGTAAGGCGAGTTTTTGGCGACACGTGTCAACAATTTATTGGGTATTGCATAATTTCGCCGATCGCCAAAGGAATATTTGCATTTTGGCGAATTCTCGGTCTATTTTTGAAAAAATTCCCTGACAAGGTCTATTTAATGATAAGTGTTGGTTGACTGGTCTATTTGGATAATTTTCTCGACATATAATTGATACAACTACTTTGACTCACTGACTCAGTTACTTCGATTTTCAATTTTCAAGTGTCATTTACCAATATACCTTCATTTACATACATTAGATAATAAAAAACATTTAAAATTGAGTTAGACCCCACATGCTCGTCACCCTGTGCGTCGATATACCGACGAGAACCAATTGATGCAGTCGACCGACGAGCCGGTGCCAATCGCATCGGTCGACCGACGCACGTCGGTTCCCAACCAACAACCCTCGTTGTCAGTGGTCTAACAAACATATTCGCCCTAGTAACTAAATTTTCGATTAATCAAGAATTTTTTTAATCGATTGATTATTTGATTATACTTAGGAGTAGATCGGTTAATTGTTAAAATTAATAATTCAGTTTAGTTTTTGGTTAAAATGGTATTGTCCAATCTATAGATCGATTATAAGTAAGTGATTAATGAATTATACGAATGATTATTGAATCATTTTCTGTTTGAGATTCACTTGATTCCTGTAATTATGTTGGTATAATTAATAAAAAAAAAAAATTCTTTTAAAAGTTCTTTTACTTTTTTTAAAAAAAATAAACTGTTTAAAAAAAAAAAAAAAAACTCTTCGAACTTTTAAAATTCAATTTGAACCAAAGTATATGACAATATGACAATTAAACTCACAAAAGTAATGTAATCGTTGTTGATATATGTAACTAAACAAACGAAGTTGTAGAATTTCTAACGTCTATTTCTATCCGCAATTCATTCGACAGCGATTTATCATCATCTAAGTTTAATGAAACACCCCACATCTAATTGTATAAAAATATTTGATTTAAGTAAAGTTTCATGTTTCTGTGACAAAGATCGCGTCGTGATTTGTACATAATCGCGTCGCAATTCCTACGTAATCGCGTCACTATTTTTGTTTGGATCGCGTAGCGATTTTATGTGAATCGCGTCGCGACCACTGCCTGAACAGACCTGCACAGACAGCTTTAAAACTGAACTTTAAACCTGCACAAATCTCAACTCGACCAACATTTGACAATGAAACTTTCCAGAAATCATTTCAATACATTACTATAACCTTTCATTAAAACAAATATCCAAAACTCATCTTAACAAGAGAATTACACCGGATTCTCTAATGTAACCATTTCGACACTTGAACAAAGATTTAAACCAAAACTCCAACAAAGTACTAACATTACATCCACATTACATGACCTTACAATATTTACATACTATCAAATTTTTAACACACCAATTTAAAACCTACAACAAACTTAAATGTCAAAACAACATAAGTTATATTTTAACAAAAGTTGGGGTTTCGGCCTCAAGAGCATGATTTAAAGAAAACGAGCTAGTTACCCAAAGTAGCAATAATCCACCTCTAGCTCCCACGGACTTTTTACCCAAGTCAACCCTTGGTCCGCTTGGTCTAAAAACATAAGAATATTCAACCGTAAGCACAAGGCTTAGTATGTAACGGAAATCCAATCACATGTCATTATTATTATTATTAGCTAAGGATCCTCAACTTTATACCATGCTAATTGTATACTATTAGCAATCACCACAAGCCAATGGCCGCAACCATTACTTGCAAACATCCAGCTAATGACAGTTAGTCATTCCTGGAAACCATGATCATGTATCCGAAACTTACCTTGCAAGGGCACAAACAACTCACTTGTAACACTTCCAACTTCTTTATTACCTAATCACATAGGCACATAAACACATATTACAAACAACACAATACTTTATCAACTTATTCCATAACTTTTACTTTAATACCATTGGTAATAGATTCATCTATACCAATTATAATTTCATCATATACACATGGATAAGGGTTCTAATAATCATCAACCTCACAATCTTTATCAACAACAATATACTTTTTCTTTAGAACCAAAATCATGTGCATATTTATAATTATACATTCTTACCACTTTCTTTCTTTTGCTAATGATTCATAATCATATTATGATTACTAATGTGTATTAATTTACTTATTCATCATTTATACATGAACATAATCATCTTTACTAACTTAGGGTTTAACAACTCCAAACCCTAATTAAATTCATCATGAAAGCTTCATAATATGATTACTTAACATGTGTATAACATCTATCCACTAATAAACTACTTATTTAACAGTCATCATAAAATTTAGGGTTTATACACCAAACCCTAACACAGAAATTAAGCAAAAAGGATGAGTAATTATACCTTATAATCACTTAGAAAGTGATTAGGAACTAAATGGATTGATTTCTAAGATGATGATGTAAAGAAAACCCCTAATCTCCATAAATCGCCATATTAGCAGAGCTTTGTTTATGTTTTTTGTATTTTTGGTGTTAAAAACGAAAATGGAAGCTTTGAGACCTTAAAACCCGTTTCTGGAACTGGGCAAATCGTGTCGTGATTGTCCCCAGATCGCATCACGATCTTACACTATACAGACCCAGTACTTTCTATTAATTCCATTTTCTACCCAAAACTTATAACACTCTATATAATTATACATGATATATATACATACGTGCTCTAATTTAAATAATATAACACACACACACACACACACACACATATATAAATACACGTAATTAAACAATAGAACACATATGTGTATTTTCGTATAATATAATTTAGAACTTACGAAAAGTGGACGATACAACTATCCTCCACCAATTTAGGATTGTGTCCTCACAATCCAATCCTGATACAGCGAGGGATAGAAATGGATGACTTCTTCTGGTTCCCACGTGATTCCAGAACCTTTTCGATGTTTCCACTGTACTTTAAACATTATCAATTCTTTATTTCTCAATTTCGTAACCTTTTCATCAAGTATGAAAATCGGTTGTTCAATATAGTTCAGTTGATCATTTATTTCAATTTCTTCCAATGGAATATATGCAGCTTCATCAACCAAACATTTTCTTAGAAAAGACACGTGGAAGGTGTTATGAATTCCTGCTAATTCGGCAGGTAGCTCCAGGCGATAGGCTACTTTTCCTACTCTAGCAAGAATCTTAAAAGGACCAATAAATCGCAGGCTCTGTTTACCTCGTTTCCTGAATCGAATTATGCCTTTCCAAGGAGACACTTTTAACATAACTTTATCACCAACTTGGAATTCTATTGGACGCCTCCTATTATCAGCATACGACTTTTGTCTATCTTGGGCTGCTTTCAACCGTTCTCTGACTTGATTAATCTTTTCGGTAGTCAATTGAACGATATATGTGCTTCCCATTTCTCTCTGCCCGATCTCTCCCCAGCAAAGGGGAGTTCTACATTCTCTTCCATATAGCATTTCATAGGGTGGCATTTTTATACTCGAGTGATAGCTGTTATTATAAGAGAACTCTACCAGTGGCAAGTGTGTGTCCCAGCTACCACCAAAATCAATAGCACACGCCCTTAACATGTCTTCCAGAGTTTGGATTGTTCTTTCACTCTGGCCGTTTGTTTGCGGGTGATAAGCGGTGCTAAAATTTACACGAGTACCCATATCTTCCTGAAATTTCGTCCAAAATCGTGAAGTAAATCTAGCATCCCTATCAGAGACAATAGAAATAGGAATACCGTGACGTGCCACCACTTCACGTATATACAAATCAGCAAGAACTTCGGAAGATAAAGTCTCCTTGATTGGTAAGAACAATGCACTCTTTGTCAGACGATCTACAATTACCCAAATTGCATCATGCTGGCGTTGCATTTTAGGCAATTTGGTGACGAAATCCATTGTGATGTGTTCCCACTTCCAAACAGGTATATCTAATGGTTATAATTTATGAGCTTCATCAAGTAGTAATTTCTTTAACTCGATTGATTTAGGAATCCATATTCTACCATATCTTGTTTTTAGCCCACGAGAATCATCAACAAAATTTTGAACTTCACCTTTTATGCTTTCTGCTTTAAAGTCGCCTTTTTGCCAGGCTTCCAACTGAATATTCTTAATCTGAGCAAGTAGATCAGGAATAACAGTAATTTTAAGAGATTTGACAACCAAAGGTGAATAGATAGCTTTTCGACTGAGTGCATCAGCAACAACATTAGCTTTTCCAGGATGATAAAGAATTTCACAATCATAATCTTTTACCAAGTCAAGCCAACGTCGTTGCCTCATATTAAGATCCCGCTGATCGAAAAAGTATTTGAGACTTTTATGATCAGTGTAAATAGTACACTTCACGCCATACAGATAATGCCTCCAGAGTTTTAAGGCAAAAACAACCGCCGCCAACTCAAGACCATGAGTTGGATAATTCTTCTCATTTTCCTTTAGCTGTCTAGACGCATAAGCAATTACCTTGCCAAGTTGCATCAAAACACAGCCTAGGCCATTATATGAAGCATCACAGAAAACCAGCATATCGTCAGTACCATCAGGAAGTACCAAGATAGGTGTATGGCTAAGCTGTTGTTTAAGAATACGGAAAGCTTGATCAGCTTGCTCATTCCACTCGAACTTAATATTCTTTCGGGTGAGTTTAGTGAGAGGAGTAGCAATCTTTGAAAAATCCTGAATAAACCATCTGTAGTAACCGGTTAATCCCAGAAAACTTCTTACTTCAGTTGGAGTGGTTGGAAGTTCCCATTTCATCACTGCTTCAATTTTAACAGGATCAACTTTAATGCCCTGATCATTAATCACATGACCCAGAAATTGAACCTCTCGAAGCCAGAATTCACACTTTGAGAATTTAGCATAAAGCTTTTCAGCTCTCAGAATTTGCAACATTTGTTTTAAATGAGATTCATGATCACCAGCTGACTTAGAATAAATAAGAATGTCCTCAATAAATACAATTACAGACCTATCAAGTAATGGTTGACATACCCGATTCATAAGGTCCATAAAAGCGGCTGGTGCAGTTTTAGACACATCATCATCACGAACTTTCAATTGGTGATAACCTGATCGTAGATCAATTTTAGAGAAATAACTAGCACCCTGCAACTGATCGAACAAGTCATCAATCCTAGGTAAAGGATACCTATTCTTGATGGTTACTGTGTTCAATTCTCTATAATCAATACACATCCCCATGGTGCCATCTTTCTTTTTAACGAAAAGTACTGGAGCTCCCCATGGTGAACTACTCGGGCGAATGAAACCCTTATCGAGTAATTCCTGCAATTGTTTCATCAAATCTTGCATTTCTGATGGGGCAAGTCTATAGGGTGTTTTAACAATAGGAGTGGCTCCAGGTACCAAATCAATACGAAATTTGACTTGTCTATCGGGTGGGATACCCGGTAGCTCGTCGGGAAATACATCTGGAAATTCATTTACTACAGGGATTTCATCAAATTTTTGTACTGGTTTCTGAATATCTACTACATGTGCCAGAAAGGCCTGACAACCATGTAGCAGATGACGTTTAGCACGAGCATATGTACAAATAGATAAAGAAGAATCTCTCTTTTCCCCATATATATCAATTATTCTACCACTAGGCGAGCTGACTCGGATAATCTTTTTCTCACATTGGATAATGGCCTTGTGCTGGCCTAACCAATCCATGCCTACCACAACATCAAACTCGCCCATATGCATAGGGATCAGATTTATGACAAATATTTCATTACTGATTTCAAGCTGACACCCACGAAAAACATTCACCACATATACAATTCTATTATCAGCAACCTCAACATATAATTGAGTGTCTAACTTTGTGAGAGGAATCGAGAAATTTTGACAGAATCTTTTAGATATAAAAGACCTTGAAGCACCCGAATCAAATAATATATATGCTGGTTTCTGGTTTACAAGAAAAATACCTGTCAATACATCATAAGCTTTTTCAGCTTCATCTGTAGTGATTTGAAAAGAACGAGGTCTGGATCTCGGTGGTTTATTTGCCTTTTTCTCCACATTACTACGAGGATTAGAGGAAGTAGACTGGGTCTTTAGATCAGGACAGTCAGCCCTTATATGCCCAGGCTTATAACAGTTATAACAAACTCGAAGTGGATTAGGACAATTACTACTAAGATGATCTTCCTGTTTACACTTGAAACTAGTGACAGGTTTAAAACGACAAATTCCAGAATGTCTTTTGTGACAGAATTTACATTCAGGAGGTGGTCCTCGTTTTTCATCTTGCTTGGAACTATCACCAGTTCTTTGTTTCTTAGAAGGAGCAGAAGTTGTTTCAGCTTTTCGTTTTGAAACATAACGAAGCAGTTCATGGAATCTAGCCTCGTCTACCATATCCTCAAAGCTGTTACACCGCTTTGGATGAATAAACTGTCGGATTTCTTTCTTCAGAACATCATGAAAATGGCCCATGAGCATCTTAAGATCTGCCATATACTCAGGGCAAAAACGAGCTCAATCCAGAAAAACACCTACCAGTTCATTTACCGATTCTGTAGTTTGTTCCATGGAAAGGAACTCCCTACGGATTCTTTTCAAAATTTTAAACATTCGTCTGAACTCACTCCAGGTCAGTCGTTTAATAACTTCGTCACCCAAGGTACGGCACTGCACTTCCCACCAACCCTTTGCATTGTGTGACACCCCGCAAATTTAAACGCGATTATAAACGTTAAACACTTGCATTATTAGGCTAATTCCCTATTTGAGTGAATTCACAATACCTTTTAGAGGTAAGTCTAGCGAAGCCCAACTAGTTAATATGCGTAGTATTACGATTCATGATTTGTTTTAAATACATACGAAACAATTGGAACAAACACGACAAAAATATACGACTGTTGGTGAACAAAATTAGGTAATAAAACGAAATTATTAAATGACATTAACGATTATTAAATATTATGTCGATAATATTTACAAAGTATTTTATAACATATAAACGTTTATTTCGTAAACTGAAATGAAACAAAGTTAAAAATTTATAAACTTAACTAAATTAATTCAATAAAATATCCCAACCAAAAATATAAGCAAAAACGTATTTAAATATTTATCATTTAAAATATTATAACATTTAATAAACGGGGAAACAAACACCAAGCGGAACGCAACCACGGGGAACGAAAAAGGGGAAACAAAACCCACTCCCCACCTCCTTTTCTCTCATTTCTCTCTTTCACTCTCTCTCTCTCTTCACCTCCTTTTTCTCTCATCTCTCTCTCTCTCTAAAATACACCACCATCTCACTAAATCAACAAAAACTACCACAAAAACTCATCAAATCAACTAACTTCTTTGGAATAAAACGATCACGGGATCACGATCTACACTTCTACCTTTTCGGATTTTAAAACCGACACGCGTAAGTTTCTGACACTTTTTCGAAACTACTTATATTTTGGTCTTTTATGCATGTTTGGTGTTTATATAACTAAAAAATGTCCAAATAAGGGTTGGGGTAAAAGTTTCGGGCCAAAACGAAGTCGTCCGGCCATGTTTCCGGTCACCGGAGTCCGATCAGACCCCGATGTCGCATCTGGCTTGGGCCAATTGCGACATCAGTCACAATGTCGCAGAACACTTCACAACGTCGCATACTGCGACATCACCCTCAACATCGCATTAAATTGCAAAGTCGCTGATATCGCTCGATTTGTATATGTTTATCTCTCGCGATATCATTGTTTTTGTACTTGTTTCTAGTCAATTTCATGAACTTTCGGTACTTATTTAGTTTGAAATTGATCTCGTGTGTTAAGGTTAAAGATTGAGGAAGAAAAGATGAAAAGATGAAAGAGTTTTCACATTTGGCTATGCTGCACCGTTTTGGCCATATCTCCCTCATACGAACTTGGATTGAGGTGATTCAGGCGGCCAAATGTTCGTATTTCAGAGATCTACAAATATGAAAAATATGGTCTACTGAAAAGTGGGAGAAGCCGCCGGGTTCTATAGGGAAGCAGCCGGGTCATTTATGAAAAATCGGAACCAGAAAGAAACCTTCATTTTAAGGCTGGAGGAGCAGCCGGGTCGGGGTGTGACACCCCCAATTTTGGTCAACGCAGTCAACGCGTGATTTGCGGAAGCATCAGTTTAAGCAGGGGTGCTGACGTTAACGTTGAACATCATGCCAGATCAGAGCGTATGATTATTGCTGAACAGTAAATTAAGATGCCATTTATGAAAGTAGTTTGTTTACAAAAGAACTACGACTCATCAAGTCATAGAAATAATATCAGGTATACAAAATAAATCCTTATTTGTCCCAAAATGTGGCATCCTAATTCATCATGGGTCGCCTAACTCCGTTAGTATGCGTTCTTACTTGTGCTGTGAATTACCTGAAAAACATAGTAAAAGGTCAACAATAATGTTGAGTGAATTCACGGGTTTTTGTTAGAATGGTTTGTTTAACCATATTCATTTAGTAAAAGAGTTGACAAGTAAATCAAATAAGGTCGTTCACAACAGTTTGTAGGAAGGTAATATCCTATGACCGTACATAAACATACAAGTATTCACGATAGTTCGCAATCATGGTATGAAATCATTCATATAATCAGTAGCATATAAGCACATAAGCAATTATAGACAGATATTGCATGTTATAGCAAAAAACATTAACTATGTTTTTTTCACCCCTGATTTAAAAGTAGTCAAACTGTAAAAGTAGGGGTTGTGAACTCACAGTAGGTGCGTAGATGTGAAAGCTAGCGAGTAGTAGTGGTCGACCATGTAGGTCTCTTAACAACCTATATACAATAATTTGTATTAACATAAGTGATTGACTAAATTGTCAAATCATGTCAATAGTTTGTTTATGTTGTAAGTTTGTTCGTTTCCAAAATGTGCATGATACGTTGGCGATTATTGTTGTGAAAATAATGTTGTTTTCGAAAGACGTTCTGTAATACTCCAAAAATTAAACTACTACATATAGGTGATTCCAATAATCTGCTATAATGTAATACAATAAAATTGAATTGATGCAAAAGCTAATACTTACGTATGGTACTTGCATGTCATGTAAATGATTATCATATAAAATCATACTACTTTAGAAGTAGTGGGTGTAAAGAATTGTAATTAAAATAGATGAATCATATCATAACTAGTCAATAAGAAATGGTGGCTAATGAAATGATCAGTCATACTTATTAATTAATTAATTAATGGTGGAATTCATTGCTCATAAAAGTAACTACTAGTAATTACTAAGCTGAATAAGTTAAATTGAAGCATGGGCATATCAATCGAACAACCACTTAAGAAAACGTGTGATGCTTGGATCCACAAAGAAAATTTGAGAGTTTATTTGAACTGACCACCACCAAATGAGTCTAGAGTTTCTTTCCTTCATATCCTTTTGTGTGTGTGTGTGATGCAAACTGAGAGCTCATTCAGAAATTTAGAGTTGATTACGTCAACCACTCAACCCCTTAATTCAGTCCCAAGATCGTCTGGATTTTTGGTAAGTACACAACTACTTAAAATACTTTCAATACTTGAAACATACTCTCATATTAAAATTATTATTATCGATTTAGTGATCAATATATTACCTATAGATATGATATCACTGACTAATTTAATTGATAGTAAACTTTTGTTGGTCCATGTAACTTCTAGGTGATCTGATGTGTTAGTAATCTACAACATTAATACATCGAAACTACATTCTTGCTTAATAAACAGATTTATGTGATCATTTGTATATGTGAAATTACATAAGTTTGGACTGACATGAAGTTTCACTTCACGCGATCGCGTGGATCGTTGACCCGATCGCGTGAGTTAGAGTTCACCCGATCGCGTGATACCCAACTAACCCGATCGTGTGATTCCGTTTAACCCATTCGGGTGAGATGCGTGACTCGTTAAAACCATGAACTTTTCTTGATCATCACGCGATCCCGTGTGATGATCTAAAGCTTTTAAACATGTTTTTTGTTCAAATATGACTTGTATGTGATACGCGATCCTAGTGGCAGCTTAATACACACACGTTTAAACATTCCATACGCGATCCCAGATCCATGGTTGGATCGCGTTTCAGAGGTAACACAGCAAGACCCGATCGCGTGAAATGTTATAAACTGTGACTTATTCTTTGAAACCACGCGATCGCGTGAAGACATAACACCACTTAATACGCGATTTTGATAAAAATCACGCGATCGCGTCCTTTTGTTCGGGTACTGTAGCACAGTTTGCGTGTAAAGAGCATGATCGAAATTTAACAAAATTTGGCTATGTTTTGGTTTCCAATCTTTCACAAACAAGTTGTAATAAGTTTATACAAGTATATTAAAATAAGTATGAAAAGTGTTGTTTCCTTACAATGTTTGAAGAAGAAAATCATGATGGAGGTGTTGTGTTTGTTGTTGCTGTTGAAGACGATGATGATGAAGAACAGAAAACGAAGGAGATGATTATGAAGGTGTTTTTGTTAAAGATTTATGATGATGAAGATGTCGATACTGCTCCTGCGTCTCCTCTGCTTTGCTTCCTCCGATCACCAACCATATAACTCAATTATTTGAGTTTGGTGTGAGGAAGGAGTATATATATTTAAGTTTTTAGCCCGTTAATTTCGGGTACGGGTATAATTAGTGCAATATAAAACTTAATATTTTATATATTTATTTTGTAGATGCTCTCCAGATCGTTACCTAAAGTCAGAAAAATAATATTTTATTTATTTTTGACTGTTATACATTTTGTATATTTGTTACTGCGCGCATCTAATTGGGTGTCAAATTTCAGTTGAATTTCAATTCCATATTTTGAAGTAATCTTCCAAATGGTAAAACAGGAACGGCAAAAATAACATTTTTGTTATTTTTGACCTTTAGACACGTTTTATAATTGTTTCTGTTCGTGTATAACGTGTCCTAAATAGTCGTCTAAAGGTTCCCGAACAACTTTTGTTCTAACTATTTTCTATAATAGTTTCAAATAAAAATACTTCAAAAGTATTTTGAAAACCTTTTTGGACTTTTGTACTGTGTCCGTTACGTTAAATAATAAACGTATAATATATTATATTTTATCCACAATCTAAATATAATAATAATCGTAATTAATAATTTTTTTGAATTATTAATTATATTTGTATCACCAACTTATTGTATTTATTTCTGTTGAGTTCGTCCCGATAAGTTTGTACGTAATTATAGTTAATTACGAAATACATAATACTTTTTGTTTAAAAGTATTGGGCTTGCTAGGCTTATATCACATTAAAAGTTTTGTTAAAACTTAACTAGGAAATTAGCGTAAAATGCATATGTTTACTGTTCTTAATTATACTCAAATTTGCGGGGTGTCACACGGGGTAAGGAGCAGCCGGGTTCTAGTGTCGGCAGAGCACTTTTTGACCCTTTTAAACACCTTTTCTTTCTCATATCTCACCTAACTTTTATTATTACGAATCAGCAGCCCCCATGGGCGATTTTTAGGTTTTCTTGAGTTATTTTCTTCATCTTGAAGATTTCTCATCATCTTACATCATTTGGTTACGAAGAATCATCATCCGAACATTGTAATCACTCGGTTTGCATTTTTATTCGATAAAATTATGTTTCCTTTGATTTCACTCATTATATGTGTTTGTTTTGGTACGATTGTTAGTGGCTAGTTTTATTTACTTGCTTGGATGAACTAGCTAGTGATTAGGGGTGTTAT
This sequence comes from Helichrysum umbraculigerum, assembly GCA_949592205.1. NCBI lineage: Eukaryota > Viridiplantae > Streptophyta > Magnoliopsida > Asterales > Asteraceae > Helichrysum > Helichrysum umbraculigerum. Next base: position 55,946,112 of record CATIUR010000003.1, on the reverse strand, counting down.
ATTTTGGTGTTTGATTATGCTTGAGTTTAGAATTCCTCATGAATTTATATATTTTTAGTTCAAATAATTTATGGAATTTGTTGGTAATTCTAACTAGCAATTATAGCGAATGTTTGTTGTTAGTTGGAATTATTTTTGTTTGTATGTCGATGTACAAATGAACCTTTGTTTGTGGATGCGAAAATTGGTATAAGTAACACGAATGAGCTATAATATATAAGTTAGCGAATGTGGCGAATGTCTTTCGTGTGGATGAATTATAAACTTGTGATAATTGACTTTATGTTTAATCGCAAACCTTGTGCATTTGAGCTTAGTTTGATTGTTTTAACTTATTTGGTGATTTACTAGTGGATATAGCGAACGTTTTCTACTCGGTAAGTTATCATCGATTATTTGTCTATAAGTAATTGAACAAACATTGCGAACGTAGTTTTGGAATAAGCTAGAAAATTAGAGCTCAAATGTGCAAGACGGTAACCATGGCGAACGTCCGTTACTAGATTAAATTGTATGGTTAGTAAATCAAAGTTAAGGTTTTTAGGTGATAGCGAACGTTAATCCTATGCTTAATTAAGATTTAAAAATGCATTGTATAAACCGGTTTTAATTTCACACCCCGAAATCACTAGTGAAATAGTCCAAGCAAGTATTGTTTTTATTATACGAAAGTTTCAACCAATCACTTTGACTCTTCAGAGTCCACCTGCCTAGATTAACTGAAATTGTAGTTTTAAGCAACGTGACAACTCGGTCACATAAAACCCCCACATTTACTTTTCTGTATAAATTACTTGCACTTGAACATAATTCTTAAACTCACATTCTCTGTGTTCGAACCCGAACTTACCAAACTATACTACTACTCGACAGGGTCCACTGCCCGGTTGTGTTTTGGTCTAGCTCGGTACTTTTTGGTTTACTTATCAACGATAAATTTTTATAACTAGATTCAACACATCAGTCGCACATAGCGACGTTGACCCTTACGTCGCACTAGACCCTGACGTCGCATATAGCGACACAAGCGCCTATGTCGCACATAACGTCGCACGCAATGTCGCACTTAACGTCGCAGGTTTCAGACCCTTAAAAACGCATGATCTCACTAAGTCTTTTACCACTTGATTTTACCCCTAAACGAAATTTCGAATGCATTTTCGCTTAAGCAATATAGTAGAAATAAAAATTTTCCAAGCTGACTTGGCAGCTTGACCCCAACCAGGGGCCTTGCCCCTTGGACCCCACCAGGGGTTGCCACCCCTTGGACCCCGCTACCAGGGGCGCTGCCCCCGGACCCCCGTACACAATTCCGTACCTTATGAAACTCAAAAGGAATGAAAATGATAAACGCTTTCAAAGGTTATAACTACGAACCGTTACAAACAAGTCGTATAAATTTTCAAGCTTCAAACATGAACATCGAACTAACACTTGGACATAACTTGGTTGTATGAACACTAGCATGGATGGCCGACTTAGACATCCACATACTTATTAAATCACATACGTTTAGGGCGTTAGGAGATTTCGACTAGATTACATTCGGGCATTAGGCTTTGCTAGCGCTCACACGTTACTTAACTCAACAGGTGAGTTCACGGCCCCTACCTTTATTGTTTTAACTGCTTTTGAACAGGGGTGGAAAACATAGTCAACTGTTTTACTGATTGCCATAACTGCTTTTGCTTACATGATTGTTTATCATACTTGTTTACTCGAACAATTAGAGTACTTTGAACTGTTGAACTGTCTTGCGAACTAATGTTTATGAAATAACATTTTCATACTGTAAACTAAAACAAACGTGGTAAACTATTTTGTTTGGACGGGAGAACGACCCGTGCGTGTTTGGCCGGAGAACGACCGGTACTTTGTTTGTAAAACACTGGAGAACGACCAGCAACGTATTTTAGTGCCAGAGAATGACTGGCCAAGTGGACGGGAGAACGACCCGTGCGTTTTGGATGGGAGAACGACCCATGCGTCTTTAGACCGGAGAACGACCGGTACAGTGTCTCGCTGGAGAACGACCAGTAGTGTTTGGACGGGAGAACGACCCGTGCGTATTTGCCCTGAGAACGAACGGTACTGTTTGTAAAAACGCTGGAGAACGACCAGCAACGTATTTTAAACTGTGTTTTGGGTAACATCCTAACGTAAACTGTGCTTTGGGTAACATCCCAATGTAAACCGTATTTTGGGCAGACATCCCACATAACTTGTATTTGGATAACATTCCACTAAACTTACTTAAATGTTATGGCAATAACTATTGTGAACGTATTTGGTTTAACAACTGTGCTTACAAACTTGATCCAACTATTGCAAACATAAAACCTGTGAATTCACTCAACCTCGTTGTTGACTTTTTACTATGTTTTTCAGGGAATTAGCAGCACACGTAAGGACCGCCTGCACAAATGGAATCTAGGCAACCCTTAAAGATTTAGGATGCCAACTTTTTGAAACATATGGATTTCTTTTGTATAACTAATCTGTTTTTAGTCATATTTACGAAATCCACTTTTGTACAATTTAACTACTTATACGATTCGATGAATCGTAAACTTTGTAACTATTACTCTTGGCATCTTTATATATATATATATATATATATATATATATATATATATATATATATATATATATATATATATGTTCTGTTATAATCATACGCTCTGATATGTATGCATGTACAATGTAAATGTGGTATCCCCAACTTATACCAATGATTCCGCTAAACGAATTTGGGGGTGTTACACATTGGATCTTAAGAGATTTGCAGCATAACGTACCTTTAATCTTTCAGGACATTCTGTGGTAGCAAACGCCCCTTCCACCACAGAGATCCACCGGTAACACTTTATAGGGTCCATCTCACCCTGATATTCTGGTGGGTTACAAACCGAAAAATCTTTGTAACTGAATTTGCAGTTTTCATCAAGAAGAGGTATAACAGGTGGTACAGCTCGAGGAGGTTCTTCCTCTTCTTTTTCTAATTCTTTTCTTTGAAATTCTTCAAATACAGCTTGCTGAATAGTTTCAGAAATCTGATTTAGAAATGTAGGAAGGATCGCTTCCTGTGTAACACCCCCAAATTTTGATGATTTGCGGAAGCTTGATTTGGGTGTTACTAATCAATAGCAAAGCACAAAGATAAATAGCAAACGACTCTATATGCGTCGTTTTAACAAAATATATTGATAACTGAAATGTTTACAACATTTAAAGCTTTACATAGCTCGAGTTAAATAAAATGAGATTTCAGTACATAAGTACTTGTACAAAATATACTAATGCAAGAAAATCTCAATCGTCTGTATGCTGACTCGAGCTAAATCCTGAAGCAGAAACATCCTACTGCTGGGTACCTGCGATATATGCTAAAAGGTCAGCTATAAAGCTGGTGAGCTCACAGGTTTGAAATCAAGTGATATTGTATGAACCGCAAGATTTATATAATGAATTGCATCCAGCAATTAAATAGTGAATTGCATCCAGCAATTAAATGATAATCATCGTGTATACAGCCATGAGCACATAGTTGAGCTTAACTCGAGGGCCGGGTCCCCTATAGAGAATTCCGGGCGAGGTGCCTCCACGAATGCCTAATCAACATTCGTCTTCCCAAATATTAGTACGTTCGTTTACCCGGTTAGTGCTTGCTAACCCGAACGAGGAGGGTCAATCCTATATGGTACCATATACTAATATTCACGCTACAACGTATTAACAACTATGCTGACGGAGGACTTTAAAATGATTAGTTTCGAAAAACTCATGTAGTATATGAAAAGTTGGTACTTGCGTTCACATGTTAAAAGTTGAGCAGTATATCACACCCCTGAGTAAAACAGTAAAAGAGGGGCTATGAGACTCACCTGAGTCGTTGAGTTTATGAAAATAAACCGAGGATGATTAGCCGAGAATCGAAGTCCAAAGACTTGTAACCTGAGGGTGTCCATGACACGCGATGGTTATAATATGCGAAGGTATCTAATAAGACTACCTTGTAGTTGTTCGTCCAACTATAATGTCCAAATCTCCACTGTTTGTTGATACGTTTAAGTGTTTGAAAAGTGTACGGCCCGTTGGTGACGGATTTGTAATAATAATCCCAATTATTACCATTTCGATTTCGTGGCGTTTTACTTGAAAAATGTGTTTTGATTGTGTTTTATAAGCCGTTACGAAATCTAAGTATGGGGGTCCGGGGGCAGCGCCCCTGGTAGCGGGGTCCAAGGGGCGGCAGCCCCTGGCGGGGTCCAAGGGGCAGAGCCCCTGGCTGGGGTCGAGCTGCCAGGTCAGCTTGGAAAATTTTTATTTCTACTATATTGCTTTGACGAAAAACGCATCTGGATCTGAATTTGGGTAAAATCGAGTGATAAATTTCGAGTCTCGACACTTAGTAAAAATCTGTGTTTTTGAGGTTCTGGTTTGTGCGACGTAGGGTGCGACGTCGCAGGTAGGATTGCGACGTAGAGCATGACGTCGCTAAAGGCGACGTTTCGCAATTTAATGCGACGTAGGGTGCTACGTCGCTAATGCGACGTAGGTGATTTCTGCGACGTAGGGGCTTGCGTCGCTAAGTGCGACGTGGCGAGGTATTGGCGACGTTAAGGCTGACGTCGCTATATGCGACGTCGCAATTTAATGCGACGTTGTGACTGACGTCGCACTATGCGACGTCACGAGGTGTTTTGCGACGTAGAGGCTGACGTCGCATAAATTCCGGGCCAAATGCGACGTAGCGGTCTGTTGGCCGGAAAATGGGTCGAAAACGAGTTTTTCGGTTTCCGTTCGGTCCCAAAACTTTTACCCAACCCTTATAGGGACATTATAAGTCGATACAAACCGCAAACAAGTAAAAACACTTAAAAACGAGAGGTGTCGGAAACTTACAAATCGCCGAAATGAAATTTCGGAAAGATAGAAAGATAGATCGTGTCGCGGTGGTCGTGAATCTCTAAAAATCTTGAAGATCCGAAGTCGTTTGATATGTTTATTTTGCGTTTTTGTGAGATTTTTGAAGGTGGTGGTGGTTGGTGAAATTGAAAGAAAAGGGAGAAAAAGGAGAAAGAGAGTGTGAGAGAAATGAGAAAAAGAAGGTGGGGAATGGGAGGTTATCCTCCCATTTTTCGCCCCGCGTTCCCGCTCCGTGCGGTGTTCGTTTGCTCCGTCGTTTCAACGTTAATTAATTATTTTAAATATTAAATGGTACGTTTTAAATACAAATTATTACGTGATATTTTATTTAATTATTTTACAAATAAGTTTACGTTTGAGTTAATAATGTAAGTTGGTTTATTTAGTTTGCGCGTTTTACATTTTAAATTGTATAATTTCCGATTGTATGATACGAACGAATACGAAATATTATAATAATAATATTTTTGACATAACAACGTTATTTAATAAAATTTGTCACCAACGTCCATATTAAATTTGAATCGAAATACATCCGATTTAAATTGCGTACGATTTAATCAAATCGCATAATCGTATATATTCAACAATATATATAATTCGATACATTAATTAGCCTAACCAGGAACTAATTACATATATTAACATTCGATTAGGCACTAATCTCTAGTCCTAATTTGGCGGGTGTTACATTCTCCCCCTGTTAGGAGAATTTCGTCCCGAAATTTAGCTCAAAGTCGTGTTTGATGTGGAATCAGTGAAAAGTTGAGGATATTTGAGTCGCATTTGGTCTTCCCGTTCCCAAGTGAATTCCGGACCACGCCGCGAATTCCATCTGACCTTGACGATGGGAATACGACTTTGTTTCAGTTGTTTGACCTCACGGTCCATAATTTCAGCGGGTTCCTCAACGAAGTGAAGTTTATCGTCAACACGAATTTCATCTAATGGAATGATAAGTGTCTCATCAGACAGACACTTCTTCAGATTTGAAATATGAAAAGTAGGGTGCACGCTGCTGAGTTCGGATGGCAGCTGCAATCGATAAGCTACGGGGCCAATCCGTTCGAGGATCTCAAAAGGCCCGATGTACCGGGGATTCAACTTCCCGCGCTTGCCAAAACGGATGACGCCTTTCCAAGGCGATACTTTTAAGAGAACTCGATCCCCAACTTGGAACTCGAGTGGTTTGCGTCTCACGTCAGCATAACTTTTCTGACGATCACGTGCGGTTTTGAGTCTGTTTTGGAGTTCCACAATTTTCTCGGTGGTGGCGTGTATGAGTTCAGGACCAGTGAGTTGACTATCTCCCACTTCAGTCCAACAGATCGGTGATCGGCACTTACGACCGTACAGTGCCTCAAAAGGTGCAGCCTTAATGCTGGCGTGATAACTGTTATTGTACGAAAATTCGCACAACGGTAGATGTTTTTCCCAGTTTGTACCGAAATCAACTACGCAGGCGCGTAGCATATCTTCCAAGGTTTGAATGGTTCGTTCACTTTGGCCATCGGTTTGAGGATGGTACGCGGTACTCATATCGAGACGGGTACCCAATGCTTTTTGAAGTGATTGCCAAAAGTGAGAGGTGAAACGGGCATCCCTGTCAGAGATTATCGAGATTGGAACACCGTGATGAGAAATGATTTCCTTGATGTAGATTTGTGTGAGGCGTTCCATTTTATCGTTTTCTTTGATTGCCAGGAAATGAGCAGATTTGGTGAGACGATCGACGATCACCCAAATGGTATCGCAACCGCTCGACGACTTTGGTAGTTTGGTTATGAAGTCCATGGCAATTTGATCCCATTTCCATTCAGGGATTTCCGGTTGTTGAAGTAAACCAGGAGGTTTCTGATGTTCGGTTTTGACTTTCGAGCAAGTAAGACACTTGCTGACATAAGTGGCGATTTCGGCTTTCATGTTTGGCCACCAGTAGAATTCCTTGATGCCGTGGTACATCTTATCGGATCCGGGATGAATAGAATATTTAGACTTGTGAGCTTCGTCCATCACCAAGCCTCTTAGGTTCCCAAAACTGGGCAACCAGATTCGGTTTGAGAAATACCTAATCCCGTTAGGTCTGATTTCGAATTGTTTGTCAATGCCCCGCAAGGCTTCATTTTTGATGTTTTCGGATTTCAGGGCTTCGATCTGAGCGGTATGAATTTGAATGGTAAGATCGTTGTGGATGGTCATACTGAGGGCTCGGACTCGAAGTGGTTTAGGTCGTTCCTTTCGACTGAGGGCATCAGCTACAACATTAGCCTTCCCTGGATGGTACTTGATCTCGCAATCGTAATCGGTAAGCAACTCGACCCAACGACGTTGCCTCATATTGAGATCCTTCTGATCGAAGATATGTTGGAGACTTTTGTGGTCGGTAAAGATAGTGCACTTAGTGCCGTAGAGATAATGTCTCAAGATTTTGAGAGCAAAAACGACAGCTCCAAGCTCGAGATCATGAGTGGTGTAGTTCTTTTCGTGAATTTTTAGCTGTCGTGAGGCATAAGCAATGACCTTGTCTCGTTGCATCAGCACGCAACCAAGACCTTGGTGAGAAGCATCACAGTATACCACGAAGTCATCGGTGCCTTCGGGTAGTGAAAGAATTGGAGCACTGCAAAGCTTTTGTTTCAGAAGTTGGAACGCTGACTCTTGTTTCTCGGTCCAATCGAACCTTTTGTCCTTCTGAGTCAGTACCGTGAGTGATTGAGCTATTTTGGAGAAGTTTTCGATAAATCGTCGATAATACCCAGCAAGACCCAAAAATTGTCGTACTTCAGTTGCAGAGGTGGGTGCTTGCCAGTCTTTGATAGCCTCGATCTTTGATGGGTCCACGTGAATTCCCTGACTGTCGATCACGTGACCAAGAAATTGAACGGTTTGAATCCAGAACTCACACTTAGAGAATTTAGCGTAAAGCTCCTCGTGTCTAAGTAGTTCTAGGATGGTTCTGAGGTGTTGCGCATGTTCTTGCTCGTTGCGCGAGTAAATGAGTATGTCATCGATAAAGACAATGACAAACTTATCGAGGTAAGGTTTGCACACCCGGTTCATGAGGTCCATGAATACAGCCGGTGCGTTGGTTAGACCAAAGGGCATCACTTGGAATTCGTAGTGCCCGTAACGAGTTCTGAAGGCAGTTTTTGGAATATCGGTGTCGCGAACTCGTAACTGATGATAACCTGATCGCAGATCGATTTTTGAGTAGAAACTTGAACCCTGAAGTTGGTCGAATAGATCATCAATGCGAGGAAGTGGATAACGGTTCTTGACGGTCAATTTATTCAACTCTCGATAGTCGATGCACATTCGGAATGAACCGTCCTTCTTTTTGACAAATAAGACCGGAGCTCCCCAAGGTGAAGAACTCGGTCTAATGAATCCTCGATCCAGCAGTTCCTGTAACTGAGAGGACAACTCCTGAAGTTCGGATGGGGCTAAACGGTATGGTGCGCGGGCCACCGGTGCGGCACCCGGCACGAGATCGATTGAGAACTCAACCTGTCTAGGCGGAGGTAGACCAGGTAGTTCTTCCGGAAAGACTTCGGGAAAGTCTCTAACAATCGGCACATCCTCAAGTCGCTTCTCCTCTGACTTCTTCTCGGTGATGTGTGCAAGTATCGCAGGGTAACCCTTTCTCAGAAATTTTCGGGTTTTTAAGCAGGAGATTATATTGAGTCCCGTCCCACCGGTCTCCCCCTGTATGATCAAGGTTCCACCGACAGCGAGTGGGATACGGACGATCTTATCGTGACAAACGATTTCAGCTCGATGTTTGGACAACCAGTCCATTCCAATAATGACGTCGAAACTGCCGATTTCAATGGGTATAAGGTCGATCGAAAAGATTTCGTCAGCTAGGTTTAAAGTGCAATTAGGTATCACACTGGTGGTTTCTACAAGTTTTCCATTGGCTAGCTCTACAGTGTACTTAACATCTAAGGCAACAGGAGTGATGTCAAGTAGTGGGCAAAAATCATCGGAGATAAAGCTTCTATCAGCACCAGTATCAAATAGAACAGAAGCAGTTAAGTTGTTGAGGAGGAACATACCCGAGACCACATTCGGGTCCTGGCGGGCGTCCCCAGATTTGATGACGAAAGCTCTGCTGCGGGTGTTGTTGTTGTTGTTGTTGCTGCGGTTGTTGTTGTTGTTGTTGTTGCGGTTCTTCAGTTTTGGGCACGTATCCCTGAAATGCCCGGGGTTTCCACACTCAAAGCAGACTTTGGGTGGCCTGGTGTTGTTGGGGTTGTTGTTGGTAGGAGAGCGGCAATCTTTGGTAAGGTGGCCGTACCTCTTGCAGTTGTTGCAAAAGGAACCACAGGAACCCTCATGGTGATGGTTGCACTTGGGACAATATGGCTTGCTCCCAGTGTAACCCCGGATGATATCAGTGGTGGTGTTGTAGGCTTTGATGGTGTCAGGTTTCTTGTTTTGTTGGTTGGAGTGGTTGTTGTGGTAGTCAGACCACTTGCGTTTGTTGTTTTGGGAGGATGAAGTGGGTGGTTCAGAATCTTGGCTCATAGACATCAGGTCTTGGGCCAATGAGATTGCACCGTCAATGGTGGCTGGTTTTGAAGAGATGACGTGTCCCCGAACAAAATCAGGGAGACCAAGGGCGTACTTCCTGATTTTATCAGGTTCAGTGCTTACCATAGCTGGGCGGAGGGCAGCTAATTGTTGAAATCTGGTGGTATAACCATCGATGTCACCACCCTGAACCTTTAAGTTCCAGAACTCCTCATCTAGCTTCTGGAGTTTGGCGATAGAGCAGTACTTGGCAGTGAGTTTGGCTTTCAATTCCTCCCAAGTGATTTGGTAGGCAATGTCAGCACCCACTGATTGGGTATATGAATTCCACCAAGAGTGGGCATCATCTTCAAGAGAGCAGGTGGCAAAGTTTACTTTGTCGTTCTCCGCGCATTTACTGACACGGAAAACAGTTTCCATTTTCTCGAACCATCTGATCAGTCCGATGGCTCCTTCAGAACCCTTGAAACTCGAGGGTTTGCAGCTTTGGAAGTCCTTGTAAGAACAAGGTTTGGTGGCAGAGGTTCCAGCGGTATCGCTGTTTCTTGTGGAGTTGGGTGGAGTATTGCGAGCCAAGGCTTCAGTAACAGCCTGGGTTATGAGTGAAGTAATCTGTGCATCGGTGTAAGGTCTTGACTTTGGCGGCATGATTCTTCAATAACAGAAATGAAGATACATGAGATTTTGCAAGAAAGTTGTATTTATCTCAGATGTACATGTATAAAAGCAGTAATACATAACATCAACAGGAATAATGGCAATCGATATGAGTTGAAACAGCAAGGAACATTTAATAGATAGTACGAGTTCAAAGGTTACATCCTACAGATGTATTACAAAAGATGTCGGGAATTGTTACATCCGACTGAATTATAGAGTAGCGCGTAGATAGTTACTAGATTACAGGTTAGATTACAAGACAAAGACTACACTAGTCTTAACGTAGATTAATTTGTTCCATCATCGTGACAAGACGGTCCACAGTGTTTGCAAGCCTGCTAGCTTGTCGGGCGTTGTCTTCTGCTAGTGCAAGTCGTTGTGTTAGTCCACGCGCATATTCTTCTGCCTCAAGTGAGCGTTGCACACATTCATCCATCCTTTGTTGCAGAAGGGCATTTTCCACCCTTATTTCTATTATTTGGTTGCGAAGGACATCCATGTTGTTGTTTGTGGTTTCAAGGTCATCGGAGACTTGTTCTATGCGTTCGAGGGATGTAAGTCTCCAGTTTTCGTTGGTTTCCTGCAACACTACATCCATGGTGCGAAGTCGTTGCTCGTGTTGGTTCACCCTAGCGGCTAAGGCCGGCAAGGCGGAGTGAGTGGGGTACGGGCCAGCTCGAGGCAACCTGGAGTTCCTCCTTGCTACCCTTGGGTTCTGCGACCCGGATTGAGAACGAGATGAATTTGATGGTGTGTTTGCCATTTCTGAGACAAAGCATTAGTAAAATTGAGGCCTATATTCATATAGTTCCTATATAATATAGCCTATTGAGTGTCTAGCATAAACATGTTTAAGTCTCGGTTCTCTCGAGGTCAGAGTCTTCTATTGTACCCTGTTCAGCCATAACTACTTTCAGATCTTACATCATCTTTGCTTAATTGTACATAGTTGATCAGGCTATGTTAAATTAAACTCGTATGCTGTAATCACTGAACCAGTCATACTTAATAAGGAATACGGCCTAATGGTCATAGTCTAGGCTCACTAAATGCAACCTAGTTCACTATAACCTTAGGCTCTGATACCAATCTGTAACACCCCCAAATTTTGATGATTTGCGGAAGCTTGATTTGGGTGTTACTAATCAATAGCAAAGCACAAAGATAAATAGCAAACGACTCTATATGCGTCGTTTTAACAAAATATATTGATAACTGAAATGTTTACAACATTTAAAGCTTTACATAGCTCGAGTTAAATAAAATGAGATTTCAGTACATAAGTACTTGTACAAAATATACTAATGCAAGAAAATCTCAATCGTCTGTATGCTGACTCGAGCTAAATCCTGAAGCAGAAACATCCTACTGCTGGGTACCTGCGATATATGCTAAAAGGTCAGCTATAAAGCTGGTGAGCTCACAGGTTTGAAATCAAGTGATATTGTATGAACCGCAAGATTTATATAATGAATTGCATCCAGCAATTAAATAGTGAATTGCATCCAGCAATTAAATGATAATCATCGTGTATACAGCCATGAGCACATAGTTGAGCTTAACTCGAGGGCCGGGTCCCCTATAGAGAATTCCGGGCGAGGTGCCTCCACGAATGCCTAATCAACATTCGTCTTCCCAAATATTAGTACGTTCGTTTACCCGGTTAGTGCTTGCTAACCCGAACGAGGAGGGTCAATCCTATATGGTACCATATACTAATATTCACGCTACAACGTATTAACAACTATGCTGACGGAGGACTTTAAAATGATTAGTTTCGAAAAACTCATGTAGTATATGAAAAGTTGGTACTTGCGTTCACATGTTAAAAGTTGAGCAGTATATCACACCCCTGAGTAAAACAGTAAAAGAGGGGCTATGAGACTCACCTGAGTCGTTGAGTTTATGAAAATAAACCGAGGATGATTAGCCGAGAATCGAAGTCCAAAGACTTGTAACCTGAGGGTGTCCATGACACGCGATGGTTATAATATGCGAAGGTATCTAATAAGACTACCTTGTAGTTGTTCGTCCAACTATAATGTCCAAATCTCCACTGTTTGTTGATACGTTTAAGTGTTTGAAAAGTGTACGGCCCGTTGGTGACGGATTTGTAATAATAATCCCAATTATTACCATTTCGATTTCGTGGCGTTTTACTTGAAAAATGTGTTTTGATTGTGTTTTATAAGCCGTTACGAAATCTAAGTATGGGGGTCCGGGGGCAGCGCCCCTGGTAGCGGGGTCCAAGGGGCGGCAGCCCCTGGCGGGGTCCAAGGGGCAGAGCCCCTGGCTGGGGTCGAGCTGCCAGGTCAGCTTGGAAAATTTTTATTTCTACTATATTGCTTTGACGAAAAACGCATCTGGATCTGAATTTGGGTAAAATCGAGTGATAAATTTCGAGTCTCGACACTTAGTAAAAATCTGTGTTTTTGAGGTTCTGGTTTGTGCGACGTAGGGTGCGACGTCGCAGGTAGGATTGCGACGTAGAGCATGACGTCGCTAAAGGCGACGTTTCGCAATTTAATGCGACGTAGGGTGCTACGTCGCTAATGCGACGTAGGTGATTTCTGCGACGTAGGGGCTTGCGTCGCTAAGTGCGACGTGGCGAGGTATTGGCGACGTTAAGGCTGACGTCGCTATATGCGACGTCGCAATTTAATGCGACGTTGTGACTGACGTCGCACTATGCGACGTCACGAGGTGTTTTGCGACGTAGAGGCTGACGTCGCATAAATTCCGGGCCAAATGCGACGTAGCGGTCTGTTGGCCGGAAAATGGGTCGAAAACGAGTTTTTCGGTTTCCGTTCGGTCCCAAAACTTTTACCCAACCCTTATAGGGACATTATAAGTCGATACAAACCGCAAACAAGTAAAAACACTTAAAAATGAGAGGTGTCGGAAACTTACAAATCGCCGAAATGAAATTTCGGAAAGATAGAAAGATAGATCGTGTCGCGGTGGTCGTGAATCTCTAAAAATCTTGAAGATCCGAAGTCGTTTGATATGTTTATTTTGCGTTTTTGTGAGATTTTTGAAGGTGGTGGTGGTTGGTGAAATTGAAAGAAAAGGGAGAAAAAGGAGAAAGAGAGTGTGAGAGAAATGAGAAAAAGGAGGTGGGGAATGGGAGGTTATCCTCCCATTTTTCGCCCCGCGTTCCCGCTCCGTGCGGTGTTCGTTTGCTCCGTCGTTTCAACGTTAATTAATTATTTTAAATATTAAATGGTACGTTTTAAATACAAATTATTACGTGATATTTTATTTAATTATTTTACAAATAAGTTTACGTTTGAGTTAATAATGTAAGTTGGTTTATTTAGTTTGCGCGTTTTACATTTTAAATTGTATAATTTCCGATTGTATGATACGAACGAATACGAAATATTATAATAATAATATTTTTGACATAACAACGTTATTTAATAAAATTTGTCACCAACGTCCATATTAAATTTGAATCGAAATACATCCGATTTAAATTGCGTACGATTTAATCAAATCGCATAATCGTATATATTCAACAATATATATAATTCGATACATTAATTAGCCTAACCAGGAACTAATTACATATATTAACATTCGATTAGGCACTAATCTCTAGTCCTAATTTGGCGGGTGTTACATCCTGGGCACTACCCACTTCTTCAGAAATAAGAGTTATTAAGTCAGCTAAAGAAATTTTGGCTTCCCGGACAGGAGACTCGACTCTTTCCCTACATTCTCCTGATTGGTCAGCCTCTCGTTCCTCAGTCATCTTTATACTGAAAGTAGGCAAAATTATTTAATATAACAGATAAAATCTTAACAAATCTACTTTAATTATAATTTACATCAAATAACAGTTAACAATAACTATAACTTCATCATCTTAACGCCTCGTGGTTTCGAAGGTTCCATAAAATGTTATATGATAATTACTGCGTTGGCCACGCACATTAATTACCATACTACATTCATATGTATCCTAAGTCCCCATGTGACATCTTGATTCAGAAATCTAAGCAATATATTAACTGGTTCGCAATATCAACTAACAATACTATATGTATCATGCTCAACAATAACTAAAGTGGTCTAAGTTCAAGTACCCTCCTATTGGTGGATACTCGAATCCCTTAAACCGATGCTCTGATACCAACTTGAAACACCCAACATCTAATTGTATAAAAATATTTGATTTAAGTAAAGTTTCATGTTTCTGTGACAAAGATCGCGTCGTGATTTGTACATAATCGCGTCGCAATTCCTACGTAATCGCGTCGCTATTTTTGTTTGGATCGCATAGCAATTCTATGTGAATCGCGCCGCGACCACTGCCTGAACAGACCTGCACAGACAGCTTTAAAACCGAACTTTAAACCTGCACAAAACTCAACTCGACCAACATTTGACAATGAAACTTTCCAGAAATCATTTCAATACATTACTATAACCTTTCATTAAAACAATTATCCAAAACTCATCTTAACAAGAGAATTACACCGGATTCTCTAATGTAACCATTTCGACACTTGAACAAAATTTAAACCAAAACTCCAACACAGTACTAACATTACATCCACATTACATGACCTTATAATATTTACATACTATCAAATTTTTAACACACCAATTTAAAACCTACAACAAACTTAAATGTCAAAACAACATAAGTTATATTTTAACAAAAGTTAGGGTTTCGGCCTCAAGAGCATGATTTAAAGAAAACGAGCTAGTTACCCAAAGTAGCAATAATCCACCTCTAGCTCCCACGGACTTTTTACCCAAGTCAACCCTTGGTCCGCTTGGTTCACCTAAAAACATAAGAATATTCAACCGTAAGCACAAGGCTTAGTATGTAACGGAAATCCAATCACATGTCATTATTATTATTAGCTAAGGATCCTCAACTTTATACCATGCCAATTGTATACTATTAGCAATCACCACAAGCCAATGGCCGCAACCATTACTTGCAAACATCCAGCTAATGACAGTTAATCATTCCTGGAAACCATGATCATGTATCCGAAACTTACCTTGCAAGGGCACAAACAACTCACTTGTAACACTTCCAACTTCTTTATTACCTAATCACATAGGCACATAAACACATATTACAAACAACATAATACTTTATCAACTTATTCCATAACTTTTACTTTAGTACCATTGGTAATAGATTCATCTATACCAATTATAATTTCATCATATACACATGGATAAGGGTTCTAATAATCATCAACCTCACAATCTTTATCAACAACAATATACTTTTTCTTTAGAATCAAAATCATGTGCATATTTATAATTATACATTCTTACCACTTTCTTTCTTTTGCTAATGATTCATAATCATATTATGATTACTAATGTGTATTAATTTACTTATTCATCATTTATACATGAACATAATCATCTTTACTAACTTAGGGTTTAACAACTCCAAACCCTAATTAAATTCATCATGAAAGCTTCATAATATGATTACTTAACATGTGTATAACATCTATCCACTAATAAACTACTTATTTAACAGTCATCATAAAATTTAGGGTTTATACACCAAACCCTAACACAGAAATTAAGCAAAAAGGATGAGTAATTATACCTTATAATCACTTAGAAAGTGATTAGGAACTAAATGAATTGATTTCCAAGATGATGATGTAAAGAAAACCCCTAATCTCCATAAATCGCCATATTAGCAGAGCTTTGTCTCTATTTTTTGTATTTTTGGTGTTAAAAACGAAAATGGAAGCTTTGAGACCTTAAAACCCGTTTCTGGAACTGAGCAAATCGCGTCGCGATTGTCCCCAGATCGCGTCGCGATTCTACACTATACAGATCCAGTACTTTCTATTAATTCCATTTTCTACCCAAAACTTATAACACTCTATATAATTATACATGATATATACATACGTGCTCTAATTTAAATAATATAACACACGCACACACACATATATATATATATATATATATATATATATATATATATATATATATATATATATATATATATATATATATATATAAATACACGTAATTAAACAATAGAACACATATGTGTATTTTCGTATAATATAATTTAGAACTTACGAAAAGTGGACGTTATATTTAAGCGAGAGTTATCACCATTTGAGTTTAAGTTTCACTCGAGAATACAACAATGACATGAAGGGAATTAGATAAATAATGGTTTACGTATACTTGAAATGGTTAAGTAAGTTAACGAATGTGCACACTTTTGAAAAATACAACCAAATCAAATTACATTTGAGTTTATTTTAATTTGGAATTATTCGTTTCTTGCAATTGTAGCCGAAAGGACTCAAGCTAATTATTCAATTTTGGACCAAACGGATCCAAACCAAATATCCAATTGTACTGTCCATTTGCGTAATTCGGTTATGTCCAAATAGTGAACACTTTCGGCCATATAATCATTGATTATACTTAAAAGAGTGGATCGGTTAATTGTTAGAAGACAATAGTTTGGTTTAGTTTTTATTTTTCTGTTATTCATATATTTATGCCAGTGTAAATAATTGAATTTTATTTTCTTTTAAAAGTTCTTTTAGTTTTTTGTTTTACAAATAAGACTCCTTTCTTTGTTTTTTATGTTATTCTGTTAAAAACTATTCGAACTCTAAAATTTAGTTTGAACTAAAGTATGAGAAACTGACAAAAGTCATGACTAAACAAACGAAGTTGTAGAATTGGCGAGGTCAAGTTCTATCCGCATTCGCTGTTTTTTTCGGACGACGGTGAGTTATCATCATCCAAGTTTTGTTAGCCATAGTGGGTTAATTTAAGTGAGAGTTATAGCCATTTGAGTTGGAGTTTCACTAAATTATATAACAATGACATGAAGCCAAGGGAAAATGATAAATAATGGTTTCCGTGGGTTGAGTAACTTGATGAATGTGCACACTTTAAAAAAATATAACCAAATCAAATTGCTACTCAGTTTATTCGTTTCTTACTTCGCTTTAATTTGGGATAATTCGTTTCTTACTATTGTAATAACCGAAAGGTATTCAATTTTGGACCAAACGGATCCAAACCACATATCCAATTAAGTGTCCGATTGGATAATGTTATGTCCAAAATAGTGAACATGATATGTTAAAGCGCTTGAGAAATACTCCGTATATATACTGAAGGATCATCCTACTCTTTCAAAAATGGGTACAATTCATTGATCTTTTTAAAGCGAAGTAATCGTAACTGAACTTAAGAAGAAAAACAATTGATCGATTTACTTTGAAAACCACTAACTATTATCGGTAATCATTCCCATTCCCATTCCCAAGGGGTACTGCCACCACAAACTCCTAAACCCCACGTGTGTGACCGATAGATCAGGGCGCACCTCAACATATGTAGATGATTTGCGCACATGTGATTTGCTCAACGTTGATGCTCCTTACGAGTGAGATAGTCGCATATCATTGGTACTATACCCTCCAAATTACCTTTTACTTTATTAAAAAATCCGTATATATCACCAAGTTCTAACAAATAAATATGAATGAATGAAGTAGACACCAATTTTAGTAACTATAATCAGATTTCTAAAATAATAGTTTACAATGACCCAAACAAATATTTTATAAGAGTCAAATGACCTTATAGTGCATAAAAAAAAAAAGAACAAAAGCTCACCTTTTTCTCATTCACAAAACATACAACATACAACATACAACATAACCATATGAAAATAACTGCAATCATCAACAAGGGTTCAAGCAAGACACTGTATATAGCTTTTGTCAAATGAGTTGGAAAGTCCTGAAATTTATCATCCACTTTCACATAATCACCTTTGAAACACATATACATACCTCTTGATAGAACTCCACATGTTAGTACCCAAAAGAACCTGCAATCCATCCCACTACAATTGCAACCAGGATGATATACATCATGTTTTATAAGTTCTACCAAAACACACAGCTTTCTACAAAGTTGGTTGTTCAAGGAGCGGAACATACAAATAAGAGTATAAAGATTCCTTTATGATATGATACTTCTCTCGTTCAATCACGTTTGAGTGCAAACTCTTGATGGGGTTCATCACATTAGTGCTAGTATAATCACACCCTATTATTGTTCTTTTGCAGCCTACAAATCAGATACTGGTTCTCATCGGTTACAGCGAAAGAGCATCAATACAATTTCTATCATGCTATGAATTCACAGCAACAAAATCGACAACTTTTTCAGACAAACTAATAAAAGATTGGAGGTAAAATGTATATATACTTGGCTTTTTTTGCATATCATTTCTCCTTCATGATGGGAAAAAAACAGCGGTGTGATTACTGTTTAGGCTTTTATCCTTGATGATTCACCAACGACATCTTCCATTCTTGTGTACCACTCGCCAATTCGGGTGTGCTCAACCATATCTTTACCTGACCTCAGATAACGAATAGGTCTCAACACTCCAAAGACAGCAAGATCAGCCAGATTAGGCTTGGAGCCCCCTAATGCAGTTGAAATACATACATAAGTCAATTAATAGTGATACGATGATGATGAGACACAAATTCAGTTTGAAGTGATCAATCTAATCTTTAAACTTGAAGATGTTGTCAGAAAAGCTGACCTAAAAACTCCCTGCCATTAAGTGCATCAACCCACGTTTCTGCGGCTTCATACAAGGCTGTCCTTTCATCAGTGATATTATATTTTTTCTTCAGTTTCTTTGACACGAAATACATAGCAGCAGCCCCGGCATACTTTACTGTATACTTTTCAGTATAGCTAAAATTACCTGGAATTCAAGCGAGGAGCATTTAACACCAAAACTAATCAGGACTGAGATTGAAAAACTGAAACTATTCTGGACTCCAATTGCCTAACTTAAGCTTAACCATAGAAATATCCTCTAAAATTAACTTCAAACATCACATTCGTGGCTTACCATTGCTAGTGATATAGCCAAAGGACTCCAGAGCCTCAGAAGTGTTGCGGTAGATATTTGGCGATAGCATATGCACCAAATGATCATCAACCCACCTACATAGTGTTATTTTTCAAAAATCCATTTAAAAGATTATTACTTTTTTAATACATTTTACGGCTTATACAAAAATCTAACGTGTTTCCTTTCACAAACTTCTTTACAATTATATTTTATTTAACTTACACATTTGGGCATTAACACAGTGAAAAAACAAAAATGAGAAACATACCGACGCCATTTCTTTTCTTCATCATCATCATGGACCACCGAAGCAGATTTCACAGGACTAAACTTGTTTCTCAACTGATCAATTATAGCTGCAAGAAAAACAGACTATCCCTTAAAAAACATCAACTTCCTCATCAGAAGTTACCAGAAAAAGCTCACATCTGGTTTACAAAATTGCATCATCTTAAATTGAACTTTATATACTGAAATCAGAGAATTTAAATAGATGAAAAACTTTGTCCGGTCAGTTTAGAGAAAAACCTGATGAATCTTGCAGTGGTTCACCATCTACCATGAGTATAGGAACCTTCTTGTAATCAGACCATTTGATTTCCTTCTTACTAAGTGGATTCACCTCCACAACATGGTATGGCACATCATAGTAATCTAGAAATGCTGAAAAACCAACCAAAAAAACTAAGTAAATCTTCCTTGCAAAGTGGAAACGGCACAAATACTTCTGTAGCTAACATGAATTGTTAGTAGAAAAAAACAAGAAAAGAAAAAGGCATACATACTGATGTGATGGATAGATTGCATGTTTGTGTTAAGAAACAATTCAATGTAATTTCATAGCGTCGTCATATGTTTACAACGTTAATGAGAAGGTGGATTAGTAGAAATTTGTATACATGTCAGCTAATAAGATGTGTAGTGTTAATAAACAAGAAATCTGAAAATATACATCTTAATTTTACTTGTGAGGGAACTCCTCAACATATAATAGAAAACAAGGATAACTGAGGGAACAGGACAACTGTAGGAAATCACATTTATGAGGAAACTAAGTATTTAGACTAGGAAAGTAGATAGAGTGATTTTATCTCTGACACTCCGCTTCAAGTTGGAGCAATGATTTTGATAAGGCCCAACTTGTACAGATGATAACTTCAAAAGCTCCTCCTCCTGAACTAGAATATCAAACCATTGAATCCTCCGTTGATTCTTGAACTGAAAACTCATCTCAGTGATAAATCTAACAGAAAACTGGAATCTAAGCCTCAAACGGGAAGACTGGCAACTGGAACTGAGGATAGAGCAAGATCAGGAAATGTGGACAGGAATCAAGAACTCGAACAGGATCCGGAACTAGATTTCAAGCACACAAACGGAAGCAGCGACTGGACATGAGTCTTAAACGGGAACACGAGTCCTGAACAGAAATAGGGAATCAAGAATCAGTCTGGAAACGTGGACAGGCAACTGGACTGGACAATCAGGACTGCGGAACAGGAGAAGCTAGGAGGGGACTGGTCTGGATGGAACTAGACCTGAACAAGCGGTGTCTTGACCAGGGCTGATACTTGTGAGCAAGGTCGTTGTGAACATGAACAGGTAGCAGGAAAGGTTGTCTTGAACAAGGGATTCATATCTAGGGTTTCACAACAGTAAAAAGGATTTCATGTATCTGGGGAGTTCACGACAACAAGAAGCTTTATCTGGTATGACTAGAACAAGAACAGGAATGTTGCCCCTCGGGACTGGACAAGGGCTATAAACGAATCCAGATCAGTTCTGGTATCATCGAGAACCAGAATTTCAGCAACAGCTTCTAGGGTTCAACGAGGTTCAGGTGATAGCGAGGCAGTCATCAAGATCAGCGTGACAAAGAATAATAAACCAGGAGAAATACGAACATAAAACAATAAAAAAGAAAACAGATGGCTAGGGTCCGCGGTCGCATGGTAACAGAGATTCCGGCGACAACGGCAGTGGTGGTAGGCTAGGTTTCTAGCAAGGGTCCGACAGAATTTTTGTGGATGGACCTGAAGCCCTGATACCATATTTATAAACAAGAAATCTGGAGATATACAACTTAATTTTACCTCCAAGGGAACTCCTCAATATATAATACAAAATAAGGATAGCTGAGGAAATAGGCAAACTGTAGATAATCACATATATGAGGAAATTAAATTTCTAGACTAGGAAAGTAGATAAACTGATTATTATCTCTAACATATTGAAATTAAATTTCTAGACTAGGAAATTAAATTTCAACCAATGACTAAATAGCCTACTGGTAAGGGCAGCCCATGACTTCCTAGAGGTCATGGGTTCGAATCCTGCCATAGGTATTATTTATCATAAAGGTACCTACCACCAATGAAGCGCATGGCTCACAACGTTAAGGCTTAGTCGGTGCGAGTTTCGGCTCGGACGTTGTGGTATATGTGATGGAGGTGATTTACCCGGCGATGTTGGACCTTGTGGGGGGTTCGGTCGTGCTCCATTGAAATATGGAGCGGCTCCAGTGGGTGGTCCAAATACCCATGTTGAAATTTCAGTAAACTTCTGAAACATGTAAGTAACCATGGAAAACAGCTAATACATATGGTATAGCCTGGAAAATAAGAGAGAATAATGAAACAGGATAGCCAAACAAAAAAATCATGAAACAGGATAGCCAAACAAAAAAGGCTTAAATTGTAATTTGTGAGTTAGCAGTTATCCAAACACCTTTTACAAGCATTCTAGACCTTGAAGACCAACAAATATATGAAACTGAAACACAACAAGACAGTTTAAACACGACAGAAATGAGTAAATGTTCTCTTGCTTCTTAATATTGAAAAATATAAGAACTCCGAAAGTATCATTACTGAAGGGAGTATATGCACCACAAAAGAGCGATCTTGAAAGGAAGGAACTCTAAGAGGTTAAGTTACTAAACCAAGACAAGACTGTGAGCTGTTTATCCCAGGTGCTGAAAAAAATTTAAATAGGTAAGGGGCCTTATTTATACTGTTGACCTATTAGCTTTAAATACACAGTCTTTATTTCAAAAAAAACGTCTCCAATGCATATCCCTAGTTTACCGAATCCTTATCGGAGCATTTTACTTTGCTTAGGTTTCCTATAATTATGATCGAGTTAACGACAAAGTAGCTAAACCCCATCAATGATGGTTCATCAATGTCATCCATGTATTTGTAGATGCCTTATATTTGTATATTGATCTGTTGTATAATGTTAAATTATCAAGTAATGGCGCATCAATGACTACGCGAGATATAGGTAATATCTAGTATAGTACAATTTCATAAAACCATAATTGAAAACTTGGGAGTATTAGTCACCTATACACAATGAATTTAAATTCCGAAAGTGAATCACTTTATCATTATCTAAGCTTATATTCCATGCCTATTAGTTCACTAACCTTTTAATAGTTGGTACCTGATTCAACTTTAGAAGAATCAGGTGGTGTCTGGGTAGCTTACTGAAATTCTAAAAAGCCAACAAGCTCATTTATAACGGACTATGAGCTTATCACCTTGAACTTATATGTCTTATGGGCGCAAATAAGCACGCCCCGTTAAAACTGAGCTTATTAGATTTTCAAAATCTCAATAAGCTATAAGAAATGGCTGTTTAAGTATGCTATAGAACCGGTTTAATCAGAACTTGAAAAGGTGGATAAATTCATTTTTAATGAGTTACCAACTTAATCTAACATGAAGGAATGAACCATAAGCTCATATGCCATCAAAGCTGAGCTTATCGGCTCTTTCATATTCTGATAAACGCATAAGCTTGTAATCTTAGAAACTTCTAATATCTGCCCAGTCCTGCCCTAAAATCACTGCTAATGTAAAACTTGTTCATCAAGAGAACTAAAAATAAAAAATAAAGATTGTACATTTTGATTACCTTTGACCTTATTGCAAAAAGGGCAAGATTCATATTGATAAAGAACAAGCTCTTTAGGAACTAGATCCGATTGAACCGGTTCTTTAGCATACGCTTCTTTTTTCTCCAATAAGGACGACGCACCAACAGCTACGGTGGCTGCAAGAGCGCTCACTGAGAGAAAGATTTTAGCACCACCGGAAGACCCACCGGCGGAGGAAATAGAAGAGGAAAACCACCGGAGAGCATTTGTGGGAGCGTAAGACTGAAAGAGGAGGTGGTTGTTGTGAAATTGGTGGTGGTGTTTGGAGGATGAAAGAATGGCTCGGGATATGGCGGTGAGAGTTGTAGCTCGTCTCATGGTGGTGGTGGTACGGTAGCCGGCGGTGGTGGTGGTGAATATATGAAAGAATTTTGGTGCAGGGGTTTTGGGGATCGTGGTGTGACTGGGAAGAAGAATGTGTATGTTTCTATGTGTGGGCTACCTGGTGGATTTGCTACCGTGTGTAATGTGTGGACCCTTTTTAATTTTATTTGTGCATTAAAAATAAAAATTAAAAATCACTCACTGTCGTGACAATGACATCTAGAAAAGTAGAAATGACTAAATTGCGTGATTGAGAATGGGGCGGGTTTGATGGGGTGTAAGCCCAACCCAAATCCACTAGCCCAAATAATCCGTAAATTCGATCCAAACTTGAACAGAATCTTATCATGCAGTGCAGTCCCATTGAAGACCTGGCTTCCTCGAAACCCAATTCAAACTCTAACCAGGATCTTATTGAGACACTCCATTGAGGACAATGGTTCCCCAAATCCAACCCAATACCTTCTCCATTGATAATACGTACTTGGAATCTGGACGGGGGCTAACTGATTTTTCTTAAAGTATTTTCTAGATGTATACATTACAATAATTCATGCAGCTTTCAATAACAAATCACTAATATGATCAAGATAACATATAAAAATTAGTCTCATTAATAACCAAGGGCGGGGGCGGAGGATCATTGGGGCTAGAGGAGGTGTCAGCCCCCTAGATTTTTGAATGGTAATACCATATTATCATGTTTTAGTTTGTAATCTTGAAGAATGGCCCCTCCCAAATTAAAACCCAACAATATAGTGGCCAGATTTTAGTTAATAACTATTTTGTTATTCTTTGATGAAGTCATTCTAAACTAGCTTCATTTTATAATTGATAACATGGAATATTCTACATTCACTAAGTTTTAATTAATGCTCTAGTTTAGTTTCGTTAAGAATAAATCTTGCTTATAAACTATAATAAGATAAGATAAGATACCTCACGCTTCAATATCTTTAAATGTTAAATTGGTTTCGATGGTATAGTAACTGAAGTCTCGATAATTAATATATTATCATTTACTTTCGATCATATACATATAGTATTACAAATAACTAGTTTTGTTTCATAATTCAGGGTTGTAAAAAATCGGAGACTAATCGGTCGAGACCTTGTAGCTAGGGACTAATCGGCTAACTTGGGGACTAATTGGATTGGACTTTACATTTGAATAATAAGTTTCAAAATTGTATGTGTAATTATAAAATAAAACCATCAACAAAAACAATAACATAAATATGATTGTCTGAAACATAAACATAATCGTTCAATTTTTCATATACTTCAAGTTTGACTAACTTTCACCGATTTTGACCGGCTAATCCTAACTTTTTGCTGTTGACTGACATTGACAACCGTTAATCGACATAGTCGGATTAAGGCTAGTCGGGTCGAGGTAGCCCTGAATGCCGACTAATCGGGACTTTTAGTGATAATCTAAACGTTATCCTTAATAATGATGTTCGACTATAACTTAAACCCATTAATACATTAGCATGATTTCGCCCCCTCAATGAAAATGTTCAACTTCCGCTACTGTTAATAACACAAGTACACTATAACATTAGAAGGATTCTACATATTCATTAAAAATAAATAACTAAACTATGAGTGTGTACCGAGTTAAGATTTTCAAGTTCCTCACACAATATCCTTATAAATTTATATACTATAAATAAATAATGTTGTAAATATTGTTGTAACACAAAAGCTTATACGTAAAGCTATTTATTGATGATATTATGTATATATCGGGATGAAGCGGAGCATTGATGGTAGTCCCCATTCCCACCTTCGAACCCATTTTGCGCCGCATACCCCACCCCCATACCCGATAAGTCATCTCCAACCTGATTCGAAAATCTCGTGGTTCAGGATCCGCATCGGATTCGGATCTTTCTGCCATATAATATTTGAGTTATACTAGAGCAAAAAGTGTGAGAACTAGATCATACCGAGCACACAATGTAAGATTCTTCTTCCAATTATTAATTACGTGTAATTAATTGTGTATATGTTTCATTGAGAAAATTATTGATCTTGGCTAAAGGGTTGTTTTAATGGTTAATGTACAAATTCGTTACTGTACTTTGCCAAAATGTTCATATTGGTTACTGTACTTTTAAAATATGCAATTGGATTACTGTACTTTCAAAAACTGTCACCACGCCTATTTTTGCTTAATTTTGGTTAAAAGTTTAGTGACCCAATTGCACATTGTTATGTACATTTTTACAAGTACAGTAACTTAATTGAACTATGGCGAAAATTTGGTAACCTAATTGAATACTTTTACAAAGTACAGTAACCCAAATGAACATTTTGGCAAAGTACAGTAACGAATTTGTACATTAACCCTTGTTTTAATATATATTGACATAACGCTTCCGCATTAATTGTTATATAGATAAAATTTTCTGTAGCGTACAATTCTAATTAAAACCCTTCAGTTTCAGAGCCGTGTAATTTTCTAATAAAAATTGTAAATTAAGTTTCGCGTATGCTTCTTTTAATTAAAGTTTTAATTTGTTATCTCATTCTACCTTTCTTGCAAAACGATTTAACCATTCTTATTGATATATATTAAGTTTCATTCTAAAAGATGAATTAAAGAACTATTAGATACTGACACTTAATCATGTACCATGTAACGGGCCCAAATTTAAGGTATAACGCCCATCAGGCAAGGCCCAATGCACTCGTTGGCCTATTAAGTTAGGGTTTATGTCCCCTTGGCCCACGAAAATAGGATTCAGAAAATCACCAACATTAGTGGTGGTCTCCTGAAAGCCGACAAGGGTAGAAACCCTCAATTACCATTGGGCCACGTCACCACAGGGGGCCCTCACACAAGGAACGTCAATCACAACCGTACGATATAAAGACGCCTAGATGATGACTTAGTCGTACGATCAACAAGTACCCCCAGATGGTGATTTGGCCGTACGATCAAACGCACCAGATGCGACACGTGGCTAAACTTGCCCACCAAGGTGATCATGGGGTACTATAAATACAAGGATGTGAACAGTATTCATTCCTTAAACACCTCCAAATATATTCCATCTTCACCACCAAAAAAACCCTAACATTCAAGAGAAGATTACTATTCATCTTCTCGCCGTAGATTCACGCCACCCGTAGTTCCGTTCCATATGCTCTAACGGGTCCTTACGCAAGTCGCGGAGAGCAACGAATCAAATCCAACCCAGTTGCACTCAGGTATAACATTTTTATGCTTGATCAAATGGCGCCATCCATTTATTAATACCCTAGATCTATCAAAGAGCTAGCTACGTATATTAACTGTTACTCGTATACTCAGTGATAAACACCATGGCGTCCAACTCCGACGTACCACCGGTTGAGAATTTCATGCATTTTGCTGCTCAGAACACTCAGACACCAGTCGCACACTCTGGTGAACAGGTGGAATGGGAACGACGACAAGCGTTGGATCAGTCACGTTGTCAGCTGGATTTCAACACTCCAGGGGGGCAAAATTCCCAACAGCACGGACAGTCAAGCGTTGGTCCACAACAAATGGTTATGGGAATGTGCCATCAGGGGGGACAACAAACACAGCAAAACACAGGGCAATTTACTGTGCAAAATCCGTTCCAGCAAGCCCCCCAAACAACATTCCAAAATCCGTTCCAGCAGCCATTCCCACATATCCCATTGCAAAACCATCAACAATTCTAGCAAACCCCTCAACAACCATTTCAGCAAAACTCTCAACAAAATTTCCAACAACCTTTTCAACAGTCATTTCAGCAACAGTTTCCACAAATGTCTTAGACACAGCCGCCGTTTCAACAGTCGTTCTTCACTCCTGCACAATCTTCCTAGCAACAATTTGCACAGCCTACACAAGCACCCTCAGTGCAGGATACAACAACCGCCTTGGGACAGTTCCTGGCGCAGTTAATGCAACCACCGGTGGCACCAACACCACCACCACAGCTACCACCAATGTTGGCAAACCTGCTTGCTGTAATGCAGGGGAAAATGCCTACACCTTAAAGTATAATCCCTGATTCTAACACTCAATTTCACCCGGCAATAGCTAGTGTAGTAATTCCCCTGGGAGCAATGGTCCCTGCCACTTTGGGCACCTATGATGGTACGACTGATCCAGAGGACTTCATCCAGTCCTATGATCATGCCATAAAAACACAGCATTGGGAAGACGCTGTCGCCTGCCAAATGTTTCCTTCAGTGCTCAGATCGTATGCAAAATCCTGGTTTTGGGATCTTCCTGAGAGGAGCATCACATGCTTCAACGACATCAAGAAGAGGTTTGTTAGCCATTTTCACCGGAAGAAAAAGCATGTAATCCCACGTGGAAGCCCACATGATTAAACAACATGCTCATGAGCCCCTGGAAGATTTTATAGATAGATATACTGATGAATGTTTGAAAATTCCCGGACTCCCTGAAAGCCAGCAAGTGTCGGGATTCATCTCCTGCTTGGATGAAAATCGTTTCCAGTCGTTGGTGGACAAGTTTATTGGTGAAACACCACCAACTTTTGCCGCGCAAGTGTCCCAAACAAGAGACTATATCAGGGCGATGGAGAAACGGCAGCTTAGCAGGAGGAACAAATAGGCAGCAAATAACTCCAGGGGAGATCAAAAATTTCAGGCTTATCAGGGAAAAGGCAAAAGCACACAGGGAAACAAGTTCAACAGGGGTAACAGATTCCAACCATACAACAAGCATGCTGAAAAGGACGCAGTAATAGCATCCCTGTCAAAGACACCACATGAAATCCTAGCAACTGAGCCCGCTGCAAAAGAATTTAAGAAACCCCCTCCAATGGTCTCTAAAGCGAAAGATAATGGAAAGTATTGCAAGTTTCATAAGGAAGGGGGCACGACACGACACAAATGAATGCAGGGAGTTAAAGGCTCAGATATACAAAGCAATAAAAGAGGGGAAGCTGGAACACCTTGCGCAGGGAGCCCGCGATTACCAACAGGGAGAGGTCAAGAAAGGTAAGGGAACGGCTGAGCTCCCAAAACCAGATGTAGTAATACTTATGATCAGCCCCCTGATGCAGGGGCAGAAAAGAAAGATCGACAGGATCGAATTGTGGGAGTTACAGGAAATAAGCTTCCCACTAATTCACAGAGTTATCCCATCTGCTGAACCACTTGTAATCACAGCAAGAATAGCAAACTTCCAAGTAGGAAGGGTGTACCTGAATATCAAACGAACACTAGCGAATATGGGAGGTATACCGGAACCGATTTTTTAAACACTATACAACCCAATGAATTCGCACAATTTGATATTTTGGCTTGGTGGAAAGGGAGGGAATCTCAATTTCCCGTTCTAACCATCATGGCCCGAGATTTACTAACCGTCCAAGCTTCTACGGTAGCTTCGGAATCTTCTTTTTCTCTTAGTGGCAGGGTACTATCTATACGAAGAACAAGACTCACACCGGCCTCATTAGAGATGTGCATTTGCTTGAAGGATCACTTAGACGCCGCGGAA
Organism: Helichrysum umbraculigerum; assembly: GCA_949592205.1. NCBI lineage: Eukaryota > Viridiplantae > Streptophyta > Magnoliopsida > Asterales > Asteraceae > Helichrysum > Helichrysum umbraculigerum. The sequence continues at coordinate 55,917,294 of CATIUR010000003.1, read as the reverse complement.
CGTATACAACACATTTCTAGTCTTGAAGGTGAAATGGAATATGAAGGAGATATACACGATATCGAGGTGCAAGCGGGTATGGCAATATCACTCTCCGATGAAGAAATTGCTCTTGATGAAGCTTCGCGAGAGGCTAACACCGATGAAGATTTCGATCTTTGAACAATGAAGACTACGCATTTGAAGATGTTAGAAGACTTGAAGATTAATAAAACTTGAAGATTTTTTGAAATGGTTAAGTATATGTTTTAAGTTGAAGAATTTGTTATTTTTATGAAGATTATGCAATGATCAAGTGTTGTTGTTATGGTCAAAGTGTTGTTGTTATGGTAAACGGGTCAAAAGGTGTCCAAATGGTTCATGAAAGTGTGGTTATGTCAAAACGAGCGATGGTGTAATTATGTAGCCGCTTGCAATTGCTTTAGGTGTTAAATGTATGTTAAAATGTGTTGGTAAAAAATGAAATTCTGAATGTGAGGCGTTTGTGATTTGGTATGGTCACCAAAAGTGTCCGAAATGACCAAAAATTGGTCACACGTCCGAATTCTTCGTTAACGTAAAATTTGAAAATGTGTAAAAATGAAAAGTTTTATTTTGTTATAGTGGAGGTGTCTGCAAAATTTCAGCTTCTAAGTATTTACGAGTCAAAAGTTATGCGCGTCGGAATTTCGCTTTTAAAAATTCTGCATATCAAACATTACCCGGTGCGTACAAATAGTACCCGCCGGGTACAAAGGTTAATTCCATTACAGAATTTAGATAGCCTTGAGTACCCGGTGCGTACAAAGAGTCCCCGCCGGGTACTATGTATTTACCCGTTTATATTCACTCCGGGTAGTTCATCTTTTTCTGGGAACTAAACATTAGTACCCGCCGGGAATAAGTTGTACCCGTCGGGTATTCGCGTTTTTCAGGTTATCCCTGCTGCATTCCACGCTTTCTACACACTCCAAAAACCCATTTTTCTCTCCAAAAAACGAGAGCAACACCACCAAACCCCTCACTCAACTATTTTTGAAGCAAAAACTCACGAATTAACTGGCAAAACACTTCTACAGCATGTTTAAGGTATGATTAACAACTTTTTAATTCAAAACACTTAATTTTCATGGATTGATTGAAGTTTTTAGATTTAGGTTTTCTTGAAATTGAATGTGGGGAAGTTTTAGTTGTTTTTATTTCTGATTATATTGTGAGTTATATGTACTCACACCTTCTTATTTCGTGAATTCGTGTTTAATTTACCTGATTATGAAAAATACGAATTTAGGGTTCTTGAAACAAATTTTGGGAAAAATTAATTCTGTTTAATGATATGCTTAGAATTGTAATCCATTTACATAATACTCACGATTGTAATGCTACTTGAATCAAATTATGTGTTTAATTGCATAATTCGAGTTTAGCTTGATATTAGGGCATTTGTGAAAGAGGATGAGTTTGGGGTTTGTAAATAAAATGTGGGAATGATTGTGCAATTACCTTAGGTCATGGATGAATTGGTCAAGGCAATTCTCTCATTTGTGTTGTGTTTTGCAGGGAAGAAGCAAGAAACAAAAAGGCAGCACCTCTGGGACTGCTAACGATGAAGAGGGTGACCGCCCTCAGCCGATGAGCATTGATGCTCTACTTATTCCCGAGACAATTCACCCATGGCTTAAATTTAGTAACAGGTTAACAAAGTACAATATATACTGTCATTAAACTGAACTTATTGAGGGTGAAAGACTATGATTTATCTAGGGTGGTCGATTGGGAACCACTAGAACAAGCAGGGGTAGCCGCCGGAATTAAGGAAATGATTAGGCAACGTTATTTCGTGGATCACATACCATTCGAATATGAAGAATGGGAAGGCATATTTCAGATTAATGAGCAGATATACAAAGAGCTATGCGTGGAATTCCACTGCACATATGAAATGAAAGAGGATGTTGAGTCGGCGACTGATAAAAATTTCATGACTTTCCGACTGGGAGGTCAACCAATGAAAATGAGTATGGTGGAACTTGCTGCCTGTTTGGGCATTTATTCTCGAGAGCAGCTAGATGCAACTCATTTTGAGGATTATTTGATGGCTAGTGAGATGATCGAGACGGAATTTTTTCCCAAGGATGTGTGGCACGAATTTTCACAAAAACCTTACGCTAGAGGTGGAAATTCATACAAAGATATAGAGGACATGCAGTTGCGGGTTATCCAACGATGTCTTGCGCATACCATTTCGCATAGAAGGGAGAACACAGAGAGAGTCGGTTTCGCCGACTTATGGTATATGAGGAAGTTTGTAGCGGAGGAGAATATCAATGTTCCATACGCTGTTGCCTGGTATTTACATCATAATGCTAGCGGCATTAGAGGGGCATCCCCTATCTGTGGGGGACAATTTGTGACTAGGATTGCCAAGTCCTTCAACATCAGTTTTCAGAATTTAGAGCGAGTGACGACTAGGCTAAAAACAGTAGGGCTAGTTCAGTTTCAGGGGGCACAGGCTGTCTCAGTTGTCAATGGTCATTTCGTGCCCTACCAGGAACCACCACCAGATGAGCAAGCGGCTCAACCACCGAGAAGAAGAAGAAGACAACAGCAGGTGGAACATGAACAACATCAAGAGGAAGAAGCTGCATATGAGCAGGGAGGTTTCCAGCAGCAAGGCGCAGCACTGCCATCCATGCTGAATATTATGCATGGTATTCAGGGCCTTCAGGTTAGCCATAATGATTTTTCGCAGGAAGTCAGGTATGAGCTTGGAGCACAGCGCTACTACAAAGCTTGGTCGGCACACAACACACAAAGACTTTCTGAAGTGGTGCCCAACTACCGATCTACATCCTACCACTACCCACCCATGTGGGGTCAGTCTGGAGCAAGCTATCCACCACCGGTTTATGACGAGGGTGCCGCCTTAGCAGAGCTGCAGGAAGAGTATCGAAGGCAGCAGGAGAGAGAGCAAGAGGAGCGTGGATTCCCCTATGACTATTCCCCATTTTGAGTGCTTGCGTGCCTCATGTGATTCAGACACTTTTCTAGACAATTTGATTACGGTTTATTTAAGTACTTTTAATTTTATGTTTGGATATTTTGGAATGCTTGACTGTGGATGGCGTTTGGGTACGTTTTTGTACAACGACATCCCAAAACACTTTTCTATTTGAATTTAGGTGAAATTTCAGCAGAAAATGGTCAGTAATGCTGGATCATGCCTTTAGTACCCGGCATGTACATTTGTACCCGGCGGGTAGTGTTTGGAAAATGTTGACAGAAATGTATCAAGCCAAAGTACCCGGCGGGAACAATGTCTACCCGGTGGGAACCCAGTATACCCGGCGGGAACTATAGATACCCGGCGGGTACACCGTACCCAGTTTGAAACCGGGTTTTCGACCCGAACCGGTTTCAACCCGGTACAAACCGGTTAGTATAGGGTTGGGTTTTCCCCCACCCAAAACCGGGTCGGTTTCGGGTCAGGTTGGTCAAAACCCGGTTTTTGATCTTTGACCAATACCCGGTTCGGGTTTCCGGGTAGGGTCGGGTCGGGCCAAAACCCGATTATGTTCACGACTAACTGAAAGGCATCACAGGAAAGAAAGACTTTCAATGGACTGAATAGGCGGAGCAGGCGTTTCAGGAGATGAAGGCATTCATGGCAGAGTTACCTACACTCACTGCCCCTGTGCCAGGTGAAACCCTGACGCTATACTTAGCGGCATCAAGCGGGGCAGTGAGTTCAGTCTTAATAGCAGAAAGAAACAAGGTGCAAATGACAGTATATTTTGTCAGCAAAGTATTACAGCCAGCCGAACTAAACTACTCTCCCATAGAAAAGCTTATTTTGGCTCTTGTGCATTCGGCAAGGCGCCTGAGAAGATACTTTCAGGCTCACCCAATCATTGTTTTAACCAATCATCCAATTAAGCAAGTATTGCTAAAACCAGAAAAGTCAGGGCGATTGGCCAAATGGGCCATCGAACTAGGGGAACACGAAATCACATTCTCTCCTAGAAGTGCAGTAAAAGGACAAGTCATGGCCGATTTCCTTGCTGAATTACCAGGAGAAGTAGAAGGCAAGAGCTCCCTGACCGTCAGCACTACACCTAGGGAAACTTGGGAACTCTATACTAACGATGCAGCTAGCTCTGGGGGTCTGGAGCAGGGCTAATTCTGACGAGTCCATCAGGTGAGGAACACACTTATGCTTCAAGATTTGATTTCCCGGCAACAAATAACGAAGCGGAATATGAGGCATTAATTGCAGGGCTGAGAATAGCTGAACAAATGGACATTAAAAACATTCAGGTGTTTGTAGATTCCCAACTAGTGGCTAATCAGGTGAATGGCAGTTTTGAGGCCAAGGAGCAGGCAATGAAAAAAATACCTAGACGTGGTACAGGAGATCGAAAGGAAGTTTCAACATTTTAAAATTGATCAGGTGCCAAGAAGCCAAAACAAAAAGGCTGATGTGCTAAGCAAACTAGCAACTCTCACTTTTGCTCATCTCACGAAGGAAGTCTTGGTTGAAGTTCTAAAGCAAAAGTCAATAGATTCAGGCAGTGAAGTTAGCCCAATAGAAGAGGAAGGTGAAACATGGATGACACCGATCAGGAATTATTTACTATCTGGAACACTCCCAGCCGATAGAACACAGGCAAGGAAAATCAGAGTAAAGGCACCAATGTATATCATCGAAAACGGGGAGTTGCTCAGGAAGTCTTTCCTGGGGCCCAATCTCAGGTGTGCCGGACCACGGCAAGCAGAAAACCTGATCAGGGAAGTACACGAAGGATCTTGTGGTTTACATTCAGGACCAAGGGCCATCACCGGGAAAATAATGAGGCAGGGGTACTTTTGGCCATCAATGCATCAGGACACTCTATCAGTTGTTCAAAAATGCCAATCAAGTCAAATGCATGCACCCATTTCCAGAACTCCGAAACACGATCTGATCCCGGTCACCTCTCCGTGGCCATTCTTCAAATGGGGTATTGACATTGTGGGTCCTTTCCCCCTAGCTGCAGGAGGAATCAAATTCATTGTTGTCGCCATTGATTATTTCACCAAGTGGGTGGAGGCAAAACCCATAGCACAGATTTCAGGAAAGAAAATGGTCAATTTCGTCTGGGAGAACATTGTGCGCAGGTTCGGCATCCCCCACGAAATTGTGAGTGACAATGGCACTCAATTCGCAGCAGATCCTTTTAAATCATGGTGCAGTGAACTTTCAATCAAGCAGACTTTCACTTCCGTAGCTCACCCTCAGGCAAACGGACAAGTTGAAGTGACAAACAGGGATATAGTTGCAGGTATTAAGGCCAGGCTGGGTACCTCCAGAACAGGATGGGTCGAAGAACTTCCAAATGTTTTATGGGCCCACAGAACAATGCCAAAAAATGATAGCACATGGGTAACGCCATTCAGTCTTGTATATGGTACAGAGGCTGTCATCCCTGCTGAGATCAGCTTGCCGACAGAGAGAGTCATGATGTTTGAAGAAGGAGCGAACATAGAATCCCTACAGGAGAATCTGAACATGGTCGTAGAAGTTAGGGAGATGGCGGCAATTCAGCAGGCGAGGAATAAGCACAAGATGGCCAGGTATTACAACAGGAGAGTTCAACCACAAACATATAAGGCAGGAGACTATGTCTGGCGTAGGAATGAAGCTTCTAGAGCAGAAGATACAGGAAAGCTTGGTCAGAACTGGGAAGGTCCATACCAAGTTACTGAAGTTCATGGTAACGGAGCCTACTCCCTGAACAACTTGAATGGAACAGCTGTGCCTCGCACCTGGCACGCAACAAATCTGAAGAAGTGCTATGTATGAACAACTATGTAAGCCCAGTAGGGATTGATCATACTGATTGGCAAATCTATGTTAAATCGCTTTTATAATAAAAACAGTTGTTCATCCCAGAAGTTTATCTTATAAATTCAGGGCCGCTGGCCATAATCATGCGATATAATTTTATAATGCCCCATTCCCTGCACTCGGCTGACAGGATCACCCAAAATGGCAGACAGGAATGGCGGCCCTACCACAGTGGAAGGTGCATTCTAGCCCTATCCCTGGCAGAGATTCACCTCAACCAATAGGTTGGCAAGTGATGAATCAGATCAAGGCAAGAATGGCACAAGCATCTGCCAATAGGCTTGCTAGCCACACATTCCTTGCACTAAAGGCATTCTAGAATCTGCCAAGTCATGACTATAACAGGGGAAAAGTCCCACACAGGCAAATCCTTGCTTAAAATAAAATGCAGCATAGAAATAACGAGTACTCGCAGAAAACACAAAATATACATTGACAAACATCAAAATTTTACACAGATATAAAATTGTAATTACAATACATAAATTTTTCATAGATTACAAATTCAAAATAAATGTATCTAAGGCTTCATCGCCAGAATGGCATCAACAGGCATATTCAGATCTGCAACCAGCCTTTCCAGAAAAGGAGAAGTGGACAGGTTAGCCAAAGCATGTCCTGCAGCTCTTCCTTTAGCAGTTGCTTCAGGGTCTAGCTTGGCCGCAATCTCTGCAGGAAGAGGAGTCAGATGTCTGGAGGTCAGGAAGGCTACCTCATGTTGTCCCTGGGCATGAACACACTTAACCATGTTGGCAAAGGGAGTTTGGATGCTAGGACAACCCATCGAGGTAATGATCAGATCAGGAAGACCAGCCTGCAATCTTCTCTTCTCCTCAGCGGCTGCATCCCTCTCAAATATTGCCTGATCCCTATCCCTGACAGCTTGATCACGGGCAGCAATGGCTTCATCTTTAGCAGTAACAGCCTCATCCCGGCGAAGAGCAGCAGCATTCAGCTCTTGACCATTCTGTTGTAGGGAGGCCTCCATGTCTTCAGCTTTCTTCTCCTGCACAGCAAGCTTGACTTTCAAAGATTCAATCTCAGCAGCCATCTGGTCAACTTTGGCTATCTTCTCCGAGTGATCAGCCTTAAACTTCTCAAAGCCCTCTATCTCCTGCCTAAACCTAGCCCTTTCCTCCTTAAGACCAGCACCCAGCTTCCTGTTCAACCTGTCAAAATGATCAGCGACATGCAGAGTGTTGATGTTCCACATGAAATGATCAAAGGTTGACTTGATCCCCCGGTTGATGCCTTGGCGGATTGTCAAGGAACCCATCTTTTTTCCAATTGCAGGAGGCATGGTATGCCGGATGTAGTCCCTGCATGACTGAAGATCACGGCCAGGGTTATCCACCTGGTATCCCCACTCCGGTACAAAAATTGGGGAGCCACCAAAGTCACCAGGAGGAGCAGTAGGGATGGGTCCTCTAGCAGCTCCAAGAAAATCAGTGGCATCATCATCCTCGTCCATGTCTGGAAGGGAGAGGCTAGAGCTGCTATCATACAGGGAACTACCCCCTGTCATTTCCCTCTGGGCCGACTCTTCCTGCAAACCCGCCTTTCTTTTCTTCTTCGAATGAAGAATTGTCTCATCACCCCTTCCTCATCTGCAAATAACAAGATGAAGGTCAATAATCATGGCAAATGAAAAAGTATAATAATAAATGAAGGGGATATGATGAAGTACCAGTGGTAGAGTCATGCAGTGCAAACTGAGTCCTCTTTACCCGGACGGTCTCAGCCGACAACCCTCCCTCCTGGGTACTGGTTTCCTGAGTTGAAGTGTCGACAACTTCAACTGCCGGGGCAGACTTTTTCTTCTTCTTGGGAGCGGCTTTTTCTCCGGTGGTAGGTTTTTTCTTGCCGGGACCACCGCCCAAAGTATCAACAACTGTGAAATCACGGGGAATAGCCGATCCAGCAGGAAAAGTCTCAGCGATGCTACCATCGGGATTGACAGGCAAGTTATCCACAGAGGTATGACCAATGTCGATTCCTGAGGGATCCTCAGCAGCAAGGGCAAAACAAATGTCTATCACTGCAAAAAAGAAATATATAGCACGTTACTATGATATCAAAAGAAAAAAACAATAAAAATCAAAATAACGAAAGGAACATCCACTGAACCGCCAAAGCCACTGCCACCCCCTTACCTTCATTGTTACGCCGGCACACCAGGACCCTCCCCTTACGGTTCCAGTTCCTGCTCATATTCGCCATCGCCAGAAAAGAATCAGGATAAGGTCTCATAACTACCTTTGCTTGACACAGGAGGCGGAAAAAACTCATATCACTCTCAGCCACCTGAATCACAGGGGCAACGTTCTTAACGGGCGCTTGCCTCTTTACCCATACTGATGGCGTAGCCCAAAGAAGAAGCTTCTCCTTTCCTTCAGGAAGAACTCTATCATCAACAAAGAAGAAATGATCCTTCCAGTTCCGGAGGCCATCAACCCTAGCGCCACAAAAATTGGTATTCTTCCCTGTTCGTTTCGCCACTGAGAACCAGCTTTCAGGAGAATTGGTAAGGGTAAACTAGGAAGTAAAAAACAACACATATGGCTCCTTCTTGTGGAGACGACAATATACCTCAAACATAATTATCTTTTGAAGACCTAAGGGGTGTAACTGCGTAAAGCCCACCTCATAGTGCTCTAACACAGAAATCAATAAGAGGGAAGGGGGGTAACCTGAAATTACTGGTTTCAAACCAGTGAGTATAAACAGTGACCTTCCCTTTCGACGGAGCATGAGCCCTCTGGGAAGTAGAAGGGGCAGTGGCATCAAATTGATACAGGCAAGGATATCGCTCAGTGAGACTCGGCATATCACTTTCCCTGACCTTACTTTCTATATCCTCCACTAACCCACCAGAAAATTGCATATTTGCACCCGATGGCGCTCTAACAGTAGAAGGCGCGGTGGAGGGCGACGGTTCCATGATTATTTCTCAAAAGATACAAACAAAAAATGCAAACCAGAAGAGGAAGACACCGAAAAAGGTACAAGAATACTGACCTACTCAGTCGAGGAAGCGCCGAAGTACAAAAAACTCCGATGATTCTTCGCCGGAAATCGCAAAAGTAGAGAGAATTAAGGAAGAGAGAGTTTGAAAATGTAAAATGAAAATGGGGGGGGGGGGGGGGGGGGGGGTAAATCGCCTATTTATAGGCAGAAATATTAACCGTCATGAGCCCATGGGCCTATGGGCCCTAATCTCAGGCGTACACGTGTACGGGTGAAACACAGCGCGTGTGGCAAGCTGGATCAATTAATACCCCACGCGCCCTTGCAGCAATTGGTACGCCACCCAAGGGATGCCCAAAGGACACCCGCATTAAATGCGCCTCGGGTACAACTCCTTCTCTGACAAAATGACGGGACGCCATCAGTCAAACGTTAATGGATAAAAATTGGCCACGTCCCCCTGGCAACTCATCTCTCCTGAAACACAAAAACATAAGGCGGGAACATCTCAAAGAATATATAAGCCCCTTTGCAGGAACATAACGTCAAAAAAAAAAAAAAAAAACTCTCTCCTGTACAGGAATACATTGCGGGACATAGACCATCGCTGATAAGACCCTCTAATAGGGGAGCAAAAGGGAGCAAAATTAACTAGGGTTTAGCAGGGTTTAGGGTTTAGTATGATTTAAGGTTTAGAGTTTTATAAAGCGTTTTGGGTTTGGGGTTTAGGGGTTAGGGTTTAGGGTTTAGGGTTTAGGGTTAGGAGTTTGGGGGTTTAGGGGTTAGGGTTCATTGGTTCATCTATTCTCACACAAATTTTTAGTCTCATTTGAACCTTACCCTAAACTCGTATCCTACATTATTTTAGGCTCATAGCTTAATTTTTATACATTATTTATTTATAGTTAAATATCGAATTTAGCATCTTCGTGATCTTATAATTACTTAATATAAATAATGCTCTTATAATATAAAGAGCTAACATTTCGGTTACTCTGATTCGTCTGTAATCTCAAAATTAACAGAAAGTTGACACATGTCAAATTTTGATTCTCGATATTACTGTTGAAAATTATAAATTACCTCAAATGAATGAGTCAGCTTCACACAATTACGGATAGGTGCCACGTGTATATACTTCGCAAGTTCCAGAACTCATAGTTATCTATATAGTGCTCTGTAAGCTGCTTCGTCATCATATAAAAATGACTAATGGGTATTGATAAATACAATAAAATAATTTAATACATACACCATCTTTTATGTTTTTTTATGGAGTACTATACAACACTGCAATGCATATTTTTTTATATATGTATAAAAAAAAAAATTTGTTGTATATATCATTATATCAACACCCTATAAAGATGGCTTCTTTTCATCTTTCTTTACTATGTATTAACACTAGACTAGAAAGAGATAATGTGAAAATAGTTGTTAAAGTACAATCGAAGAAAGCAAAAGGTACAAGCATCGTAACCACGAGATGACCTTTGATTCACATACAATGATGTCAAGTGAGTTTATATTGTACATTCCTAGATATGTGTTACTAACGAATTATATGTATTGTTAGTGTCATTTCATATCAATATGTTTTATTTGTTTTAATCATATTTCAAGCATTGGATTGAATAATGATTGCAATCATAGTTGTTAACTCGTGACTTGTGATTTTAATTTTTAACTTGTGATTTGATCAATCGTAAAAGTTACTAGTTACGATGAATATATATTTATGTGTGTGTGTATATATATATATATTATTTAAGATTTTTATTTTTAAAAGATATATAACATAATGATAGTCGATAGTTAAGTCGTTGACCGACATTCAATGAATGTCTAATTTTAAGTACAACACTGTTATTTTTGTATTTTGTTTTTCTACATAAAACTTTTAATTGATTTTCTGACACGTAAGGTTTACAAAATACCCGAAAGTGTCACACAAGATTCAGAAGTGTAAATAGACGAGTCAAAGTTATTTGAGAGTCAAACTTATGTAAGTCAGGGTCCGAGTCTCCCCGCTTTTTAAATTTTTGACTCGAGTAACAAGAGTTGACTCGTAATCCTCGTAAAAGTCTAACAACTATGATTGCAACCACATGCAGAAGTTATGAAAATTACTGAAAAAATGCTTACAACCTCTATAAACACGTTAACACGGAGATCTCTGAATTGTGTTAAACGTTGTAACATCCCCAAATCAGGCCTAGAATAAAAAGGTATTTTCTTTAAATTATTTATGCAATTTATAATTTTTACCTGTGTTTAAATTTTTAAATTTAATAGGTAAATGAGCCTCAGGAAATATTGTGACTATTGAAATGTTAGCTGTTTTAGATAATTTTAGGTGACGGTAAAATAAAATAATTTTCGCACATTTGAAATTGAGGTTCCAGACAATAGATTTAGGACGGGTATAATATTTCACTTTATATGAGTTAGGTTGAAATGTTGGTCGACCTTTATTCCTTCATTTCCTGATTCTGGTTAAAAATCTTCAAGAACACACACTTATAAACAAATTGAAAAATCTGAACTTGATCATAACTGGAGCTGTGAATTTGTTGAAGCCACTGAATTCATCTTCTTCTTCATCTTGTTCATCTAGTTTTCTCCATTTCCATTGTAGGTAATTGTTTTGTGTTCTTGAGCTCAATTGGTGAAATTAAGTAGAAAACTTATGCATGTATGATCAATTGTACTTGAATAGATTGTAGTTACTGAAATTGACATCATCATCTTCTTGTTCTTGATTTAAATGCAAATTTCTTAGGTTTCAAGTATAAAAGTGGGTTCTTGTTAAATCTAAATGAATGAATTAGGTTATATGTGAATTTAGTTGAATTAGATGGATTTGATACTTGAATGCTTGTTGTATGATATTATTAGATGATATTGGAAGTTTATGTAACCTTTGGAATAACTCAAATCTGAGTTTGATGATGATATTGTGGTAAAAATAGAGTTAGGGTTCGTGCAGGTTGGTACAGGTGATTTTGGGCATGCGAACGCGATCCCACCAACTTGACCTGGATCGCGTTCCTTAGTTATAAACTGGATCCTTCGTGTTTTGGTCATGTAAACGCGATCCTGACCCTTAACCCGGATCGCGTTCCTCAGTGGTTTTCGGTAACAGAAAATTTTGTGATGGGGAACGCGATCCCGAACCCCTGACCCGGATCGCGTTTGTATTTGTTATTTTGACGAATTTGATGTTTTGTGAAATAGTTAGAATTCAATACTTATATCATTTATCCATTGATAATTCTTGATTATTGATGTAAGTATTTAAATATAGATATAATTTGAATTATGAAACAAGTTATTAACTTGTGTTTTGATTGTGTTTACAGAGGCACCGAAGACTCAATAAAATAAGATCTTTGAGTTGGAGACGGAAACAAGACAGGTGAGTGGACTGGTTCTCACAATTTAATCTTGGTGTTAACAGTTAGTTGCATCAATTTTTAAGTTGCTGGTATTGACTGATTTATCGTTACAATAATGATAGGATTGTTGATTTAACTTGTAGTTTGATGGATTGATTGTTTGCTAGTGAATAATTCCATGATAGGTTGGAATGATAGAGGTCAATTTTGGGTTTAGTTGCTATAGGTTAATCCTTATGGGTCGGATGAACATTCGTTGTGAATTAACCCATATTGGTTAAAGATAGCAATAAACTATCGGTAAAAATCTCTGTATTGGCCTGCAGTTGATTATTAAGTGTTCTTGGAGTGCCACCGCGGACTGAGGGTATCTCAAGAACCACCGATCCTCTGTTTGATTGTTTATTTAGATGATTGTTGTGAATTGATTGTTATACTAAGTTAGATTGTTAGATTTAGTTCATTCACTTAGCTTTGTGCTAATTCCCCACCTACTTTTGCAGGTTAACTTTTGGGATATGATTAGGCAATGGTGTTGTTTTGAAGAAATGTTTGACAATGGGAACTCTGATCGTTTTGGATAAATCATGTTTTGTTAATATAACACCCAGTTATTGTATTAGCATTGTAATTATACTTAATACTTATGAACTTGTAATGTTTTGGTATGACTAAATGTCATATATATAATATTATATCTATATTGGTATGAATGGGATTTACGCTTCCGAAATAAAAAAAAAAAAAAAAAAAAATGTCTTAATTCATGGGGTGTTATAAGTTGGTATCAGAGCGTAAGTTTAGGTGAATTGAATATTTAAAGTGTTCAATCCTAAACTTAGTCATGTTGGTCAAACATTTCTTGTGGTGGGGATTAGTTATGATAGTTGATTCGGTTAGTTGCTAGTACTAACAATTAACGAATGTTGAGATGTGATGTGATGACAGGTATGGCGGATAATGAGCCACCTTCCCATACTCTCAATGATACTACGCGGACAGATGCACCACCAGAGAACCAGGGTCATAATGGTACATCTAATTTAGCCGGTGGAGAAACTGAAGCTGACCAGGAGTATATTATGAGATTGGAGAATAGAGTGTTGGAACTTCAGAGAGAACGAGCTAGATCTTCTCAACATCCAGTTTCTACTCGTCCCCACATTGTGACTAATGTACCACCTATTGTATCTTCTACACGGATTCCAGTATCTAATCCTTTTATTTCACAACAGCAGCAACAGGGTTATACTTATCAGGCCTCGGGTCCTTTTCCTTCGTCTGGTTATACTACTTATCAAATACCCATTCCACCTTTTCAACAGTTGAAGAAGGGTTGTTCTCTTAAAACCTTTATGTCTTGCAATCCTTCAACTTATTCTGGAAGTACCGATCCTACGGTCACTCTTGACTGGCTTCGTGATGTAGAGAGAAAACTAAATGTATGTCATTGTGAGGAGGAGGATAAGGTACCTTATGCGGTTCAGTTATTAAAGGGTCAAGCCATGTCATGGTGGGATTCAATTACTGCACCATTATCTCCACAACAGTTGAATGATATAAGATGGTCAGATTTTCATGCTGAGATTTGCAAGCAATTTTGCTCGGAGTATAATCTTTCCAGGATTAGGCAAGAGTTTCTTGACTTACAAAAGACTGATCAAATGACGATTGATGAATTAATTAAGCAGTTTTCAGATAAATTGCGGTTTGTGCAACAGTGGGTTCCAACTGACCGGACCAAAATTGATCACTTTGTGAAAACATTACCTCCTGATTACCGTACCACAGTGAGACTAGCAGGTTCACTTCCTCAAGCTTATGATTTAGCTCGTTCGGTTGATGGGGATATTATGGCTAAAAGAGTGTTGAATAAAGAAAGGTATTCACAGAAAAACAAAGGAGATTCTTCGAGTAAACAGAAAGGACAAGGTAGTCAACAAAACAGGAGATCGAATTCTGGTATTCCAACGGATAGTAACTATTGTAATAGATGTCGAGCTAGACATAATGGTCCTTGTACTCCCCAGACATCTATTTGTGTTAAGTGTGGAATTTTTGGTCACGCTGCAAAGGATTGTACCTACCCAAATAGCGTGTGTTGGAATTGCCATAAAGAAGGGCATCGTGCAGGGGATTGTCCTGAGGCGAAGAGACAGAGTATGGGTACGGGTAAAGGTTCGCCATCATCTGGTCAAAAGAGGAAAAATCCACCAGTAGCTGCTAGCCGAGCTTTCCGAATGACAGTTGATGATGCTGTCGCCACTGAAGATGTCATCACTGGTACATTTCTCATAAATTCTATACCAGCTCGTGTATTGTTTGATTCTGGTGCCAATTGTTCGTTTATATCTGTGAACTTTTGTGATAGACTGAAATTGATCCCCTCTTTGATTGTTAAACCTTTAGAAGTTGAAATTGCTGACGGTAAATTAGTTCCTGTTACCACATCGGTAGCTGGAGCTAGTATACTTATTGAGGGTCATAATTTCTTAGTCTCCTTTTTGTTAATGCCAATTCCTAGTTTCGATGTAGTTATTGGTATGGATTGGTTAAGTTTGAATAAGGCCAACATTGATTGTCATAAAAAGATTATAAGAATTCCGATTTCTGATGGGTCATACGTCATGGCTCGAGGAGAACGAGTAAAGGGTAGTCTACCATTGATTTCCTTGTTGAAAGCTAGGAAATCTCTATCTAAGGGATGTGATTCTTATTTGGCATATGTGATAGATAGCAAGTTAGAAAAGAAAACTTTGACAAATTTTCCGGTGGTTTCTGAATACCCGGAAGTTTTTCCGGATGAATTGCCTGGTTTACCCCCTATAAGAGATGTAGAATTTCAGATTGATTTGATTCCTGGTTCGACTCCTGTAGCTAAGTCTCCTTATAGATTAGCTCCTTCTGAAATCCGTGAGATGATGAGTCAAATTCAGGAACTGTTAGATAAAGGGTTTATTCGACCGAGTTCTTCCCCGTGGGGTGCTCCGGTATTGTTTGTTAAGAAAAAGGATGGTACTCTTCGAATGTGTATTGATTATAGAGAGCTCAATAAAAGAACAGTGAAAAACAAATATCCATTGCCCAGAATTGATGAGTTATTTGATAAGTTACAGGGATCATCCTATTTTTCTAAGATCGATTTGAGATCCGGTTATCATCAGGTACGAGTTCGCGAGGAAGATGTTCCTAAGACTGCTTTTCGTATCCGTTATGGTCATTACGAGTTTTTAGTTATGCCTTTTGGATTGACTAATGCTCCTGCTATTTTTATGGACTTAATGAATCGTGTATGTCGACCTTTTCTAGACAAGTTTGTGATTGTATTTATTGACGATATCTTGGTTTATTCTAAGTCTGAGGCTGAACATGAACATCATTTAAGATTGATTCTTGAGATGTTGAAAAGAGAGCATCTTTTTGCAAAATTTTCCAAGTGTGAATTTTGGCTTCGAGAGGTACAGTTTCTTGGTCATATTATTTGTAAAGATGGAGTCAAAGTGGATCCTTCTAAAGTGGAAGCCGTTATGAATTGGAATGCTCCTAAAACTCCTTCTGAGATTAAAAGTTTCCTAGGTTTAGCGGGTTATTATCGAAAATTTATCAAGGATTTCTCCAAAATTGCTGGCCCGTTAACCAAGCTAACTAGGAAGGATATTAAATTTCAGTGGGGAGATCAACAAGAAACATCTTTTCAGACTCTTAAACAGTTGTTATGTCAGGCACCAGTGTTAGCATTACCTGATGGTTCCGAGGGTTTTGTGGTTTATTGTGATGCTTCTCATGCTGGTTTGGGTGCTGTCTTAATGCAACATGATCGTGTTATTGCTTACGCTTCTCGCCAGCTTAAAACTCACGAAAGAAATTACCCCACACACGATTTAGAGCTTGCAGCTGTGGTATTTGCGTTGAAAATCTGGAGACACTATTTGTACGGAACTAAATGTGTCGTATGCACGGATCATAAAAGCCTCCAGTACATGTTTTCTCAGAAAGAACTTAATATGAGACAGCGCCGATGGTTGGAGTTGATTAAGGATTATGACTGTGAAATCCGATATCATCCGGGTAAAGCTAATGTGGTTGCCGATGCTTTAAGCCGAAATGTACCTTCCGACCGAATTTATTTTATGCGTTTGGAAATATCTTCTGATTTGATTTCTCAGTTAAAAGCTGCACAGTTAGAGGCATTGATGGATCAAAATTTAAAATCTGAGATTTTGTTGAAACGGAAAGATTTATTGATTGATGATTCTCGAGGATTGAAAACTTTCCAGTCACGGGTTTGGGTTCCATTGATTGGGGGACTTCGGGATTTGATATTGTCTGAGGCACACAAATCGAGGTTATCTGTTCATCCAGGGAGTACGAAAATGTACAATGATTTGAAACCATTGTATTGGTGGCCAACTATGAAAACCGATGTTGCTCGAATAGTGGAGACTTGTCATATATGTTCCCAGGTTAAAGCAGAACATCAGAAGCCCTATGGTTCATTGAAACAGTTAGATATTCCGGAATGGAAATGGGAGCACATTACTATGGATTTCGTTACCAAATTTCCCCGCACTCAGAAAGGTAATGATATGATATGGGTGATAGTTGATAGATTAACCAAGAGTGCACATTTTCTAGCCACCAGTGAGACGGCATCGTTGACTCGACTTGCTCAATTGTACATTCATGAGATTGTTGTTAGACATGGTATCCCTTTATCCATTGTTTCCGATAGAGATTCCAGGTTTGTTTCTGGTTTTTGGCAGAGTTTGCAACGTGAATTAGGTACCAGAGTAAATCTTAGTACAGCTTATCATCCTCAGACAGACGGGCAGTCAGAGCGTACTATTCAGACACTCGAGGATATGTTGAGAGCTTGTGTACTTGAGTATGGCGGTTCTTGGGATTCACACTTACCATTGATAGAGTTTGCTTATAATAATTCTTATCATTCTAGCATTGGTATGCCGCCGTATGAGATGTTGTATGGGCGCCGTTGTCGAACACCTACATGTTGGTTAGAAGCGGGAGAAAAACAGTTTGCGGGTCCCGATATAGTTCAAATTACAGCTGACAAAGTTAAGATTGCTCGTGAGAAACTGAAAGCGGCACGTGATAGACAGAAACAGTATGCTGACCCACGAAGGCGACCTGTTGTATTTGTTGAAGGTGAATTAGTTTATTTAAAGGTTTCTCCGTGGAAGGGTGTTATTAGATTTGGTAAACGTGGGAAGTTAGCTCCCCGATATATTGGCCCATTTAGAATCCGTAAGGCGATTAATGAACAATCGGTTTCTTTAGATCTTCCGCCTGAATTAGCTGGTATTCACGATACGTTTAATGTTTGCTATTTAAGAAAGTGCAATGTGGAGGATCAATCCCAAATCCTTCCTTTGCAAGATCTTCGGGTTGACTCAAGTAAGAAATTGGTAGAAGAACCTGTCGAGCTTATAGATAGGAAAGTGACCAAATTACGTAGAAAAGAAATTCCTATGGTTTTGGTTAAGTGGAAACATAGTTTGGGTGCGGATCTCACTTGGGAAACGGAGGAGAGTATGCGGGCTAGATACCCTAGTTTATTTGTATCTAGTTAGATTTCGGGACGAAATCTTTCTAAGGAGGGGTGATTTGTAACATCCCCAAATCAGGCCTAGAATAAAAAGGTATTTTCTTTAAATTATTTATGCATTTTATAATTTTTACCTGTGTTTAAATTTTTAAATTTAATAGGTAAATGAGCCTTAGGAAATATTGTGACTATTGAAATGTTAGCTGTTTTAGATAATTTTAGGTGACGGTAAAATAAAATAATTTTCGCGCATTTGAAATTGAGGTTCCAGACAATAGATTTAGGACGGGTATAATATTTCACTGTATATGAGTTAGGTTGAAATGTTGGTCGACCTTTATTCCTTCATTTCCTGATTCTGGTTAAAAATCTTCAAGAACACACACTTATAAACAAATTGAAAAATCTGAACTTGATCATAACTGGAGCTGTGAATTTGTTGAAGCCACTGAATTCATCTTCTTCTTCATCTTGTTCATCTAGTTTTCTCCATTTCCATTGTAGGTAATTGTTTTGTGTTCTTGAACTCAATTGGTGAAATTAAGTAGAAAACTTATGCATGTATGATCAATTGTACTTGAATAGATTGTAGTTACTGAAATTGACATCATCATCTTCTTGTTCTTGATTTAAATGCAAATTTCTTATGTTTCAAGTATAAAAGTGGGTTCTTGTTAAATCTAAATGAATGAATTAGGTTATATGTGAATTTAGTTGAATTAGATGGATTTGATACTTGAATGCTTGTTGTATGATATTATTAGATGATATTGGAAGTTTATGTAACCTTTGGAATAACTCAAATCTGAGTTTGATGATGATATTGTGGTAAAAATAGAGTTAGGGTTCGTGCAGGTTGGTACAGGTGATTTTGGGCATGCGAACGCGATCCCACCAACTTGACCTGGATCGCGTTCCTTAGTTATAAACTGGATCCTTCGTGTTTTGGTCATGTAAACGCGATCCTGACCCTTAACCCGGATCGCGTTCCTCAGTGGTTTTCGGTAACAGAAAATTTTGTGATGGGGAACGCGATCCCGAACCCCTGACCCGGATCGCGTTTGTATTTGTTATTTTGACGAATTTGATGTTTTGTGAAATAGTTAGAATTCAATACTTATATCATTTATCCATTGATAATTCTTGATTATTGATGTAAGTATTTAAATATAGATATAATTTGAATTATGAAACAAGTTATTAACTTGTGTTTTGATTGTGTTTACAGAGGCACCGAAGACTCAATAAAATAAGATCTTTGAGTTGGAGACGGAAACAAGACAGGTGAGTGGACTGGTTCTCACAATTTAATCTTGGTGTTAACAGTTAGTTGCATCAATTTTTAAGTTGCTGGTATTGACTGATTTATCGTTACAATAATGATAGGATTGTTGATTTAACTTGTAGTTTGATGGATTGATTGTTTGCTAGTGAATAATTCCATGATAGGTTGGAATGATAGAGGTCAATTTTGGGTTTAGTTGCTATAGGTTAATCCTTATGGGTCGGATGAACATTCGTTGTGAATTAACCCATATTGGTTAAAGATAGCAATAAACTATCGGTAAAAATCTCTGTATTGGCCTGCAGTTGATTATTAAGTGTTCTTGGAGTGCCACCGCGGACTGAGGGTATCTCAAGAACCACCGATCCTCTGTTTGATTGTTTATTTAGATGATTGTTGTGAATTGATTGTTATACTAAGTTAGATTGTTAGATTTAGTTCATTCACTTAGCTTTGTGCTAATTCCCCACCTACTTTTGCAGGTTAACTTTTGGGATATGATTAGGCAATGGTGTTGTTTTGAAGAAATGTTTGACAATGGGAACTCTGATCGTTTTGGATAAATCATGTTTTGTTAATATAACACCCAGTTATTGTATTAGCATTGTAATTATACTTAATACTTATGAACTTGTAATGTTTTGGTATGACTAAATGTCATATATATAATATTATATCTATATTGGTATGAATGGGATTTACGCTTCCGAAATAAAAAAAAAAAAAAAAAAAAAAAATGTCTTAATTCATGGGGTGTTATAAACGTGGAGCATCATTGTGGGTACTTTGCACACAAAATGCACGACTTATTAGGCAATTAAGCTTATTGGCATGCATCAGGTCATGTAAAATAAGAATGTGTGATAATTTGATGTAGAGTTGGACCAACACTACGCTACCTGAATGTCTAGGCACCAAGTTATTTGGACAGAGAAAATATGTCATGTACTAAAAAAAATGCATTCCTTTGATTAAACATGCACGAATTACTTTGTGCATGTTTATTTTGGATGTAAACTTGTTTAATAAACAAGAACTGTTGTTTTTAGAGAAGCAAATAATGTTATTCAATTTCGTATTTAATTAGAACAAACTGTATTGATCACAATAGATAGGTTAATTAATCAAGTAATTGGTTAATTAAACAAGTATTTCGATCGATCATAGTCGTCACAACACTAATATTGCTTCGTTAAAGTTATTATTATAGTTAAATCGTTTATATCACATACTCGAACTAGACATGCATTAGGATTTTGCAGTACAGATGAAACGAAAAATCCGTTACAATTAGATAAAAATTGTATGTAATAGAATAGAATGTAGTGTTGTTCCATGAAAATATGCAAGTATAATTAGAGCACCATGAGAATAGGGTAAGAGGGCATACCATAACCATTTGAAATCTTCAATTCTCATGATCGGATCATTCGACTTTATAGCAAACATTTTCTCTCTGATATTCATAATTATTAAGATATAACCACACACTAAAATTAGTTTACTCATGTAGTGAAATTTAATAGCAGTTTTACTAGTAAAATTACACACTGCAATAAAAGTAGATCAATAGTAACAAATTAACTTGTTGAGTTAAAAAGGTTCTGGCTATGGCAGATAAGGCTTCGGATGCAATGTTGACAGTAGCCGATAAGGCTCCTGTTACCTCTGAGAGAAGGCTTCGAGCAGACCTCGATGACAAGCTCCCAAAACCGTGTATGTTATCTTTGTATATTAAATTTGTTAAATGTTAAATTCGGATATCATCGTTTTCAAGAAAACCTTTTGATTCTTTCTTGGGATATGATGAATTTGTTTATCTTGACAATGTTTTAGAATGAAAATTCCAATCTTGAAAGGTTTTGAGATGTAAATCTTGGTATCAAATATTCAATCTTGAAATTATGGAATTGGGATGTGAATTTTTTTAATATATTTGGTACTTTTAGACATGGCAAGAGCTGTGACTGCACCTGATGTCGATAATCCGAATGGAACATTGGGACACAAGCATCACAATATGTCAGTTATGCAACAACATGTAGCTTTTTTTGATCAAGATGACAATGGGATTATCTTCCCTTGGGAGACTTATAAAGGCAAGTTGTTTGTAATGATTTCAACATCATATTGCAGCATTAATCTTATTTAAGCTACTAAAATGATACATGATTAATTGTTTTATTTATACAGGATTTCGTGACCTCGGATTCAATGTGGTTGCCTCTTTTTTCTTCATGATACTTGTCCATGGAGCTATGAGTTATGTCACCTTGCCTGTAAGTTGCTAATGTATCCTTCCCTACTGATATAATTGCAATTTCACTTTTCATCAATTTAAAGTTTGGTAAATTGCTGATATATCATTGGATTTAATTAATGTGGTAGACTTGGTTGCCATCACCTTTCTTCCCGATTTACATAGAGAACATACACAGGGCCAAGCATGGAAGTGACTCCAACACCTACGATACGGAAGGAAGGTGAGAAAGCTCATTTTCATATGCCCGTTTGGTATGTAAGAAGTAGTAGGGTGCTGATTATTATTTTGTCATTGAGAACTTTTTAATGTTTATTATGCTCCATGAATCCTTTTCATTGTAGGTTTATCCCAGCGAACCTTGAGAATATTTTTAGCAAGTATGCTCGCACGGTGCCTAATAAGCTCACGTTTAAAGAGCTATGGCATATGACTGATGCTACTCGTAACGCTATGGATTTCTTTGGCTGGTACTTCCTTTCTCTTGTGTATCATAGGCGTAAATGGTTACTTTTGAAACTATGAGTTCAAATTACCTCTTATTTTATCCAATGTCTATTCAAGAAGTAGTAAAGGTGTTAGTGGGACACCACACCGAATGTGTAAGATATCAGTATTAACGTTTATCATAATGTGCATATAGGACTGCAAGCAAGTTGGAATGGGGAGTTCTTTATGTGCTTGCGAAGGACTCTGATGGATTCCTATCGAAAGAATCGGTCAGGCGTTGCTTCGATGGAAGTTTGTTCGAGTATATTGCAAAGATGCAAAAGGGAGATGTGAGCAAGAAGATGGGATGATTGTTCTTGTTATATGGGCAATCGGGTAGCTAGCTAGTAATGATATATAGATATGTTCTTAGTTATACTTTGAATTCGTTAATTATATAGCTCTATGATTTTTCCATGTTACTGCATTAAGTTTATGTTTTATGATTATAGTGACAACTAAAAGTTGTAACCACTTGAAGAAATACAACAGAACTGTGACTTCTAAATACATTAGACCAACTAACTACAGTACAATTTTAAAGTTTTCATATGTTAATGTCTACTAATACATTAGAATCCGTTTCAATTCAACTAAGTATTGTTGATGTCCAAAAAGGAGTGACATTTTAAATTCGATGCTCAAAAAGGATTGAAGTTGTCAAAAAAGTCCAATTAAGGATAAAATTACAGTTTCATTTTTAAAAAGTGTCAAAAAAGGATTAAACTCTTTTAAATCGTGCCATAAAAGGATTAAACTTTTTAAAATCGTGCCCTAAAAGGATTTAACACTAAAAATGAAATTCGGGTTTAAACTCTTAGAAAGTAACATTAGTGTTTATATCCTTTGTTTTCTAGGTAAAAAAATGTTACATATTAATTTAATATTCGATATTTAAGCCTCGCATTAGCTAAAATGGATGAAAAATTGAACGACAAAAAAATGTAAAAATAATTGTACCTTTAATTGAACTTTTTTGACAACTTTAATCCTTTTTGGGCATCGAATTTAAAATGTCACTCCTTTTTGGGCATCAACAAAACTCATATTCCCTTTATTGGCAAATTTTGACAAATTGGTTACCTTTTTGGGCCATTTGCCCTATATTAAAATATTCCAAATTGTGTTTGCTTTCTTTTTGGGATTTATTATAATAGTTGTCCCTTTTCGATTTTAACCAATTAAACATATATGAAATTTAAACGACTCATTAATTGCATCAAAATACCATCCGGAACATCCCATTCCAAAGAGAGTTAATTTTTATTTCATGAATGCATGTCTGATCCGCAGTCATTTGAAATCATCATATAAGCAAGAAATTTAGTCGATTTATGTTTCATAAGCAAATTTGTTGTGTTATGTCATATACTTGTGTGTTCTATTTTATCTCAGATTTCAGCATGATCCATGAATTCAAGCAAGAACTTCGTGATGGTTTCATTGAAGACTGCCTCCATCTAATGAATCCTGCTCATGATCTGCTGGCTAAAAGCTTTGTTTCCCTGGATTACTATCCTTTTTTTGTTTATAATAAATAAGAACAATTCTAGGCTGACGTGTAAATGGTAGTGTTTTTTTATGAACCATTCAAGTTGCTATATGCAACACCTGACAAGGAAGAGGTGACAAAGGCATTATAAGGTTAATTATTTCACCTGCCTACATAACGATAGATGTTTATTTATATACAACAACCTCTCTACTATAACTTTAGTAGTTTGCTAATATGAAACCTTTTCTAGCTAGGATGGCTTTGCAATGTAAAAACCATTAAATGGGCACATGGTTGTAGGTAAGATATAGATGGCACTTTTCATACTATGTTTACGCGTAGGGGTTAAGTTTTATCTAAGACGCGCGTAACAAACTGATAATAAGAATGACTTCGAAGAAATGGGTCGAATGTCATCTTAATTAAATGTGTTTTCAACCGCCTTGAACCCATTTAATTTGCCACTTCTACATTTCCTCTTGCATTTTTAAATTTATGTGATGGTCAAAATTGCTAAAGTACGTTGACTTGTTTTGCAAATTTAGAAAATGAAATTGTGATCATTGTCTATGAAACATGTAAGGTCTGGGGGATGCACTTGGGCTGAGAACCTTCAACCTTGGAGTCTTTGACATCTGCAAACCAACAATGTGACGTCCCTTGTGACAATCCTCCAATTATGGTACACTTTTAACTTAAGTACATGCATTACCTAGAGTAATTCCCTGAATTAGTGAATTCAAAACAATCTTTATATGATAAGTTTAGCGAAACTTACTATTTGAATACGTGACTATTGGTAAATCGTAGGTTATATATATATATATATATAGGTATATATGTATAATAATTTCGTACTAAACGAACGCGTTAAAAACTCGACAAACTGAATACAATAATGTTGGTGATACAAAATAGTTAATAATTCAAAAATTATTAATTATGAATATTATTATATTTATATTATTGAAATAATAAAATATGTTATACGTTTATTATTTAACGTATTGGACACAGTACAAAAGTCCAAAAAGATCTTCAAAATACTTTTGAACAAATTTTAATTGAAACTATTATAGAAAATAGTTAGAATAAAAATTGTTCGGGAACCTTTAGGCGACTATTTTGAACGCATTATACACGAACAGAAACAATTATAAAACGTACCTAAATGTCAAAAATAACAAAAGTGTTATTTTCCCATTCCTGTTTTAATATTTGGAACATTACTTCAAAATATGAATTCCAA
The DNA here is from genome assembly GCA_949592205.1 of Helichrysum umbraculigerum. Taxonomy (NCBI): domain Eukaryota; kingdom Viridiplantae; phylum Streptophyta; class Magnoliopsida; order Asterales; family Asteraceae; genus Helichrysum; species Helichrysum umbraculigerum. Next base: position 55,892,719 of record CATIUR010000003.1, on the reverse strand, counting down.
ATTTGACTGAAATTTGACACCCAATTTAACCGTACAGTACCACCTACTGTAAATAGTTTTATTAATGATTTTAATAAAATATTTCATTTTTGTGATTTTAAATTATTAATTTTAAAATATAAATTAAACTAACCGAATAATTGATTGGTACACTGGTACAACTAATTATACCCGTACCAGAAATTAACAGGTTAAAAACCCAAACAAATACACCATATTAAGAAATCAGTCGACACACCCATGTGCCCCCTACATACTTCCTTTGAAAAACTCAACTGATGCAAATTTTTAATTATATATATATATACTTCTCTCATTTGATCACAACAAACTCAAGCTCCAATAATTGAACCCACACTGTTATTTCTTTGGTTGGGGTTTTGGTCGAGCATCAGGAACAAGGAATTGAAGCAGGAACTAAACTCCATTCTTCATCATCTCTTCACTATCTTCATTACCATTTTCTTCAAATACTTACATCACAAACACAAAGCTACGATCACATAATCATCTTGTTTTCATCATCAATCGATCGATCAACATTATAATCATCTCGTCACCATCACCAACCGTCGAAATCATCATCATCTTCATCTCTAATTATTGTGAGGAATCTTTCATTTTTTTCTAAATTGGATACTTAATTTGATGTTATACTTGCTGTATACGATTATATATATGATATTATGTAATAGCTTGAAGTATTATGAATAAATATCATTTTTGTGGTTGAGTTTAATTATGAACTAAGCGAAATTCGTAATATATATAAAAGATGGACTGAGTATGTATTAACCGAATGGTTAGGCTTGGCAAACCAAAGATAAAACATATGTACATACGTAAGACCATGAAAACTTACTAATTTGGGAGGTTGATATATTAGCGATGTATCATTTTTAAATTAAATAATATTAATGATAATAATTATTGATATATATTAAGTTTTAAATAGTACAAAAATATTAACGAGTATACGATACAAATTTTGTCAAGTTATAAATTTGTTAAAACTTTAGGATACAAAATTTAGCACTAAATTGTACACGACCGCGGAACAATATTTTGACACAAATAATAAACGGTATAAGTTTTTGGGGCCAAACGGGCCGAAATACATAGGGTCAAAACTTGTATTTTTAGCGGGCTAAACTAAGTGGGCTTTGTTATTGGGCCGAACGAGTCGGGCCAAAGCCCAACGGGCCGCATAGTTTCAAAAACGCAAACTTAAATCGGTTTATATATATATACGCGACACTTATAACAAGGTATATATATATAAACGATGACGACAAATAATATATATATATTAGAATATATATATTCAACTAATAAGTATATATAGATATATACTTACACGCAACAACTATTTCAACGTAAATATCACCAACAACTAAAATGTTATAAACATTACAACTTAACAATTAGTCCATATACTTATGTAAAGTATATTTAAATTGTGTCTAGGTATTTGAGAGGCACACTTGGACTACTACTATTATTAGCTGTATTGCTTGCTGAAGACTGCAAACAGTGAGTTCACAGCCCCATTTTCTACTGTTTTAAATGCTTTTCAAACCAGGGGTGGAAAACATAGAACAATGTGTTATAACATGCTACTTGCTTTATTAAATATTTGCTATGCATGTTACTATAAACTATTGATTAACATGAATGTGTTCGAGTTCTTAAACTTAAACTGTTTATATGAAAGGTCTTCATATGTTAAAATTTGAACTATTTGTATGAAATGATTTTTCATAACTATTTTGGGAATTAAGACAAACGCATCTTGGTACGATCCTAGGTTTACGAGAGGTAGTTGTAGTGCACATAAGTCCCAGTGCTTACAACCTATAACCATTAGCTAGGTGACTCTAGCCACTGAGTATACAGATAGTACTATCGATTTGACAACCCTCCCAGGAAACATAACTCGTTGGTCATTCCAACCATACGACGGCAGTCGTAACGAGGAGTGTATACTTAGATTGTTACTGCGGCAAAAACACAACTGGTCATGGATTGGTTATAGTACTAGGAGTCGTACTTTAACTTTAAAGGTGTCGCTCACCTTAGAGGGATCATAGTCTATATTTCCCACTTAAACTACTTAACTATTGTTTTGGGAAGGATATTCCCTGTGATAACAAATTAGGACAGGTGTTCCTACACGACTGCTTTTAAAGGAAATGTTTACTTAAATGATAAACTTGTGTTTCCTGTCAACTATTTATTTTGAAACGTTTACTTTATTTGCTAAACCCGTGTTCCTGTCAACTATCTGTTGGAAAATGTTTACTTTGTTATTAAACCTGATTTTCATGTAACTATTGAAATGGAAATGTTTACTTAAATGTTAAACTTGTATTTCCTGTGATAACTAATAGGATGGGTGTTCCTACACAATTACTTTTTAGGAAATGTTTACTTAAATGTTAAACTTGTATTTCCTGTGATAACTAATAGGATAGGTGTTCCTACACGTTTGCCTTAATTTAGAAATGTTTTCCTTGATTGGATAAACTACTATTTCTAACGCATAACTATTTTTAGAAATGTTTTCCTTGATTGGATAAACTAGTATTTCTAACTCTTAACTATTATAGAAATGTTTTTCTTGATTGGATAAACTTGTGTTTCTTACAAAGCATTTAGGAAATGTTTATCATATCTGAATATACCTGTTTTCCTACTTAACGATTAACTTGTATTAACAACGATTATTAAACTACAAACTTAGTTTGGAAATGGCATTTTCCTGAGATTTCTTATTTGGAACTATACAACTGATAGGAAATGTTTACTTTGATTAGTTAAACCTTTGTTTCCTACACATATTTATTAGGAAATGTTTACGATTAAACTTATGTTTCCTACGCAACTACTTACTTGTAGTAAGAATGACATTATTACTTTATATAGGAAATGTTTTCTTTAACTAGAACAACTTGTATTTCCTACTAAACTTATAAACATAACGTTTTGCTGTAAATGAATGAATTATTCATAACTTGGTTTGACCACTTTCAACTAAACCTGTGAATTCCCTCAACATTCAATGTTGACGTTTTACTATGTTTTTCAGGGAATTAGGACTCAGGTACTGATGCATGCATAATGGACGTAAGCTACCCACGACGAATTAGGATGCCACTTTTGGGACAAATGTATTTTTACAACACTCTACTTCTACGACTTGACAAGTCGTAGTTTTTGTAAATACTTTTATATTAATGGCATCTTAATTACTGTTCTGCAATGATCATAAGCTCTGATACGGTGAATGCATACTGCTTACGTCAGCACCCCCGCTGTTTAACTAAATTGCTTCCGCTAATAATCAAATGCTTCCGCTAAGTATTCAATAAATACAATTACCGATTTTGGGGGTGTGACAGACTTGGTATCAGAGCCATTGGTTATAGCGAACTAGAAGTCTTTAAGTTACCTGAAAGCCTTAGAGACCTAGACTATAGCCTTGGCTTGAACACTTATGCATTCATACATTGCATAACTCTATATCACTATGTAGTTGCTAAATATATTACGAGTGTGTTTAACGAGCGTCCTATACTCGTGATCGACTCCGACGAGGAACCGCCCAAGCACAACTATAATGTCGATGTTGCGACTATCAACGAAAACTTAACGACTATGCCTACTCCAACGTCCAACATGGCACCTGGGGTAGATGAAACAACGAATATGTTTGAGGAACTACTGAAGGGACTACCTCTTAAGAAAATCAAGAGTACCCATGATGCATGTGCCCGAGTACAGATGCTAGAAGAGCATGCTCGAGTGGCAGAGAGTGTAGCTGGGGTCAGCATGATGATGACTATAATAGGGTAGTTATAGGAACGTACTTATCCTATCTTCGTTAAACTTACAAATGGCGGGCTATGTCTATGCTGTACTATACTAAAACTTATATTCGATGGGTATATATAAATCCCATCACACTTTAGATGAACACTCTAGTATGTACGTCTTCACTGCTTGCCTTCTTTGAATCACTGACATCTATATCCGTAACTCTTGTATTGAGTTTGTATGAACCTGATCGTGTTAAGCGGTGATGAAAAGAAGTATGTATTTAGCATCATATAATGACGCCTGGCCAACGTGATTATATTATACTATGTACATATGGGTGTTTCAAAATCGTAAGATGCGTAATAGGGGATAACAATAACCTTTTCTTATTCATCCAATAATTTAGCAACGAAACATTTGGAACGATCGACGAAACGACACACTACTCACGATTGAAGCAATATGAGAAATCATTTATTAACGAGTAGCTGAAACTACTACCCGACACGAGGTGAGTAGTACTTACAACAACGCCATGAAGAACAACCGAAACACTAGAGTTGAAATTGATGGAAACTCAACAAAAGGAAAAAGCTCAGAAAATGTGAGAAACATCACAATGGAGAGTGTACTCGCAGTGGTAACTGCGAGCAGTAGGGTCATCGAACCCAATATCGCCAAACCAACCCTCCTACCTAGAGCTAAAGATGAGCGACAAAGCAATGGGTGTTTCGAGTGTGGTGACCCAAAACCACTACCGAAATCGGTGCCCAAAGCTCAACAATTGCAACAACAACAACAACCATTATGCCTCTATGATATTGATTCGGATGTCAATTTGAGTTTATGGCTAGTGAAGTTAGACCACTCTTAGACGTTGAATCCAGTAAGTTAGATAACAAGTGCACTATAGAACTAACCAATGGTAAGTTGATCGAATCAGGAAAAATAGTACCGGAATGTGACCTAACGTTAGAGGGACATTTCTTCGAAATAGACTTGCTATCGGTAGAGTTGGGAAATTTTGACATCGTAGTCCGTATGGACTAGTTGTCGAGGAATCTTGCAAAGATTGCTGTTTTGATAGATTGGTACGTCTACCATTATCGACAGAAGAGAAACTTGGGGATACAAGGAGATAAGAGATAGAGTGCCGTAAAGATGATTACTTGCTTAAAAGCCACTCAATATCTCCGAAAGAGATATTCAGTATTTTTGGCACACATTGTTGGAGAAACGACGCATAGACGACGTGTCTGTAGTGCGAGGCTATCCGGGAGTGTTTCCTGACGATCTTCCAGGATTACCATCTCCGCGGCAAGTTGAGTTTCGCATCGATCTGGTGCCCCGAGTTGCACCAATCGCTTGCTCACCGTATCGTCTAGCTCCATCTGAGATGGCAAGTACTGTCTACACAGTTGCAGGAGCTTTTAGATTTAGGATTCATCCGACCGAGCTTTTCACCTCGGAGAGCTCCGGTTTTGCTTGACAAAAAGAAGGATGGATCCATGCGGATATGCATTGACTACCGAGTAACTATCAAGAACCGATATCCGTTACCACGAATTGATGATCTGTTTGATGAACTACAAGGATCGAGTTACTATTCGAAGATCGACCTTCATTCTAGTTACCATCAACTGAAGGTTCGAGAAGAGGATGTACCAAAGACCGTGTTCAGGACTCGTTATGGTCATTATGAGTTCCTAATCATGCCGTTTGGATTGAATAACGCGCCGGCAGTATTCATGGATCTCATGAACCGAGTGTGCAAACCGTACCTAGATAAGTTTGTCATTGTGTTCATTGATGACATTTTGATTTACTCGAAAACGAAAGAGGATCACGAACAACACTTGAAACTTATCCTTCAACTACTTGAGAATGAGAGGCTTTATGCTAAGTTCTCCAAATGCGAATTTTGGATTAGAGAGGTTCATTTCCTTGGTCACGTGATAAATGATAAAGGAATTCATGTGGACCCATAGAGGCGATCAAAAACTAGGAAGCTCCAAGGACCCCAACCGAGATTCGACAATTTCTTGGTTTGGCTGGCTATTACCGGTGATTTATCGAAAACTTTTCCAAAATAGCCCAGTCACTCACCACCTTAACTCAGAAGGATAAGAAATTTGAATGGGGAGAGAAACAAGAAAACGCCTTTCAATTATTGAAACAAAAGTTGAGCACCGCACCGATTCTATCTTTACCTGAGGGAACAGAGAACTTCATCGTTTACTGTGATGCCTCACACCAAGGCTTAGGTTGTGTTCTCATGCAAAACGACAAAGTTATCGCTTATGCATCTCGTCAATTGAAGATTCACGAGAATAATTATACAACTCATGACTTGAGTTGGGAGCAGTCGTTTTTGCACTCAAGATTTGGAGACACTACCTGTATGGTACAAAGTGTACGATCTTCACAGACCAGAAGAGTTTACAACACATATTTGACCAGAAAGAGCTCAACATGAGACGTTGGATTGAATTGCTGAACGATTACGACTGTGAGATTTAATATCATCCAGGCAAGGCTAATGTAGTAGCGGATGCCCTGAGTCGTAAAGAGAACGTTAAACCTCGCAGAGTTCGAGCTTTGGTATTGACAATCCACTCGAATCTCATTACTCAAATTCGTGACGCGCAACGAATAGCTTTCACCGCCGAGCGCATGAAAGACGAATCCCTGAAGGGAATGGAGAAACAACTTGAAACCAAAGAAAATGGAGTGTTATACTTCATGGACCGAGTTTTGGTACCATGCGACAATGAACTACGCAAGCTAATTTTGGACTAAGCTCACAAGTCCAACTACTCGATTCATCCTGGTGCAGACAAGATGTACCAAGACGTGAAAGGTTTCCATTGGTGGCCTAACATAAAAAGAGACATCGCTACTTATGTCAGTAAGTGTCTAATTTGTTCAAAGGTCAAGGTTGAATATCAAAAACTTTCAGGACTGTTGCAACAACCAGAGATGCCACAATGGAAATGGGAGCACATAACGATGGATTTCATCACAAAGCTACCAAAGACATCAACGGGAGTTGATTCAATATGGGTGATTGTCGATCGGTTGACGAAATCAGCCCACTTCATTGCTATCAAAAAGACTGATAAATTAGAGAAACTGGCAAAGATCTATATCAAGGAGGTCGTTTCTCGACACGGCATTATCCATTATATCTGATAGAGATAGCAGATTCACATCTCGTTTCTGGCAAACGCTACAACAGGCTTTAGGTACTCGACTCGACATGAGTACAGCCTATCATCGGCAAACCGATGGCCAGAGTAAACGAACGATTCAAACACTCGAAGACTTATTGCGAGCATGTGTGATTGACTTTGGAGGAAACTGGGATACTCATCTTCCACTAGCAGAATTCTCATACAAGAACAGTTATCACGCCAGTATACAAAAAAAAGGCACCGTTTGAAAACGTTGTATGGATGCAAGTGCCGATCACCACTCTGTTGGGCAGAGTTGGGTGACAGACAACTATTAGGACCTGAAATGGTCCAGGAGACGACAGATAAGATAGCACAAGTACTAACACGACTGAGAACGGCGCGTGACTGACAATAGAGTTATGCCGATAATCGCCGTAAACCATCGGAGTTTCAAGTAGGTGACAAAGTCTTACTCAAGGTATCGCCCTGGAAGGGGATAGCACGTTTTGGCAAATGTGGAAAACTAAACCCACGTTACATTGGACCGTTTGATATCCTTTCTAGGATTGATCCTTTAACTTATAGGCTCAAACTGCCTCAAGAGCTTGGCAACATTCACGACACTTTTCACATTTGTAACCTTAAGAAGTGTCTTTCTGGCGAAACATTTATTATGCCTCCCGGCGAAGTCTACATCGACTCGCGACTTAACTTTGTGGAGGAATCGATCGAAGTATTCGACTCGAAAATACAAAAGCTACGGAACAGTAAAATTAAACTCGTCAAAGTTCGTTGGAACTCGAAGCGCGTTCCAAAGTAAACTAAACACATGAGATCATCTTTAGGTTGAACGCGAAAATGAAATGCTAAAGAAATACCCTCACCTGTTTGAACAAGAGATGGTCACGAATAACACAAATTAAATCTCGGGACGAGATTTCACTAACGGGGGGAGAATGTGACAATCCTCCAATTATGGTACACTTTTAACTTAAGTACATGCATTACCTAGAGTAATTCCCTGAATTAGTGAATTCAAAACAATCTTTATATGATAAGTTTAGCGAAACTTACTATTTGAATACGTGACTATTGGTAAATCGTAGGTTATATATATATAGGTATATATGTATAATAATTTCGTACTAAACGAACGCGTTAAAAACTCGACAAACTGAATACAATAATGTTGGTGATACAAAATAGTTAATAATTCAAAAATTATTAATTATGAATATTATTATATTTATATTATTGAAATAATAAAATATGTTATACGTTTATTATTTAACGTATTGGACACAGTACAAAAGTCCAAAAAGATCTTCAAAATACTTTTGAACAAATTTTAATTGAAACTATTATAGAAAATAGTTAGAATAAAAATTGTTCGGGAACCTTTAGGCGACTATTTTGAACGCATTATACACGAACAGAAACAATTATAAAACGTACCTAAATGTCAAAAATAACAAAAGTGTTATTTTCCCATTCCTGTTTTAATATTTGGAACATTACTTCAAAATATGAATTCCAAATTTGACTGAAATTTGACACCCAATTTAACCGTACAGTACCACCTACTGTAAATAGTTTTATTAATGATTTTAATAAAATATTTCATTTTTATGATTTTAAATTATTAATTTTAAAATATAAATTAAACTAACCGAATAATTGATTGGTACACTGGTACAACTAATTATACCCGTACCAGAAATTAACAGGTTAAAAACCCAAACAAATACACCATATTAAGAAATCAGTCGACACACCCATGTGCCCCCTACATACTTCCTTTGAAAAACTCAACTGATGCAAATTTTTAACTATATATATATGCGCGACACTTATAACAAGGTATATATATATAAACGATGACGACAAATAATATATATATATTAGAATATATATATTCAACTAATAAGTATATATAGATATATACTTACACGCAACAACTATTTCAACGTAAATATCACCAACAACTAAAATGTTATAAACATTACAACTTAACAATTAGTCCATATACTTATGTAAAGTATATTTAAATTGTGTCTAGGTATTTGAGAGGCACACTTGGACTACTACTATTATTAGCTGTATTGCTTGCTGAAGACTGCAAACAGTGAGTTCACAGCCCCATTTTCTACTGTTTTAAATGCTTTTCAAACCAGGGGTGGAAAACATAGAACAATGTGTTATAACATGCTACTTGCTTTATTAAATATTTGCTATGCATGTTACTATAAACTATTGATTAACATGAATGTGTTCGTGTTCTTAAACTTAAACTGTTTATATGAAAGGTCTTCATATGTTAAACTTGAACTATTTGTATGAAATGATTTTTCATAACTATTTTGGGAATTAAGACAAACGCATCTTGGTACGATCCTAGGTTTACGAGAGGTAGTTGTAGTGCACATAAGTCCCAGTGCTTACAACCTATAACCATTAGCTAGGTGACTCTAGCCACTGAGTATACAGATAGTACTATCGATTTGACAACCCTCCCAGGAAACATAACTCGTTGGTCATTCCAACCATACGACGGCAGTCGTAACGAGGAGTGTATACTTAGATTGTTACTGCGGCAAAAACACAACTGGTCATGGATTGGTTATAGTACTAGGAGTCGTACTTTAACTTTAAAGGTGTCGCTCACCTTAGAGGGATCATAGTCTATATTTCCCACTTAAACTACTCAACTATTGTTTTGGGAAGGATATTCCCTGTGATAACAAATTAGGACAGGTGTTCCTACACGACTGCTTTTAAAGGAAATGTTTACTTAAATGATAAACTTGTGTTTCCTGTCAACTATTTATTTTGAAACGTTTACTTTATTTGCTAAACCTGTGTTCCTGTCAACTATCTGTTGGAAAATGTTTACTTTGTTGTTAAACCTGATTTTCCTGTAACTATTGAAATGGAAATGTTTACTTAAATGTTAAACTTGTACTTCCTGTGATAACTAATAGGATGGGTGTTCCTACACAATTATTTTTTAGGAAATGTTTACTTAAATGTTAAACTTGTATTTCCTGTGATAACTAATAGGATAGGTGTTCCTATACGTTTGCCTTAATTTAGAAATGTTTTCCTTGATTGGATAAACTAGTATTTCTAACGCATAACTATTTTTAGAAATGTTTTCTTTGATTGGATAAACTAGTATTTCTAACTCTTAACTATTATAGAAAATGTTTTCCTTGATTGGATAAACTTGTGTTTCTTACAAAGCATTTAGGAAATGTATATCATATCTGAATAGACCTGTTTTCCTACTTAACGATTAACTTGTATTAACAACGATTATTAAACTACAAACTTAGTTTGGAAATGGCATTTTCCTGAGATTTCTTATTTGGAACTATACAACTGATAGGAAATGTTTACTTTGATTAGTTAAACCTTTGTTTCCTACACATATTTATTAGGAAATGTTTACGATTAAACTTGTGTTTCCTACGCAACTACTTACTTGTAGTAAGAATGACATTATTACTTTATATAGGAAATGTTTTCTTTAACTAGAACAACTTGTATTTCCTACTAAACTTATAAACATAACGTTTTGCTGTAAATGAATGAATTATTCATAACTTGGTTTGACCACTTTCAACTAAACCTATGAATTCACTCAACATTCAATGTTGACGTTTTACTATGTTTTTCAGGGAATTAGGACTCAGGTACTGATGCATGCATAATGGACGTAAGTTACCCACGACGAATTAGGATGCCACTTTTGGGACAAATGTATTTTTACAACACTCTACTTCTACCACTTGACAAGTCGTAGTTTTTGTAAATACTTTTATATTAATGGCATCTTAATTACTGTTCTGCAATGATCATAAGCTCTGATACGGTGAATGCATACTGCTTACGTCAGCACCCCCGCTGTTTAACTAAATTGCTTCCGCTAATAATCAAATGCTTCCGCTAAGTATTCAATAAATACAATTACCGATTTTGGGGGTGTGACATCCCTTCCCCCACCATCTTCATTAACAAATATAGATATACGTTAGTCAGTATAAGTTAGCAAGTTTGTAATATATAGTCAAAGAGGCAGTATGTAATTGTCTCGATCCATACATATGTATTACTTCATATGTGAGTTTAAGAAATGAATTAACAATTCACCTCAATTGAGATTTCTTACAGCCCCTTCTTCATCTAGCATTGTGGTCTCAAGAGATTTAAGATAGCGAGACGTTATAATACGAAGAGCTTGTGTTAGTGAGTTACGTCTGTGTTACTTTGACTGATCATTATATATTGTATATTGAAGGGAGTTAAGCATTCAATCCACACGTACGATAACCGAAGAACAAAATTCAAAAAGGGTATCTTTAGTCTTCAACAAGTTTACATCTATTTAAGAGATATTGCCACTTCTGAATGCTTAACAACTAAAATATGGTACACAATGTACATGATGGTCAACTTATGTACATGAACCTCACTATCGATATTTATAAACTGAATCACACTATATCCAATCCTATAATACAATGAACCACTCTATACCCAACGTACGTTTCTAAATGAATATATAACCATTTTACTACATGTGAATATGCATGCGCGTATCTCAAGTGCCGAACAATATAATCTCGATCATCAAAATTTAAGACCTCGGTAAAAGAAGGTTTCATGCTTAAACCCGTAAAATTGCGGCCAATAAAATAATTAGAAAAATATTTAAAAACTATGAGTTAATAAGTATGAGTCAGCTGGTAAACAAATTACGAATGCTTACTTTTGATCATTAGTATAGAATATAGATATACTCTCCCAAAATCATGGTCAAAAGACACGAAATACACGGTTTAAGAAAAGCCCAGTTTAAAAAAAACGAATTTATTACTGTTATATCACCGATAAAATTTCATCTTTATCATTTTTAGACATTTTAATTGACTGATTTTGATAGAGAATAACTTTGGGACATACTAAAATGGAAAGGTAGACAAATATATTGAGATCGAGTAAATCATAGATTAAATAGATAAGAGATAACCTATTAAGTAGATTCTTATAATAGATTTAATGGAGGATTTAATTGGTTAATATTTATTATATCATCTTTTATTTAATTTAATTTCATTGAATAAATGCAAATATTGAAGTTTTATTAATGCATAAATAAATCTATATATCTATATATCTATATATATATATATATATATGACATATTCACATATCCATTACTTTTGGGACACGTTTTTACTGTATCAAAATCCTTGTTGTATCCGATTACTGTTTTTATTATTTCTAGATATATTTGCACTGGCTCGAAGATTTATCCCATTCAAAATATACCTCAACGTTTAACCCCATAATTACGTACACTTTCATCGTCGGTTAATCGAATAGATATGGGGAGCGATTTGAAGATGTGGGTTTCGGATAAACTGATGTCTATATTGGGATATTCGCAACCTACTCTCGTCCACTATGTGATTAGTTTATCTAAGAAAGCTTCATCTCCTAACGATGTATTCAATCATCTTAAAGATATGGAGGTCTCGTCTTTGACTGATACGCGTACGTTTGCCCAAGATGTATTTCCGAAAGTGGAGCGGAAGAGTACTGGATCAAATCTTTATCGACAAGAAGAAGAGGCGGTAGCAATGCTAGCCAGGAAGCAGAGGACTTATAAGATATTGGAAGCGGACGACGATGATGCTGCTGGTATGCAGTTGAAAAGGGCCGATAAACGGGAGAAACGTTTCAGGAAGAAGAGTGAAAACCCAGATGGTGAAGATGATGGAGAACCTGGAATTTTGAAACAATACAGACGGGTTAAACGGAAAGCTTCCCGTGACAGAATGGATGACGATTCTGAGTCTGAAGATGAGCGATTGCGTGACAAAGAAGAACGAGAGGAGTTAGAGCGCCGTTTGAGGGAAAAAGATGTAGCAAGGACAAGAAAGTTGACTGAACAAAAGTTGTCCAAGAGGGACGAAGACGAGACAGTTAGTGTGACACTCCTCCAAATTAGGTATATAATTATACTTAATTACATGCATTTCTTACGCTAATTCCCTGCATTTGTGTTAAACTAAACCTATGATGTGATATGAGTCTAGCGAGCCCTAAACAATAATACTAAAAGTATTACATGATACGTAGTTATTTATAAATTACGTACGAACGTATCGGAACGAAGCCGACAAATAAATAACAAAAGTTTCGTGACACAAAAATAATTAATAATGAAATTATTAATTACGAGTACTTATATATCTATAACGAATAGACAAAAGGGTTTAAATATACGTTTAACATAAAACGTATTATAACACGAACAGAAACAATTCTAAAACGCGCATACGACGTCGAATCATAAAAATACAAATTTTCTCGTTCGTTTGGAAGAAGTTAGAACATTACTTCAAAATATGAAATCCTAAATTTACTGAAAATTGGCGCTCAATTAACTGTGCTCAGTAAAATGTACAAAAATTTACAACTACCAAAAATAATGAAAACCTCATTATTCTGAAAACATATTACGAACCAGAAGAACATCTACAAAACAAAAAAATAAAAAGTTTACTTTTATATTGCTAAAATTATACCCGTACTCGAAATTAGTGGGACTAAAGTCCCACCAACCTACAATAATGCAGGAGACAGATTTGTTTTAAAACCATACTCCCTCCCATTTCTCTGTGATCATTCGACATTCACACACACACACTTCACCACCAATTTCTTTCTATCTTTGTTCTTTCTTTCTTTTCTTTGATTTGGAGGAACTCAAACAAGATCAGAAGCAAGTAGCAGTGGAACAACAACCAAATCATCATCTTCATCATCATCGATCATCACCACCTTCACATTTTCTTTGTAAGGAAACCTTCAAACTTTGATTTCCATTTCTTTGATTTCCTTATATAACATGTTTAAACATCACAATCTATGCATATAAACAACAAAAATGGAAAGATTGAAGCTTAAATATTGAAAATGGTTTTTGAACCAAAAACTTGAAATCACAATTTAGATATGTGAAAGTTGTTATAAACTGGTTAAAACATGTTACAAAGTGATTGTATAACGTATTAAGGTGTTTGATCATATTAAAAATCGGTTACATATATAAACTCGTATGTTTTAGAAGTAACAGAGTCGAACTAGCTGCTGTAAACACTCGGAATACGGCGTATTCTTTCGAATACGGCGTATTCCCCATTGTTAATCATAAACGATTTTGAAGAACTAGTCGAATCCGGCGTATTCATTTTAATACGGCGGATTCCCCAGCTGAAACATTGGTGAATACGGCGTATTCCATCGAATACGGCGTATTCCCCATTTATAACTCGAACACTTTTAACAACCCAGATGAATCCGGCGTATTCACGGGAATACGGCGGATTCCCAATTTATGAAACTTCGAATACGGCGTATTCAGTTAAATACGGCGTATTCCCACCCTTGACCCGCACACAAACCTTCGGCTAAAACGATGAACGAGTAAAAGACACGCTTGATCCGACGGATCATCGGTGATCCGGTGGATCCTTTTTAAACTCGAATGAATACGGCGTATTCACCAGAATACGGCGTATTCCCCTATTTTCGAATGAATACGGCGTATTCACCAGAATACGGCGTATTCCCCTGATTTGGCCCGAATCCGGCGTATTCACCAGAATACGGCGTATTCACCCTTTTTGGTCCAGTCACTGACTTTTGCATTGTAATATAATGTACAAACAATTAATGGTACAGAATGCTACGACATGGGACTTAGAACTAGACGGACATATTATTGAGACATGATACTTCGGACAATTACAACGACAACTACATTTATATCTATGGACATCAACAACGACGACAACTAATATATATATCAGAATATATATTCAACTATATAAGCATATATGCTTATACATTTCGGACGATTCGACAAACAAACATAACTTGGGAAAAATATTAATTATTTTCCAACAACAAACATCAACGAAATACACAAACTTAAGAAATTGATAATTTCTTCAAACGAATAAACTATTAACATAAGTAAACAAAGTACTTATAGTTAATACATTGTTGTGTATAGGTTGACTACGTTTGGGTTTCGTTATCTTATCTCGCTAGCATTCACATCCGAGCACTCACAGTGAGTTCACAAACCCCTTTTCAATGTTTTAATGTTTTAAAACTCGGGGTGGAAAACATAGAAATCGTATGTATAACCACATGCGACAACTGCTTTAAATACTGTATGTATTTGCTTGAACTGTTTATGAAGGGGTACTTCATACTTGAACTGTTTGTGAAAGGGTATTTCACACAACTATTTGAACTGTGTTTTATGAAGAGGTACTTCATACTTGAACTGTTTGTGAAAGGGTATTTCACACGACGATTTGAACTGTGTTTTATGAAGGGGTACTTCATACTTGAACTATTTGTGAAAGGGTATTTCACACAACTATTTGAACTATGTTTTATGAAATGTTTTTCATAACTATTTTGGGAATTTAGGCAACGAATCTTGGTACGGATCTAGGCTGAACGATGTAGTGCATAAAAGACCTTATGGCTACAGACTATAACCATTAGCTAGGTGACTCTAGCCACTGAGTATACGGATAGTACTATCGCCGTGACGACCCTCCTACGGATTTGAGAGCGTATACTTAAATGTCTTACTTGGCACAACAACAACAGATTAGGGTCGTGGTTTGGTTATAGGGTTAGATCGGGTTACCTTACTTGACAGGTTTAGCTCACCTTTCAAGGGATCACCGTCTAAATATTCCCACTAAACTAATGATTAGGAAAGGATTTCCTACGTACACTGATTTGGAAATGTTAATCTTTATTTAGGTTAACTTGTGTTTCCTACTGATAACTGATTTGGGAAATGTTATTTGTTAATAACTTGTGTTTCCTACTACAACTACAACTGATTTGGGAAATGTTAATTGTTAATAACTTGTGTTTCCTACTTGACAAACAACACTTATTTGGAAATGTTATTCTTAAATGATTAACTTGTGTTTCCTACATAACAAACAAACTTGTGAATTCACTCAACAATTTTGTTGACGTTTTACTCTATGTTTTCAGGGAATTAGCAGCGTAAGTAAGATCTGCATGCATTATCAGGACGGACTACCCTGGACTTGTTAGGATGCCACTACTTTTGGGACACTTGGATTTCCTCTGTATAACTGCAATTATTGCAGTCATACCTATGAAATCTACTTTTGATATTATGTATTTTATGAAATACTGATTTCAACCACTACTATTACTGTTACTACTTTTCAAGTGGTAATCTTTTGTAAAACTTTAACTAATGGCATCTTAATCTATTTCGTTCTGCGATAATCATATGCTCTGAGTATGTATGTAACTGTTGGTTGTTATTACTGCTCGCAGCCCCGCCACGTCACTAAGCTTCCGCAAACCACTCTACGTAATTGTAATTACCGTTTGGCGGGGTGTGACAGACTTGGTATCAGAGCCATTGGTTATAGCGAACTAGAAGTCTTTAGGTGACTGAAAACCTTAGAGACCTAGACTATAGCCTTGGCTAGAACATTTGTGCATTCATGCATACATACTTTGCATACAACTAACATACGACTGACACGCCACACTCAATTTCTTTTGTCACAGTATGTCTAGTCAATCACATTACCATGTTTACGCTTCGGATGAAGAGCCGACCGAGGCTACTTTTGAGGGTCCCGCGATTACAGTAGGGGATGAGTCATCAGTTCATGTGAGAGCTATGTCTGATGACACTAGTAATGCTTACTTAGTACCACCTCCGACCGCACCTGTGGTCACTCCTACCCCTACACCACCTGTTGCGAGTACTTCTCGTGTGCCTGTACCTAGGATGACAGCTAGGATCTGTGTTCGGGATTTTCCCAGGGGACCACTCGCACCGCGCGATAAGGTGCCAGTGACTGAGCCTGAGGTTCCAGTTGTCGAGCCGCCACAGAAGAGGCTCCGACCTTCTCATCTGGACTGGATGCCTCGAGTATTGAGAGAGTGGAGATCACTAGAGGGTATTCCCTCGACCTTTGAGTTTGGAGAGTCCTCCCACTCACCACCATCTGCATATCTCACTGGTGAGCCTCTGGAGCTCACTGTGCCTACCCTTGTGGCTGTGGTCCACACCATGTTTAGGATATCATCTAGTAGGAGCAGAGATTTGATGGAGCT
Organism: Helichrysum umbraculigerum; assembly: GCA_949592205.1. Classification (NCBI taxonomy): domain Eukaryota; kingdom Viridiplantae; phylum Streptophyta; class Magnoliopsida; order Asterales; family Asteraceae; genus Helichrysum; species Helichrysum umbraculigerum. The sequence continues at coordinate 55,875,509 of CATIUR010000003.1, read as the reverse complement.
ACTGAGTGATGCCTCCCGCACTGACATGGATATGGCTATGCTCCATCAGAGGATGGATTTTGTGGAGACTCACCGTCAGACAGACTGGCAGAGTCTAGCATCCACCCGTGCCCGCGTTGCAGCTTTAGAGAGGCGTGCTAGGGTGTCAGAGATTGTAGCGAGTGTTTGTGTGATGACTGCAGCAGTGATGGTTGCGGTTAGGATGTATTTACCATGGTTCCGTTAGGCCTGTGTATGGCGGTTGTGCCTACACCATATTAGACTATTACTTTTGGGGAAATATATGTATGTATTAATTATGGACTAGCTGTATGTTGGATGGAACTTTGTTAGTAGAATGGGTATATGTATAGGAAACCCATCATCTTTTGTATAACGCTAACCATCGATGGGTATATTAGAAATCCCATCTCATTTTGTACTAAACTCATGTAACAGCGTTATGATCTTTAATATATAATGTATGCTTGGTTTACGTCTCGTATTCGTTATGCTTATTATCAACCATGTTATTTCCTCTTACAACTGTCGACTTGTGATTAAACCTATACTTTATCGACACTTTGTGACCAACTCTTGTAAACCCTGAAACATTTTACAGCTTGATGATTGATTATTCTTAAGAACCTCTGAAATTTTTACAGTGTTAAACGACAATGAAAAGAAATATGTATTGGACATTATATAATGACGCCTGGCCAACGTGATTATATTATGCTAGATACATGTGGGTGTTTCAAAGTTGTATGGCACGTGTTGTAAAATTCTATTCATTCATCTTTTCATGTCATTCATTTCTATCAAATGTGAATCTTTGATCTATTCACATTCAATATCTCAACATTAACACTCTGCATTTTATTCATCGCAGAGCTAAATCATGCCTCCCAAACGACGAGTCACTAGAACAAGTCAAAAGACGACTACGCCTCCACCACCACCACCCACCGAAACCACTGAACAAATGATCGCACGAAGAATAGCTGAAGGTATTGCTGAATATGAGGCAAGCCGTAGTCGTGAACCTGGAGCTAACAACAGTGGATCTACCCCTGTTAATACTGAGACACTCGTGAATGCTAGCCGAGGGTGTTCATACAAAACATTTCAGGCTTGTAAGCCGATTTCTTTTCGTGGCACCGAGGGTGCAATTGGTATGATTCACTGGATAGAGAAAACTGAGTCGGTATTGGATATTAGTGACTGTTCACCTGACTGTATGTTGAAGTATGCTGCTTGCACTTTGGCTGACAAAGCGCTCACTTGGTGGAACAGTCAGATCCAATCACTTGGTCGATCAGCTGCTTATTCAATGTCATGGGGAACATTTAAGAATCTGATGTTGGAGGAATTCTGCCCTCGCAGTGAGATGCAGAAAATAGAAACAGAGTTGTGGAACATCACCATGATTGGTGCTGATATTACTGGGTACACCACTAAGTTTCTGGAACTTGCACGTCTAGTGCCACACATGGTGACACCTGAGTATAAGCGTATCGAGCGCTACATATACGGTCTGGTACCGCAAATCCGCAGTCTGGTAACATCATCCAAACCGGACTCATTCAGGAGTGCTGTTACTCTAGCACAAAGTTTGACCGAGGAGGCAGTCAGGATGGGAAATCTGACTAAGAAAGCTGTGTCGGGAAAAGGTGAACCGAACAGTACTGATGTTAGTAGCTCTGGTGGTGCAAAGCGAAAGTGGAACAGTAGTGGTACTGATCGTCAGGGTCAGCAGAACAAGAAATCTTCTGGAAATGCGAAAGCATATGTTGCCACTACCACCGAATCGAAACCATACCTGGGTAACAAACCCAAATGTGGTAAGTGTAACCGACACCACGAAGATGGGTGTGGGTATTGTGGAAACTGTAGGGCATGGGGACATAGAACCCGAGAATGCAAAACTAACCCTCCCCCACGAGCAAACACTGAGCGTCAAAACCAGGGATGTTTTGAATGTGGTGAGCAAGGACACTACCGTAACCGATGCCCTAAGCTCAACAACAACAACCGCGGTAACAACAATAACCGAGCCAACAACATCAACAATCAACCAGCTCAAGGAAGGGCATTCGTGATCGGAGCACAAGAGGCACGCCAGGACCCCAACACTGTCACTGGTACGTTTCTCGTAAACAACCATTATGCCTCTGTGTTAATTGATTCGGGTGCTGATTTAAGTTTTGTGTCTACTGAGTTTAGACCACTATTAGAACTTGAATCCCATAAATTAGACAACAAGTATACCATAGAATTAGCCGATGGTGAGTTGATCGAATCAGGAGAAATAGTACCGGGATGTACCTTGGAGTTAGAAGGTCATCTCTTCGAAATAGACTTACTACCGGTTAAGTTGGGAAGTTTTGACATTGTAGTCGGTATGGATTGGTTATCTAAGAACCGCGCGGAGATCATATGTCATGATAAGATGGTTCGCTTACCACTGTCAACAGGAGAAACACTTGTGGTTCAAGGTGAGAAACGAAAGAGTGCCACAAAAATGATTTCGTGCTTGAAGGCCAGTAAGTATCTTCGAAAGGGGTACCAAGCATTTCTGGCACACGTTGTAGAAAAGAAAACCGAGGAGCGACGTATAGACGATGTGCCCATTGTACGCGACTATCCAGGAGTGTTCCCTGATGAGTTGCCGGGATTGCCACCCCCACGACAAGTTGAGTTTCACATTGACCTGGTGCCAGGAGCCGCACCTATCGCACGAGCACCTTATCGTCTAGCTCCCTCGGAAATGCAAGAGCTGTCTACGCAACTGCAAGAACTTCTAGACTTGGGATTCATCCGACCGAGCTTTTCCCCTTGGGGAGCTTCGGTTTTGTTTGTTAAGAAAAAGGATGGATCTATGCGGATGTGCATCGATTACCGAGAACTGAACAAGGTAACTATCAAGAACCGATACCCGTTACCACGCATTGACGATCTGTTTGATCAACTGCAAGGGTCAAGTTATTATTCAAAAATTGACCTACGATCTGGTTACCATCAACTTAAGGTACGAGAAGAGGATGTACCGAAAACTGCTTTTAGGACTCGTTACGGTCACTACGAGTTTCTAGTCATGCCTTTTGGGCTGACCAACGCACCAGCAGTATTCATGGACTTGATGAATAGAGTATGCAAACCCTATCTAGATAAATTCGTCATTGTGTTTATTGACGACATCTTGGTATACTCACGATCGAAAGAGGATCATGAGCAACATCTGGAGCTTGTTCTCGAACTACTACAAAAAGAGAAGCTTTATGCAAAGTTCTCTAAGTGCGAATTTTGGATACGAGAGGTTCAATTCCTTGGTCATGTGATAAATGACAAGGGAATTCATGTAGACCCATCCAAAATTGAGGCAATCAACAACTGGGAAGCACCGAAAACCCCAACGGAAGTACGACAATTTCTTGGTCTAGCTGGCTATTACAGGCGATTCATCGCAAACTTTTCAAAGATAGCCCAGCCACTTACTACATTAACTCAAAAAGACAAGAAATTTGAGTGGAATGAGAAACAAGAGAATGCATTCCAACTCCTGAAGCAGAAACTGAGCAGCGCACCCATACTATCCCTACCTGAAGGAGTAGATAACTTTGTTGTTTACTGTGATGCTTCGCATCAGGGATTGGGTTGCGTACTGATGCAGAACGAAAAGGTCATTGCTTATGCCTCACGACAACTAAAAGTGCATGAGAAAAACTATACGACTCATGATTTGGAATTGGGAGCCGTTGTTTTTGCACTAAAGATCTGGAGACACTACCTATACGGTACAAAGTGTACGATCTTCACTGATCATAAGAGCCTACAACATATATTCGACCAGAAAGAACTTAACATGAGACAACGACGATGGGTCGAATTACTTAACGATTATGACTGTGAAATAAAGTATCACCCGGGTAAAGCTAACGTAGTAGCAGATGCCCTGAGTCGTAAGGAACGAATCAAACCTCGAAGAGTTCGAGCCTTGGGATTGACAATCCACTCGAACCTCATTACTCAAATTCGCGATGCACAAGAAACTGCTTTCACTCCCGAAAGTCTTAAGGATGAATCCTTGAAGGGGATGGAAAAGCAACTCGAGAAAAAGGACAACGGAGTGTTATACTTCATGAACCGAATTTGGGTACCATGCGTAGATGAGTTACGCAAGCTGATTTTGGACGAGGCACACAAGTCCAACTACTCGATACATCCTGGTGCGGACAAGATGTACCAGGACTTGAAAGGCTTCTACTGGTGGCCTGGAATGAAACGTGGCATTGCCACATACGTCAGCAAATGCTTAACTTGCTCGAAAGTAAAGGTGGAATACCAAAAGCCGTCTGGGCTTTTGCAACAGCCTGAGTTGCCCAAATGGAAATGGGAGCAAATAACAATGGACTTCATTACGAAGTTACCTAGAACGGCATCGGGAGCAAATGCCATATGGGTGATTGTCGATCGATTGACGAAATCAGCCCACTTCCTCGCTATTAAGGAAACGGATGGAATGGAGAAACTAGCAAAAATTTATATTAAAGAGATTGTTTCTCGGCATGGTGTGCCACTATCCATCATCTCTGATAGAGATGCACGATTCACTTCTCGCTTTTGGCAAACATTACAACAGGCAATGGGTACTCGACTTGATATGAGTACTGCCTATCACCCGCAGACTGACGGCCAAAGTGAGCGAACTATACAGACGCTCGAAGACTTGTTGCGAGCATGTGTGATAGACTTTGGAGGTAACTGGGATACCCACCTACCTCTAGCTGAATTTTCTTACAACAATAGTTATCACACGAGTATACAGATGGCACCATTTGAGGCGTTATATGGACGCAAGTGCCGATCACCACTCTGTTGGGCAGAGTTGGACGACAGACAACTATCTGGACCCGAACTTGTCCAGGAAACCACTGACAAAATAACTCAAGTATTGAGCCGACTGAAAGCGGCACGAGATCGACAAAAGAGTTACGCTGATAACCGCCGTAAACCTCTTGAGTTTCAAGTAGGAGACAAGGTCCTACTCAAAGTATCTCCCTGGAAAGGAGTAGCACGATTTGGTAAACGAGGAAAGCTGAACCCAAGATACATCGGACCGTTTGAAATCCTTGCTAGGATTGGTCCTGTCGCTTACAAGCTCAAACTACCGCAAGAGCTTTGTAGCATACACGATACTTTCCACGTTAGCAACCTCAAAAAGTGTCTTTCTGATGAAACACTTATCCTTCCTCCTGACGAAGTCTTCATTGACTCAAAACTTAACTTTGTGGAAGAACCTGTTGAAGTTATGGATTATAAAACTCAGAAACTTCGACGCAAACGAATCAAACTGGTTAAAGTTCGTTGGAACTCGAAACATGGCCCAGAGTTTACCTGGGAACGAGAGGATGAAATGCGAAAGAAATACCCCAACCTATTTGAGAGCGTGACCGAGACTCACGGCTCGACTTAAATCTCGGGACGAGATTTCACTAACGGGGGGAGAATGTGACACTCCTCCAAATTAGGTATATAATTATACTTAATTACATGCATTTCTTACGCTAATTCCCTGCATTTGTGTTAAACTAAACCTATGATGTGATATGAGTCTAGCGAGCCCTAAACAATAATACTAAAAGTATTACATGATACGTAGTTATTTATAAATTACGTACGAACGTATCGGAACGAAGCCGACAAATAAATAACAAAAGTTTCGTGACACAAAAATAATTAATAATGAAATTATTAATTACGAGTACTTATATATCTATAACGAATAGACAAAAGGGTTTAAATATACGTTTAACATAAAACGTATTATAACACGAACAGAAACAATTCTAAAACGCGCATACGACGTCGAATCATAAAAATACAAATTTTCTCGTTCGTTTGGAAGAAGTTAGAACATTACTTCAAAATATGAAATCCTAAATTTACTGAAAATTGGCGCTCAATTAACTGCGCTCAGTAAAATGTACAAAAATTTACAACTACCAAAAATAATGAAAACCTCATTATTCTGAAAACATATTACGAACCAGGAGAACATCTACAAAACAAAAATATAAAAAGTTTACTTTTATATTGCTAAAATTATACCCGTACTCGAAATTAGTGGGACTAAAGTCCCACCAACCTACAATAATGCAGGAGACAGATTTGTTTTAAAACCATACTCCCTCCCATTTCTCTGTGATCATTCGACATTCACACACACACACTTCACCACCAATTTCTTTCTATCTTTGTTCTTTCTTTCTTTTCTTTGATTTGGAGGAACTCAAACAAGATCAGAAGCAAGTAGCAGTGGAACAACAACCAAATCATCATCTTCATCATCATCGATCATCACCACCTTCACATTTTCTTTGTAAGGAAACCTTCAAACTTTGATTTCCATTTCTTTGATTTCCTTATATAACATGTTTAAACATCACAATCTATGCATATAAACAACAAAAATGGAAAGATTGAAGCTTAAATATTGAAAATGGTTTTTGAACCAAAAACTTGAAATCACAATTTAGATATGTGAAAGTTGTTATAAACTGGTTAAAACATGTTACAAAGTGATTGTATAACGTATTAAGGTGTTTGATCATATTAAAAATCGGTTACATATATAAACTCGTATGTTTTAGAAGTAACAGAGTCGAACTAGCTGCTGTAAACACTCGGAATACGGCGTATTCTTTCGAATACGGCGTATTCCCCATTGTTAATCATAAACGATTTTGAAGAACTAGTCGAATCCGGCGTATTCATTTTAATACGGCGAATTCCCCAGCTGAAACATTGGTGAATACGGCGTATTCCATCGAATACGGCGTATTCCCCATTTATAACTCGAACACTTTTAACAATCCAGATGAATCCGGCGTATTCACGGGAATACGGCGGATTCCCAATTTATGAAACTTCGAATACGGCGTATTCAGTTAAATACGGCGTATTCCCACCCTTGACCCGCACACAAACCTTCGGCTAAAACGATGAACGAGTAAAAGACACGCTTGATCCGACGGATCATCGGTGATCCGGTGGATCCTTTTTAAACTCGAATGAATACGGCGTATTCACCAGAATACGGCGTATTCCCCTATTTTCGAATGAATACGGCGTATTCACCAGAATACGGCGTATTCCCCTGATTTGGCCCGAATCCGGCGTATTCACCAGAATACGGCGTATTCACCCTTTTTGGTCCAGTCACTGACTTTTGCATTGTAATATAATGTACAAACAATTAATGGTACAGAATGCTACGACATGGGACTTAGAACTAGACGGACATATTATTGAGACATGATACTTCGGACAATTACAACGACAACTACATTTATATCTATGGACATCAACAACGACGACAACTAATATATATATCAGAATATATATTCAACTATATAAGCATATATGCTTATACATTTCGGACGATTCGACAAACAAACATAACTTGGGAAAAATATTAATTATTTTCCAACAACAAACATCAACGAAATACACAAACTTAAGAAATTGATAATTTCTTCAAACGAATAAACTATTAACATAAGTAAACAAAGTACTTATAGTTAATACATTGTTGTGTATAGGTTGACTACGTTTGGGTTTCGTTATCTTATCTCGCTAGCATTCACATCCGAGCACTCACAGTGAGTTCACAAACCCCTTTTCAATGTTTTAATGTTTTAAAACTCGGGGTGGAAAACATAGAAATCGTATGTATAACCACATGCGACAACTGCTTTAAATACTGTATGTATTTGCTTGAACTGTTTATGAAGGGGTACTTCATACTTGAACTGTTTGTGAAAGGGTATTTCACACAACTATTTGAACTGTGTTTTATGAAGAGGTACTTCATACTTGAACTGTTTGTGAAAGGGTATTTCACACGACGATTTGAACTGTGTTTTATGAAGGGGTACTTCATACTTGAACTATTTGTGAAAGGGTATTTCACACAACTATTTGAACTATGTTTTATGAAATGTTTTTCATAACTATTTTGGGAATTTAGGCAACGAATCTTGGTACGGATCTAGGCTGAACGATGTAGTGCATAAAAGACCTTATGGCTACAGACTATAACCATTAGCTAGGTGACTCTAGCCACTGAGTATACGGATAGTACTATCGCCGTGACGACCCTCCTACGGATTTGGGAGCGTATACTTAAATGTCCTACTTGGCACAACAACAACAGATTAGGGTCGTGGTTTGGTTATAGGGTTAGATCGGGTTACCTTACTTGACAGGTTTAGCTCACCTTTCAAGGGATCACCGTCTAAATATTCCCACTAAACTAATGATTAGGAAAGGATTTCCTACGTACACTGATTTGGAAATGTTAATCTTTATTACAGTTAACTTGTGTTTTCTACTGATAACTGATTTGGGAAATGTTATTTGTTAATAACTTGTGTTTCCTACTACAACTACAACTGATTTGGGAAATGTTAATTGTTAATAACTTGTGTTTCCTACTTGACAAACAACACTTATTTGGAAATGTTATTCTTAAATGATTAACTTGTGTTTCCTACATAACAAACAAACTTGTGAATTCACTCAACAATTTTGTTGACGTTTTACTCTATGTTTTCAGGGAATTAGCAGCGTAAGTAAGATCTGCATGCATTATCAGGACGGACTACCCTGGACTTGTTAGGATGCCACTACTTTTGGGACACTTGGATTTCCTCTGTATAACTGCAATTATTGCAGTCATACCTATGAAATCTACTTTTGATATTATGTATTTTATGAAATACTGATTTCAACCACTACTATTACTGTTACTACTTTTCAAGTGGTAATCTTTTGTAAAACTTTAACTAATGGCATCTTAATCTATTTCGTTCTGCGATAATCATATGCTCTGAGTATGTATGTAACTGTTGGTTGTTATTACTGCTCGCAGCCCCGCCACGTCACTAAGCTTCCGCAAACCACTCTACGTAATTGTAATTACCGTTTGGCGGGGTGTGACAGTTAGGAGGGCCGATGCCGAAGACGTTGGAGCTTTAAGAAAGGTTTCAAGGCAAGAATATCTCAAGAAAAGAGAGCCGAAGATATTAGAGGATATTAGGGATGATATAGAAGATGAACAATATCTATTTACGGGAGTCAAACTAAGTGAAGCTGAAGAGCGCGAGATGAGATATAAGAAACAAATATATGATCTGGTGAAGAAGCGGTCTCAAGAGGATGATAATGTTAACGAGTATCGGATGCCTGATGCTTATGATGGTGTAAATCGAAAGAAAAGATTTGATGTGGCTATGGGGCGCTCAAAAGATGGAGATAAGAAGAACCTGTACACTGAACAAGAATCATGGGAGGATTATAAGATTGCAAAAGGAACACTGAAATACGGGTCAAAGAACAAAAAGCAGTCTGACGACTACAATTTTGTTTTTGAGGATCAGATTGAGTTCATACAGACACAAGTCATGGGTGGTGAGAATTTTGATGATGAAGTAGATCAGGAGGAACAAGAAAAAACTATCGCGAAAACAGAACATGAAAAGATTTTAGCAGACAGAAAAACTTTACCTGTATATCCGTATCGGGAGTCTTTGCTCAAAGCTGTGGAAGATCACCAGGTTCTTATCATTGTTGGCGAGACTGGATCTGGAAAGACCACTCAAATACCCCAATATCTTCATGAGGCGGGATACACAAAACGTGGAAAGATAGGGTGTACGCAACCTAGACGAGTTGCTGCAATGAGTGTGGCTGCTAGAGTTGCTCAAGAAGTGGGTGTTAAACTTGTTGGGTAATCTTGATGGGTTAATGGAGCGGGTCACTGTTTGGTAGCTTGTGGATCGTGGGTCTGATATGTCCGTTTGTTTTAATTAGTATTAGTAGTTTATTAATAAAGTAGAATGGGTAGTTTGACCGAGTGCATGAGCACGTTGGGAATTAGTTAAGAGATTTGGTCATATTGTGTACCTATTCTTTAGGGTGAACGTGGGTTTACTAGTTCATGCATGTACCCACATTTAAGTATTAAAAGGCTATATATATGCCTCTTGTTAAATGAAAGCAGTAGCACGTATTTTTCATAGCAAGTGTTGTGTGTGTTTCTTTTGCAAACTTTCTCTTGTTCATTATATTTGTGAGTTTTCAAAGGGCCTGAACCGACATTTGGTATCAAAGCAGGTTAGAAGATCGGAGGTAGCCTCCACCGGTGTATGTCGGTCGGTGGAGGGCAGACGTGAAAGGAGACCGTAGAGAGAAAGAAGAATGAAGACCGGCTGCTACAGCAGAAAGACCGCCAGAGTGTCACCGAAAAAATAAGTACCAGCGTGAAGAAGGAAGAACGGGGAGAAAATTGACCAAAACTCGCCGACGACAGAAAGAAGAAGACCGTGACCGCCGGTGGAAAGAGAATTCCGGTGGGAGAAGAGAAGACCGTGACCGCTGCCGGAAAGTAAATTTCGGTGGGAAAGAAAGAAGACCGAAAAACCGACGCCTGTGAGACCGAAATAGTCAGGCGTAGACCGATGCTAGCAAGAGAAGACCGTGAGACCGAGAAAACTCCGACGTGAGACCGAAGACCGAAAAGACCGACGCTAGGAAGAGAAGAAAGATAGACCGTGAGACCGTGACCGAAGAAGACAACTGTAAACGGGTTGTCTAGACCGAAGAAGTATATAAGAAGACCGAACCGTTGAGAACATGGAAGAGACGGGTCAAGATCATCAAGATTACGGGGGTGAATGTTGGGTAATCTTGATGGGTTAATGGAGCGGGTCACTGTTTGGTAGCTTGTGGATCGTGGGTCTGATATGTCCGTTTGTTTTAATTAGTATTAGTAGTTTATTAATAAAGTAGAATGGGTAGTTTGACCGAGTGCATGAGCACGTTGGGAATTAGTTAAGAGATTTGGTCATATTGTGTACCTATTCTTTAGGGTGAACGTGGGTTTACTAGTTCATGCATGTACCCACATTTAAGTATTAAAAGGCTATATATATGCCTCTTGTTAAATGAAAGCAGTAGCACGTATTTTTCATAGCAAGTGTTGTGTGTGTTTCTTTTGCAAACTTTCTCTTGTTCATTATATTTGTGAGTTTTCAAAGGGCCTGAACCGACAAAACTTGGTCATGAGGTGGGCTATTCGATACGTTTTGAAGACTGTACTTCTGAGAAGACAGTGCTTAAATATATGTCTGATGGTATGTTACTCCGAGAGTTTCTTGCTGAGCCTGATCTTGCAAGTTATAGCGTGGTGATGGTGGACGAGGCTCATGAGAGGACGTTATCAACCGATGTTTTGTTTGGCCTAGTAAAGGACATTGCTCGATTTCGTCCCGATCTCAAGTTACTTATATCAAGTGCCACACTTGATGCTGAGAAGTTCAGCAATTATTTTGATTTTGCTCCAATCTTTAAAATTCCAGGAAGGCGATTTCCTGTAGAAGTAAATTACACTAAAGCACCTGAGGCTGATTATTTGGATGCTGCAATTGTCACAGCTCTGCAGATTCATGTTACCCAACCATCTGGAGATGGTGACATATTGGTATTCCTCACCGGCCAAGAGGAAATTGAAACAGCCGAGGATATCCTTAAACAGCGAACGCGGGGATTAGGAAATAAAATAGCAGAATTGATAATATGCCCCATTTATGCAAATCTTCCAAATGAGCTCCAGGCAAAAATATTTGAGCCCACTCCTGAAGGGGCCCGCAAGGTGGTACTTGCCACTAACATTGCAGAAACGTCATTGACGATTGATGGAATAATGTATGTGATTGATCCGGGATTTGTTAAGATGAAATCATATAACCCTCGTAAAGGGATGGAATCATTACTCATCACTCCTATCTCTAAAGCATCTGCAAATCAACGGGCTGGTCGATCTGGACGAACTGGTCCAGGTAAGTGTTTTAGATTGTACACCAATTACAGCTATTTCAACGAATTAAATGATAATACCGTCCCAGAGATTCAACGAACCAACCTTGCGAATGCCGTGCTAAGTTTAAAAAGTCTTGGGGTCCGTGACTTGGTGAATTTTGATTTTATGGATCCACCGCCAACTGAAGCAGTACTCAAAGCTCTGGAACTACTGTTTGCATTAGGTGCGCTTAATAAACATGGTGAATTGACGCCACTGGGTAGAAAGATGGCTGTGTTCCCACTTGATCCAATGTTGTCCAAGATGATAGTTGCATCTGACAAGTATAAGTGCTCAGAAGAAATTATTTCAATTGCTTCTATGCTCTCCACCGAAAGTGCCATCTTCTATCGCCCAAAAGACAAACAATTCCATGCAGACAATGCTCGCTTGAATTTCTATATGGGTAACGTTGGGGATCACATAGCGCTACTTAAGGTTTACAACTCATGGAAGGAAACAAACTATTCTACTCAGTGGTGCTATGAGAACTACATTCAGGTAAGGAGTATGAAGCGTGCCCGAGACATACGAGATCAATTGGAGAGGCTATTGGAAAGTGTTGAAATTGAATTAACATCAAACCCGGAGGATTTGGAAGCGATTAAGAAAACCATAACAGCAGGATACTTTCTGCACTCAGCAAAGTTGCAAAACAATGGATCCTATAGAAAAGCAAAACTTCCTCAGACTATCTATATTCATCCAACTTCTGGTTTAGCTCAAGAATTTCCTAAGTGGGTGGTTTACCACGAGTTAGTCCTGACAAATAAAGAGTTTATACGACAAGTCAGCGAGATAAAACCTGAGTGGCTCGTGGAAATTGCACCTCATTATTATGAGTTAAAGGACATCGAAGATCAAGCATCAAAGAAAATGCCCCGCGGAGAAGGCCGTGCATCCAGAAATTGATTTTCATTCACAAAGATAAAGAGACTTGAGAATTTCATGCTTACAGTTTATACAATTTTGTAAAGCAGGTTGTGCAGAACATAGTTGTTGCTGTTATTCATCTGTACACCTGAATTCATTTGTTAAGGTGGTGCAGAAATTGCAATTAGATAATGTAGTAAAGAACTTTGAAACATGTCAATTCTTGACCAAGAAGTTAATATATGTGTATCATGAATTAAAAGGCTATACATGCTATCCTTCTGCTGTATATTTGCCTTTTGTAAGTAACTACTAATGAATCTAAATTTTATCTCAGTTGTACTTTTCTTTCTTATGATTTCTTTTTGCCTCTGCTTTTCCCTTTTGGGTTGGTTCTGCAAAATGTTGCCAAAAGAAGTATTGTCTCTATTATACCTTCATGAAATAAATTCTTAATTATTTAAATTTGTTACAAATAAATTTAAACAGATTACAAGACAAATGAGAGGTTGTCTAATATCTTAAGACTGATATGAAGTAGGTTTCTGACATTTGAATGCAACACATGTTGAAACTACATTATATATAGTTCCACATACATACTGAAAAACAATCAAGTTCTACTTTATGTTTTGTAAACTATCTGATTCTGATTAAATCTAATTTAAGTATAACATGACTCCCAAACATCCCCAGCTATATGATAAAACAATTACAAAGAAACCAACTATATATACTCAAGTTTACAAAAAGATAAGAGAGTTTTTATTAGCATCACTGCATTTCTTCGTGAACCTGCAACCTTATACAACCGTAAGTTTCTAAACTAGCTCACAAGCCCTTTCTCATTTAAATTGGCAGCAGCTGCAACTGAAGCAGCCACTCCAGCAGGATGAGCCATCAAATTCGGGTTATTCCGCCTCTCCGCACTAAACACACCCTCTGCATCTTCTCTTGTAGCCACTTTATCTGCTGGGAGTTTCACTGTTGCATCTGTAAGAACTTCACTAAGAGTGACTTTATCTTGTTCTCGTGTAGATGTGTTCAATGTAGCAGCTGATTGAGCTTGTGCAGCAAGTCCTCCTGGGATCGTTACATTGCTGCCTGTAGCCCTGACCTCTGCCGCTTGTATTGCGGCAGCATCGCTCTGCTCCAATGGCTTGTTTCCGGCTGTCCTTGCAGTAGCTTCGAGTGCTTCTCCTATTGTTATAGCACTCTGTTGGTGCACATCTCCAACACCTCCGGCTTGTTGAAGTACGGGTGTTGCCTCCACATAACGCCCTACCACCTGCCCAAGAAATCAGCTTATACATTATTGAATAGACATATAGATATCAGCTTATACGTTAGATAACTAGTAATGTAGTTATACTTATGTATGCTTTCGTCATGTACATCTGTACTTACTCTGTTAATTTTGATGTTTGATCAATTGTGGTATACTTTTCTTATTCACTAATGCATATTAAAAACAATGTTCAGAAGTCCAGAAACAACAAATAGTACCTATATCACTGAAACTTTGATATAGTCTAGTCCATATGGCCCACATGTCCGTCCTTAAAGCTGAAGGCCAATACAAATAGTCCATGCATTCTAAACACATTGGTAAAATCCATACAATTGAGATACGCAACTCAGATTCAAACACATAACTCAGATTCAAACACATAATATTATAGACTATAGTAGTAATAGAATTGGGAACATGCTCACTAATTTTCAGAGAAAACAGTTGGTTTCGACTGGGTTGATGGCATTTCAGTACACCTTCCCAGCTTCCGGTTTCTCGGTGGGACCAGCCGTTGGGACGGGTTGACCATTAAGCAATAGGTTGGCGATTTAAGTCTCGAGGGATACATTATTGTGTGTATGAACATGAGGTAGGACGTATAACAGTTTATTTTAAAAATGCAATAATAAACTAAAATGAATTCAAGGGGATCTCAATCAATCAAATCAAACTTATGTTTTGTTTTCACCTTAATTTGGTGATTAAAAGGAAAAAGACTCGCATTTTAACCGAATATACCCTTTTGACCAGCGAATAGTCCATCCGTAAGCTGTGACTTGTCAATGATTCAATTGATAAAGGTAATTACTTCTGATACGTTCAGATTATATTTTGACCCATCCACAAAAAGTGATGATTTTATTTCAAAGAGGTGCGAGATTTGCATAGACAAATGTATGTTCATACATGCTACGAATTGGGGTTCAATCCGAATTAATTGGATTCTCCAAATCACTTTCCAAATTGTTGATCGTTCAACAAATTCGACTCGAAATTATATTACTACTGGTGCTAGTTATATCAATTTTTTAAGCTTCCAACAGAATATTCTATACAAATTAATTAAATTCGTGTATATCGATTTTACCAAATATGATTAACAGCTCACATACAAATTTTTATAGTTAGTTGGAATCTTTATCTGTTCATTTCAACATTAAAAGAGACATTTCCTTCAATCACCCAAAAAACACTAAAAAGTCTATTAAAAACCACATATATTAAACCAAATATACATATATATATATATATGCTGATAATAATAACGATTATATACTCAATTAAGGGAAACATAGTAGAGAGACCTGGCCATGAATGGTTTGGGTGACAACACGTGCACCAGGAAGATCAGTAGCTGTAACACTAACCCCTTCACCAGTAGTAGTACTCAACTCCTCATGGTTGACCAACCCAGCTCGTTCATTTGCAGTAGCAGCAGCTTGCATGGCTGCAGCCGTACCACCTTTTTGGGTTTGTCCAAACACCGTAGTCTCAGCCGCTTGCATCATGGCGGCGTCTTGTGGAGCCACTGGTTTATGAGCTAACTCACCCGAAACAACCGGAAACACGTCACCATATTCGATAGCCTGATGTTGTTGTTCTCGACTCATTTTTTGATAACGTACTATCAGTTTAATTTGTGTCGGTGTTGGTTGTTGTCATGGTCACTTAAATATGTTGGTGTGAGGATTTAGATTAGGTACACGTGTAAGGTGGATTGGGAGATTCGATATTAACTAGGAGACACGTGGAGAGTGAAGAAGAAATAAAAAGGTAAACGTGGCAGGATTCATATATAGTTGATTGGATTAATTCATTGATTTAAAATTAAAATATATATGTGGTGAAGAGCGAAGAGAGAAGACCCAAGTGGTTTGTTTTTAGCACAGGTGGCTTATTCTTTCCTTCAATATCGGAAGTAGCGTAGAGAATTTAATGTGAGGATGGTTGGTTTGTTACGTAATTTGAATTGTCATCATATCATAGTCTTCGTTACTTCAATGTCACAGACAGAAATCGCTACAAAGGTAATGGGGTGGGTGGCTAGGGTTTAAGTATGCTTGTCAATTGGGTCAGGTGGGGTAGGATTAGGTTTGAGTCTGGTCAAAATGAATCATATACCATTCTATAAGGATCAAATCCAGCTCGGGTCAAACCCCATTTTTCCCCTGAAATTTCTTAAACACCGTACAAATGTCCACAGAACCACAATTTCATTGATAATTCGTATATAAATTTTCCGGTATGCCTTCGAACATTATTTTTATTCAAAGTTATCTGTTGAGTCACTGGTCGCTGACCATGATGAAATCACTGGTCGCTGACAACTCAACTGTTCACTACTCAATGAAGAAATGGATTGTATCGAAGCTGCTGTTGCTGATAATGAGTTTCGTTGATCATCATTCTTTCTGTTAGATATTCTGAGGAAGATTTAAAGCTCAACTTGGTGTGTCGCTGATCAACGACAGCGAGAGCCTTACTTCTTCAAATCAATAAAGACAAAAGTCACTGCCAGAATAACAGCTAGTCACTGAAGATCTTCTGTTCAATTCATTCTACAAGAGCATGTTAGCTCGCAGTGAGTGAGGAGGATTGCTGCATCTTCAGTGACTATTCAATAAAGCCTCTCAATCATCTAGTACTAAAAAGTACTGTACTTATCTATACATCAGCAAGAATGTTCCAGTTCGAAGTATGTCCGAAAGATTACGTGGCAGCAAGTGATTGGTTTTAAGGTAACGAGATATTTGCGGTAACAGAATTGGGGCCCGCAGAATGTCGGTTTATCAGAGATCAGGACCAATCAAGCAGCGACACGTGTCCTTCCAAGATCCTATTTTGTAGGCGATATTTTAGGAACTCTTGTAGTATAAATAGTCCAGTGTTTTGTACTGTAGAGGCTAGTCGATATATGCACCGTTCTTCTGTTTGTCAGAGAACTAGTTTGTCTAGGTGTGTATTAAGACTCAGCGAGGTTAACTATCAGCGTGTATGTCCACTGTAGTTAATACTCTTCATTGTAATAATTTAGCTAAGTGTTTGAATTGGATTAACTTTGGTTAATCCATTCCGCATTCAACACTTCGTGAATTTAATCAATACAATTCACTTTCAGCTACTATTACTTGTCGTTCTTTGATACTGTTATATCTTTAATCTGTTATTCCAATACCGTCATACTCTGTTATAGATAATCAATTTAAAACAAGCTGAAACACTTGGTAAAATCTGAGATTGTTTTTAAATTGTATTCAACCCCCCTTCTACAATTAAACTTTACACTTTGTGATTCCAAATCACTAACTAATAGTGATTACGGGACTCTCAATTGGTATCAGAGCAGAGTTGGTTTAAATTTATTTTACAAGATCTGCTATGGAATCAGTAAAGTACAGCTGTGTTGACTCTGATTATCAAAAGGGAAATGGTTCCACAACCAAACCTCCAGCTTTTGATCCTTCAAGGATTGAAACTTGGATGTCCCGGATGATGATGTTTTTGGACTTAGTTGATGACCGTCTTTGTAATATCATAACCAATGGTCCACATATCCTAACTACTATTGTTCCTGCTGTAATTGCAACAGCTACTACTCCAGCTATACCAGAAATGGTTTTACCTAAAAGAGAGGAACAATGGACTGATGAGGATAGGCGATTGGTTAGACTTGATAAACAAGCTAAAATTTTCATAGGCATGGCACTTCCAGATGAAGTGTTCGAATCAATCAGGCTTTGTAGAACTGCTAAAGATATGTGGGATACCCTTAGGAATATATATATATTGGAACTCCTGATATTATTCGCTGCAGGGAAGTCAATCTCACTCGCCAGTATGAGCTGTTCGCAATGGAACCAAATGAATCTCTGTCTTCCATTTACACCAGATACCAGTCACTGATGAACAAAATGGAGAAGGCTGGTATAGGCAAGGAACAGAGATTTGTTGTTGAAATGTTTCTTGAGTTGCTGCCAAGAAAAATCTGGGGAACCATTGCAACATGTACCAGACAGAGAAATGATTATTCAATTCTGAATTTAACTCAGGTGTATGGTATTTTGCTCAATTGGGAGCAGTCTGAAAAGCAAGCTGATCAGAGTGAGCATATTCGTGCCACTCTTGGAAGTCAGAAGATATCCAATGCCAAGAAAAGTTCGAAGTCACTGATAGCTGAAGAGGAAGATGGTCTTAATGAAGAAGAGTCAGAATATGAGTATGATGAAGGATTGGAGAAGCTTGAAAAGGATATGGCCATGATGGTTGCTAATTTCAGAAGGAACACCAGATCAAGAAGATTCGCTGGTGCTCCATCATCTGATAAATTTCAATCTAAAGGTGAATGCTACAAGTGTGGTAGAATTGGTCATTTTGCAGCTGAATGCAGATCAAAATCAGTGAATCAAGTTCCTGAACCCATGCCAAATGTCAGAAACGATAAGTACAACAAGTACAAGGCAAAATATAAGAAGCTGAAAGAATTGTCAAAATCTGGAAAGAAAAAGAGAAAAGGATTTGTTGCTGAAGAAAGTTCACTCAGCGACTCTGATTCATCCTCTTCATCTGATAATGAAGAAGCAATGCTTTGCCTAGACAAAGATTATTGTCTAATGGCTAATGATGCTGAATTCCATGAAAACATCAAGGAAGTAGCTCAGAAATGTTCAGCATCAGGATGGGACTCTGACAGCATCTACAAAAGCATTCTTAGAGAAACCATCTTGTAACATCCTCTCCGATAGCCTGGTATTTTCTATTTATAATTTCGTATTTAATTGTTTTAAATAATTTTTGCGATATAATTGTTTAATTGTGAAAGTTGGTGAAATAGGTCTTAGGACTTATTGTGGATAATGAAATGTTGCTTGAATTAAATTATTAATGTTGACGGAACAATAAAATAAATTCCTCGCATTTAGTAATTAAGTGTCAGACAACAGATTTAGAGCGGGTATAAAATACCCACATGATGAGGTCGGTTAAATAAGGGGCCGATCCCTTTTTGGGATCACTTTACCAATTTCCATTTCATTTCATCTTTCCCTTTTGAAACAAAACCATAAACCCTAACTTAAAACTTTGGATTAAATCATCAAATGGAATTGTGATCTTCTACTTGTTTCATCATCACCATCACCTAGCTCTTCCTATCTTGATCTTCCATTAATTGTAAGTGAGTTATTTACTTTTAAACTCAAATGTTAGAATTGATGAGAATTGATGAATTGATGTGGATATAGGTGTTATTTGGTGATTATATGCGATAGATGATACTAAGTGATGATTCTTAACTAGTTATAGGCATCGAATTCATGTTTATGAGCTTTGATTGAAAATAGTTGAAAAACCTAATTGAATTCATAATGTTTGGTGTAATCTTGAATTTGTAGAAGTTATGGAAGTTGGTATATGTTAGATAAGTATTGTATGAAGTTGTTACAATCTTAGATATCGAGTTTTCTGCGGATTAGGCTCAAGAGTTGAAATTTGGAAGTTTTGGTTCGTGTATACTTCAAATCTGCTGCTGCTGCTGCAAATTATGAACAACCCGGCGGGTCTTGACCCTTAGCCGGCGGCTAAACGGCCTAGCCGGCGGTCAGAGGACCCAAGCCGGTGGGTTTCATATGCTTCAAAACGCGATTTAGTTCTGTTGATGGAAAAATTAATATACCCGGCGGGTGACACATGGTAGCCGGCGGCTACTAGACTTAGCCGGCGGCTAAGTGAGCCAAGCCGGCGGCTTCAGACTGTTTCCAGGGCATTTTCGTTTTTAGTTTTTAACAACCTTTCAAGTGTTAGTACATGTAATTATTTGATGTGTTATGATTATGTGTATGATTAGTAGTCGTTAATATAAGTGTTTAGAATAATGAACTCCAAATGTGTCGAACTTTGTATAAGTTATATTTGGACGTTAACGATTACTAACTTCTATTTGATGTTGAATCTCAGATCCTTTGAAAGACAAAGTTGCCCCGAGAATCTGAGTTTGTGAAGACGAAGGTATTGGTGAGTGGATTCGAAACTCACCGTTTGGCTTAGTTGTAATCATTTGATTACAACGGGTAAACGTAGACTTGATTATTGAGTTGATTAGTTGCTATTGTTGGTTATATGCATTTATGGCTTTGTGTGGCCTTCGGGCATTGTTGTTAATGAGGTCAACTAGTTGATGAACTGTTGGTTGGGCTAGTGGGTTGTTGTGTGACTGGTACAGGGATGTACTTCATTTGTTGTGTGTGCTGAACTATACCTAAGTATGATAACCACTAGCTATCGGTCTCGTCCGTTATGGCCATACGGATATGTTTGGATAAGTGATCTTGGGGAGCCGCCCGGGTACTAAGGTTATCCCCGGATCCGCCGATCCTCATTGAGTTGTTGTTGATTGTTGTGTTTGCGAATATTTGTTGTAGTTAATTGGTTTAGCTAAGTTGAATGTTGCGTGTTGGATTTACTCACTTAGCTATGTGCTAATCCCTCGTTGTTACTTCCTGCAGACTTTTGGTTTTGTGCATGCGGGTGGGTAGCAGGAAGGTCAAACCTTGGAAGAATGGAATGTTTGATATTCAAGCTACTCTGATTATTTTTGTAACAACTCAGTTTAGTTCATATAATACCCCGTCATGCTAGTCTTTTGAACAAGTTTTAAATCGTAGTAACTTAACCATCTAAACTGTTTTGGTACTTTGGAAGAATATGTAATGAAGTAATGTGTTTTAATTACCTGCGCTTCCGTATTATCTTTAATATTATTATTAATGAACGAGGGGTGTTATACATCTGGTATTTGGACAGCGGATGTTCCAGGCATATGACAGGATGTAAGTCACTGCTCAGTGATTATCAGGATGAAAAAGGTCCTGATGTAGTTTTTGGTGATAACAAAGTTGGGAAAACCAAAGGGTATGGTGTCTTAACCAATGGTAATGTAATGTTCAAGCGAGTAGCATATGTAGAAGGTCTGAAGCACAATTTATTAAGCATCAGTCAGTTTTGTGATTCCAAGAACAAGGTACTTTTTGATCATGAAACTGGTGTTGTTTACAACAAAAAGGGAAGTGCTGTTCTTGCTGCGAACAGGAAAGGGAACACTTATGTGGTCAATATGGATTCAGCACAATCAGGAACATGTTTTTACTCCAGAACCGTTTCAGAAGAAAAATGGTTATGGCATAAGCGACTTTCTCATCTGAACTTCAAAGCAATTAACAAACTGAGCAAGAATGGTTTAGTCACTGGACTACCAAAGATGTCTTATGACAAAGACAAGCTTTGTTCAGCATGTGAAAAGGGAAAGCATCACAGCTCGTCCTTCAAAAGTAAACAGACTTCATCAGTAACAGAATGTTTTTACTTGCTACATATGGATCTGTTTGGACCAGTGAGTACATCAAGTCTTGGAGGAAAAAGGTACTGTTTGGTGATAGTAGATGAATACTCCAGATACACTTGGGTATTTTTTCTCAAAGCCAAAAGTGAAGCTGCCAGCGAGATCATATCCTTTGTCAGGAAAATAGAAAATCTAAATGATGTCACGGTAAAACATCTGAGAAGTGATAATGGTACTAAATTTCGAAACTTTGACCTTGAAAATTTTTGTGATTCAAAAGGTATTTCTAAAAAATTTTCAGCACCAAGAACACCCCAACAAAATGGGGGTGGCAGAAAGGAGAAATAGAACCTTGATTGAATCTGCAAGGTCAATGCTCATTGATGCTGGTCTTAAGACCTATTTCTGGGCTGAAGCAGTGAATACTGCCTGCTACACTCAAAATAGGTCACTGATTGTCAAAAGGCACAGTAAGACAGCATATGAGCTATTAAGGGGGAGAAAACCTGATATAAGTTTTCTTCATGTCTTTGGTAGTACCTGCTACATTCTAAACAAAAGAGATCACTTAGGAAAGTTTGATCCCAAAGCTGATGAAGGAATATTTGTTGGTTACTCAATCATCTCTAAAGCTTTCAGAATTTATAATAAACGAAGAGAATGTATTGAGGAATCAATAGATGTTACTTTTGATGAATCATATGATGAGTCACTCACTGATCCAAAAGAATATGAAAATCTTGTTTTTAACAAAATGGATGGTGACTTATCAAATGAAATCAAATCAAATGATAAGAAATATAAAAATTTCTCATCTGATTCTGAAGGTGAAGATAATGTTCCTGAAATCAATTCCAGTTCTACTTTAGCTGAGAATAATTCAGGAACATCATCTTTACCTACAGATGTCCCATCATCATCAACTCAATGTCCAAACCAAAACTCGCATAACAACAATACTCATGCTACAAATGTTGATTTGCCTTCTGAACCCTCACAAAGTAATCAAGTTACTGCTGAACCTCAGCGAATGACTAAGTGGACAAAACATATTGATAATCAATTGATTATTGGTAACCCACAATCCAGGGTTCAGACAAGATCAGCAACTGCTAACTTTTGTTTGTTCGTAAGTTTTGTGTCTCTAATAGAACCAAAGAAGGTTGATGAAGCACTTACTGATCATCACTGGATAGCTGCTATGCAAGAAGAGCTATCTCAGTTTGAAAGAAATAAAGTTTGGAAGCTTGTACCACATCCCACTGGTAAATCAGTGATTGGAACACGATGGGTGTTCAGAAATAAAATGGATGCTGATGGTGTGGTTACAAGAAACAAAGCTAGACTAGTTGCACAAGGTTACTGTCAGCAAGAAGGCATCGATTATGACGAAACCTTTGCACCAGTAGCTAGGCTTGAAGCAATCAGGCTATTTCTTGCTTATGCAGCTCACAAAAAGTTTAAAGTATATCAAATGGATGTGAAAAGTGCCTTTCTGAATGGCAAGCTGCAGGAAGAAGTGTATGTCAAGCAACCACCTGGATTCATTGATCCAAAACATCCGGGTTATGTTTACAAACTTGATAAAGCCCTATATGGACTAAAACAAGCTCCCAGAGCGTGGTATGATACTCTCTATGTCTACCTGATAAAATGTGGCTACGTCAGAGGCAAAATTGACAGCACATTATTTATCAAAAGAGATAAGAGAGATGTCATATTAGTCCAGATCTATGTTGATGATATCATTTTCGGGTCTACTAACAGTGACATGTGCAAGGAATTTTCTGATCTCATGACCAAAAGTTATGAGATGAGCATGATGGGTGAATTAACATTTTTCCTTGGTTTGCAAATAAAACAAACCAAAACTGGAATTTTCATTAGTCAAGGAAAATATGTTAAAGATCTGTTAAAGAAATTTGAATTTGCTAATTGCTCAACCCTTGCTACACCCATGTCACCTGCAGTAAAGCTACATGCTGATCCTGATGGTAAATCTGTAAACATTACTGCTTACAGAGGAATGATCGGGTCGCTGCTGTATCTAACTGCTAGTAGACCAGACATTATGTTTGCTACATGTCTCTGTGCTAGGTATCAAGCTGATCCTAAGGAATCACATTTGCTCGCTGTCAAAAGGATATTCAGATATCTGAAGGGTACTCCTAATCTTGGTCTCTGGTACCCATCTGGTTCAGACTTCTCCCTGAAAGGATACTATGATTCTGATCATGCTGGATGCAAACTGGATAGAAAAAGTACATCTGGTAGCTGTCAATTTCTTGGAGAAAAGCTAGTAAGCTGGTCCAGCAAGAAACAAAACTCAGTCTCAACTTCAACTGCTGAAGCTGAATATGTTGCTGCAAGTGCCTGTACTGCTCAAATTCTCTGGATGAGAAATCAGCTTGCTGACTATGGCTTTGACTTCAATGAAATACCAATCTACTGTGGTAGTCAAAACGCTATAGCCATTGCCAATAATCCAGTAATGCACTCAAGGACAAAGCACATTGATGTCCGATATCATTTCATCAGGGACCATGTGATGAAAGGTGATATTGAATTGCATTTTATTCCAACTGATTACCAACTCGCTGATTTATTTACAAAACCTTTAGATGAGAAAAGATTTAATTTTCTTATCAGCGAGCTTGGCATGTTAAACTTAAATGACTAGCTCAGCTATCAAGCTCAGTTAGTTATTTTTGTTTAATTTTTTTTTTAATTATCTGTTATGTCTCTATATGACCTATATTGTTATTATCCTATATTTTGTTTTGCTGATCGTGTTAGTATTTTAAGTTGTAACTAGATCAGTGAAAGATAAATATAGTAAAATATTACATAGTTCATATCAGACATAATCTATACACATAAAAAAAAAAAATTTTTTTTTTTTCATATTTACCAGTGATCAAATCTCTCTGACTTAGTTAGTATTCTAAGTTGTGACCAAATCAGTGAGATAACATCTCAGGCAAATTGAAAATTATGATTAATTTTTTTTTTGAATATAATTTTTTTTATTCAGGGTCTCCCTGATTCTTTCATCATTATTTGAAGGGATGTGTCACAAAATTGCACCTCTGACACTATTTCTTCCTTACGTCACATATACTTTTCCGGCGCACCTCTCAAATCACCATTAATACCACCAAGCTCCACAATCATCACCCCTATTCCATTTAAACATCATAAATTATCACCCCTATGCCACCCCTACTTATCACCACCATCAACCACGTTTTCCCAATCTTAACCACATGATTAATCAAGAGTTTCTATAAATCAAACAAAATGATTTCATTTTTCAAATCAAAACAAACTCTTGATTTTCATGATCCTTTTTCAAATACCCAAACCAATAAAAGTCTTTCCGATTTCTGTAACGGCAAATTCAAACGTTTTAAAATCTTCATACATCACTGGAAATCTTCTACTTCTTTCAGTTGATAAGGAATTTTGTCATTACAGCATTCAAAATCACTTTCATCACCATAAAATCTCTTTTTCATAAAAACAGAGTATGAAATTAATCTCATCACTTGATATATCAGGGTAAATTTCTCTTTTAAAATCAACCTGGTCTATAATCGCCCTGTTTTTACTTGGTCTAGTGATGCCATTTTTATCTACTCTGCTGGGATTACAAGGTTTTCTTGTAATCCAGTATGAAACTGCTGTACACCCATTTGATCCCCCCCCCCCCCCCCATCGATCACGTCACTGCTCACACCCCCAGTGACCAAAGCTGATCATCCTCCATCCAAGAAAAACTCAAACTCTTCTACCAAAAGTTTGAAAATAAAGGCCCTGTTTCTAACAAATCAAGGGATCAAGAGTGAAATAGTCACTGAATGTTCAGTCTCTATGGGCACTCTTGCTAAAACCAAAACTTACTTATCGAGTCAACCCATGAACCACTCATCATCCTCACAAAAGGATGTTGATTCATTCAAAGGGCAAGTGACATCAGTGGGTGATAACACACTCATATCTGGTGTCACATCACTGGCTACAGACCCGGGCCAACTCTCTTCTATCACCACACCAGCTGTCAATGTCGCTCTCCAGTCACAGAGAGTGATACAGGCTGCACTTTCTGTTTTTAAAGATCCATCAGTTAAAACACAAGCTGATGATGAGAAAACCAAAACTGATTCACAACATGATCACATAGTTACTATCGCATTTTCTGATATCATCAAGGGGGAGAGATATCTACATGAAGAAATTGCTGATGCTTACAGAAAAATGTTAATCTACTTTCTGATATCATCAAGGGGGAGAAAACGTGCAAATGAATGCAAAAACCAATGGTGCTCATATGAAGAATTGTTGCTGATTGGAAATCATCTATTTGGATCCTATCGCAGGAACAACATATCTACAACTCATGTGGAAAAGTTGCTGACACTATTATAACCATATAGAAAAGTTGCTGACGCTATATGGAAAAATTGTTGACGCTATGAAAGTTGCTGATACATGGGAATCATCTTTGTGGCTTCTATCTCAAAAAATACATATTCCCTGTATTGGAGTTGCAATTTTCTTGGCAATTTTTATTCCATATCAGCTTAGCAATGAATCCTATCCATCAACTGCAGCTCAGATGTGTCTCATTGATTTTCAATCGGTTAAAGCTGCATGAGAAGGATATTTGCATATAAAATTTCCTTCACAGGTGTCTTCTCTCTGATGACAAGCGCACTGTGATGATATATATTATCACTGATGAGATTGTGTTCACTAACGCCATCTCTATATCTTTCCCTGATAAAACTTTGAATCATATGCCAAGAAGGACGAATTTCAGGCCTGATTTCACTCTGGTTGAAGGTCTTCCCGTTCACAAAATAACTTCTATCAAAGGAATGTGAGTCAAAGCTGAAGATATCAAAAGTTGCTGAATCTCTTGATCGCTGAAGAAGATTGACTTATCTAAATCAGATTAAAGTATTGTAACTAAAAATGATCATGTACTTTATATTTTTAGTTTTAATAATATTTGAACTTTAGAGCAAAACTCAGATCATATCAAAAGAATCCAAAAAGAAAAATGAATGGATCACAAGTATAAAGTCACTGAATGTTTAAAATCTTAAACGCTGACTATAAACTTTCACAGCAACAAGTTTGTCTAGGGAGCTTCAATCACAATCATTTAGGGGGAGATTGTTGAGTCACTAGTCGCTGACCATGATGAAATCACTGGTCGCTGACAACTCAACTGTTCACTACTCAATGAAGAAATGGATTGTATCGAAGCTGCTGTTGCTGATAATGAGTTTCGCTGATCATCATTCTTTCTGTTAGATATTCTGAGGAAGATTTAAAGCTCAACTTGGTGTGTCGCTGATCAACGACAGCGAGAGCCTTACTTCTTCAAATCAATAAAGGCAAAAGTCACTGCCAGAATAACAGCTAGTCACTGAAGATCTTCTGTTCAATTCATTCTACAAGAGCATGTTAGCTCGCAGTGAGTGAGGAGGATTGCTGCATCTTCAGTGACTATTCAATAAAGCCTCTCAATCATCTAGTACTAAAAAAGGACTGTACTTATCTATACATCAGCAAGAATGTTCCAGTTCGAAGTATGTCCGAAAGATTATGTGGCAGCAAGTGATTGGTTTTAAGGTAACGAGATATTTGCGGTAACAGAATTGGGGCCCGCAGAATGTCGGTTTATCAGAGATCAGGACCAATCAAGCAGCGACACGTGTCCTTCCAAGATCCTATTTTGTAGGCGATATTTTAGGAACTCTTGTAGTATAAATAGTCCAGTGTTTTGTACTGTAGAGGCTAGTCGATATATGCACCGTTCTTCTGTTTGTCAGAGAACTAGTTTGTCTAGGTGTGTATTAAGACTCAGCGAGGTTAACTATCAGCGTGTATGTCCACTGTAGTTAATACTCTTCATTGTAATAATTTAGCTAAGTGTTTGAATTGGATTAACTTTGGTTAATCCATTCCGCATTCAACACTTCGTGAATTTAATCAATACAATTCACTTTCAGCTACTATTACTTGTCGTTCTTTGATACTGTTATATCTTTAATCTGTTATTCCAATACCTTCATACTCTGTTATAGATAATCAATTTAAAACAAGCTGAAACACTTGGTAAAATCTGAGATTGTTTTTAAATTGTATTCAATCCCCCCTTCTACAATTAAACTTTACCCTTTGTGATTCCAAATCACTAACTAATAGTGATTACGGGACTCTCATTATCATATAAAAAAAAACTAGTTTACTAACTCGAATAAAAGCTATGTACACTAGCAAGAAAATCAATCACTTTATTTCACCCAAACAATACACATGAGGAATTTGAGCTTGTCATTCACTTCATCAAGACCTGAATTACCATTGATTAATACTAGTGGTTTTGACCCAATGAACACAGAAGAGATCAAACCGTATATAGATTATAATAAGTTAACAATCAAAGGTCCACATTAGTCATATGCGCTTTCTTCATGTGAATTAAACAGCTCCAATATCGAACTTTTTACTTTACTCGGACATTGAGGGTACCACCAATCATTTAATCCTAACCTCCACACTCTATATCCAGCCTCAACCACACTACACCTAATTTTTCAACAACGAATTAATAGCAACACATACGGCATGACATTGATTATGTAACACATAAAGATGCATATTTCAACAAGGTCATCCAAAGAACCAAAACAATTCTTGATTACTCTAGAATAAAAAAGAAAGCTTACTCATTCAATCAAACCACTCTATTGGACCATACAAGCATACCCTTTAATGCAACAAAAATTTTTACACCACACACTATTTCACCATACATTTTAATTACACCTACTTATAGTACAACTAATTTGGATTTTCACATTACCATTGTCACATAATTTGATTTTCAAGCACTTCAACTTTAAGATAAGAACTCATTGACTCGGATATTGTTAAGTTGAATGAAACAAATTTACCTCACTGACATTTTAAAAAGCATACATAATAAAAGGTCCATTTCTTCAAATTTGATCATGTTTCTTCTTATCAAGAATGAACCAAAAATCCAACAAATATAACTTAAGTAAACTTGAATAAATATGTAAAAAACCCGCTGATCTTAGAAAACACTACTTCTAAGAGTTGGGATCAATGCTTCTGTATCCTCTATCACTCCTTCTTCATCCATTTTATCTTCATCTATACATTGTAAAAAAGATTTATAATTAATAACGGATCATATACCGTAAAAAACACCAATAATCTATTGTTTCATACTGGGCTGGACCCTTTTTGGATTAAGTTATACTTTTAGTGTACCCAAGAGATTATTTAGAAAATTACCCACTGGCCCCTATAAAAGGTAAGTGGTTCTGGATTGCAAGCCCTAGGTTTAACGCTACAAAGGTAGTGTGTGTCTAGGGTTTACATGTGTACCTTTTAACCAACAAGATTTACGACAAAGATAATGATGACCACTTGAACAACACTTAGGTGAATATATATTCTTTTTGTACTATTGTGTCAGACCTTGTCGACGACATGTAATATATGTGCTTATCGAATCACCAAGACCGGAAAATCTAAGAAATTCATAGCCTCAATATCTAAAGTGGCGTATCGCCATTTGAGATCCTCGGACGTAGGAGTTTGAGTTGAGAGCTTTCTTCTCCGATCTTCGGCGTGCGCGCTCAACCAGTTGGAAATTGACAAAAGATTGTATTAGTTCGGTTCGGTTGTCTGAAATTCTACGTGATGTTTTATTTCCACAGAAAGAAAAGATATTATTAGAAAATGAGGAAAACCTCTCACAAACAGAGAGGCCAATCAAAACACCAAACTACAAACTTCCAAGCAGAAAGACGAAACAGAAGAACAAAAACAACAAGTACAAAATCACAATGCTAAAACCACACCAAAAGCATCACAAAAGCTCATCCAATAGAACCAATAGGATATGTTACCCAGGTTCTCCAATATATATTCTTGTAAGTACAACGGTTTGAGATCCATAGAAGAGAAAGCCGCGAATCGAAGGAAAAATATCTTCATTACGCGTGTCAGCTTTATCGGCTTTATGCTGATCTGGAGAATGTAACACTTGATTTCTTCACTTCCATATGGACCAAAGAATAACACATAAAACTCCGTTAAATATTTTATTTGTACCTTTTATGCCTTCCGACATAAACTTTAAGAAGATTAAGTCCTTCAAAATTAGAAAGGTAGGAGGTCCAACATTCCACCAGCTCCAACGTCTAAGCCAAACCGGTTTTACTTGATCGCACCTTAAAAACACATGATCAACAAACTTCGACACAACTTCAGAAAGAAGGCATAACGAATAATCAATATTCAGGCCACGAGAAGATAAATTGTCTAAGGTGGATAGCCTGTTAATTGTGGCACTCCAAACACACAAGTTGATCTTTTTATGAACCAAACTGTTCCACATGAGCACTTGGCCTAATTCAAACTGACCCAACAACTATAAGTCAATAATCGATGATAACTTTTTGACAGTAAATCCACCTTTTTCATTAAAAGTTCATTTCCACGTGTCCTTTGATCCAGATACAAATCTGAAACTATGAATAAAATCAATAAGATTAGATAACCCATCCAAAGACCGACCACGAGGAGAGATACGCGACCTCCAATTTTTCTGCCAAACACCATTAACAAAGGATAATTGATCCTTGATTGTTGAAACACCCTGAAAACGAAAACATTTTTTTATATAACATTTAAACACTTCTAACAATGTCCCGTAACATATTCTTAACCATATTTGACCTATACGTCACTCATACCATTAAACTTAGACTTGAGACAAAACTTTTCTGAAAATGGTTGGTACCCGCCGGGTAAGCCAGGTACCCGCCGGGTAAGGGCACTACGCCCTGGGTACAGGTGTACCCACCGGGTAATCACTTTTAGCCCGTTTTCTGTCAACTTTGCTGCACTAGTACCCGCCGGGTACAGGGACTACCCGCCGGGTAGTTCCTCATTTCTGTAGTCTGCACATTTGATTATCAAATCATGAACTTTAGACGTGCATAACTTTTAATTCGTTAAGAGTTAGACCACCAAATTTTGCAAGCACCTCCACTTTGCCAAAATGAAACTTTCTCTTTTTACACTTTTTCAAAATACGCGTTTAACAAGAAAACGGACGTATGACCATTTTATAACCATTTTGACCACTTTTGGTGGACTAACTCTTAACGAGTTAAAAGTTATGCGCATTTGAAATTCATATTTTTGTAAGAGTTTATGCAGGTCTGGGTCTGGTATGAACTACGCGGTGGGTATGATGAGTACCCGGCGGGTACTAATGCAACACTTTGATCAGAACTTGGGTTAAAACCAAGTACCCGGTGCGTACCCGAGTACTCGGCGGGTGTAGTGGTTACCCCCCGGGTAGAAGCACTACCCGGCAGGTAGTGTCCCTTTTTCAGTATATTTGCATTTCAAGTTTTAAACTAGTGGTGTACATGATGTACGGATCTAATATGTATACAAATAAGTCGTGAGACATTGTTTATGTGGTAAAAAAAATGTTCACGAATTTGGGGCGTTTCACGATGGCCAACCCATTTTTTAGAATGCTATTCCATGTGCCATCAGTAGAACCGGAGCTCTAGTTTTCATGAGTTCCACCATTTGACCTTGATCACTTTACACCAAAGGGCGTTCTTTTCCATACGAATTCGCCACCACCATTTTCCTAAAAGACTCATATTTTTCGCCTTGAACCAATGCTTAACTGTCGCACCCCCAAATTCGGGTTGCGGAAGCGGTTAGGTCGGGGCGCGACTAATCAATAACCAAAGCATAAAGATACAGCAAACGACCTCTAAATGAGACGTTTGAAAATAATTATTACATTTACCAAAATAAAACGTTTACAACATTCGCGAGTTCGCAAAATGTGATCCAATACATAAGTTGTAGTACAAAAGTTATGCAAGGAAATCCAAGTGTTTGAAATCATGCGACTCGAGCTAGCATATTTTGTAGCAATCCTAATCCTGCTGGGCACCTGAGAACACATGCTAAAACGAGTCAGCTATAAAGATGGTGAGTTCATAGGTTTGTCAGTTGAAAACATGAAGTATAAACTGTGTATGTTTGAAAAGTAGTTCAGAAACTACGATTTAGATTTGCAGTATTATACAGTGGTGGTGCGTACCTAAGTACATCGAGGAAAAATGGCATTTCATGCCTAGTTACCTATCCGGTGTAAGTAAGTCTACAAATGTGAGGCAATACATGCCTAAGTACTATCGAGTAAGTGTATGACTGAGTCATATCGAGGAAGTGGCAGTCCATGCCTAAATACCAATCAGGTATAAGTAAGTCTACGAACGTGAGGCATTACATGCCTAAGTACATGTCGCACCCCCAAATTTAGTCAACGATTGTTAGCGGAAGCATTTGGATCAAGTATGGGCGCCGACGTAAACGTTGGACATTCATACATATCAGAGCATATGATTATCGCAGAACATATAAGTTAAGATGCCATTAAAGTAAATTGTTTACAAAAGCTACGATTCATCGAATCGTAAAAGTATATAAGTAGTTAAAGTTTTACAAAAGTGGATTTCGTAAATGTGACTAAAACATATTAGTTATACAAAAGAAATCCCATTTCTTCAAAAGATGGCATCCTAAATTCACCATGGGTCGCCTAAGTTCCAAGATGCGTGCAGTCTTACTTGTGCAGCTAATTCCCTGAAAAACATAGTAAAAAGTCAACAACAATGTTGAGTGAATTCATAGCTTTTATGTTTAATAAGTGGATAAACCAAGTTTATTGTAAAACGTTGACCTAAAAGTCAAATGATGTTAAGTTGGAAGGTTATCCAAAATATAGGTTTGGTTGGGATGTCACGCAAAGTATAAGTTAAAAATATGTTGCTGGTCGTTCTCCAGCGGTTTCCAAAATAGTGTCGGTCGTTCTCCGACAAGTTCACAGTTAGCACCGGTCGTTCTCCGGCGAGTTCATAAGTTAGTGTTGGTCGTTCTCTGACAAGCACCGGTCGTTCTCCGGCGAGTTCACAAGTTAGTGTCGGTCGTTCTCTGACAAGTTCACAGTTAGCACCGGTCGTTCTCCGGCGAGTTCACAAGTTAGTGTAACACATTTGTAATAGTTTATAGTATGAAAATGTTATTTCATAAATATGGGGTTTGTATAAAGCCTAAAAGTATTTATAAGTAGTTGGTAATAGTATGATATCAATCATACACATTTTGTATAAAAGCACAAAAGCAATTATGTAATAGTTGCATGTTATAGTAAAAGCATTGACTATGTTTTTCACCCCTGTTTGAAAGCAGTAAAAACAGTAAAAATGTAGGGGTTGTGAACTCACCTGGTGAGCTAAAAGTGTGCGAGTGCTAGCAAAGCCTAAGCCCAAAAGTACTCCTAGTTGATAATCTCCTAACGCCCTAAACGTACGAGATTATAAGTATAAGTATGTGGATGTCGTAGTTGACCATCCATGCTAGCGTTCATTATCTAGATATGTTCAAAGTATTCATTTGTCGTTTATTTTTGTAGTTTAGAAAACATGTACGGCCCGTTGGTGACGGTTTTGTAATAATAATTCCCAAAGTGTTATTATTATGTTTGTTTCGTTTATTTACTTGTAAAAGTATATCTTTTTATTTAAGTGTTTCAACGCATGTATACTTATCCGTAAATGTCATAACATCATTTTTGTTCAAGTTTTATAGTATAACAACTAATTATTTGTTTCGATCCAAAGCCTAAAGTTTTACATTTCGTTTCACGTTTTTCGTACCGAGACTCGTTTCGGTTGACTTGGTCAAACGTGTTCGGTTTGACCCAAAACTTTTACAAAAGTCTTAAATATGTTAAATAAACCTTAGAAAATTATCGTTACGTTTTATGGTCGGTCCGAAGTGTCTGTTTTCATAAAAGTGTCAAAACAGTCCAAAAGTTGTGTTTTCGATTTTGTCGGTTTGTTTCGCCACCCATTTCAACTAGCTCTGGTCCAAATCAAGGTCCAAAAATTTTACCAACTGATCTTCTACTATTCTAGTGTCTAACATAAAATTCCTAAGATTTATAGTGTCCATTTACATAGGTAAATAATTCCGCGTAACTACCGACATAATTTTCGACTATTTCCAGACCAGTCTCAAAGATTAATTCGTAGCTAAAAATGAGTGCGTTTTTAGAAGGAGCTATAGAAGAACTTTTTGTAGAAATTTTCAATACTCAACTTTTAAAAAAACATTTGTTATCTAATTCTTAGTAGAACTCAAGATATGATCGTTTTAGTGAGATGTGTTTTCTGGGACAGATTCATCATCTTTATATATACACTTCAAATTCGAGTTTTAAATCATAATTTGGACATAATATAGTTATATGAGCCATAAAACATGTAATTAACTAACATGCAATCAGATCTAAAGAAAGAGTATTTGTTCTTACAAAGAAATGATGAAGAGAGGAAGAAAAGAGCTTCAATAGTGTATTTTCTCGATTTTCCGACGAGCGGTCGATGGCGGTTTATGGTGGTCAAAGGGTGGTGGATGGTGGTCAATGGTGGTGGTGTGGTGGTGTTATGGTGGTTGTTCTCCATATTTTAGAGAGAGAAAAGGGGGGTTAGAGAGAAGGTAGAGAGAATTTGGTGAAGTGTGTGAAAGAGTGAAATGAGAGAAAGTGAGTTCTTGCATTTATGTTTAGTGGTTAAGTGTAAGAGGTCATGATGATGATCACATGGGCTGGTTTTTAGCGGGTCCCCCAAGGGGTTTGTGATTTAAGTTTTGATTCTCAGTCTGTGTTGCGTACTGTGTACGTTTACCCGTTATTTTCGTTAAATGGTTAAATCGCGTAACGTTTTCTTGCGTTGTTTTAATTCGTAATATATTTGGGATTATTTTCCATTGAAGTATTATTAAAATACTTTATTTTAAGTTATCAAACTATTTATTGACTTTCATTTGGTTGTCGAATTCGATTTGCGCGTTTTTACTGCATTTGTTACGTTTTAATCAAAACGTCTAAGTTTTTAGTGTACTATTATATGAAAATAATAATATAGGATAAATGACTTCTAAAAATAGATTCAAGTTATTTATAGAAATGTTTTCACCAATGTCCGTATTTTTGTCGGGTTCGTTCTGAGTGTTTTGTACGTAATTATACTAATTACGAAATATGTAATACTACGCGTATTAACTAGTTGGGCTTTGCTAGACTTACCTCTAAAATTTGTTGTGAATTCACTTAAGTAGGGAATTAGCCTAAAATGCAAATGTTTAATGTACTTAATTGTATTCAAAATTGCGGGGTGTTACAATACAAATCGAGTAAATGTATGACCATGTCATATGATAGCAAGTAATAGCATTACTTATTTAGTAGTAAGGTACTAGTGTGCCACCTGGCATAGTGTGTTGCCTCCAAGCAACATGTAAGTGTAGTCCCGCAGAACTATAATTGAGTATTTAGCCAAATATTGTGTCAACCATCTCGAGTGTAAGCTCGCCGATCCGTTGATGAGTGCGAGTATCAACTCGTATGTTTATCGATGTTTTGTATCGCTTTACTGCGATATCGTTTTGAATCACTTTACCGTGATCTCGTTTTGTATCACTTAACCGTGATATCGTTTTGTATCACTCTAACCGTGATATCGTTTTGTATCACTCTAACCGTGATATCGAACAGTGTTGCTCGCAAGCAATGTATGTATATGAGTGCCGGTAGTACTACGACATGCCCGACTAGAGTAATTGAGAGCCGGCAGTACTACGACATGCCCGACTAGAGTAATTGAGAGCCGGCAGTACTACGACATGCCCGACTCGAGTAATTGAGAGCCGGCAGTACTACGACATGCCCGACTCGAGTAATTGAGAGCCGACAGTACTACGACATGCCCAACTAGAGTAATCGTGTTTGTAAAAGTGTATGTATATCAATATACATAAGTAAATCGTAGGTAGCACCGAGTGCTTGGGATTAAGTACGAGTATGTATGTATATATATATATAAGCATGATCAACAAACACATCCAACAAAGTATCATGTATCACATGAAATGATTTAACGTATCTTGGTATGTTTATACAATACTTAGATATTAGGTGTATCGCAATAAGCCTAGGTATGAATAATCATCACCTAGTTGTTTTGTATTAGTATAAGGAACTATACTAACATACGTAATGTGACAACTCTCCAAATTAGGTATTAATTAAACATTAAGCATGTGCATTCTTACGCTAATTTCCTGGTTAAGTTTAAACAAAACTTTTTGTTGTGATGTAAGCCTAGCAAGCCCAGTACTTTTAAACCAAAAAATATTACTTAATACGTAATTATGTATAATTACGTACAAATGTATCGGAACGAACCCGACAAAAATAAATAACAAAAGTTGGTGACACGAAAATAATTAATAATTCAGTTATTAATTTCGAGTATTAATATATCTATAACATATAGATAAAACGACTTAGATATACGTTTTATATAAAACATATTATAAAACGAACAGAAATAATTGGAAAACGTACCCAGAGATCTCAAATCATAAAAGTCATATTTTTCTCATTCGTTTGAAAGTATTTAGAACATTACCTCAAAATATGAATTAGAAATTTAACTGAAATTTGGCACCTAATTGGATGCGCGCAGTAAAATGTACAAAATTGTACAACTGTCAAAAATAATGAGAACATCATTATTCTAAATTTAAATAACGAACCAGGAGAACATCTACAAAATAAAAATATAAAATGTTATATTTTATATTGCTCGATTTATACCCGCACTTGAGATTAACGGGCTAATATAATCCCACCAAACTCAAATAATGGAGGAACCAAATCCTGTAACAAAACCATACCGTTTCACATTTTATATATCTGTCTCCCTCTCCATCTCAGATACACAAACACACTCCTACCAAACTCAAATTATTTGAGTTCACTGTACCTGTTCTGTAGCTGGAGACGAAGGAAGCAGTAGGAAGCAGAAGTTGAGTTCATCTTCTACATCACCATCTAGATCACCTCCATCACCCAAATCCTCATAATCATCACCTTCTACAAACATCCTCATTTTCATTTAGTCATCATCATAATCGGCTTCATCATCATCTCGGTTTATCATCATCACCAAACTCATTGTAAGGAAACTTCCTTCTTTTATTTCTTTGCTCAAATATCGTTATATATGATGATAATACGACATAATCTATGTATAAAGGAGTGTCATAATATGATTTTAACAAGATTGTTTCGGTTAATTATAAATTTCGTTGGTGATGATGATGATAAAATGAAACCATGAACACCCCTGTACCAAAAATATATATATGTAAATGGGTAGTAAAAGTCTAAAATCAAAAGTGGAAACTTGTGTGAAACATTGATATAAACGTAAGGAAACGAACATAACTCGAAACCATAACGAAAACATGTTTGAATTCGGACCAAGAACACAACTATTACATAGCCCAGACACAAACAACCCAACCCGATTGGGTGACTCAAGAGACCCGACCGGGTGCATCAAGAGACCCGATCGGGTGAGTAAGGGAAACCTGAGTGGGTAACATGTTTGACCCGTACGGGTCACTCAATCAAACCGGACGGGTAAGTGCTAGAACAAGTGGGCTTGGGCCGGACTGTTACTTCGCTAGTGAACCACCTTAACGGGCTGGGCTGGGTATTGGGCTTGGGCCGTATGCATTGGACTTGGATTAAATGGACCGAAAACAAAAAGGGACCCGAACGGGTCACAGGACCAACCCGTACGGGTTGAGTCCTGTACCCGGACGGGTTAAACCCCAAACCCAAACGAGTGAGAATAATTATTGGGCCGGGCTTTTGGGCCAAATCCAAATGGGCCGAAGGTTTTAAAAACGAATGGGATTCGGG
The DNA here is from genome assembly GCA_949592205.1 of Helichrysum umbraculigerum. Taxonomy (NCBI): domain Eukaryota; kingdom Viridiplantae; phylum Streptophyta; class Magnoliopsida; order Asterales; family Asteraceae; genus Helichrysum; species Helichrysum umbraculigerum. The sequence goes on along the minus strand of CATIUR010000003.1, from coordinate 55,838,179 downwards.
CTAGATTAATGGAACGGGTATTTTAGACCTAAACCATAAATGGATTAAGCAAACAAATGTTTGGCCGAGCCCAACGTGCCGTTAAACTATAAAATGGGAAACGACGACGAGTATTTATTTAAGTAACGGAATTTAATACGACAAAGGGATTTATATACATACATATACATACATTTAAACATTGAAATTGTATATTTAATCATATACACACAAGGAGGTTTTATAACAAATAAAACTTGCATTATTTTTATAAACGTAAATAACGTATTACACTATATGTATATACATAAGTACATATGTTTATATATATACAAATGACACCTATGGATTATATATATACATACACACACACACACACACACACATACACACACACACACACACACACACACACACACACACACATATATATATATATACAAATGAGAACTTGTGTTTAACAAACATACGTTTAGGTAATATACGTTTAACAAACGTACTATTTTATAATATACAACAAGTACATTAATACACACACACACACACACACACACACACATATATATATATATATATATATATATATATATATATATATATAGAACAAGTATACATATGTACATTAGGAACAAAACAACACTTATATATATATACAACAACATACCTGTATATACATACATAACGAGTTACGACTTGAGAAATAATAACAATATTTCAACGCAACGTCGCCAACGAGTTTAACGACTTACATTATTAAGAAATCAAAAATTTCTTCAAAACAAACAAACTGTTAACATAAGTTGATCAAACAAATCAACCGTACTTATGTTAATACACATTTTGGTATATAGGTTAACATACCTTGGGCAAATCTGTCAGCTGCTAGCATTCACACCGAATAAACTACTGTGAGTTCACAGCCTCTACTTTGCAAATGTTTTGTGCTTTTAAACATAGGGGTGTAAACATAGAAACTGCATGCAAACACATGCAGCAAGTTATATAAATGCTTTATTGCTTTATACAACTGTTTGATATGAAATAACATTTTTACAATTGTTTTGGGAATTAGACTGTGACAACCGTCAATTTAGGACTATAATTTAGTGCCTAATAAAGTTTTAATACATGTAATTAGTTCTGTGTTAGGCTAATTAATGTATCAATTATTATATATATATTGTTGAATATATATCTACAATTATGCGGTTTGTTTAAATCGTACGAATCTCAAATCGAATGAATTTCGATACAATAAATACGGACGTTGGTGACCAACTTTTATTAAATAACGATTTTATGTCAAAAGTATTATTATTATAATACTTCGTATTCATTCGTACCGTACAATCAGAAAGTTACACAATTTAAAATGTAAAACGCGCAAACAAATTAACTTACCTTTTTATAATTCAAATATAATGTGATTAGTAAAATATCTAAATAAAATATGGCGTAATAAATTGTATTTTAAAATGTTCCAATCAATATTTAAAATAATTATTTAACGTTTAAACGACGGAGCAAACGAACACCGCACGGAGCGGGAACGCGGGACGAAAATGGGGATTTAACCCCCACTTCCACCCACTTTCTTTCATTTCTCTTTTTCTCTACCTCTCTCCTCTCTTATTTCTCTCAACTAAACCAACACCAAAATCAACGAAAAACGCAAAATAAACCTACTAAACGACCTCGGATCTTCAAGCCCCTTTTGAATAAACGACCACCACGCGACGATCTACACTCCTACCTTTCCGGAATTTCATTTCGGCGATTTGTAAGTTTCCGACACGACTCCGAAAACTCTCGTTTTTAAGTTTTATAACTTGCTAGTTGTTTGTAAAACCTTGTAATGTCCTAAGATGGGTTGGGTAAAAATATTAGGCCGATCGATGGCCGGAAAATGCGTTTTTGAAGCTTAAATTCCGATCAGACCCCGTACGTCGCATTTGGCCTGGAGCAAATGCGACGCAGCGACCTACGTCGCACTATATCCCCAACGTCGCATATAGCGACGCAACTTACTACGTCGCATTGACTTGCGAACGTCGCACATAGCGACGCAGACCTTAACGTCGCAAACCGAACCTACGTCGCATTAGCGAAGTAGCACCCTACGTCGCTATTGATTTAGCACTGTCGACTTTAGCGACGCAACCCTCTTCGTCGCAAAACCCTACGTCGCAGCCTACGTCGCAGGCTACGTCGCACAAACCAGAACCTCAAAAACACAGATTTTTACTAAGTGTCGAGGCTCGAAATTTTATCACTTGATTTCACTCAAATTCAAGTCCAGATGCGTTTTTCCTTAAAGCAATATAGTAGAAATAAAAATTTTCCAAGCTGACCTGGCAGCTCGACCCCAGCCAGGGGCGCTGCCCCCGGACCCCCGTACTTAGATTCCGTAAGCACATTTTTACACCAAATGTCAAACTTGTACAACTTCAAAACGCTTACGCGATACAACTTTTCAATCATAATTGGAATTTACTTTTCAAGTATAACACTTCTAAATCAATGAGATAACATCAAGACTATTGTTGCAAGTAATCACCAACGGGCCGTACACGTTTTCAAAACATACTTCAAAGATCAAACAAGTCGTTGTAACTTGTATCAAGTCAATCAAACAAGTCGTAGTAACTTGTAACAATACAATCAACCAAATCGGGGTAATTTGGACATCAAGTTAAACAAACAATTTAAAGGGTAGTCTTTCGAGATACCGGCACAATTAATAACAATTCAAGTGTCGTGGACACATTCAGGTTTCAAGCCTTTGGACTTCAATTCACCGCTAATAACTTCAAGTTTATTAAATTAAACACTTCAAGACTCAGGTGAGTTTCATAGCCCCATTTTCACTACTTTTACCAGGGGTGTGATATTACTACTTCATTTTGTTTTACAAGTAGAACGCAAGTGACAAATTTCAAATACTACATGAGTTTCAAGCTAATCAATTTAAAGTCCTCCATAAGCATAGTCTCTAGTATTTATAGCGTGAATGTTAGTATATGATATCATATGGGATTGACAATCCTCATCCGGGTTAGCACGCACTAACCGGTCAAACGGATGTATTAGCATTTGGGAAGACGAGTGTTGATTAGGCACTCGTAGGAGGCATTTCAAGTTAGGTTTCCTTAATTGGGCCTGACAAATCAAGTTAAGCTCAGACTATGTGCTCATGGACAGTATAACTTTTATTTTGCTTAATTGCATTTTAAATTCAATATAAATCTTGCGGTTCTTACAACTACACATTGACATACAAACCTGTGAGCTCACCAGCGTTTTCGCTGACCCATTTTAGTATTTATCACAGGTACCCCGCAGTAGGTTGGCTACACAAGCAGGAACTATTAGCTCGAGTCAGCATACATACAACTAGAGATTTGATTGCATTATTATATTTTGTAACAGTAATTATGCTTTGTAATCTCTCAATTTCAGGAATCGAGCTAATGTAACTATATTTTGATGTAAACATTTACTTTATCTATACAAGTTTAAAACGACGCATATAGTGGTCGTTCATTATATCTTATGTGCTTTGTATATTGATTAGTGACACCCAAATCAAGCTTCCGCAAATCAGTAAATTTGGGGGTGTCACAGATTGGTATCAGAGCCTAAGTTTATAGTGAACTAGGTTGCATCTAGTGGGCCTAGACTATGACTGTTAGGCAGTATTCCTTATTAGTTATGACTAGTTCAGGGATTACATCATACGACTTTAATTTAACATAGCCTGATCAACTATGTAAAATTAAAGAAAGATGATGTGAAATCTGAAAGAGTTATGTTGAACAGGAATGCATTAGTTGACTCTGACCTCGAGAGAAACGGGACTCAAAACACGTCTGTGCTAGACACTCAATAGGTTATTATGTGATATATATATATTTACATGAATAGACCTCGTTACAACTCTAGGCTATATTATATTATATGAATATAGGCCTCTTTCTCTCTAACGCTTTGTCTCGAAATGACAACCACACCACTAGTTCATCATACTCGGACTAGTATCTTATTTCATTTCCTTGTTCTTTCTTACTCAGCATCATGCCTCCACGTCGTCAAATTACCCTTAGCGAAGCTGAGATCGCGGGAATCATTGCCCGCAGTGTGACCGAAGCCTTGGCTAACCGAACACCACCCGGTAGCGAGGACACAGCAGCCAATACTCCACCACCCAAACCCTGTTCCTATAAGGACTTTCTTAGCTGTAAACCGCTATACTTCAAGGGCACGGAAGGTGCCATTGGCTTGATCCGTTGGATTGAGCGCATGGAATCTGTTTTCAGTCTCTGCGACTGCACTGAGAACAACAAGGTCAAATTCGCTGCTTACACCTTTCAGGAAGGTGCACTCACGTGGTGGAAAACCCACGCAAACTCCGTAGGCCTTGAGGTTGCAAACCGACTTCCTTGGGCCGAACTGAAAAAGAAACTGACAGAGAAATACTGTCCTGAAGAGGAATTGCACAGGCTGGAAGAAGAATTCTGGCATCTGGAGGTGCAGGGAAATGATGTCGCTGATTATACCACCAAATTTCAGCAGTTTGCTTTACTATGCCCAGGCTTGGTTGAACCAGAAAGTAAGGGCATTAAGAAATACATTCGTGGACTTCCCGAGAACATTCAGGGGAACGTCGCCTCATCTAAACCAACAACTACTGAGAGTGCCATTCGATTGGCCCACGAACTCATGGCTCTAGTTGTCAGCCGTGAGACCTCCAACACCTCATCCCCTAACAACAACAAACGCAAATCCACTGAACACCACCACAACTCCAACAAGAAAAACAACGCCATCCAAGTCTACACCTCCAACTCTGAAACCACCCGCAGCTACACCGGGGACAGGCCTTATTGCCCCAAGTGTAACTACCACCATTTCGGTCAGTGCGGTACTCTTTGCAACAACTGCAGGAGGTACGGGCATTTGACTAAGGATTGCCGAGCCCCCAAATCCAACAACAACCCCTCTGACAGAAATGCCCGACAACCTAAGTCCTGCTATGAATGTGGAAACCCAGGGCACTTCAGGGATTCTTGCCCAAAATTGAAGAATAAGGGCAACAACAACAACAACAACCACCGCAACAACAACAACGTCAAAAGTAGCGCCTTCGTGATCAACTCAGGGGACGCCCGTCAGGACCCGAATGTGGTCACGGGTATGTTCCTCCTCAACAATTTAACTGCTTCCATACTGTTTGATACTGGTGCCGATAGGAGTTTTATTTCTGATGAATTTTGTCCTCTACTTGACATTACACCTGTTGCTTTAGACGTTAAGTACACCGTAGAGTTAGCAAATGGCAAGCTGATAGAAACCGATAGTGTGATACCTAATTGCACTTTAAATCTGGCCGACGAAACCTTCTCCATAGATCTTATGCCTATTGAAATAGGGAGTTTCGATGTCATCGTAGGCATGGACTGGTTATCCAAACATCGCGCCGAAATCATTTGCCATGACAAAGTTGTTCGCATACCTCTCGCCGTCGGTAGAACCCTAATCATACAGGGGGAGACCGGTGGGACGAGGCTTAACCTCATATCTTGTCTTAAAACCCGGAAATTTCTGAGAAAGGGTTATCCAGCAATCCTCGCACACATCATGGAGAAAAAGTCGGAGGCGAAGCGACTTGAGGATGTTCCAATTGTTCGAGACTTTCCAGAAGTCTTTCCTGAAGAACTACCTGGTCTACCACCACCAAGACAGGTTGAGTTCTCAATCGATCTTGTACCAGGTGATGCGCCTGTGGCCCGAGCACCATACCGTTTAGCTCCATCTGAACTTCAGGAGCTGTCCACCCAGTTGCAGGAACTCCTGGAACGAGGATTCATCAGGCCGAGTTCTTCACCTTGGGGAGCTCCGGTCCTATTTGTTAAGAAGAAAGATGGTTCTTTTCGAATGTGTATCGACTATCGAGAGTTGAACAAGTTAACTGTCAAGAACCGGTATCCACTCCCTCGAATCGATGATTTGTTCGACCAACTTCAAGGGTCGAGTTGTTATTCAAAGATTGATCTCCGATCCGGTTATCACCAATTGCGTGTTCGCGATGCCGATATTCCAAAAACTGCTTTCAGAACCCGTTACGGGCATTACGAATTCCAAGTGATGCCATTTGGCCTAACCAATGCACCGGCTGTATTCATGGACCTTATGAATCGGGTGTGTAAACCTTACCTTGATAAGTTTGTCATTGTCTTCATCGATGACATCCTCATATATTCACGAGGCAAAGAAGAGCATGCGCAACACCTCAGAACCATCCTTGAACTACTTAAACACGAGGAGCTCTATGCCAAGTTCTCTAAGTGTGAGTTCTGGATCGAAACTGTTCAATTCCTTGGTCACGTGATTGACAGGCAGGGGATTCACGTTGACCCGTCAAAAATCGAGGCTATCAAAAACTGGCAATCGCCAACCACTCCGACCGAAGTACGGCAGTTTCTAGGACTGGCCGGATACTATCGACGATTCATTGAAAATTTCTCCAAGATAGCCATACCACTCACGACTCTGACCCAGAAAGGCAAAAAGTTTGACTGGACTGATAAACAAGAGTCGGCATTCCAACTCTTAAAACAAAAGCTTTGCAGTGCTCCTATCCTATCTTTACCCGAAGGCACCGATGACTTCGTGGTATACTGCGATGCTTCTCATCAAGGTCTCGGTTGTGTGCTCATGCAACGAGACAAAGTCATAGCTTATGCTTCCCGACAGCTCAAGATTCATGAAAAGAATTACACCACCCACGACCTCGAGCTAGGAGCTGTTGTTTTTGCCCTAAAAATCTGGAGACATTACCTTTACGGTACCAGATGTACAATCTTTACCGACCATAAAAGCCTTCAACACATATTCGATCAGAAGGATCTCAACATGAGGCAACGTCGATGGGTAGAGTTGCTTACCGATTACGACTGCGAACTCAAATATCATCCCGGCAAAGCAAATGTTGTTGCTGATGCCCTCAGTCGAAAAGAGCGAGTGAAACCACTTCGGGTTCGAGCCCTCAGTATGACCATTCACAACAATTTAAACATTCAAATCCTCACTGCTCAACTCGAAGCCTTAAAACCCGAAAATGTCAAAGATGAGGCCTTGCGGGGCATGGACAAACAATTTGAAATCAAATCTAACGGGATTAGGTATTTCTCAAACCGAATCTGGTTGCCTAAAATTGGGAACCTACGAGACTTGGTGATGGATGAAGCTCACAAGTCTAAATATTCTATCCATCCGGGATCCGATAAAATGTACCACGGTATCAAGGACTTCTATTGGTGGCCGAACATGAAAGCTGAAATCGCCACCTATGTCAGCAAGTGTCTTACTTGCTCCAAAGTCAAAATTGAATATCAAAAACCTTCTGGTTTACTTCAACAACCCAGTCTTCCTGAATGGAAATGGGAACAAATTGCCATGGACTTCATAACCAAACTACCCAAATCCTCGAACGGTTGCGATTCCATTTGGGTGATCGTGGATCGTCTCACAAAGTCTGCTCACTTCCTGGCAATCAAGGAATCCGACAAAATGGAACGCCTCACCAACATTTATCTGAAGGAAATTGTGACCAAACACGGTGTTCCAATCTCAATTATCTCTGATAGAGATAGTCGTTTCACTTCACAATTTTGGCAATCACTTCAAAAATCTCTGGGTACTCGACTTGATATGAGTACCGCATACCATCCTCAAACAGACGGCCAAAGTGAACGAACCATTCAAACACTTGAAGACATGCTACGGTCCTGCGTAGTAGACTTCGGTGTAAACTGGGAAAAACATCTACCATTGTGTGAGTTTTCGTACAACAACAGTTATCATACCAGCATCAAAGCTGCACCTTTCGAGGCACTGTACGGTCGTAAGTGCCGGTCACCTATCTGTTGGACTGAAGTTGGGGATAGCCAACTCACAGGTCCAGAAATCATTCATGAGACGACCGAGAGAATCGTCGAAATTCAAAACAAGCTCAAAGCCGCGCGTGATCGTCAGAAAAGTTATGCTGACGTGAGACGCAAGCCACTCGAGTTCCAGGTTGGGGATCGAGTTCTACTCAAAGTATCGCCTTGGAAAGGCGTAATCCGATTTGGCAAACGAGGGAAGTTGAATCCCAGATACATTGGACCATTCGAGATCCTTGAAAAGATTGGTCCAGTGGCTTATCGATTGCAGCTGCCATCTGAACTCAGCAGCGTGCATCCCACATTTCATGTTTCAAATCTGAAGAAGTGTCTGTCTGATGAGACACTTATCATTCCACTCGATGAAATTCGAGTTGACGAGAAACTTCACTTTGTTGAGGAACCCGCCGAGATCATGGACCGTGAGGTCAAACAACTTAAACAAAGTCGTATTCCCATTGTCAAGGTTAGGTGGAATTCGCGGCGCGGTCCGGAATTTACCTGGGAACGGGAGGACCAAATGCGACTCAAGTATCCTCAACTCTTCACTGATTCAACGTCAAACACAACTTCAACATAAATTTCGGGACGAAATTCTTCTAACAGGGGGAGAATGTGACAACCGTCAATTTAGGACTATAATTTAGTGCCTAATAAAGTTTTAATACATGTAATTAGTTCTGTGTTAGGCTAATTAATGTTTCAATTATTATATATATATTGTTGAATATATATCTACAATTATGCGGTTTGTTTAAATCGTACGAATCTCAAATCGAATGAATTTCGATACAATAAATACGGACGTTGGTGACCAACTTTTATTAAATAACGATTTTATGTCAAAAGTATTATTATTATAATACTTCGTATTCATTCGTACCGTACAATCAGAAAGTTACACAATTTAAAATGTAAAACGCGCAAACAAATTAACTTACCTTTTTATAATTCAAATATAATGTGATTAGTAAAATATCTAAATAAAATATGGCGTAATAAATTGTATTTTAAAATGTTCCAATCAATATTTAAAATAATTATTTAACGTTTAAACGACGGAGCAAACGAACACCGCACGGAGCGGGAACGCGGGACGAAAATGGGGATTTAACCCCCACTTCCACCCACTTTCTTTCATTTCTCTTTTTCTCTACCTCTCTCCTCTCTTATTTCTCTCAACTAAACCAACACCAAAATCAACGAAAAACGCAAAATAAACCTACTAAACGACCTCGGATCTTCAAGCCCCTTTTGAATAAACGACCACCACGCGACGATCTACACTCCTACCTTTCCGGAATTTCATTTCGGCGATTTGTAAGTTTCCGACACGACTCCGAAAACTCTCGTTTTTAAGTTTTATAACTTGCTAGTTGTTTGTATAACCTTGTAATGTCCTAAGATGGGTTGGGTAAAAATATTAGGCCGATCGATGGCCGGAAAATGCGTTTTTGAAGCTTAAATTCCGATCAGACCCCGTACGTCGCATTTGGCCTGGAGCAAATGCGACGCAGCGACCTACGTCGCACTATATCCCCAACGTCGCATATAGCGACGCAACTTACTACGTCGCATTGACTTGCGAACGTCGCACATAGCGACGCAGACCTTAACGTCGCAAACCGAACCTACGTCGCATTAGCGACGTAGCACCCTACGTCGCTATTGATTTAGCACTGTCGACTTTAGCGACGCAACCCTCTTCGTCGCAAAACCCTACGTCGCAGGCTACGTCGCACAAACCAGAACCTCAAAAACACAGATTTTTACTAAGTGTCGAGGCTCGAAATTTTATCACTTGATTTCACTCAAATTCAAGTCCAGATGCGTTTTTCCTTAAAGCAATATAGTAGAAATAAAAATTTTCCAAGCTGACCTGGCAGCTCGACCCCAGCCAGGGGCGCTGCCCCCGGACCCCCGTACTTAGATTCCGTAAGCACATTTTTACACCAAATGTCAAACTTGTACAACTTCAAAACGCTTACGCGATACAACTTTTCAATCATAATTGGAATTTACTTTTCAAGTATAACACTTCTAAATCAATGAGATAACATCAAGACTATTGTTGCAAGTAATCACCAACGGGCCGTACACGTTTTCAAAACATACTTCAAAGATCAAACAAGTCGTTGTAACTTGTATCAAGTCAATCAAACAAGTCGTAGTAACTTGTAACAATACAATCAACCAAATCGGGGTAATTTGGACATCAAGTTAAACAAACAATTTAAAGGGTAGTCTTTCGAGATACCGGCACAATTAATAACAATTCAAGTGTCGTGGACACATTCAGGTTTCAAGCCTTTGGACTTCAATTCACCGCTAATAACTTCAAGTTTATTAAATTAAACACTTCAAGACTCAGGTGAGTTTCATAGCCCCATTTTCACTACTTTTACCAGGGGTGTGATATTACTACTTCATTTTGTTTTACAAGTAGAACGCAAGTGACAAATTTCAAATACTACATGAGTTTCAAGCTAATCAATTTAAAGTCCTCCATAAGCATAGTCTCTAGTATTTATAGCGTGAATGTTAGTATATGATATCATATGGGATTGACAATCCTCATCCGGGTTAGCACGCACTAACCGGTCAAACGGATGTATTAGCATTTGGGAAGACGAGTGTTGATTAGGCACTCGTAGGAGGCATTTCAAGTTAGGTTTCCTTAATTGGGCCTGACAAATCAAGTTAAGCTCAGACTATGTGCTCATGGACAGTATAACTTTTATTTTGCTTAATTGCATTTTAAATTCAATATAAATCTTGCGGTTCTTACAACTACACATTGACATACAAACCTGTGAGCTCACCAGCGTTTTCGCTGACCCATTTTAGTATTTATCACAGGTACCCCGCAGTAGGTTGGCTACACAAGCAGGAACTATTAGCTCGAGTCAGCATACATACAACTAGAGATTTGATTGCATTATTATATTTTGTAACAGTAATTATGCTTTGTAATCTCTCAATTTCAGGAATCGAGCTAATGTAACTATATTTTGATGTAAACATTTACTTTATCTATACAAGTTTAAAACGACGCATATAGTGGTCGTTCATTATATCTTATGTGCTTTGTATATTGATTAGTGACACCCAAATCAAGCTTCCGCAAATCAGTAAATTTGGGGGTGTCACATAGACACTGTATCCTAGTACGGACCCAGACTTGAAATGTGTGCATGAAAGACCTTATGTCATGCAGACTGTAACCATTAGCTAGGTGACTCTAGCCACTGAGTATACGAATAGTACTATTGCCGTGACGACCCTCCTATGGTTGGAGCGTATACTTAAATGTCCTTCAGGAAAATAACATAAGTTTTGGTTGTGGTTTGGTTATAGGGTTAGGTCGCGTTACTTTAACCTGCGAGGTTTAGCTCACCTTTCAAGGGATCGTAAGTCTAAGTATTTCCCATGTACTGTATAGGATAAACATATCCTACAACTGTTTTATAACAGAGGAACCAACTGGACAACTTTAAATACTGGCAAACAACCAGACTTATATTTTGGGTAACAACCTACATAAGACTGCATTTTAGGGTAACAACCCTACAATCTTACATTTTGCAAAACCTGCAAACATTTATTTATTGAATGACATTTCAATAACACAAACATAAACGGTTTAACATACCTCACATTTATACAAAACCTTTGAATTCACTCAACATATTTGTTGACGACTTTCTTTCTATGTTTTACAGGAAATTAGTTACGTAAGTAAGAATCGCATGCATACAGGATGGACAACCCTGGACTACATAAGATGCCACATACTTTTGTGACAGCTTTTGGGGATTTCCCTAGTATAACTGCAGTCATTGTTGTCATACTTGTGAAATCTTATTTTAAAACTTATGGATTGTAAAACTTAAATGTTTTAAACTCTACTACTACTGTTACGACTTACATAGTCGTATTACTTTTGTAACAACTGTTTAAACTGGCATCTTAATCTATTATGTTTTGCAATAGCCATATGCTCTGAGTATGTATGTACTGTTTGGTTGATTACTGCTCTTGCCCCGCCATGTCACCAAAGCTTCCGCATGATTAATTAGCAATGATTGTAATTACCGTTCGGCGGGGTGTGACACGTCACTATCGTATACTCCTAGCCTCCAGCCTAGCAAGTATATTGAGGTCTCTAGGAAATGTTCACTTAAGTACAAATCCATTCTAGTAATCATGGAGTGTATAGACAGTCTTAGTTCCTAAAAGGAAAACTAATCCTGTAAAAAGTCTAGGTGTTGTCCAGCGTAGGTAGAACTAACCAGTTCATGTATGTTTAATAATGTTGTCCCGCGACAATATGACCAATGTATGACGATATCTTAATCAAGTTATGTAATGATAATTGTTTTTCAACAATATGATAGTGTACAACGATAATCTATCTAGGTTAAGCAGTGATATTGTTTTGCAACAATATAATGAGTGTAATCCCTAAGTATTACACGGTTTGTATTACGTAACAGTAATATAGTTAAGTGTGAATTATAAAAGTTTATCAATATTGTTGAGTCACTGGTCGCTGACCATGATAAGTCACTGGTTGCTGACCAACTCAATAATATACAACTCGATGAAGAAATGATCTATGTCAAAGCTGCTGTTGTTGAAGTTAACAATTGATGATCGCTATTCATTCTACCTATGGATTCAACATGCTGAGGAAGATTTAAACTCAACTCTGTGTGTCGCTGATTAAAGCAGTGAGAGTTCTATATCTTCAAATGAATAAAGGCGAAAGTCACTGCGCAAATAACAGCTAGTCACTGAAGAACAATATTTAAAGTCATTCTACAAGAGCATGTTAGCTCGCAGTGAGTGAGGAGAGTTACTGCATCTTCAGTGACTATTCAATAAAGCCTCTTTAAACTACAAGTACAATGGTTCTGTACTTATATACATCAGCAAGAGTTTCGCGTACTTGAAGAATGTTTAAATGATTAGGTGGCAACGAATGATTGGTTTTAAGGAAGTGAGATATTTACGGTAACAGAATTGGGACCCACAGAATGTCGGTTTATCAGAGATCAAGCCAATCAAGCAGCAACACGTGTCATTCCAAGATCTTATTTTATAGGAGATATTTTAGGAACTCTTGTAGTATATATAGTTCAGCATATTGTACTTTAGAGGCTAATTGTGCATACGTATTATTCACTTGTGTGTCAGTGAATATAGTTTGTCTAAGTACGTATTGTCACTCAGCGAGAAAAGCAGTTATCGTGTTTGTCCACTACTGTTTATCTCTGTTGTAATAGTTAGCTAGAGAGTATTTGATTTGAATTAGCTTTGGCTAATTTATTCCGCAATCAATACTCAGTGAGTTCTATGATTAATAAAATTCACAGTTTAGCTATTTATTGCGTATTCTACTTTGATATTGTCATATCTATTTGTTACATACTTTGTTAGTGTTAAATCAATTAAAAAATGCTTAAATAACTTAAGTAAAATCAGAAATAGTTTTTAATTGTATTCAACCCCCCTTCTACAATTAAACTTTACAAGTTGCGATTCCATATCACTAAGCAATAGTGATTTCGGGACTCTCAATTGGTATCAGAGCAGAGTTGGTTTAAATCAATTAACCAGATCTACAATGGAATCAGTAAAGTACAGCTGTGTTGACTCAGAGTATCAAAAGGGAAATGGTTATACTACCAAACCTCCAGCGTTTGATCCCTCTAGGATTAAAACCTGGATGTCCTGGATGATGATGTTTCTTGATCTTGTTGATGATTGTCGTGCACCCCAGCGGTCGGTCGGATTTTACTCCGGTCGTTGAACCTTCCGGCAAGGGCGCGCGGACAGTGTGTTCTATATTTATTATGCTGGGTATCCTAAGTTTTGATACAACCTAAAGACCTAAAGGGCAGTAAGCGGTATGTATGACTCAGGTGTCGTTCTTCAAACTACAACGGGCATGGGAATCTAGGAGGATTAATTATCTTTTGTAATTTAGCTGGGATTTTTAAAACTTTTGATAGATTGGTTGGTTTTCTAAACTAATTACTAAAATTAAAAACTAAATTAAAGACAGGGGTTTGTACGGAGAACGCGGAGAAATCAAGATAAGGAATATGTTTGCTGTGATTTCGGCAATGTTATTTGGATGGATAGTTATGAGGGATAAGTTTACTAGGTGTGATGACTAATCCGGTGAGGTCATAGAAAATTAATTGGTAGATAAAGTATTATGCCCACGACCTTTACTCGGCTTCCCACGTATTTGTGTTAACGCTATGCCGGATACTTGGACGTTTACAGCTTTTTTGTTATACCAATTAGGGTTCCAGATTACTCACTAGATATTCCTATATTTCTTAATGAGCTACAGCTACGATCCTACTATATACCTAACCAGAGTAGTCATCAATCAGATATATAATATGTCACATGGATAGCAGTTATAGAATGTCCGGTACACCGGAAGTTCTCCCAAATGCACATACCAATTCAACTGACAACTATCCTTTAATCCAGGTCCCCATTTACAGACATCCGGAGGACGTTAGTATCATGGCATGAATTGTTCATCGAACAATAACATGAACAGGGTTTAACCCGCGGAACCGGTTGGGATAATCGGTCTAGCGGTCAGTTGAATTGTTCATCATTAATCATACAGTCATTACAACTATTACATGCATGTTGACCTATCTGTATTATGTTTATTATGTTCGTGAAAATCTAATTAGCAGGGCAGTGATAATGTTTGCGTATGTCTAGCATGTAGTACCTAAGCAACAATCAAACAAGAACATGCAATAGGACGGAACACTAGTCATCACATTAACTGACCTAATAATTAAATCATGGATATCCCGGAAGTTGTCCCAAAGATACACAACAAACAAGCGTGAACCTAATCTATCTCTAATCCTATGCTTCGTGTCCCTCGGATGTGTTTCAATCATTGATCATCATACACAGAATAGTTGGCAATCCTACTTCTAGCAATTGGCCAGGTTCTAGGGAAGAGGATACAAACCACATCATAAGTTGGATAGATAAACAGGCAGAGGTTCACCTTATAAGTTCGCAAATAGTTTTAAACTTATACAGACAGACTAACAGCATGTTACAATTGGGAATCATTATTTCTACAACGGATTGTGCCCACGACTTTCATAGCTTCCACGTTCCGTACTACACACATTCGTGATGTTTCCGGCGCTATACAAATGAAAGCCGTATAACGTTACCTCCGTTGTTTCATAATGGTGCCATCCCAATGGTATATTATATCATAACTATCCTAACATTGCATACATCACAACAAACATTGATTTGTCTAGCCTAGCATAATTCTAGCATTCATTCCTAAGCATGCATAATAAGAAAGCATAATTAAAAGAATAAATGCGAGAGATTGTATTAAACCTGAATACGAGAGTAATACAGACAAATCTTCACAAATCTGAAGTCTCGGAGTAACTCCGTACAAAAGCTACTAAGAGCTTCTACTCTAACCTACTAATTCTCCTCTAACTCCTAAGAGTAGTGCTAGAGAGAGCATGCTAACCTAATTCTAAATGTGAGAGGTGAAAGGTGTGTGATGTGTTGAAATGGAGGTTAGTATTTATAGGAGAATGGTGGAAGGCTTGGTACAAGTCTTGAAGCATAAGATACAAGCATCAAAGCAGCATACGGGGCAAGCGGACCAGGGGGCAAACGGCACCTCACAAGCCAACCAACCCCGTATACGGCACCCTAAGGGCCGTATACGGCACCTAGGGTACCGTATACGGTACCTAGGTGGGCAGGGGGGGTTGGTGCTCCATATGTTGTATACTGATTCCTCGGTTGCTTGGTTTATCCGTATCTTCTTCGTTTGGACTCCGTTTTGCTTGATTCTTGCGCCGTTGGATTCATTTTTCCGTTACGCTTCTAATAACACCGAGTTTGCCAAATTTGGAAGTGTTTGACTTTTGCGTGTTCCGGATGACGATCGGCGAGCTTTTAGACTGTGTATCTTCTCCGTCTTTTGTCCGTTTCTTCTGATTCTTTCACCTCCGGTCTTGAATTTTCCTATGGAATCATAAAATATGTATTAAGCTCTATTTCTATAAGAATATTAAGAACGAAAAATTTAAGGTGATTGTTTTGCCTCGGTTTGCATGCTAATTGGACGTTTTAACCGATTTTTGCAGCAACGTCTATATTTAGACTACCTTGGTGATTTTTGGTAAATAATGATGGTTTTGAAATGTTTTCACCAAAGAATAGTCCACAAAGTGTGGAAATATGTCCTTAAAAACATGACTTTTTGGGTCACATCAAGTATCCCACACTTAGACGTTGCTTGTCCTCAAGCAACACTCATCAACATCCCCTTTGAAAACATTTTTTTAAACAGGTTTTACTGGAGAGTTATGACATCCCTGTCGGTCACCGTTTTCTCATATGAGTAGATAGTTTCAGAAAACCAAGGAGAAGTAAGATGATCCTTTCGGAAACAAGAAGTGATTCTCATAGGCATACTTCCAACCCTCGTGATCTTGGAGTATACATGACTAGGCGATCTCACATAAGGTGGTCACTCAATTCACTCAATAGTGTATCGGGTTTCCTATCAATCTAGTTCAAACGAAATCGCTCATAAAGCCAGTCATGCAGTACTCATCGTCATAGGCTTGATCGAGAATCGGATCTCCACCACTTAGGTGAGAACGGCGCTAATTATCCCAAGACATTCAGGGTTGTAATGTTTTGTGAGGGTTAATGGGTATGGATAAGGGAATTTTTGGTTTGTAAGGGTGTTGCTTATCTTAGGCTTTCCAAGAATCATGAAAAACTTATTTGTAGAACGGATGAAGTAGCTACTTGTCTTCTATCGGATCTCCCTTTAATGGTTGATACTTTTGAAGCCTCTTGAGCTTTATTTTCTTTTCTTTATTTTCTTTTCTTTTCTTTCTTTTTCTGCTTTTTATCTTCTTTTCTTCTTCAGAATTTCTTTGTCAGAGAACTTCTGAGGATAATTTCTTTTCTTTTTCTTTTTCAGAAATCCTTTCTTTTATCTTGATCAATTCGAGTCTTTTCTTTGGGTGCTAATTTTCCCGCACCGTTGTTCTCTTGTCTCTCTTGTGTGCTAATTTTCCCGCACTTTTAGAGAGGTTTGATTCTTTTTGGAGAACACGAACGAGTAGGATAATCGAGTTGGATATTCTTCAAGATGTTTTGCATAACCTCAAAAATTCTAAGATAAGGTTTTTGGGAATTTGGGGAAAGTAGGTTTGTGATTAGGGTTTTGAAGAAATGAAAAAGGTTTAGGCTCAACAGGGTTTTCTAGGCGGATCATCGATACTAAAAATGAGTATCGGGAGCATTTTGGGCTTGAAAGAGAAGGCTGAAAAGGGGTTCAAATCCTAAGGAATGTCAAGGTCATCTAATTGCGCCTATACCGCGTACGGTACACACCAATGTGGTCTCGAAACGTATGTCAAGAGCAAGTTCTAATTCAGAGATACATGCATCGGCACACACAAGAAATGAACAATGTAGCATTAAAAATGAATGCTTTTAAGGCTCAAGATCTCACTGCAAATTTGGGTTGTATGTGCCTAGTCATGCGATGCCCTTCTTAGATTGTCGTTTCTTGCTTAGGAAATTTCTACCTTAATTTCCTTAAGTTTTTGAAATATTTTCCTCATATTTTGAAAATGATTTCTTTCAGGCATACCAAAACTCAAAAATTTAGAGTTAATCGCAAGAATTATCTCATATTTTAGTTTTATTGAAAAATATTTTTTTGAAAAATTTTTAGGGAACATTTTATGAGATATGACATAGACATAAAAATCGTTTATCCAAGGTATTCCATACCTACCATCCCACACTTAGGGGAACATTGTCCCTAATGTTCTCTTGAGTTGAGATTTTACGACTAAAATCCCACACTTAGAGTTTGAACATGTAAGAAAATGTTTCCTAAGTGTTGAATTGGGCTGGAATCCCACACTTAGTGATAAGTTAGGATGTGGCATAGATTATAACACATAAACTTAAGTAAACATAGAATCATCAAAAACGGAGAAAGGTTTAAAATACTCCCCATTCTGTTTACTGGACAGGACCAGATTAGTGTAGAAATGGTGCGTGTGATTTGCTGGATTGGAGGACCAATCTCGTGTAAGATTATCCATTCCACAATAAGCTAAGTTCTGCAATAATCATCAACATAACGTCATATCTCAAAAATAACAAAGAGTTATAAAAATCTAAGTACTGAAATAAGATAAAATAAAATAAACTAAATAAACTAAAAGTCATCAAGTAGATCATCGCTGTCAGGATCGAAGGCAGCAATAGCAGCAGCAAGGACTGAGGTGGGTGATGGTGTAGGCTCCTCCATCGTATCCATGCTCGGCTCAGTAATGCCAGCAGAAGCATGAGCGTGAGGTGGGCTAAAGACATCCAACACAGTCATCAACTGCTCAGTAAGTGAAGACTCTGCTGATGCACTCCCTGATGACATGGCAGGATCAACAGCAGCAGGTGGAGCAGTGGAAGGTCCAGCAGCGAACGGTCCGGCAGGAGGGAAGAATGACCAGGGCGGGCGAGACGGTCCTGGGTCCGGACAAAGATGAAACGGACATTCAGAAGGCCTCGGAAGCCGTACATGCACACAGAGGGTGGACATGATGTCATGCTGAAGGTGGAGTGTCCGAAAGAGGGCCCAGGCTGCAACCGGGTCAGCTAGTGTAATCCCATACTCAAGAGTGGGTATGGGAGCTAACTGGTGAACAGGTGATGGGGGTCCCTCAGTGGATGGCTCCTCATGAGTGATCGGGACATCAGTAAGGTCCTCCTCGCTAATAGTGGGCATGATCCTGCGTGCTCTACGTCCTCGTCTGCGATCTCTGCGACATCTCGGTGGTATCTCAGCTATGATCTCTCTGGTGTCACCGGAGCTATCCATCCTGAAACAAACAAAATAAACAGGTAATGCATAAAATGATAAATACAAATGCACAGAGATCTGATGACAGTGTGAAGATGTTTTATAAAGATTTCTGTTATCAGAGTTCTGGCATTTTCATTTTTAAAACTTATCTCTGATTTTGTAAAAATTTGAAGTTTGTAGTCCGATAAGTAGCAAATCCTGAAATTTCGTTAGAGATAATCATACTTAACAAACTTAAGGAAGTAAAAATTTGACAGAAAAGTAAAGATAAGCTTGGGGTGCCTCCCAAGAGCGCTTGTTTTACGAGTCTCTAGCTTGACTCTTTGTACCTTTCTTGAAGACTAATGGAGGTTCAAAGATGAAGACATCTTCCCTGATGGGAAAGTCTTCAACATAATGCTTTAAGCGATGACCATTAGCCTTAAAATTACCTTCTGGAGCTTCGAGTTCGATTGCGCCATAGGGAAATACCTTTGAGATTATGAATGGTCCGCTCCACCTACTTTTGAATTTACCGGAGAATTTCTTGAATCGCGAATTGAAGAGTAGCACTTTGTCTCCTTGTTTGAATCTGGAAGGCTTCAATTTAGTATCGTGGACCCTTTTAGTTCTTTCCTTGAAGCTTAGCGAACTGTCATACGCTTGGTCCCTTAGCTCTGCTAACTCATTCAATTGCATTCTCCGTTGTTCTCCAGCTGCTGAAATTTCCAAGTTGCAGTGTTTTAATGCCACTACGCCCGATATTCCAACTCAATTGGAAGGTGACACGCCTTTCTGTAGACTAGCCGATACGGTGTGGTTCCTAATGGTGTTTTGTAGGCAGTTCTGAATGCCCACAACGCATCGTCTAATTTTTCGGCCCACCTATGCCCGTGATTTCCGACAGTTCGTTCCAATATCCTTTTCAAAGCCCGATTTGTCGCTTCAGCTTGCCCATTTGTTTGTGGATGGTAAGCCGTCGAAGTTTTGTGAGTGACACCATACTGCTGCATCACTCGCATGAATTGAGTATTGCAGAAATGCGTGCCACGGTCACTGATTATAGCTCTAGGAGTTCCAAATCGACTGAACAACTTTTTGAGGAACTGGGTTACTACTTTTGAATCGTTAGTCGGAAAAGCTTGAGCTTCGGCCCACCTGGAGACGTAGTCAACTGCGACTAAGATGTACTCTTTACCGTTAGATTTAGGGAATGGTCCCATAAAATCTAATCCCCAGATATCAAAGATCTCCACGGTCTGGATATTAGTAAGTGGCATTTCGTTTCGGGCTGAGATATTGCCTTGCCTTTGGCAAATATCACAGCGCTTCACCAGGTCGCAAGCATCTCGGAATATGGTTGGCCAATAAAAGCCGGTATCGTAAACCTTTCGTGTAGTCATTTTGTTGCCATGGTTTCCTCCAGTAGGTCCGTGGTGGCTCTGGTGTAGAATTTGTTCTGCCTCCTTCCCATCGACGCATCTTCGAATAAGTTGATCGGGACAAACCTTAAAGAGATAAGGATCATTCCAATAATAGTTCTTAACATCGCGGAAGAACTTTCATTTATGAGAAGTTTATCATTCCTTTTGGTACGATGTTTCCTACCAGATAATTGGCGAAGTCGGCATACCAAGGGTTGTGTGTGAACTGTGATCCTTGTTGGTAGCCTCCAATAGTCATGAGCTGTTCTTCGGGGAACTGATCTTGAATATCTTTCTCGTGCAACTTCTCCATTGATGGATTTTCCAATCGGCTAAGATGATCGGCCGCGACGTTTTCTGCTCCTTTCTTATCTTTAATCTCAATATCAAATTCTTGTAGGAGTAGAATCCATCGTAGAAGGTGCGGTTTAGCATCTTGCTTCTTGAAAAGGTATTTCAAAGCGGAGTGATCTGTATAGACAATAGTTTTGGACAAGATTAGATAAGAACGAAATTTATCAAAAGCAAATACTACCGCAAGCAGCTCCTTTTCTGTAGTGGTGTAGTTTTCTTGAGCATCCGTGAGCGTTTTGCTGGCGTAGTATATTGGTTGAAAGTGTTTCTCCTTCCCCTATCCCAGTACAGCTCCAACAGTGAAATCACTGGCGTCGCACATGATTTCAAATGGAAGACTCCAATAGGGGGCAACCATGATCGGTGCATGTACTAGCTGATCCTTCAGGTAGTTGAAAGCTTTGAGACATTCATCTGTAAAGTCAAACGGAGTATCTTTTTCGAGAAGATGAGTCATAGGTCGAGAGATTTTAGAGAAATCCTTAATAAAGCGACGGTAGAATCCGGCGTGACCTAGAAAACTTCGGATGGCTTTCACAGAAGTAGGGGGTGGAAGCTTAGAGATAGTCTCAACTTTTGCTTTGTCAACTTCAATTCCAGATTTTGAAATGCGGTGTCCAAGAACTATGCCTTCTTTCACCATGAAGTGACATTTCTCCCAATTCAGAACTAGGTTTGATTCTTTACATCGAGCAAGCATCCTATCCAAGTTAGAAAGACAAGTGGTGAACGAATCCCCAAAAACTGAGAAATCGTCCATGAACACTTCCATGCATTGTTCAATCATGTCGTGGAAGATTGCTACCATGCACCTTTGAAAAGTCGCAGGTGCATTACATAAACCAAAAGGCATACGTCGGTAAGCAAATGTTCCATAGGGACAAGTGAACGTCGTCTTTTCTTGGTCCTTCGGATCGAGAGGTATCTGAAAATAGCCTGAGAAGCCATCAAGGAAGTAATAGAATTTGTTTCCTGATAACCTTTCGAGCATCTGATCAATAAATGGTAGAGGGAAATGATCTTTGCGTGTAGCTTCATTCAGTTTCCGATAGTCGATACACACCCTCCAACCATTGACGGTTCGTGTTGGAATCAATTCATTGTTTTCATTAGCGATGACCGTCATGCCTCCTTTCTTTGGGATGACTTGAACTGGGCTAACCCATGGGGAATCTGAGATAGGGTAGATAAGACCGGCATCCAGGAGTTTGATAACCTCCTTTTTCACCACGTCTTGAATCTTCGGGTTGACTCTCCTTTGCCTTTGAACTGATGGTCTGAAGTCGTTCTCCATTAAGATTTTATGCGTGCAGTAGTTTGGACTAATTAATCCCTTGTATGACAGAGATCTTCCAAGCAATCGCCTTCTTGTGTGACTTTAGAACCTGTACCAGCCTTGCTTTCTCTTCGGGCTTCAATTCTTTAGATATGATAACTGGTAAGTGTGAAGTTCCTTCAAGAAAAGCATATTCAAGGTGTGGGGGAAGTTCCTTTAGTTCCAATTCGGGTGGTTATTCAGTAGATGGTTTCATCCTGGCAATCTAGTCTCTTTTAAGCTCGTCGTACGTTGTTTGATAATCTGACTCCATTGCAGGTGTTTCTAGAATGTTGGCTGACGCTATCTCAATCCATTCTGTATTGTTGGACAGCTCATTTTTTCTCAGCTCATATTTTTCTCGGGAAGATTGAGAGATTGCATTTTCTTCAGTGATAATTTCTTTTCCTTCGTCAGTTGTTGCAAATCTCTGAAATTGAGCTGATGAAGACTTGCTGATGGTGATTTCTGGATTTTCACAACCTTCAGATGGTTGCGAAGCAGGTGTTTTAAGCATTGACTCCATGTTTTTAAGAGTCTTCATAATTTCTTCCCTTAAGAGAGATGAATGATCTACTTCAGAAGTCGGGTTTCTTCGTAGTAGAGTGACAGGAGTGCCATATCCAAGTAGAGCAGTCAAGATGGAGTTGAGCTGCGGCTCGGTATTCTTTAAAGGAAATAGTAACTCTCCAGATGCGTTGGAAGAATCTGAGATAGCTGAACATAGACCCGCACCTTCTTTACAGAGTATTCTCGAAGTGATGACAGTATTGGGAAGGGGGTTAATGTTGCGAACTGCGAGGATCTCTTCCAAGTGTTCTTCAATTATTTCCAGCATAGAATCTACAAGACCAAGATCTTCTCCCACAGGCTGTTTCATTAGTTTATCAACATTGAAGGTGACCTCTTCAGTTCCAACTCGGATTTTTAAAGATTTTTCATTTACGTCAATGATGGCCTTGGCAGTGTTTAGGAAAGGTCTGCCAAGGATGAGTGGAACCTGGGTGTCTTCTTCAATATCCATTACAACGAAATCAACTGGAAAGACGAATTTGTCGACACGGACCATAATATCTTCAGCAATTCCTCGGGGGAGTTTAACTGATCTATCTGCTAATTGGATGGTCATACGGGTAGGCAAAAGTTCGTTTAATCCTAGTTTCCTATAAAGCGAGAATGGCATGAGGTTTACACTAGCTCCTAGGTCAGCTAAGGCGTTACTTATTTGAACATCCTGAAGATAACAAGGAATAGTGAAACGGCCAGTATCTCCAAGCTTAGGGGGTAGTCCTTGTTGCATAATTAGAGAGCACTCGACATCTAGGGGTAAGTTAACTATCTGTCTAAGTTTTTCTTTGTTGGATATCAGTTCCTTAAAGAATTTAGCACAACTGGGCATTTCTACTAAAGCATCTAATAATCTATGTTTAAGTGTAGGCTTTTGAACATTTCTAGATATTTTCCAAATTGAGCTTCTTGTTTCTCTTTCTTAAGCCTACCACGGAAAGGTAGTCGAACGGGTTTAGAAACTTCTAGGGCTTTAGAAGGTTCTGGCTCAGGAGAAGTGACAGGGGTGTCAGCTTGTACTGAGTCAGTGGGTAGAGAAGTAGAAGGTTCATCTGAAGGAATATCTATAGTTTTCTCGATCTTAGTCTCTTTTCCTCCTCTAGTGACCACAAGCATGTCATCGTGCTCATAGGATGAGTGAAAGACAGAATTGTAGATCGCTTCCTCCCTTTGCTTCTCCTCAACTTTTAAAAACAACCTTTTAACATTATCCTCCATGTTTTTAATTAAATCATTTGAAATCCTGAGCAAATAATCATTTCGGTTTTGAAAATCAAGAATTCGTTCGTTTGTATAATTTTGCTCAACTATGAAGTTATTGAAAATCGTATTGTTTAGACGAGAAGTCAATTGGGTAGGAGTAGAGAGAACTAAAGATTGAAACGGGGGTAGTGTGGTAAACTACTGAACGAATGGTTTAGAATGAAAGGATTAGTCAGGGTTTCTACCAGTGGTGTCAAGAATTTCTTCGTTGGCCCGTATGTTTGGGAAGAACTTTGGGGGTTTCTTCTTTTGCATGGGTTTAGAAGATTCTTGCAAGTCCTTGACAACTTTAGAGATGGATTCGAGTTGAGTTTTCAAGGTGTCCAAGGCTTGATCTGAAGTATTCCTTTCCTCTGAAGCGGATTCATCTGGCTCCAAGTCATGATGGTGCATCGTTATCGTCTCAATCAACTTCCAAGCTTCATCCGAAGTATGTTGCATGAAGTTTCCGGATGAAGCAGCATCGAGGGTTTGTTGATGCTGAGGATTTAAGATGTTATAGAACGTGCAGACCAGATTTGTTTCAGCCAACTGATGGTTTTGACATCTTCCGATAAGATTCTTAAATCGTTCCCAAGCCTTGCTTAATGATTCGTTAGTTTCCTGACGGAAGTTAGCAATGTCGGTTTTAAGCTTGGTTTGCATGGAAGGAGGAAAGTACTTAGCTAGAAACTTAGTAGCCATCTCTTCCCATGTATGAATCGAATTGGGTTCGAAATCATAAAACCAGGTTAAGACTCGAGAAGATAGAGAATAAGGAAACAGATGGAGTCGAAGAAGGTCTCTATTGGTTCCTACTATATCGAAGGAGTCGGTAAGGTTGATGAACTTGTTGAGATGGGTGTTTGAGTTTTCAACCGAAAGACCATGAAACTGACACTCAGATTTAATCATTTTTATGTAGTGAGGCTTAATTTCAAGGGTTTCGTTGGTTGGTGCTACGATCGGTCCTCCTCGTCCCTCTAGCAGTGGCTTGATTGATGAGGCGAGCGTGATACGGTTCGTCATAACTCGTAAGGTAGAAATTAGGGTTAAGGAAAGGAAAAACTAATCTAAACTAATTAATCTAATTAATCTAATTAAACTAATTAACCTAAGAATAAAGCAGGTAACTTCCGGATGATATTGATCTCCCGAAAGGGTCGCTAAATAACTAAGATAACTAAATTCCTAAAGTCGGTCGTTGTAGTCCCCGGCAGCGGCGCCAAAAACTTGTCGTGCACCCCAGCGGTCGGTCGGATTTTACTCCGGTCGTTGAACCTTCCGTCAAGGGCGCGCGGACAGTGTGTTTTATATTTATTATGCTGGGATCCTAAGTTTTGATACAGCCTAAAGACCTAAAGGGCAGTAAGCGGTATATATGACTCAGGTGTCGTTCTTCAAACTACAACGGGCATGGGAATCTAGGAGGATTAATTATCTTTTGTAATTTAGCTGGGATTTTTAAAACTTTTGATAGATTGGTTGGTTTTCTAAACTAATTACTAAAATTAAAAACTAAATTAAAGACAGGGTTTGTACGGAGAACGCAGAGAAATCAAGATAAGGAATATGTTTGTTGTGATTTCGGCAATGTTATTTGGATGGATAGTTATGAGGGATAAGGTTACTAGGTGCGATGACTAATCTAGTGAGGTCATAGAAACTTAATTGGTAGATAAAGTATTATGCCCACGACCTTTACTCGGCTTCCCACGTATTTGTGTTAACGCTATGCCAGATACTTGGACGTTTTACAGCTTTTCCGTTATACCAATTAGGGTTCCAGATTACTCACTAGATATTCCTATATTTCTTAATGAGCTACAGCTACGATCCTACTATATACCTAACGTAGAGTTGTCCGCAATCAGATATATAATATGTCACATGGATAGCAGTTATAGAATGTCCGGTACACCGGAAGTTCTCCCAAATGCACAGACCAATTCAACTGACAACTATCCTCTAATCCAGGTCCCCATTTACAGACATCCGGAGGACATTAGTATCATGGCATGAATTGTTCATTGAACAATAACATGAATAGGGTTTAACCCGCGGAACCGGTTGGGATAATCTATCTAGCGGTCAGTTGAATTGTTCATCATTAATCATACAGTCATTACAACTATTACATGCATGTTGACCTATCTGTATTATGTTTATTATGTTCGTGAAAATCTAATTAGCAGGGCAGTGATAATGTTTGCGTATGTCTAGCATGTAGTACCTAAGCAACAATCAAACAAGAACATGCAATAGGACGGAACACTAGTCATCACATTAACTGACCTAATAATTAAATCATGGATATCCCGGAAGTTGTCCCAAAGATACACAACAAACAAGCGTGAACCTAATCTATCTCTAATCCTATGCTTCGTGTCCCTCGGATGTGTTTCAATCAAGGGAACAACGACCATGTTGAGTTCATTGATCATCATACACAGAATAGTTGGCAATCCTACTTCTAGCAATTGGCCAGGTTCTAGGGAGGAGGATACAAACCACAGCATAAGTTGGATAGATAAACAGGCAGAGGTTCAGCTTATAAGTTCGCAAACAGTTTTAAACTTATACAGACAGACTAACAGCATGTTACAATTGGGAATCATTATTTCTACAACGGATTGTGCCCACGACTTTCATAGCTTCCACGTTCCGTACTACACACATTCGTGATGTTTCCGGCGCTATACAAATGAAAGCCGTATAACGTTACCTCCGTTGTTTCATAATGGTGTCATCCCAATGGTATATTATATCATAACTATCCTAACATTGCATACATCACAACAAACATTGATTTGTCTAGCCTAGCATAATTCTAGCATTCATTCCTAAGCATGCATAATAAGAAAGCATAATTAAAAGAATAAATGCGAGAGATTGTATTAAACCTGAATACGAGAGTAATACAGACAAATCTTCACAAATCTGAAGTCTCGGAGTAACTCCGTACAAAAGCTACTAAGAGCTTCTACTCTAACCTACTAATTCTTCTCTAACTCCTAAGAGTAGTGCTAGAGAGAGAATGCTAACCTAATTCTAGAGAGAGAAAGAAATGTGAGAGGTGAAAGGTGTGTGATGTGTTGAAATGGAGGTTAGTATTTATAGGAGAATGGTGGAAGGCTTGGTACAAGTCTTGAAGCATAAGATACAAGCATCAAAGCAGCATACGGGGCAAGCGGACCAAGGGGGGCAAACGGCACCTCACAAGCCAACTAACCCCGTATACGGCACCCTAAGGGCCGTATACGGCACCTAGGGTACCATATACGGTACCTAGGTGGGCAGGGGGGTTGGTGCTCCATATGCTGTATACTGATTCCTCGGTTGCTTGGTTCGTCCGTATCTTCTTCGTTTGGACTCCGTTTTGCTTGATTCTTGCGCCGTTGGATTTGTTTTTCCGTTACGCTTCTAATGACACTGAGTTTGCCAAATTTGGAAGTGTTTGACTTTTGCATGTTCCGGATGACGATCGGCGAGCTTTTAGACTGTGTATCTTCTCCGTCTTTTGTCCGTTTCTTCTGATTCTTTCACCTCCGGTCTTGGATTTTCCTATGGAATCATAAAATATGTATTAAGCTCTATTTCCATAAAATATTAAGAATGGAAAATTTAAGGTGATTGTTTTGCCTCGGTTTGCGTGCTAATTGGACGTTTTAACCGATTTTTGCAGCAACGTCTATATTTAGACTACCTTGGTGATTTTTGGTAAATAATGATGGTTTTGAAATGTTTTCACCAAAGAATAGTCCACAAAGTGTGGAAATATGTCCTTAAAAACATGACTTTTTGGGTCACATCAATGATCGTCTTTGCAATATCATAACCAATGGTCCCCATATTCCAACCACTATTATTCCTGCTGTTGTAGCTACTGCTACCACTCCTGCCATACCAGAAATAGTTATCCCTAAGAGAGAGGAACAATGGACGGATGAGGAGCTAAAATCTACATTGGCATGTCACTTCCTGATGAAGTGTTTGAATCAATCAGGCTTTGCAAAACTGCAAAAGATATGTGGGATACTCTTAGGAATATATATATTGGAAATCATGATATTATTCGCTGCAGGGAAGTAAATCTCACTAGCCAGTATGATCTGTTCGCAATGGAACCCAACGAGTCACTATCTTCTACTTATATCAGATATCAGTCGCTGATGAACAAAATGGAAAAGGCTGGTATAGGAAAGGAGCAGCGATTTGTTATTGAAAAGTTCTTAGAATTATTGCCAAGAAAAGTTTGGGGAACTATTGCTACCTGTACAAGACAGAGTAATGATTATACAACTCTTAATCTTATTCAAGTCTACGGTATTTTGCTCAACTTGGAGCAGTCTGAAAAGCAAGCTGATCAAAGTGAGCACATTCATGCAACACTTGGAAGTCAAAAAGTATCGAATGCCTTTGTAGCTGAGCTTGAAGAAATTGATCAGAGGCAGAAATCAAAAGTTTCTAAGCAAAGCTCAAAGTCACTGATAGCTGGTGAAAAGGGTGAAGGAGCTGAAGAACATTCGGAGTATGAATATGATGAGGGTTTAGAGAAGCTGGAAAGAGACATGGCAATGATGGTTGCAAATTTATGAAGGAACACCAGATCAAAAAGATTCGCTGGTGCTCCGTCATCTGAAAATTTCAAATCAAAAGGTGAATGCTACAAGTGTGGTAAACCTGGTCACTTTGCAGCTGAATGTAGATCAAAGTCAGTCAACCAAGTCCCTGAACCAGTGCCAAACTTCAGAAATGACAAGTACAACAAGTACAGGGAAAAATACAAGAAACTGAAGGAAATGGCTAAATTTGGAAAGAAGAAAGGAAAAGGTTTTGTTGCTGAAGAAGGTTCATTCAGTGACTCTGAATCATCTTCATCATCGGATGAAGAAGAAGCAATGATCTGTTTAGACAAGGATTACTGTCTGATGGCTGATGATGATGCTTCACATAAAGACATCAAAGAATCAGCTCTTAAGTGTTCAGCATCTGAATGGGATCCTGAAAATCTTTACAAGGTACATTGTTTCAAATCATCTTCAGTTTCTGAAAAAGAGAATGTTTTTGAGTCTTTGATAGTGAAAATGTGTCAAAACTTAAAATGAGATCAGTGACTTAAAAACCAAACTAACTGATCAAAGTGAAAACGTGTCAAAACCTAAAAGGTTAAAGCTAGATCTTGATGCATAAACTTATGCTAATCAAGTATGTGTTCAAGAGAAAGTAAAATTTGAAACACAATTTTTGCAACTTAAAAAGGTCATGGAATTTTGGTGTAAGTCTAATGAAAATGTAAATCAGTGTGTTAATAATCAAATTCCAAAACAAGCTAAAGCTATTTTGGGAGGAGATTATGAATATGCTGCATCACTCGCTGACTCAACAAAAGTTGATCCTGTCTTTGAACCTAAGGGAAATTTTTCAGAAGCTATTTTTGAACCCATATCAGTCTTCAGTGAGCAAAGACCAAACTATTTCACAAAAAGAAAATTGGTCACTGATGATTCTGATATGACAAAAGGTAGTATGAGATAAACGTTTTGAAAACTGTCAAATCATCAATAACTTCACATCTCATCAAAACCATCGCTGATAATCAAGTAATCATCAGCAACTTCACTGACACTGTATCAGTCACTGAGAAAACTTCTATCAGTGACCTTAAGTCAAAGATGCAGGAAGTAAAAATCAGCAAGAAAAGTTGTCTGATTGTGTCAGATCAGCAACTTAAAACAAGGAAAGTCAAAAAGGCCAGTTATTTAAACAAAAAGTGTTACAAATGTGGCAACAAACAGCATCTGTCATCTGAATGCTCAGCTCCACTCATTTCAAAACATCAACTCATCAGTGAGCATTCAGATGCGATTTATGCAAATCAGTGGGAGCCAAAACCAAGGCTTAGTCACTATGAACCCAGCTCTGGATGGGTTCACCAATTAAACTTAAATGAATAAATAGATTCTTTGAATTTATTTATTTATTTTTGCTTTATCTTTTACAATTGCTTTAAATAAATTAACTCTATGGTTTATAATATTAGAAGGATATATTCACTGATCAATTGACTTTCACTGATACAATCAGTAAGTTCAGAAATTAGTTAGTTATGTTCATCTTTTATTATAACTCGTAAAGTTACTTGAATATTTTTTTTATGTCTATAAGTCTGATTAATATCATTTTTCTATGATATCATTAGCTGAACTAGTCAGTATTTAAGTTGTGGCCTGATTAGTGAGTTGTATCATTAGAAACATAATATTCATCTTACCTTGGACATAAGCTATATTCAACTTTTTTTAATATATATCTATCAAAATTTGACAAATAATGGTCCTTATTAAAACTGAACCTAAGTCTGAATGATTTAATCAGTATTCTAAGTTGTGATTAAATCGGGAAAATAAAGGTTCAGCTAGATAAACCATTACAATTGTCACTTTATGATATTTATATTTCTTTTCGGTGGTAAACCAAGATATTGGTTATGTTTTCTCAGTATCATTCACTGCCTGAGATATCATTTAATGGTGGTATATAAATCGACAAACATTCGTTATGTTTAATACTTTTCGTATTTAATTTGACGGATTTCAAAAATAAATATATTTTGGTACACCGAAAAAGTCGCATTCCTGACATTTTCTTTCTTACGTCAGTGCACTTTTCCGGAGCACCTCTCCCATCACCATTAATACCACCACTCTCCACCATCATCACCCCTATATCACTACTACCAACCACTGCCATCGTCCACGACTCTCGATTTTTAACCACATAATCATCAAGTTGCGTTTACTATATAATCAGTGACTTTATCTCACTATCATTTTTTTTACGCATACTTGATTTTTGTGTTCTTCAAAAATTGAAAACCTTTCATCTTCAAAACCCTAAAACCTGCAAATCAAAATCCTTTAATTACAATGGCAAGATCAAAATTCTTTTCAAATTCTTATTCACCCACGGCAGATATTAAGGCTCTAAAAGCATCTGCAGTGAGTGATGATCTTGTCATCACTGTTCCAAAATCAAATTATTTGGGAAATACAACTTGTACAAAAACAGAGTATGCAGAGATAATAAACTTTTTGAATACGCACTTTATTCTCCCTGCTCTCATATTATCTCCTGGGAAAAGGAACCCAGAATGGCTCAGTGAGTTCTGGTTTACCTGTACTCACTCTGTTGTCTCTGGTACTTCACAACTTCAGGGTTTTATAGATAATGGAGGTCAAAAGATAACAATCACTGCCACCACCATCCTTACCGTTTTGCAATTACCTGTACATGATGTTTATGTACCGCTGCCTGATGGGGATGATGCCAAGGGAGGCATAATCAATCTCACTAGGATTGACTGCAAATACTCCGTTGACAGCAGAGGTAATCGTAAATATTCTACTGTACACAAATCCAAAATGGATGGTGTGTGGAATGCCCTGTTTTCAAACTTTATTCAATGTTTGGGCACAAAAAAACAGGGAGCTATGATCAATTCAGCACCCTTGAGGCACAAATCAGCTGGTCACTGGTCAACTCTCTAAAAGTTGACTATGCAAGTGTGATCTTCAATGAGCTGGTTAACCGCGTCGCTGAGCCTACCAGGGAAAAATATGTGCCATATCCTAGGTTTCTATCACTGATCTATAAAGATCAGTTTGAAGCATATGATAGAGTCTCTTTCAATGGTTTTGAGCCAACCCTGGTGGGAAATCAAATATTTTCTAAACCAGCGACTGTGTCTCTCCCTGATTTCATGAAAACCAAGGGAGTACTTGCACCCCAGCCATTACGATCTGTACAACCGTCCGCTCCTGCCACTACATCAACCACGTCACTGACCACACCCCCAGTGACTACTGTGGTCAAAATACCAGTCAAGAAATCAACCACCGCTCCCAAAAGGAAATCCAAACTAGGGTCCCTGACATTAACGGATCAGGGACATTGCAAAAAGAAGACATCCAAGGATGCCAAGGGTGAAGCGGAGGCTGAACGTACAGTCCCTGCGGGCACCCTTGCTGACCCCAAGTCTTTAACTGCTTCACTGAACTCCCGAAAGTCCAGTGACTCTAAAAAGGGACAACTGCAGACAGCTACAATAGCTCAAACTATTGTTAGAAGTGATTCGGGTGCATCCCACACCCCCAAATTGAGTCTACCCAGCAGCCACTTGTCATCCTCACAAAAGGTTGACATTTTAGACAAAGGGCTAGTGACATCAACGGGTGATAAAACACTCAATGTTGATGTCACAACACAGGCTACAGACCCGGGCCAACTCTCATCTTTCACTGCACCAACCGACAATGTCTCTCCACTGTCACATGGAGAGATACAGGTTGACATCTCTGTTTCCAATGATCCACCAGCTCAAACACAAGCTGGTGATGACGAGGAAACCCAACCAATGGACATCTCTTCATCTGATGATGAAAAATCTCCACCACCATATTTACCATTTATTATTACTGCTGCTGCTGCTACTGAACCAACACCTACCCCAATTATCACTGAACCAACATCCACAACACCTACATCATCTGCGACTGAACCTACCCCCACACCAACACCTACACTTCCTGTCACTAAACCTACTCCTACACCACCCCTCACTGAACTAACACCTATACTATCTCTCACTAAACCAACACCCACACCACCTATTCCTGTACCTATCACTGCTCCATCAGCTACCATTATCACTTCACCAATCCAGGAATTAGACGCCATGTCTATCTCCAGTGATAATTCAGTAGCCGATACTGATCCTCTTGCTGATACTGCTATGGACGCAGGGGATCAGGGAGCACAATCTAAAACACTCCCTACCCCACCATCATCTCCGCAAAAACAACCTACACCACCATCTCCTCAACAACAACATCCACCTCCACCTCCCAAAACTGATGACCATGCTTCATCATCCACTCCTTCCTCTTCTGAGAAGCTGCTACTGGACTATCTTGCTTCTTCTCAGCAACACATCAAGCTTCTTTCTGAAGAAAGGGAAGCACTCAAAGGCCAAGTTGCTGATCTTACATCTGCTGTCAAAGCTCTGACATCTGTCTATGATCCTATCCCTGCCTGGAGCACTGAGATCAGCAACAAGGTAAAACTCTTGACTAATACTGGCCTATCCTTTTCTCAGTCACTGGAGACTCTTTCCAAAGCCCAATCTGAACTCATGACAACAACAAGGGTAAATCTCACTACTCACGATGAATCAATCTCTGCATAATCTACTCAACAAAAGAAAATGGCAGCCTCTGTTCTCAAATACATTACAGCAAATGATAAAGTTATTTCTTCCATGACCACACATCATCAAGCTACTAAAGCTGAAGTTGCTGCTCTTCGCATTGATAACAAGAAACTTTATCACTGGATCAAAGAATATACCACATATCTTTTTGATGAACAGGGGGAGAGAATAATTGCTGACAATACTGAGTTTATCAAAAATAATGATTCTCGCATAGCAGTATTGAGTGGTTCCTTTGGCCTTCTCCCTATCAATGAAAAGCCAGAAACTGAAGCTGCTGGAATATAAGCAGCTGAAATAGAAGCAGCTGAAATTGCTGCTGAGATGGATACAGAAACAGATGAAGACGAGTATGAAGAAATTCCTTTCCCTGAGTTTCATCCAGATGAACTCAGGATGTATAATGAAAAAGTGAAGGAATGGGCTGCTGATGAGGCAGCAAGGATTATGGGGGAGTCAGTAAGCTTTGATTTGGCTCACTGGTAATGGATGAATAAGGAAAAGGATGAGCAGGATTGTCGTGCCTCCAGTGGTCGGACGGGTTTTAATCCGGTCGTTGAACCAACCAACCAGGATGCGCGGACAGGGTTTAAATTTATAGAGCAGGGGAATCCTAAGTTGTATACTATTGACAGACCTAAAAGGGCAGCAAGTGGTATATATGACTCAGGTGTCGTTCTTCAAACTACAACGGGTATGGGAGTCTAGGAAGTTTTATTATCTTTGGAGATTCAGCTAGGGTTTTTAAAAGTTTTTTGGATAGGTTTGGTTTTTTTATAACTAAATACTAATTTAAATAAAGAAAATAAAACTAAAGAGGTTTGTACGGAGACTCGGTCAACAGAGGATAAGCGAGTGTTTACTATGATTTCGTTAAATGTTATTGATGAATAGTCAAGGGTAAGGCTACTAGATGTAATGACTAATCCGGAGAGGATAGAAACATAATTAATGCAAAGTATTGTACCTACAACCGTTCCGCGGATTCCGTACGTTTGTACTCCACCAATGGGTGTTTCCAGCACTATACCGAGTAATAGGGCGTTTTACGGTTTTTCCATTACATTAATTAGGGTTCCACATTACTCTCGCAGATTTCCTATATCCGAATGAGCTACAACTACGATTCTATTAAATATCTAACGTAGAGTTGTCCGCAATCAGATAAATAACATGTCACGTGGATAGCAGTTATAGAAGTCAGAAACACCGGAAGTTCTCCCAAATGTACAGACCAATTTAACCGACGACTATCCTCGAATCCTGGTCCCCAGTCCCAGTCATCAGAGACGTCTGTATCGTAGCGTGAATTGTTGATTGAACAAGAACACGAATGGGGATAATCCCGCGGACCAAGTTGGGATAATCGGGCTAACGATCAGTTAAATTGTTCAGCATTACAGATATAAATCATCACAACTATTCCATGCATGTTAATCTACTGTGTAAACCAATATTCTGTGTCTGAAAACCTAATTATACAGTTACTGATATGAACCAGGAGGATAACTCTAGCATGCATCATTCCTAAGGCAACAATCAAACAAGAACATGCAATAGGGTGACACATAACAGAACACCATAAACCTAAGCATAGCAGATAACCAATAATCAAATCATAGATATCCCGAAAGTTCTCTCAAAGATGTATAACAGATAAACATGAATCTAACCTATCTCTAATCCTACGCTCCGTGTCTCTTATGATTTGTTTCAACCTAGAGAACACAGCCATACCAAGTTCATTGATCATCAAGTATAGAATAGGTAGAGAACGTACCACTAGTAATTGGCCAAGTTTTAGCAGGAAGCTTCTAACCACAGCATAGGTTTGATAGATAAACATTCGAGATTCAGTTTATGAGTTCATACACAGTTTAAAGTAACACGGGCAGAGTAACAGCATGGCATAAACATATTGACTATTCTAACATAACTACATCATAGTAAACACAAAGAAATGTCTAGCCTAACATTACATATCTAGCATACAATCCTAAACAAGCATAAACAAAGCAACACATGTTTAGAACTGAAAAGTAAGAGATATATAAATAGAACCTGATACGAATTTATTACAGACAGATCTTCGCGAATACAATGTCTTGGAGTGACTCCGTACAAAAGCTAAAAGCTACCTCTACCTAACTATCTCTCTAACTAGCTCAATTCTAGAGAGAGAAACTCTTCTAGAGAGAGAAACTAGAGAGAGAGTGATGTGTGTGAGAGAGAAAGTGTAGGGAGAGAATGAAAATGAGAGAAAAATGGTATGTTGGTGAAGTGAGGGGTGTCCACTATTTATAGGCAAAGCATTAAATCGCACGTACAACTCACGAAGCAGCACGTACAAGCAAACGAAGCAGCATACGGGGGTGCAGGGGCCGTATACGGTCTTGTAAGGGCCGTATACGGTGTAGTAAGGGCCGTATACGGTCTCACAAGGGCCGTATACGGTGTGTGGGGCCGTATACGGGCTCTGTCTGATTTTGTTCGTTGCTTAAAATGTCCGTATGTCCTTCGTTACGCGTCCGTTTGACCTGATTCTTTCGCCTTTGGTTTCGTAATTCCGTTACGCTAATGATGTCAATCTCATAGAAATTGGATGTGTAGAGCTCAGGCGTAGCCGAAATGACTTTTAGTGGCTCTGAAAGTGCAGTGTCTTCTCCGTCCTTTGGCCGTTTCACTTGATTCCAGATTTTTCCGCCTCGATTTTACCTATACAACAGATGGTAGAAGTTAGGAGGTGTGCCTTGACAGGAAAATGAGGTCGGAAGAATCGGCCTGTTTTAAAATGATGTGTTTTGTGCATTTTTAGAGTGTTTTCAGTGATTTTTATCACAACGTCCACTTTTAAACCACTTTAGTGAATTTTGGTAAATAATCAATGTTTTGGAATGTTTTCACCAAAGAAATGTCCAAAATGTGAGCAACAAAGCTTCTAAAAACATGACTTTTTATGTCACATCAAGTTATCCCACACTTAGACGTTGCTTGTCCTCAAGCAACAACTTTCTGAAACATATTTTAAGTCATGTTTTTAGGGGCGAGTCAGAGAATATGTTCCGAGATTAGCATTTCCTCATATAAGCAAGTTACTTCTAAAAGTGTGGAGGAGGATAAGATGATCCTTCCATAAACAAGAAGAGATTCTCTTAGGCGTACATCCAAATCTCGTGATCATGGAGTATACATGACTAGGCGATCTCACTAAAGGTGGTCACTCAATTCACTCAAAGTGTATTGGGTTTCCTATCAATCTAGCTCAAACGAAATCGCTCAAAATAGCCAGTCATGCTGCACTCATCGTCATAGGCTTGATCGAGAATCGGATCTCCACCACTTAGGTGAGGACGGTGCTAATTATCTCAAGACATTCAGAGGGTTATAGTGTTTGGTGAGGGTGAAGGGTATGGATAGTGGTTTGTTTGGTTATGAGGGTGTTTAGCTTATCCTAAAATCACTGAGATTATGAACAACGTTATTTAGAACGGAGAGTTGGTAGCTGTTTCAGCTTTTGTCGGATTTTCCATGAAGAGCTATGCTTTGAAACCTTCAGCTTTATTTGCGGAGCTATTTTCTTTTCTTTTTTTTTTCTTTTCTTTTTCTTTTCTTTTTCTTCTTTTGTCTTTTCTTTTTCTTTTTTTCAGAATTTCTTTTAGAGAATTTCCAAGGAATTTTATATTTTGAATCCTTTAGAAATCTTTTCTTCTATCTTGATCATTTTGATTCTTTTCCAGGTGCTAATTTTTCCCGCACCATCGTCCTTCCAGTTCTCTTATGTGCTAATTTTCCCGCACCATTTGTTGAGAAGCTTGATTTTGGAGAATGCGAATGAGTAGGATATTTGAAACAGATATTCTAAAAGGGTGTTTTTCATAACCTCATAAATTCCAAGATAAGTTTGGGGGTATTTTTGGGAAGTGGGTGAAAATTAGGGTTTTGAAGAAATGAAAGGTTTAGGCTCAACAGGGTATACTAGGTGGGTCTTCGATACTAGAAATGAGCATCGGAAAGGGTTTTGGACTTGAAAATATATGTAAGAAATGGGTTAAGTCCTAAGGAATGTCAAGGTCATTTAATTGCACCTATACCGCGTACGGTACACACCAATATGGTCTCGAAGCGTATGTCAAGAGCAAGTTCTAATTCAGAGATGCAGACATCGGCACACACACAAGAAATGAAAGTGAAGCATTAAAGATGAATGCTTTTAGGCTCAAGATACCTCACTGAAAAAGGGTTGTATGTGTCTAGTCATGCTCCTTTGATTATCACTTCTTGCTTAAGCAATTTCTACCTTATTTCCCTCAGGCTTCTAGAAACATCATACTTATATTTTGAAAATGGTTTCTCTCAGTAGTATCTGAGACTCAAAAACTGAGTTAGACTCATTAATTTTGAAAAAATTTGACCTTATTTTTGAAAAAAATTTGAGAGAAAGATTGCTATTGGATGTAAAAATCACCATTTAAGGTATTCTATACCTGCCATCCCACACTTAGAGGAACATTGTCCCTAATGTTCTCTTGAGTAGAGATTTTACTAGTAAAATCCCACACTTAGAGTTTGAACATGTAAGTAGATGTTTCTTAAGTGTTTTAATTTGGGCTGGAATCCCACACTTAGTGATAAGTTTAGGATGAGGCACAGAAATTAAACGCACTAACATAGGCATAATAAACATAATTGAAACGGGGAGAAAGGAACGGAGAAACTCCCCATTTGTGTTTACTGGAATAGACCAGGTTTGTGCAGGAGTGGTGCTAGTGAATTGCTGGATTTTAAGGACCAGGCTCGTTTAAGATCATCCATTCCACACAAAGCTGAATTATGCAATAAACAACGACACACATATCACAGTATCTCATCTAGGTAGCAGGTCTAAAGCGTAAGTACAGAGTCATAATACAGAAAGTAAATAATAAAGATAGAATCTAGTAATCATCAAGTAGGTCGTCAGTGTCAGGATCAAACTCTGCCTCAGCATCCCTGTCGAAAACAGAAGTCGGAGATGGAATGGAAAATCCATATTAGCCATAGCCTGACTCACAATCTCGTCAGTGGAAGTGTGGGTGTCAGAAGTGTGAGCATCAAAAACAGCCAGAAGCTGCTTTGTGAGGCTGCGATCTGGTGATGCAAATCCTGTGGGCAATGCTGGATCAGGATCAGCAGCTGCAGCAGTGGGGCTAGTGGAAGGTCCGGCAGTAGAGACAACAGGTGGATCTGCAGGAGGAAAGAAGGACCATGGAGGTCGAGATGGTCCTGGATCTGGGCCAAGCCTGTAGGGAATGGCATCAGGTCTCCGAATCTCGAGCTGCTCACAGATAGAGGACATGATGTCATGCTGGATGGAGAGTGTCCGGAAGAGGGCCCACGAAGCAGCTGGGTCAGCGGTAGTGATACCGTACTCGAAAGTAGGTACGGGGGCTGGCAAAGGTGATGAGGGCCTTTCATCGGCAACTCCTCGTGAGTGATCGGGACATCAGTCAGGTCCTCCTCAGTGATGGTCAGCATAGCCGCTCTCTGTGCTCTGCGTCTACGAGGTCTGTGTCGTCTGCGTGGTCTTGCAGCTACATGATCGGCATCAACAGCGTCCATCCTGAAACAAGATAAAATAAATAGGTAATGCTAATAATGATAGTAAATGAATAATACTTATCTCAGATTTTGCAATTTGAAGTCAGATAAGTGGCAAGCCTGCAATTTTATTAGTTCAGAGACAACCATACTTAATAAAAATAAACTAAGAAATAAAATAACAGAATTTAAATAAAGATAGGCTTGGGGTGCCTCCCAAGAGCGCTTGTTTTACGAGTCTCTAGCTTGACTCTTTGTACCTTTCTGTCGACTCACGGTGGTTCAAAGATAAAGACATCTTCCCTGATGGGAAAGTCTTCGAAGTAATGCTTTAAGCGGTGACCATTAACTTTAAAATTACCTTCTGGTGCCTCGAGTTCGACTGCACCGTAAGGAAATACCTTTGATACTATGAATGGTCCACTCCACCTGATCCTAAACTTGCCAGAGAATTTCTTGAATCGCGAGTTGAAAAGCAGCACTTTATCTCCTGTTTTGAATCTTGAGGGCCTCAGCTTAGCATCGTGAATTCTCTTAGTTCGTTCCTTGAAGCTTAACGAACTGTCATATGCTTGATCCCTTAGTTCGGCTAACTCGTTCAACTGCATTCGTCTATTTGCTCCAGCTGTAGAAATATCTAAGTTGCAGTTCTTCAAAGCCCAGTATGCTTTATATTCCAGCTCAATTGGTAAGTGACATTCCTTGCCATAAACTAGACGATACGGTGTGGTTCCAAATGGTGTTTTATAGGCGGTTCTGAATGCCCACAATGCATCATCTAATTTTTCAGCCCATTTGTACCCATGATTACCAACAGTTCTTTCCAAGATTCTTTTCAAAGCTCGATTTGTTGCCTCAGCTTGCCCATTTGTCTGGGGGTGATAAGCTGTTGACGTCTTGTGAGTGACAACATACTGTTGCAGAACTTTCATGAATTGAACGTTGCAAAAGTGTGTACCACGATCACTAATTGTTGCTTTTGGAGTCCCAAATCGACTGAATAGCTTTTTGAGAAATTTGGTTACCACTTTGGCGTCATTTGTTGGGAGAGCTTGGGCCTCGGCCCACCTGGAGACGTAGTCAACTGCAACCAAGATGTACTCTTTACCGTTAGATTTAGGGAACGGTCCCATGAAATCTAATCCCCAGATATCGAAGATTTCCACGGCCTGTATGTTTGTGAGTGGCATTTCATTCCGGGCTGTTATATTGCCTTGTCTTTGGCAGATATCGCAGCGTCTCACCAGATCGTACGCATCTCGAAATATGGTTGGCCAGAAAAAGCCGGCATCGTACACTTTTCTTGCGGTCATGTTGGTACCGTGATGTCCTCCAGTAGGTCCATGGTGGCTTTGGTGTAAGATATGTTCTGCCTCTTTCCCATCAACGCATCTTCTAATGATTTGATCAGGGCAAACCTTAAAGAGGAAAGGGTTGTCCCAATAGTAATATTTTATATCGCGAAAGAATTTTTGTCTTCGAGAGGTTGGCATTCCTTTAGGTACGACTTTTCCCACCAAATAATTGGCATAGTCAACATACCAGGGATCATTTGTAGATCGTGACCCTTGATAGTATTTACCAACATGCATGAGCTGTTCTTCTGGAAACTGGTCTTGAATGTCTTTTTCGTGCAACTTATCCATTGAAGGATTCTCTAATCGGCTGAGATGGTCTGCCGCGACGTTTTCTGCTCCCTTTTTGTCTTTGATCTCGATGTCGAATTCTTAAAGGAGTAGAATCCATCGTAGAAGGCGAGGTTTAGCATCTTGCTTCTTAAAAAGATATTTCAGAGCTGAATGATCTGTATAGACAATAGTTTTGGACAAGATTAGATAAGAACGAAATTTATCAAAAGCAAATACTACCGCTAGCAGCTCTTTTTCTGTGGTTGTATAATTCTCTTGAGCGTCAGTGAGCGTTTTGCTGGCGTAGTATATTGGTTGAAACTGTTTCTCCTTCCGCTGTCCCAGAACTGCTCCGACTGCGAAATCACTGGCGTCGCACATGATTTCAAATGGGAGACTCCAGTCTGGAGCAACCATGATCGGTGCATGAACAAGCAGATCTTTCAGATGATCGAAGGCCTTGAGACATTCGTCTGTAAAGACAAACGGAGTATCCTTTTCGAGGAGATGAGTTGTAACACCTGCTAAATTAGGATAATTATTTATGCCTAATTGATTGTAACTAGTTGTAATTAGTATGTAATAGGACTAATTACAGGCTCTATTTGTATATATATAAGTTGATTTATATATATATGTGTGTTTTTACGCGATTTGGATAAATCGTACGAATTAACCGGACGGAGTCCGACACAATTATTTTGACGTTGGTGACAGAAACTTACCTAAATAATGAGAACGTATTTTATTATATAAAATACACAGCGAACAAACACTAATTATAATATCGCGACGACATTTTAAATAATTTAACGAATATGTATTAAACGCGAGTTAAAAATTTTAATACTTCGACAAATGTTTTTATAATTAATTTCAAGGTATTTCATTAAAATATTCCCGTCATCTTTTAAAAATATAACTGCTTGATTTAACGCCTAAACGATGGAGAAAACGAACACCGCACGGAGCGCGGCGCGTGGACTGAAAAATGGGGGCTTTCACCAAAACCCCCATTCTTCCTCCATTTTTCCTCATTCAACCCACACACTCTCTCTCTCTCTTCTCCTCTTTTCTTTCTTTTTCTCTCAAACACCACCACCCAAAAACCTCACTAAATCGACAAATAAACGTATTAAACGACGCCGGATCATAGCCTCTCTTTGGAAGAAAACGTTCACCATCACACGATCTACATTCCTATCTTTTCGGATTTTCTACCCGACATTTTGTAAGTTTTCGATAAAACCCGAAACTCTCCGTTTTTGCTCATTTTTACGTTTTTATGGTTTATATATGCTTAAAATGTCCAAAAATGGGTTGGGTAAAAGATTTGGACCAAACGGAAGCTTTTCGACCGATTTTCCGGCCACCAAATTCCGATCAGACCGCTACGTCGCAGAGACGCTGGACTATCTGCGACGTAGCTCAAAACGTCGCATTTTGTGGCCAACGTCGCATTTAGCGACGTCGCGGCCTACGTCGCACAAAAATCCCAACGTCGCACTAGCGACGCAGCCTATTACGTCGCATTAACTTGCGGACGTCGCACATAGCGACGTAGACTTTTACGTCGCAAACCGAACCTACGTCGCATTGATTTGCGAAGGTCGCATCATGCGACGTACCTCCCTACGTCGCACCCTACGTCGCATGCTACGTCGCATGCTATGTCGCACAAACCAGAACCTTGAAAAGTCAGATTTTACTAAGTGTCGAACTTACACAACTTCAAATACTTATGTCATACGACTTAACAAACGTCATAGAACATACTTTCAATTACAATTACACTAAATTGCGTTATAAATGATAACGCTTTGAATCATTATTACAAACCGTCACCAACGGGCCATATTTGTTTTCAAACTACAAACGGATTACTAAACAAACACTTGGACATAATGAGTTGTGTAAACAACTAGCCTAGATGGTCTTGCGAGACATCTACTTACTTAACTTTATATGTTTAGGCATTTGAAGGTTACGGGTTCGGAGAACCTACAGTTGATATTACTTACTCGTTTATTGATATAAACGTACTTGCAAAGACTCAGGTGAGTCTTACGGCCCCACTTTTACTGTTTTATCTTATTGGGGGAGATACATGCTACTACTTTTTCCTTGAACACAAGTACTAAACTGTTTACTATACCAAACGAAATTGCATGAGTTTACTTACAAACAGAAGTCTCTCCATCATACATCGTTAGTTATGGACTTAAGCGCGAACAGTAGTTAATGGATCCATTAGGGAAATGACCCTCCCCACCCGGGGCAGTAGCGCTGCCACGTACCGATTTACACGTATAAACGGGTGACAACTTATTCGTTACTGATGCTTGCTCACTTACGAGCATGTCACGGGAGCAAACATATTATTTACGGGTTAAGCTTCGATTATGAGCCTCATGGCAACGGTATAAACTTACTTATTTACATTTGCTGGACTGCAAATACTGATTTTACGATTGCTGGATTGCAATGGCTGATTTTACGCCTACGGGCACTACTAATGAAATCTCGTGTTCAAAGCCGATATTATTTACAAACCTGTGAGATTCACCAACCTTTTGGTTGACACTTTTTAGCATGTTTTCTCAGGTACCCGGACGGAGTAGGAATACTCCAGGATTTTAGCTAGAGTCGCATGTTTTCAACACAACTGCATTAACGGAGATTCTTAGCATTATCTTTTGTATATTACGGTTATGTAATAGAATCTCCCGCTATACGCGTGGACTCTAGGGGAAACTACATTTTGTATACGAAAACACTAAGTTTTCAAACATTATATCTATGGAATGTAACTAATTTACAAAACGTCTCATTTAGAGGTCGTTTGCTGTATATCTTGTGCTTTGTATATTGATTAGTAACACCCAGGTATGCTTCCGCAAAACAGTCAATTTTTGGGGTGTTACAGATTGGTATCAGAGCCTAAGGTTATAGTGAACTAGGTTGCATTTAGTGGGCCTAGACTATGACCATTAGGCAGTATTTCCTTATTAGGCATGATTGGTTCAGGAATTACATCATACGACTCTAATTTAACATAGCCTGATCAACTATGTACAATTAAGGAAAGATGATGTGAGGTCTGAAATGGTTATGTCGAACAGGAATGCGTTAATAGACTCTGACCACGAGAGAACCGAGACTCTTACTTGTTATGTGCTAGACATATGCTAGGCTATTATGTGATATACGAGTATATACATACATAGGCCTCACTCACTGACTATACTACTAGGCTATTATATATTGAATATATATATGAATAGGCCTCGCACGTAAACACACTCGCTATAGAGATAGCCGACGTTTCTCTGGTGACACTTACGAATTTCTCTCAGCGGTTTGCACCGACCATGACAGACTTGATTACCGTCACACCACCTTGTGGCGCACTCTAATGATTTTATGAAAGTCACATCTAACACCCGGAAACAACGTACTTCCAAGGACTAAAATCCTCTCTCTGTCATTTCTATAGAACTCAAAGCCACGAATTCCCAAAATGGACGACCACATGTCTGATAGTGACCAAGTCCACGAGGAACAAATCCAGTACACGTATCTCGATGAGGACATCGTACCAGAAGAAGAAATCATGCTGGAGGGAAACGAAAATCAGAATCTCGAAATGACTGGCATCGACATAGAAGAATATGAAAGAGTGCGAGATCAGGCTGTGGGACTAGACGGCCGAAATTGGGCACTTAAGCGTAAGTGCATAGACTATGAACAAAGATTGAGAATCTCAAACCGATCTGTCCCTACACGAATCAAAGATAAGATCCGTTACTGGAAGAAAGTGGCCACCAACCTAACCCGTAGGACCAAAACATGGATCAAACGTTTGGGCAGGAAGTCAACGGAGGAGACCAGGTACCGCTCCACGACTCAAAGATACAGGGACATGCTCGAGGCACGCTACCACCCACACGACCTGA
The DNA here is from genome assembly GCA_949592205.1 of Helichrysum umbraculigerum. Lineage (NCBI taxonomy): Eukaryota > Viridiplantae > Streptophyta > Magnoliopsida > Asterales > Asteraceae > Helichrysum > Helichrysum umbraculigerum. The sequence goes on along the minus strand of CATIUR010000003.1, from coordinate 55,794,008 downwards.
ACCTGGAATCGGAAGGAGAATCCGAAAGCCAGGAACCGTAACTAAGAATGAACCAACCGACTAGCAGAAACTGTGGACCGCCTTGGCACACTACGGAACAAATTAATCTACATTAAGATTAGTGTAGTTTTTGTCTTGTAATCTATCTCGTAATCTAGGGACTATCTAGCACTACTCTATAAACTAGTCGGATGTAACCATTCCCGGCACCCTTGTAATATCTCTGTAGGATGTAACTTTTGAACTCACTTTATCTATCAGATATTCTTTGTTATCTCAACTCACATTAATTGTCATTTTCCATGTTGATGTTATGTATTACTGCTTTTATACATGTACATCTGTGACAATTACAATCTCATACAAAATCTCATGTATCTTCATTTCTTTTATTGAAGAATCATGCCGCCAAAGACATGACCATACACCGATGCCCAGATTACCTCCCTTATAACCCAGGCTGTTACTGAAGCCTTGGCTCGGAATACTCCACCAAACTCCTCGAGAAACAGCGATGCCGCTGAAACCACTACTGCTAAACCCTGTGTAACATCCTCTCTTCTGGTCCGGTAATTTCTAATTTTAAATTGATATATTTAATTGTATTGGAAATTATTTGATATTAATTGTTTATTTGCGAAACTTAGTTAAATAAGCTTAAGGACTTATTGTGCTTAGTAAATTATTGATTGTTTTAATTTACTATAGTTGACGGTGCAATAAAAGAAGTTTCTCGCAAATGGTTTTTAGGTTCCAGGCAATAGAATGAAAAGGGACTAGTTTTAAGTGGATGCGGGTCGGTGTAAAATGTGAGCCGACTTATATAGTTTCCTTTTTAGGAAAGTTTCTTTACTTTCCATTTTTAGAAACAAAACCCTAAAACCCTTTAAAACCCTTGAACCTACAAGCTAGAAATCTTGAAATCAATTCCAAATAGTGATCTTGAGGTGATTTTGATCTTGATTTTAGCTAGAAAATCATCACCACCAACTTGTTTTTAGTTCTAAGTGGTAAGTTTTGATTTTTGTTAATCTATACTTTGAGTGAATACATGTGTTTGATGATCTTGATGTTATGGTATGTTATAACATGTTTAAATGATGCTATATGAGTGAATATATGCTACTGAAATCGAGTTTGTGGTTTATATGTTGTGATTTGTTTGCTGAGTTCCTGCCATAGCTGAACTGGGTATCCCCTGTACGTCGGTTGAACCCGGCGGGTTTCACCTGTACCCGGCGGGTAGTATGCCTAAACCGGGGATCCGGCGGTTAGAACCCGTACCCGGCGGCTCCTACAGCCTTTAAAACGTATTTAGGTTCTGTTACCGCAACTTTTAATTCACCCGGTGGCTTATTCATGTGAACCGGCGGGTTGTAGGTGGAAGCCGGCGGGTATGTACCTAAGCCGGCGGGTTGTGTGGTATTCCAGCAATGTTTGTTTTAACTTTTAAGACTTGTTCTAACTTGTTGTTTTCAATGTAAATTGTACTTATTAGCATGATAATACATGATAGTTGTTGTATTTAGGAACTTATGATATTTGTAATGTTAATTGAGTTAAGTTCCTAATGATTTAAATTGACGTGATTCAAGTGTTACGATCTTGATTTCTAACTCCTACCTGATTGTTGATTCTCAGATAAACAAAGAGCTCAGCGAGATAAGACAGCTGAGTAAGTGAAACGAGATAATCAGGTGAGTGGATTTGAAACTCACAGTTTGATTTGGTTGTGTCAGTTTGATTTCAATCAGTAATTATAGGATTACTATTGATAGTATGTTAACCTTGAAATGATATGCCATTTGATTGGTTGTTTGTTGAACATTGAATTGAAATGTATAATCCAGAGGTCAACTAGATTGTTGGTTGGACTTGATTGCTAATGTTGGTCAACACAGGGTTGCGTACATGTGTTGATGGAGATTAGCATTTAGTTAGCGGTTAATCACTGTTTTGGCCTACAGTTGATGTAAGTGTTCTGATGGGGCCACCCGGCACAGGGTCCTTAGGAACCACCGTTCCTCTTGACGATATTTGTTGCATTATTGATTGTGAACAGATTGCTAGCTAAATTGAATTGTAGTTGATTATTCATTCACTTAGCTTCGTGCTAATCCCTCAATTTACTTCCTGCAGGTAATGTATAATATGTGGGTAGTCAGGAAGGATGTTTTGACGCTGGGAATGTTTGAAACTTGCAACTCTGATCCAGTTTGTAATAAATAATGTTTTATAGTATATAATGCCCCGGGTTTGTAAACATGTTAATTATGGTTGTTTAGTAGTTAAACATATTGTACAAAGGGTTGCAAAAATTTCTAGCAGGTTTTAATAAAATATGTATTTCAAGTAGTCGCTTCCGCCAGACTTAATATTATATTGTTGTATTAAATGAGGGGCGTTATAAGTTGGTATCAGAGCAATAGTTTGGGGCAATTGAATATGATTGTATGTTCAATCCTAAACTTTGATTGTGTTGTGTCAAACATTCTTGGGAAAGGGATTATGTACTGAATGTGAATCGGTTAGTAGAATAGGTGCTAACGACTAATGATTTGTAAGCTGTTGTGGTGTTTACAGATATGGCGGATAACGAGCAACTACCTGTTAACCCTAATAATGCCTCAAGGCCTGAAGTTGCTGCTGAGACTCATGATGACCGGAATGAGAATGCTGGTACTTCTTTCCATGCTAGAGAGGAGGTAGAAAGGGACCAGTATTTGCTTCAATTGGAAGAGGAAAATCAAGCACTTAGAATGTATAAACAACAAAAAGAGGCTGAAGCATCTCATCCTGTGTTTGGTACGATTTCACCGCCAAAGCAAAAGGTGTGTTCTTTTAAAACCTTTATGAGCAGTAATCCGTCTGTGTATTCGGGTAGTACAAATCCTTCTGTAACTATGGATTGGCTAAGAGATGTTGAGAAGAAATTTGAAGTTTGTCAATGTGAAGAGGAATTGAAAGTTCCTTATGCAACTCAACTTTTAAAAGGAGCAGCAATGAATTGGTGGGATTCGATTACTTCGGTTTTATCTTCTTTTCAGAAAGCATCTATCCGATGGTCTGATTTTCGTAATGAAGTTTGTAAGCAGTATTGTTCAAACTATGATATAGCTCGGATTAGAAAAGAGTTTATGGATTTGCAATTAACTGATAACATGTCAATGGATGATTTGATAAATCAGTTCACAGAGAAACTTAGATTTGTTCAGCAGTGGGTTCCTGATGAGAGAACTCAAATAGAACAGTTTGTGGGTACTTTACCTAATCATTATCGAACTTCAGTGAGATTAGCGAGCTCTCTTCCTCAAGCTTTTATGTTAGCTCGATCTGTTGACAGTGATTTGAAACCTCAACAAGTACCAAGTAAAGAAATAGTTTCTCAGAAATCTAGGAGTGAATCTACGGGTAAAGGTAAGCAACGGTGGCAAGGAAATCAGCAGGGTAAGAAACAAGAAAGTCGTGGTGGTACTTCTGATCGTCCCAATTGGTGTATTAAGTGTAGAGCTAGACATTTTGGGCCGTGTACTGTGCAAACCACTAGATGTGTAAAATGTGGTGTGATTGGGCATGAAGCCAAAGATTGTGTTTTTCCTACTTATGTGTGCTGGAATTGCCATAAGGAAGGTCATCGTGCAAATCAGTGTTCTGAGGCTAAGAGACAGGGTTCGGGGACAGTTGTTGGTTCATCAGCTTCTTCTGGTCAGAAGCGGAAGACTCCGCCATCTGCAGTTAGTAGGGCTTTTCAAATGACAGTTGATGAAGCTGTCCATACAGATGACGTAATCACGGGTACTTTTCTTGTAAATTCTGTACCAGCTCGTGTTTTGTTGGATTCTGGTGCAAATTGTTCGTTTGTATCTGTGTACTTCTGTGATAAGTTGAAAATGATGCCTACTGTGATAACAAACCCAGTTGAGGTAGAAATAGCTAGTGGCAAATCGGTTCATGTTACCACCTCGGTAATTGGAGCTAGTATTATGATAGATAGCCAGACTTTTCCAATTTCCTTTCTGTTAATGCCAATTACTAGTTTTGATGTGATTATTGGTATGGATTGGTTAAGTCAGTATAAAGCAAGTATAGATTGCCACAATAAGCTGATTAGAATTCCAATCTCTGAAAAGTCATATGTCGTGGCTCGAGGAGAACGGGATAATGTTTGTATACCTTTGATTAGTATGATGAAAGCTAGGAAATCTTTGTCTAAGGGCTGTGAATCGTATCTAGCTTATGTGATTGATGCTAAGTTAGAAAAGAAGTCCCTTTCTGATGTACCGGTTGTTTCTGAGTATCCGGAAGTATTCCCTGATGAATTACCTGGTTTACCACCGGTTAGGGAAGTTGAATACCAGATTGATCTTGTTCCTGGCTCTTCACCTATAGCCAAAGCCCCTTATAGATTAGCTCCGTCTGAGATACGTGAAATGATGAATCAGATACAGGAGTTGTTGGATAAAGGGTTTATTAGACCTAGTTCTTCTCCCTGGGGTGCACCAGTTCTGTTTGTGAAAAAGAAAGATGGGTCTTTTAGAATGTGCATTGACTATAGGGAATTGAATAAAAGGACAGTAAAGAATAAATATCCTCTGCCTCGGATAGATGATTTATTTGATCAGTTGCAGGGATCTTCATTTTATTCAAAGATTGATTTGAGATCAGGTTATCATCAAGTTCGTGTTAGGGATTGTGATATTCCTAAAACTGCATTTAGAACCAGATATGGTCATTTTGAATTTCTGGTTATGCCTTTTGGTTTGACGAATGCTCCAGCAGTTTTTATGGATTTGATGAACCGTGTTTGTCGACCTTTTCTTGATAAATTTGTGATTGTGTTTATCGATGACATTTTGGTATATTCTAAATCCGAATCAGAGCATGGAATGCATTTGAGGTTGGTATTGGAAACCTTAAAGAGAGAACATTTGTATGCAAAGTTTTCTAAATGTGAATTTTGGATTCGGGAAGTACAGTTTTTGGGTCATATTATTTGTAATGATGGTGTTAAAGTTGATCCTTCGAAAATTGAAGCTGTAATGAATTGGAAAGCTCCAAAGTCTGCTTCAGAAATAAAAAGTTTTCTTGGTTTGGCGGGTTATTATCGGAAGTTTATTAAAGATTTTTCTAAAATTGCCGGTTCGTTGACTAAATTGACCCGTAAGGATGAAAAGTTTATATGGACTGAACAACAGGAAACAGCTTTTCAGACTCTGAAACAGTTGTTATGTCAGACTCCTGTGTTAGCATTGCCAGATGGGTCCGATGATTTTATTGTTTATTGTGATGCATCGATTGCTGGTTTGGGTTGTGTTTTAATGCAGCGAGATCGTGTGATTGCTTATGCTTCTCGTCAGCTCAAACCTCATGAAAGAAATTATCCTACCCATGATTTAGAACTTGCAGCAGTTGTGTTTGCTTTAAAAATCTGGAGGCATTACTTGTATGGTACCAAATGTGTTATTTGTACAGATCACAAGAGTCTTCAGTATATATTTTCACAGCAAGAGTTGAATATGCGTCAGAGACGATGGTTAGAGCTAATCAAAGACTATGATTGTGAGATTAAATACCATCCAGGGAAAGCCAATGTGGTTGCTGATGCTTTAAGCCGCAAGGTGACTTCTGATCGAGTTTATGTTATGCGTTTAGAAGTTTCTTCTGATTTGGTGGGTCAGATTAAAGCTGCACAGTTAGAGGCTTTGTTAGATCATAATTTGAAATCTGAAATTATGTTGAATCGAAAAGAATTGTTATTGGATGATTCGAGAGGATTAAAAACCTTTCAGTCTCGTGTTTGGATACCTTTGTTTGGTGGTCTTCGGGATATTATTCTGAATGAAGCCCATAAGTCCAGATTGTCTGTACATCCAGGAAGTACTAAAATGTATAATGACTTGAAACCTTTGTATTGGTGGCCTACAATGAAGATGGATGTAGCAAGGTTTGTTAGTTCTTGTCATATTTGTTCTCAAGTTAAAGCTGAACACCAGAAGCCGTATGGGTCGTTGAAACAGCTCGAGATTCCTGAATGGAAGTGGGAACATTTGACTATGGATTTTGTAACCAAACTGCCTAGAACTGTCCGTGGAAATGACATGGTTTGGGTTATTGTTGATCGATTGACCAAAAGTGCTCATTTTCTAGCTACTAGTGATACTGCATCTCTGAGTAAGCTTGCACAGTTGTATATGAATGAGATTGTTACTCGGCATGGTATTCCATTATCGATTGTATCTGATAGAGATCCAAGGTTTGTATCTCATTTCTGGCAGAGTTTGCAGCATGAGTTGGGCACCAGAGTGAATCTTAGTACAGCTTATCATCCTCAAACAGATGGTCAGTCAGAACGTACGATTCAGACATTGGAGGATATGTTGAGAGCTTGTATTCTAGAGTATGGTGGTTCTTGGGATTCTCATTTGCCATTGGTTGAGTTTGCTTATAATAACTCTTATCATTCTAGTATTGGCATGCCTCCATATGAAATGCTATATGGACGCCGTTGTAGAACTCCAACTTGTTGGCTAGAGGCAGGTGAGAAACAGTTTGCAGGTCCAGACATTGTTCAAATGACAGCTGATAAAGTGGCAGTGGCTCGTGAAAAGTTGAAAGCTGCACGTGATAGACAGAAACAATATGCAGATCCTAAACGTTGGCCTGTTATTTTTGCTGAAGGTGAACTTGTTTATCTGAAAGTTTCGCCTTGGAAAGGGGTAATTCGGTTTGGAAAACGTGGCAAATTGGCTCCTCGATATATTGGACCTTTTAGAATTCGACAGATTGTTAATGATCAGTCTGTTACATTGGATCTTCCTCCAGAGCTTGCTGGTATTCATGATACGTTTAACATTTGTTACTTGAGGAAATGTAACGTTGAAGACCAGACTCAGATTCTTCCTTTGAAAGATTTGAAAGTTGATCAGAGTCAGAAGTTAGTTGAAGAACCAGTAGAACTTCTTGACAGAAAAGTGACTAAACTTAGGAAGAAACAGATTCCCATGGTGTTAGTGAAATGGAAACATAGCTTAGGTGAAAACCTAACGTGGGAAACAGAGGATATTATGAAATCCAGATATCCTGGATTATTTGATCGTGATGAGATTTCGGGGGCGAAATCTTCTTAAGGGGGGGAGAGTTGTAACATCCTCTCTTCTGGTCCGGTAATTTCTAATTTTAAATTGATATATTTAATTGTATTGGAAATTATTTGATATTAATTGTTTATTTGCGAAACTTAGTTAAATAAGCTTAAGGACTTATTGTGCTTAGTAAATTATTGATTGTTTTAATTTACTATAGTTGACGGTGCAATAAAAGAAGTTTCTCGCAAATGGTTTTTAGGTTCCAGGCAATAGAATGAAAAGGGACTAGTTTTAAGTGGATGCGGGTCGGTGTAAAATGTGAGCCGACTTATATAGTTTCCTTTTTAGGAAAGTTTCTTTACTTTCCATTTTTAGAAACAAAACCCTAAAACCCTTTAAAACCCTTGAACCTACAAGCTAGAAATCTTGAAATCAATTCCAAATAGTGATCTTGAGGTGATTTTGATCTTGATTTTAGCTAGAAAATCATCACCACCAACTTGTTTTTAGTTCTAAGTGGTAAGTTTTGATTTTTGTTAATCTATACTTTGAGTGAATACATGTGTTTGATGATCTTGATGTTATGGTATGTTATAACATGTTTAAATGATGCTATATGAGTGAATATATGCTACTGAAATCGAGTTTGTGGTTTATATGTTGTGATTTGTTTGCTGAGTTCCTGCCATAGCTGAACTGGGTATCCCCTGTACGTCGGTTGAACCCGGCGGGTTTCACCTGTACCCGGCGGGTAGTATGCCTAAACCGGGGATCCGGCGGTTAGAACCCGTACCCGGCGGCTCCTACAGCCTTTAAAACGTATTTAGGTTCTGTTACCGCAACTTTTAATTCACCCGGTGGCTTATTCATGTGAACCGGCGGGTTGTAGGTGGAAGCCGGCGGGTATGTACCTAAGCCGGCGGGTTGTGTGGTATTCCAGCAATGTTTGTTTTAACTTTTAAGACTTGTTCTAACTTGTTGTTTTCAATGTAAATTGTACTTATTAGCATGATAATACATGATAGTTGTTGTATTTAGGAACTTATGATATTTGTAATGTTAATTGAGTTAAGTTCCTAATGATTTAAATTGACGTGATTCAAGTGTTACGATCTTGATTTCTAACTCCTACCTGATTGTTGATTCTCAGATAAACAAAGAGCTCAGCGAGATAAGACAGCTGAGTAAGTGAAACGAGATAATCAGGTGAGTGGATTTGAAACTCACAGTTTGATTTGGTTGTGTCAGTTTGATTTCAATCAGTAATTATAGGATTACTATTGATAGTATGTTAACCTTGAAATGATATGCCATTTGATTGGTTGTTTGTTGAACATTGAATTGAAATGTATAATCCAGAGGTCAACTAGATTGTTGGTTGGACTTGATTGCTAATGTTGGTCAACACAGGGTTGCGTACATGTGTTGATGGAGATTAGCATTTAGTTAGCGGTTAATCACTGTTTTGGCCTACAGTTGATGTAAGTGTTCTGATGGGGCCACCCGGCACAGGGTCCTTAGGAACCACCGTTCCTCTTGACGATATTTGTTGCATTATTGATTGTGAACAGATTGCTAGCTAAATTGAATTGTAGTTGATTATTCATTCACTTAGCTTCGTGCTAATCCCTCAATTTACTTCCTGCAGGTAATGTATAATATGTGGGTAGTCAGGAAGGATGTTTTGACGCTGGGAATGTTTGAAACTTGCAACTCTGATCCAGTTTGTAATAAATAATGTTTTATAGTATATAATGCCCCGGGTTTGTAAACATGTTAATTATGGTTGTTTAGTAGTTAAACATATTGTACAAAGGGTTGCGAAAATTTCTAGCAGGTTTTAATAAAATATGTATTTCAAGTAGTCGCTTCCGCCAGACTTAATATTATATTGTTGTATTAAATGAGGGGCGTTATACCCTGCTCATACAAAGACTTTCAGAACTGCAAACCTCTAAACTTTGCAGGTACTGAGGGAGCTATCGGTCTAGTACGCTGGATCGAGAAAGTCGAGTCTGTATTTCTTATCTGCAACTGTGCGGAGGGAGATAAGGTTAAGTTCTCCGTTAGTACTTTTACTGACACCGCACTCACCTGGTGGAACACTTATGCCCAGACTGTGAGTGTTGCTACTGCTTACCAACTCCCGTGGGAGGAGTTGAAGAAGATGTTGAGGGGCGAGTATTGCCCCAGGGATGAATTGAAACAACTAGAAGTGGAATTCTGGAACCACAAGATGCTGGGTGATGATATCACCGGCTACACCAACCGTTTCCACCAACTGGCACTTCTGTGCCCAACCATGGTCGATCCTGAGTACAAGAGGATCGAGAAATTTGTTGATGGTCTTCCTGAGAGACTCCAAGATCTGGTAACTTCTTCCAAACCGGGTACAATTCAGAGCGCCATCCGTATGGCCCATGAACTAACGGCAAATTCTGTCCGCCGTGGTACAACTTCAACCCCATCTGCAAACAACAAACGCAAGTGGGAAGGTAACCCCAACTCATCCAACCAAACCTCCAACAAAAAGCCTGAGTACATTAAGGCTTATTCATCTGGAACTTCGGAGAAGAAAGGGTACAGCGGGAGCCGACCCTACTGTCCCAAATGCAACCGCCACCATGACGGTTCTTGCCCTTGCTCCAACTGCAAGCGGTTCGGGCATCTAGCCAAGGATTGTCGAACCAACATTCCCACCCCCAACACTAATGCACCAAAGGCCTGCTTTGGGTGCGGAAATACAGGGCATTTCAAGAAAGATTGCCCAAAGCTGAAAAACAACAACAACCCTGCTCGCGGCAGATCATTCGTTATCAAGGCTGGGGAAGCCAGACAAGACCCGAACGTCGTGACGGGTACGTTCCTTCTCAACGACCTTACTGCTTCTGTGTTATTTGATACCGGTGCCGATAGAAGCTTCATTTCTGAGAAATTTAGCCCTTTACTTGATATAACTCCCACTGCCTTAGATGCTAAATACATTGTTGAATTAGCTAATGGCAAACTGATTGAGACTGATAGTATCATACACAACTGTACACTTAACCTCACGAACGAAACGTTTCCCATTGATTTAATCCCTGTCGAGATCGGCAGCTTCGATATTATTGTCGGTATGGATTGGTTATCCAAGCACCGAGCTGAAATCATCTGTCATGACAAACTCGTTCGCATACCTCTTGTCTCCGGTGGAACCTTAGTCCTACAAGGGGAGACCGGCAGACGGAATCTGAATATTGTCTCCTGTCTAAAAACGAGAAAATATCTACGAAAAGGGTATCAAGCCATCCTCGCACATGTAACGGAGAAGAAGTCGGAGGAGAAGCGACTTGAGGATGTTCCGATCGTACGGGATTTTCCGGAAGTCTTTCCTGAAGACTTGCCCGGACTCCCGCCACCTAGACAAGTTGAATTCCAAATCGAACTTGTGCCCGGAGCTGCACCCGTGGCACGAGCCCCGTACCGTTTAGCACCATCCGAAATGCAGGAGTTGTCTAACCAACTACAGGAACTCCTGGACAGAGGATTCATTCGACCAAGTTCCTCACCTTGGGGAGCTCCGGTCTTATTCGTGAAAAAGAAAGATGGGTCTTTCCGCATGTGTATCGACTACCGAGAGCTGAATAAGCTAACCATAAAGAATCGGTACCCACTTCCTAGAATCGATGACCTGTTTGACCAACTCCAGGGATCGAGTGTTTACTCGAAGATTGATCTACGGTCGGGTTATCATCAACTCCGAGTCCGTGACAATGATATCCCAAAGACAGCTTTCCGAACTCGTTATGGGCATTATGAATTCCAAGTGATGCCATTCGGGTTAACCAACGCACCGGCCGTATTCATGGACCTTATGAATCGGGTGTGCAAACCATATCTTGACAAATTCGTCATTGTGTTCATCGATGATATCCTGATTTACTCTCGCAACGAACAGGAACATGCTCAACATCTGAGAACCATTCTAGGACTTCTGAAACACGAAGAGTTATATGCCAAATTCTCTAAGTGTGAGTTCTGGATTCGAACCGTTCAATTCCTCGGGCACGTGATTGACAGCCAAGGAATTCATGTTGATCCCGCCAAGATTGAAGCAATCAAGGGCTGGGAGTCACCGACCACTCCAACCGAAGTGAGGCAATTCTTAGGTCTTGCTGGTTATTATCGCCGATTCATCGAAAACTTTTCAAGAATAGCTGTTCCCCTAACCACACTGACTCAGAAAGATAAGAAGTTCAATTGGACGGATAAACAAGAGTCAGCCTTCCAGCTATTGAAAAACAAACTTTGCAGTGCACCAATCTTGTCCTTACCCGAGGGCACCGACGATTTCGTAGTTTACTGCGACGCCTCACACCAAGGACTTGGTTGTGTGTTGATGCAACGGGAGAAAGTCATTGCCTATGCCTCACGACAACTGAAAATTCACGAGAAAAACTATATGACCCACGACCTCGAGTTAGGTGCTGTGGTCTTCGCATTGAAAATCTGGAGACATTATCTCTACGGTACGAAAAGCACTATCTTTACCGATCACAAAAGTCTCCAACACATATTCGATCAGAAAGATCTAAACATGAGGCAACGTCGCTGGGTTGAGTTACTTAGTGACTACGACTGCGAGATCAAATACCATCCGGGCAAGGCGAACGTAGTTGCCGATGCCTTAAGCCGAAAAGAACGAGTGAAACCCCTTCGAGTTCGAGCACTTTCTATGACAATTCATAACGAGCTTCCTGCTCAAATCCTTACCGCTCAACTTGAAGCACTCAACGATGAAAACTTGAAAAACGAAGCCTTGCGAGGCTTGGATAAACAATTCGAAATCAAACCCGATGGAACTCGATACTTCTCTAACCGGGTGTGGTTACCCAAATTCGGAAACTTGCGAGATTTGGTGATGACTGAAGCTCACAAATCTCGATACTCAATACATCCTGGATCTGACAAGATGTATCATGACGTCAAAGGGTTGTATTGGTGGCCTAACATGAAAGCTGACATCGCCTTGTACGTCAGTAAATGCCTAACCTGTTCCAAAGTAAAGACCGAACACCAAAGACCCTCTGGGTTGCTTCAACAACCTGAAATTCCTCAATGGAAATGGGAACAGATTTCCATGGACTTCATTACCAAACTACCGAAAACTTCGAGTGGTTGCGATACCATTTGGGTGATCGTGGACCGTCTCACGAAATCTGCTCATTTTCTAGCCATCAAGGAAACCGACAAGATGGAGCGTCTGACTCGCATCTATGTCAAAGAAATCATCTCACGACACGGTGTACCTATCTCGATCATCTCGGATAGGGACAGCCGTTTTACTTCTAACTTTTGGCAATCGCTACAGAAATCTCTTGGTACTCGTCTGGATATGAGTACTGCTTATCACCCGCAAACCGATGGCCAAAGCGAGCGAACTATTCAAACACTGGAGGATATGCTACGAGCCTGCGTAGTCGACTTCGGTACTTCTTGGGAAAATCATTTACCGTTGTGCGAGTTCTCGTACAACAACAGTTATCATACCAGCATAAAGGCTGCACCCTTCGAGGCACTTTACGGACGTAAGTGCCGATCACCTGTCTGTTGGACTGAGTTAGGAGAATCCCAACTCACGGGTCCAGAAATCATTCAGGAAACTACTGAGAAAATCATCGGTATTCAAAACCGGCTGAAAGCCGCACGTGATCGTCAGAAAAGCTATGCTGACGTGAGACGCAAACACCTTGAGTTCCAGGTAGGAGACAAGGTACTTCTCAAAGTGGCACCGTGGAGAGGTGTTATTCGATTCGGAAAACGAGGCAAACTAAATCCTAGATATATCGGACCATTCGAAATCCTTGAAAGGATTGGTCCAGTGGCATATCGCCTGCAACTTCCTGCTGAACTTAGCAGCGTACACAACACATTCCACATTTCTAACTTGAAGAAATGTCTGTCTGACGAGACGCTGATTATACCGCTCGACGAAATTCAGATCGATGATAAACTTCATTTCGTCGAGAAACCTTTGGAAATCATGGACCGAGAGGTCAAGCAATTGAAACAGAGTCGTATTCCCATAGTAAAAGTCAGGTGGAATTCTAGGCGCGGCACTGAGTTCACCTGGGAACGGGAAGACCAAATGCGACAGAAATACCCACATCTCTTCCCAGACAACGCACCGTCCGTGCACTCAAGCTAATTTCGGGACGAAATTTCTTTAACAAGGGGAGAATGTAACACCTGCTAAATTAGGATAATTATTTATGCCTAATTGATTGTAACTAGTTGTAATTAGTATGTAATAGGACTAATTACAGGCTCTATTTGTATATATATAAGTTGATTTATATATATATGTGTGTTTTTACGCGATTTGGATAAATCGTACGAATTAACCGGACGGAGTCCGACACAATTATTTTGACGTTGGTGACAGAAACTTACCTAAATAATGAGAACGTATTTTATTATATAAAATACACAGCGAACAAACACTAATTATAATATCGCAACGACATTTTAAATAATTTAACGAATATGTATTAAACGCGAGTTAAAAATTTTAATACTTCGACAAATGTTTTTATAATTAATTTCAAGGTATTTCATTAAAATATTCCCGTCATCTTTTAAAAATATAACTGCTTGATTTAACGCCTAAACGATGGAGAAAACGAACACCGCACGGAGCGCGGCGCGTGGACTGAAAAATGGGGGCTTCTACCAAAACCCCCATTCTTCCTCCATTTTTCCTCATTCAACCCACACACTCTCTCTCTCTTCTCCTCTTTTCTTTCTTTTTCTCTCAAACACCACCACCCAAAAACCTCACTAAATCGACAAATAAACGTATTAAACGACGCCGGATCATAGCCTCTCTTTGGAAGAAAACGTTCACCATCACACGATCTACATTCCTATCTTTTCGGATTTTCTACCCGACATTTTGTAAGTTTTCGATAAAACCCGAAACTCTCCGTTTTTGCTCATTTTTACGTTTTTATGGTTTATATATGCTTAAAATGTCCAAAAATGGGTTGGGTAAAAGATTTGGACCAAACGGAAGCTTTTCGACCGATTTTCCGGCCACCAAATTCCGATCAGACCGCTACGTCGCAGAGACGCTGGACTATCTGCGACGTAGCTCAAAACGTCGCATTTTGTGGCCAACGTCGCATTTAGCGACGTCGCGGCCTACGTCGCACAAAAATCCCAACGTCGCACTAGCGACGCAGCCTATTACGTCGCATTAACTTGCGGACGTCGCACATAGCGACGTAGACTTTTACGTCGCAAACCGAACCTACGTCGCATTGATTTGCGAAGGTCGCATCATGCGACGTACCTCCCTACGTCGCACCCTACGTCGCATGCTACGTCGCACAAACCAGAACCTTGAAAAGTCAGATTTTACTAAGTGTCGAACTTACACAACTTCAAATACTTATGTCATACGACTTAACAAACGTCATAGAACATACTTTCAATTACAATTACACTAAATTGCGTTATAAATGATAACGCTTTGAATCATTATTACAAACCGTCACCAACGGGCCATATTTGTTTTCAAACTACAAACGGATTACTAAACAAACACTTGGACATAATGAGTTGTGTAAACAACTAGCCTAGATGGTCTTGCGAGACATCTACTTACTTAACTTTATATGTTTAGGCATTTGAAGGTTACGGGTTCGGAGAACCTACAGTTGATATTACTTACTCGTTTATTGATATAAACGTACTTGCAAAGACTCAGGTGAGTCTTACGGCCCCACTTTTACTGTTTTATCTTATTGGGGGAGATACATGCTACTACTTTTTCCTTGAACACAAGTACTAAACTGTTTACTATACCAAACGAAATTGCATGAGTTTACTTACAAACAGAAGTCTCTCCATCATACATCGTTAGTTATGGACTTAAGCGCGAACAGTAGTTAATGGATCCATTAGGGAAATGACCCTCCCCACCCGGGGCAGTAGCGCTGCCACGTACCGATTTACACGTATAAACGGGTGACAACTTATTCGTTACTGATGCTTGCTCACTTACGAGCATGTCACGGGAGCAAACATATTATTTACGGGTTAAGGTTCGATTATGAGCCTCATGGCAACGGTATAAACTTACTTATTTACATTTGCTGGACTGCAAATACTGATTTTACGATTGCTGGATTGCAATGGCTGATTTTACGCCTACGGGCACTACTAATGAAATCTCGTGTTCAAAGCCGATATTATTTACAAACCTGTGAGATTCACCAACCTTTTGGTTGACACTTTTTAGCATGTTTTCTCAGGTACCCGGACGGAGTAGGAATACTCCAGGATTTTAGCTAGAGTCGCATGTTTTCAACACAACTGCATTAACGGAGATTCTTAGCATTATCTTTTGTATATTACGGTTATGTAATAGAATCTCCCGCTATACGCGTGGACTCTAGGGGAAACTACATTTTGTATACGAAAACACTAAGTTTTCAAACATTATATCTATGGAATGTAACTAATTTACAAAACGTCTCATTTAGAGGTCGTTTGCTGTATATCTTGTGCTTTGTATATTGATTAGTAACACCCAGGTATGCTTCCGCAAAACAGTCAATTTTTGGGGTGTTACATGAGTCATAGGTCGGGATATCTTAGAGAAATCTTTGATAAAGCGACGGTAGAACCCGGCGTGTCCTAGAAAACTTCGGATGGCTTTGACAGATGTGGGTGGTGAAAGCTTTGAGATAGTCTCGACTTTTGCTTTGTCAACTTCGATTCCAGCTTTGGATATACGGTGTCCTAAAACTATGCATTCTTTTACCATGAAATGGCATTTTTCCCAATTCAGAACTAGGTTCGATTCTTCACATCGGGTGAGCATTTTGTTCAGGTTAGAAAGACATGTGGTGAACGAATCTCCGAAAACCGAAAAATCATCCATGAACACTTCCATGCATTGTTCAATCATGTCATGGAAGATTGCTACCATGCATCTTTGAAATGTCGCCTGTACATTACATAAGCCAAACGGCATACGTCGGTAGGCAAAGGTTCCGTATGGACAAGTGAATGTCGTCTTTTCTTGGTCCTTTGGATCGAGAGGTATCTGAAAATAGCCGGAGAAACCATCGAGGAAGCAATAGAATTCGTTTCCTGACAATCTTTCAAGCATCTGATCAATGAATGGTAGAGGGAAGTGATCTTTGCGTGTAGCTTCATTTAGTTTCCGATAGTCGATACATACCCTCCAACCGGTGACGATTCGTGTTGGAATCAACTCGTTGTCTTCGTTAGCGATGACCGTCATGCCTCCTTTCTTTGGGACGACTTGAACTGGACTGACCCATGGAGAATCTGAAATAGGGTAAATTAAACCAGCATCCAAGAGTTTGATAACCTCCTTTTTCACCACGTCTTGAATCTTTGGGTTAACTCTCCTTTGCCTTTGAATAGAGGGCCTGAAGTCATTTTCCATTAAGATCTTGTGAGTGCAGTAATTTGGGCTGATCCCCTGTATGTCAGAGATTTTCCATGCAATCGCTTTCTTATGTGACTTTAGAACCTCAATGAGTAGTGCTTTCTCTTCAGGCTTCAGATCTTTGGATATGATAACTGGTAAGTGCGAAGTTCCTTCGAGAAAAGCATATTCAATGTGTGAGGGAAGTTCCTTTAGCTCCAATTCGGGTGGTTCTTCAGTGGAAGGCTTCATCCTTGCAATCTCGTCTCTCTTAAGCTCATCGTATGTTGTCTGATAATCTGACTCAATTGCAGGTGCCTCTGGAATGTCGGCTGATGCTATTTCAACCCATTCTGTATTGTTGTAAAGCTCATCTTTTCTCAGCTCATATTTTACTTGGGAAGATTGAGAGATTGCATTATCTTCAGTGATTATTTCCTTGTTGTCCTTTGTGAATGCGAATCTCTGAAACTGAGCTGAAGAAGATGTGGTAAAAGTAATCTCTGGTTTCAAGTTTTCACAACTTTCAGAAAGTTGCGGATCGGATGGTTTAAGCATTGACTCCATTTCCTTGAGAGTCTTCATAATTTCTTCTTTTGAGAGAGATGAATCAGGAACTTCAGAATTAGGGCTTCTTCTCAAGAGAGTGACCGGAGTGCCTTGTCCAAGTGGTACAGCAGTGATAAATCTGTTGGGCTGTAAGTTGGAATTCTTTAAAGGTAATAGTACTTCCTTTGATGCAATGGATGGATCCGAGATAGCTGAGCATAGACCCGCACCTTCTTCACAGATTTTCCTTGTTGTGATGACAGTGTTTGGAAGGGGATTAATGCTGCTTACTGCGAGGATTTCTTCCAGGTGTTCTTCAATTATTTCCTGCATAGAATCTACAAGACCAAGATCTTCTCCCATAGGAAGTTTCATTAGTTTATCGACATTGAAGGTGACTTCCTCAGTTCCCACTCTAAGTTTTAAAGATTTTTCATTCACGTCAATGACGGCCTTGGTAGTATTTAGGAAAGGTCTACCAAGGATGAGTGGTACCTAAGCGTCTTCCTCAATATCCATAACAACAAAATCAACAGGAAAGACGAATTTATCAACACGCACCATAATATCTTCAGCAATTCCTCGAGGGAGTTTAACTGATCTATCTGCTAATTTGATGGTCATACGGGTTGGTAAAAGTTCGCTTAATCCTAGTTTCCTATAAAGCGAGTATGGCATAAGGTTTACACTAGCTCCTAAGTCAGCTAAGGCGTTACTTATTTGAACATCCTGAAGGTAACAAGGAATAGTGAAACGGCCAGTGTCTCCTAACTTTGGGGGCAGTCCTTGTTGCATAATTAAAGAGCATTCTGCGTCTAAGGGCAAGTTAACTATTTGTCTGAGTTTTTCTATGTTGGATATAAGTTCTTTAAAGAATTTGGCACAACTAGGCATTTCAACTAAAGCATCTAATAATCGAACGTTTAAGTGTAGGCTTTTGAACATCTCTAGATATTTTCCAAACCGGGCTTCTTGTTTTTCTTTCTTAAGCCTACCAGGGAAAGGTATACGTGTTGGTTTAACTACTTCTGGGGCTTTGGAAGATTTTGGTTCAGGAGAGGTGACAGGAGTGTCAACAGGTACTGAATCAGTGGGTAGAGAAGAACTAGAAGGTTCGTTTGAAGGAATATCTACCGATTTCTCATTCTTAGTCTCTTTTCCGCCTCTAGTGACAACAAGGATATCATCATAATCATAAGATGAATGACGAATAGCTTTGCTAATCGCTTCTTCTCTTTGCTTCTCCTCAACTTTTAAAAACAATCTTTTAACATTATCCTCCATGTTTTTAATTAAATCGTTTGAAATTCTGAGCAAATAATCAATTTGGTTTTGAAAATCAACAATTTGTTTGTTTTTATTATTTTGCTCAACCATGAAGTTATTGAAAATCGTATTGTTTAGACGAGAAGACAATTGAGAAGAAGTAGAGGGTGTAGAGGGAACTAACAAATGAGAGATAGGTTGTTTGGATAACCGCTGAGTGAAAGGTTTTGAATAAATGATTTGATTAGTGGTTCCAGATGTGGCGAGAACATCTTCCTTGGGCTTCGAGCGTGAGAAGAGCCGTTGAGGTTGCTTCTTAGATTTGGAAGAGTCTTGCATATCCTTAACAACTTTAGAGATGGATTCGAGTTGAGTTCTTAAAGTGTCGAACGCTTGAGTAGAAGTGTCTTTGTCTTCCGAGGTTGATTCATCAAACTCCAAGTCATGTTGGTGCATCGTTATCGTCTCAATCAACTTCCAGGCTTCTTCTAAAGTATGTAGCATGAAATTTCCGGATGAAGCAGCATCGAGGGTTTGTTGGTGATGAGGATTCAGACTGTTGTAGAATGTGCAGACCAGATTCGTTTCAGCCAACTGATGATTCGGACATCTTCCAAGCAGATTCTTAAAGCGTTCCCAAGCTGAGCTTAATGATTCAGTAGTTTCTTGACGAAAGTTAATGGTTTCATTTTTGAGCTTGGTTTGTAGGGACGGAGGGAAAAACTTAGCTAAGAACTTAGTAGCCATCTCCTCCCATGTATGAATCGAATTGGGTTCGAGTTCATAAAACCATGTCTGAGCTCGGAAAGCTAAAGAATAAGGAAACAGGTGAAGTCGGGTGACTTTGACACTGGATCCGGTTTGTTCGAAAGAGTCGGAAAGGTTGATGAACTTGTTAAGATGGACGTTTGGATTTTCAACCGAAAGACCATGAAACTGACACTGAGATTTAAGTAATTTAATGAAGTGTGGTCTGATTTCAATGGTTTCGTCGGTTGGTGATACGATTGGTCCTCCTCGTCCCTCTAGCAGTGGTTGGGTTGATGAGGCGAGAGTGATACGATTCACCATAACTTGTTTTTAGAAGAAAATAGGGTTTTGGAAGGATAGGTTTAACTAAGGACGGGAAATTAAAAACTAACTAACCTAGGGATAAAAACTGTAACTTTCGGATGATATTGATCTTCCGTAAGGATCGCTAAATAACTAAGATAACAAAATTCCTAAAATCGGTCGTTGTAGTCCTCGGCAGCAGCGCCAAAAAGCTTGTCGTGCCTCCAGTGGTCGGACGGGTTTTAATCCGGTTGTTGAACCAACCAACCAGGATGCGCGGACAGGGTTTAAATTTATAGAGCAGGGGAATCCTAAGTTGTATACTACTGACAGACCTAAAAGGGCAGCAAGTGGTATGTATGACTCAGGTGTCGTTCTTCAAACTACAACGGGCATGGGAGTCTAGGAAGTTTTATTATCTTTGGAGATTCAGCTAGGGTTTTTAAAAGTTTTTTGGATAGGTTTGGTTTTTTTATAACTAAATACTAATTTAAATAAAGAAAATAAAACTAAAGAGGTTTGTACGGAGACTCGGTCAACAGAGGATAAGCGAGTGTTTACTATGATTTCGTTAAATGTTATTGATGAATAGTCAAGGGTAAGGCTACTAGATGTAATGACTAATCCGGAGAGGATAGAAACATAATTAATGCAAAGTACTGTACCTACGACCGTTCCGCGGCTTCCATACGTTTGTACTCCACCAATTGGTGTTTCCAGCACTATACCGAGTAATAGGGCGTTTTACGGTTTTTCCGTTACATTAATTAGGGTTCCACATTACTCTCGCAGATTTCCTATATCCGAATGAGCTACAACTACGAGCCTATTAACTATCTAACGTAGAGTTGTCCTCAATCAGATAAATAACATGTCACGTGGATAGCAGTTATAGAAGTCAGATACACCGGAAGTTCTCCCAAATGTACAGACCAATTTAACCGACGACTATCCTCGAATCCTGGTCCCCAGTCACAGTCATCAGAGACGTCTGTATCGTAGCGTGAATTGTTGATTGAACAAGAACACGAACGGGGATAATCCCGCGGACCAAGTTGGGATAATCGGGCTAACGATCAGTTAAATTGTTTAGCATTACAGATATAAATCATCACAACTATTCCATGCATGTTAATCTACTGTGTAAACCAATATTCTGTGTCTGAAAACCTAATTATACAGTTACTGATATGAACCAGGAGGATAACTCTAGCATGCATCATTCCTAAGGCAACAATCAAACAAGAACATGCAATAGGGTGACACATAACAGAACACCATAAACCTAAGCATAGCAGATAACCAATAATCAAATCATAGATATCCCGAAAGTTCTCTCAAAGATGTATAACAGATAAACATGAATCTAACCTATCTCTAATCCTACGATCCGTGTCTCTTATGATTTGTTTCAACCTAGAGAACACAGCCATACCAAGTTCATTGATCATCAAGTATAGAATAGGTAGAGAACGTACCACTAGTAATTGGCCAAGTTCTAGCAGGAAGCTTCTAACCACAACATAGGTTGGATAGATAAACATTCGAGATTCAGTTTATGAGTTCATACACAGTTTAAAGTAACACGGGCAGAGTAACAGCATGGCATAAACATATTGACTATTCTAACATAACTACATCATAGTAAACACAAAGAAATGTCTAGCCTAACATTACATATCTAGCATACAATCCTAAACAAGCATAAACAAAGCAACACATGTTTAAAACTGGAAAGTAAGAGATATATAAATAGAACCTGATACGAATTTATTACAGACAGATCTTCGCGAATACAATGTCTTGGAGTGACTCCGTATAAAAGCTAAAAGCTACCTCTACCTAACTATCTCTCTAACTAGCTCAATTCTAGAGAGAGAAACTCTTCTAGAGAGAGAAACTAGAGAGAGTGATGTGTGTGAGAGTTAAAGTGTAGGGAGAGAATGAAAATGAGAGAAAAATGGTATGTTGGTGAAGTGAGGGGTGTCCACTATTTATAGGCAAAGCATTAAATCGCATGTACAACTCACGAAGCAGCACGTACAAGCAAACGAAGCAGCATACGGGGGTGCAGGGGCCGTATACGGCCTTGTAAGGGCCGTATACGGTGTAGTAAGGGCCGTATACGGTCTCACAAGGGCCGTATACGGTGTGTGGGGCCGTATACGGGCTCTGTCTGATTTCGTTCATTGCTTAAAACGTCCGTATCTTCTTCGTTACGCGTCCGTTTGACCTGATTCTTTCGCCTGTGGTTTCGTAATTCCGTTACGCTTCTAATGATGTCAATCTCATAGAAATTGGATGTGTAGAGCTCAGGTGTAGCCGAAATGACTTTTAGTGGCTCTGAAAGTGCAGTGTCTTCTCCGTCCTTTGGCCGTTTCACTTGATTCCAGATTTTTCCGTCTCGATTTTACCTATACAACAGATGGTAGAAGTTAGGAGGTGTGCCTTGACAGGAAAATGAGGTAGAAAGAATCGGCCTGTATTAAAATGCTGTGTTTTGTGCATTTTTAGAGTGTTTTCAGTGATTTTTATCACAACGTCCACTTTTGAACCACTTTAGTGAATTTTGGTAAATAATCAATGTTTTGGAATGTTTTCACCAAAGAAATGTCCAAAATGTGAGGAATAAAGCTTCTAAAAACATGACTTTTTACGTCACATCAAGGATGTTAATATGAATGATGGTGATGATGGTAATGATGGTGAAGATGGTGATAAAAATGATAAGGAAAAAGATGATGATAACAATGATGGTAATAATGGTGCTGATAAGAAGGGAGATGGTGATGATAAGAAAGAAGATGGTGCTGATGAGAAAGGTGATGATGCTGATCAGAAAGAAGATGATACAGATGAAACCATGGAGGATTAGCAACCTATCTCTTCTATCAATACCAAAAGAAAAAGGACTACTACCTCTGAGTTCACCTCTTCCAAGCAAAGAAAGAAAATAATTTCTGAGGAGGACATATCAGCTACCATTCATCAGCTAGAAATACTGTTAGAAGAACTTGAATCTTCTCCATCACCTCAAATTGATATTGTCATATCAGAGGTCAACTCTTCTTCATTACAACTCATTGAAAGTACAGAACCAGAAAGCTACTATTTCAGTAACTTTGCTGAAGAAACAGTCACTGAACCAGTGACTACAGTCGTTGACCCACAAATGATCATAATAACAACACCAACAACCTCTACAACAGTAGCAACTCAACAAATTACCCTATCAATAACAACAACCACACACCAAACAGAAGCAACAACAGTGACTACCACCTTACCTTTTATGCATACAGCTACTTCTTCACCAGAGATCATCATGCCAGAGACTTCTGCTCCAGCTCTTTTACTCTCTTCTGATTCTACATCAGGGAGTCTTCATAGAAATGAAACCAGCGAAGAACGTATTGCTAGAAAGATGAAGGAGAGAAAAGAAATTGAGCGGCAAATGATCTTAAAAATTACTACTGAGGCAGAGGCCAAAGAAGAAGAAGAAAGAAAAAGAATGTTAAAGGAACAGTCTGATTCTGATCGTGCTTATCTTCTAAAATTAAGTGGAGATGAAGCTGTGGAAAGAGAAAGAGAGATGTTCTTGAAAAAGCAGCAAGAAGTTTTTGACTTTAATTTGGCAAAGCTTCTTCAAGATGTTGAAAAGTCAGAACTTCAGCGAGAATTGGATGCTGAGAAAAAGGGCAAAGGGTTGAAAAAGAAAGGGGGAGTAAATCCATCAGTGG
This sequence comes from Helichrysum umbraculigerum, assembly GCA_949592205.1. Classification (NCBI taxonomy): domain Eukaryota; kingdom Viridiplantae; phylum Streptophyta; class Magnoliopsida; order Asterales; family Asteraceae; genus Helichrysum; species Helichrysum umbraculigerum. Next base: position 55,770,867 of record CATIUR010000003.1, on the reverse strand, counting down.
ATAAGCTTTGGAATGAAATAGACAGAAAGAAATATGCTGCTAGAATGGTTGGAAGATCAAATCCTGCACCTATCACTAAGGTAAATCTGAAAAAGCCAAAGAATAAATCTCAAGCTCAGCTACTTATTCACAGAGGTTTGGAGACTCAAGCTATCAATCTTGATCAAGTCTGTAAGTTGCACATGGAAGAAAGGAATGAAATCAGACTTGCTATCAGTCACTCCTCCAGTGCAGCTAAGAATGAAGTGCTAAATGAGATTGACAGGTTATTCCAGAAGATGGTTGCACTTTAGTTACTTAGACCAGAAGATACTGTTATACTTGGTGAAGAGATAGTGCGGCCACCTAGCCCAAGGTATAGGTCAGGTACCAGTAGCATATATAGAATTCCAAACACTTCGAGGTTAAATCTTTCTATCCCTAATGGCGTGCCAAGGATTGAGGGCACTGAGATAACTGAAGGAGAAAAGGGACTCATCTACAGAGACTTTAATGAAGTATTAAGATTTCAAAGAGAGTCAGAGCTTGAAAAGATTGATCATGAGCAGCTTGTACACTTGATCAGATCTGCCAGCATGCTTCCAAAGGATTCATTAATGAGAAAAGCTATTTTAGAAGAAGGATTAGCCAGACAGTTCAGATTCTTGCCCTCTACAGAGAAATACGAGCTAGCTGATGAGCTTGGTATTGTGAAGGAAGAAGAAATATGGAAAAATGTGTAGTTCATCTTGTAATAGATTAGATTTATTGTAACTGAAATCACTTGTAAAATTTACACTTTGCAGTTCAATAATATTTGATCTTTTGAGAAAATCAAAGTGCAAGACTCAGATCATGTTAAAAGAATCCAAAAAGAAAATGAATGGATCACAAGTATAAGTCACTGAATGTTTAAAATCTTAAACACTTACTATAAACTTTATCAACAACGAGTTTGTCTAGGGAGCTTTGATCACAATCATTTAGGAGGAGATTGTTGAGTCACTGGTCGCTGACCATGATAAGTCACTGGTCGCTGACCAACTCAATAATATACAACTCGATAAAGAAATGATCTATGTCAAAGCTGCTGTAGCTGAACTTAACAATTGATGATCGTTATTCATTCTACCTATGGATTCAACATGCTGAGGAAGATTTAAACTCAACTCTGTGTGTCGCTGATTAAAGCAGCGAGAGTTCTATATCTTCAAATGAATAAAGGCAAAAGTCACTGCGCAAATAACAGCTAGTCACTGAAGAACAATATTTCAAGTCATTCTACAAGAGCATGTTAGCTCGCAGTGAGTGAGGAGAGTTACTGCATCTTCAGTGACTATTCAATAAAGCCTCTTTAAACTACAAGTACAATGGTTCTGTACTTATATACATCGGCAAGAGTTTCGCGCACTTGAAGAATGTTTAAATGATTATGTGGCAACGAATGATTGGTTTTAAGGAAGTGAGATATTTACGGTAACAGAATTGGGACCCGCAGAATGTCGGTTTATCAGATATCAAGCCAATCAAGCAGCAACACGTGTCATTCCAAGATCCTATTTTATAGGAGATATTTTAGGAACTCTTGTAGTATATATAGTTCAGCATATTGTACTTTAGAGGCTAATTGTGCATACGTATTATTCACTTGTGTGTCAGTGAATATAGTTTGTCTAAGTATGAATTGTCACTCAGCGAGAAAAGCAGTTAGCGTGTTTGTCCACTACTGTTTATCTCTGTTGTAATAGTTGGCTAGAGAGTATTTGATTTGAATTAGCTTTGGCTAATTCATTCGCAATCAATACTCAGTGAGTTCTATGATTAATAAAATTCACAGTTTAGCTATTTATTACGTATTCTACTTTGATACTGTCATATCTATTTGTTACATACTCTGTTAGTGTTAAATCAATTAAAAATTGCTTAAATAACTTAAGTAAAATTAGAAATAGTTTTTAATTGTATTCAACCCCCCATTCTACAATTAAACTTTACAAGTTGCGATTCCATATCACTAAGCAATAGTGATTTCGGGACTCTCAAATATAATTCAAAAACAGTAATTGTGCATGCGTCTCACCCCGAAAACAGTAAAACAGCTGAAAGAGTGGGGCTACGAACTCACCTGAGGAGCTAGCGATCCTACAATATGCACATCGTCTGATGGGTAACCTCATAGTGTCCTAAACACATGAGGTCATATAAGTAGGAGACAAATCAGTTTGTCTAAGCGAGTTGTGTAAATATTCATTCGTCGTTCAGGTTTGGATACCGTGTACGGGGGTCCGGAGCAGCGCCCCTGGTAGTGGGGTCCAAGGGGTGGCAACCCCTGGCGGGTCCAAGGGGCAGAGCCCCTGGCTGGGGTCGAGCTGCCAGGTCAGCTTGAAAATTTTTTATTTATACTATGTTGCTGGAGTGAAAACGCTCCGAAAGTCCATTTCGGAGTAAAATTTGGTGGTAAAATTTGAGTCTCGACACTTAGTGAAAATGTGTGTTTTTAAACCTGCTGTGTTATGCGACATCAGGTGCGACATTGGGTGCGACGTTTGGTGCGACATAGGGGCTTGTGTCGCTTCGTGCGACGTTCGCAATTGAATGCGATATTGTGTGTTGTGTCGCAATGTGCGACGTTCAGATTTACTACAACTTCATGGTTTACGTCGCACCATGTGACATCATTAGATTTTGCGACATTGAGCTACGACATTGACAATGTCGCAGCACTGTTTTTGGTCAGTTGCGACATCAAGGTCTGTTCGACGATTTTTCCCCCAAAATCAAGATCTAACCTATTTTCAGGCCAAATCTAGTTGATGTAGTGTTAAAACATGTTGTTTTGAGTATTTCTAACACGAAATAACAAGAAATGGGAAGTAATTTCTTACGATTTGGAAGATCGAGTGATGATGATGATGAACACAATGATGATGAGGAAGATGATGATGTTGATGGTTGGTTGCTCCTGCTGCTGCCGATTTGTTGTTGTTATTGTTATTGTTTGTTGTTGTTGATGATTCCGAAAATGATGATGGTTAAACCGAGAGAGAGGGAGAGAGATGAGATGTGTGTGTGTGTGTGTGTGTTTGGTGTAAAATGAAATGAGGATGAGTGAGGGGGAGGGGGTAAGGGCCGGTTTTGGGTTTGATGGGGAGGACACTGTCTCCCAAATTGCAGTGTTAAAAGCCCGTGTTTGTTTACCCGATCGTATAAACATGTATTATTTTCGATTCTAAGAAATTATTAATATTCTTTCGAAATGTTTTCGAGTCGAAACATTTTATAAAAATAATATGTTTTTGTTAAAATTTTATAACTTGTTTTCGCGCGGTTTCAGTTTAATAAAACACATTTTTAAATGAAACGAAATGTGTTTAAATGTTTTCGGTGTAACTAAATATCTTTTGCGTTATATACATTTATATATATAAAATTTTGAATACTTTGATTTTTAAATGCATACTAAGTACGATAATTTAAGGTTTAAACTGGGCGCGAAAATTGACCTTTTTGACTGGGTGTTACACTAACCCCGTGTTAAGAAAATTTCGTCCCGAAATTTCCAGTGAAGTAGCGTGGGGTCCGGGGAGAAGTGTATGTACGAGAAGTTCATCGAGTAGATAGTAGACATACGATGCCTATGTCGAGTTTGAAAGCGGTCAATCCATGACTGTGTCGTGGTTCATCATGTTAGTCAGATCACTGACTATTTCGTTTGTTCAGATTGTTGTTAAGTCGTGGTCACAAAGTGACCATTTACGTGGTAGTCCCTCTAGGAATAGATAGTTGTCACAAGGTGACTGTTTACAGAGTAATCCTATCAGGACTAAATGGTTGGTGAACGTTCAGTTGACCAGTCTGCTGAAAGCGAACCTTGAGTTTTACGTGGGCCTAGGTTAACTAGCCCTATGATGTACTCGGCATTAAATGGGTAATAGCGGTATTGGGAAGCAAGTAATGTGTATGTAGCGTTAGCTACAATTAAAGAGATTAGTTTTCCGGGAAAAGCCTACCCATATTACTGTTGGGGTTTCGTCCGGTGTCGATCATGTAAACCTTGCCCTTCAGTTTCGAGCAATCTTTCTTGTAATGTCCGGGTTCACCACACTTGAAGCATGTCCTTTGTGAGTCGGGATTTACGAGAACTCTGCAGTCCCACATTTTGTGTCCAAATCGTTGGCATCTCTCGCAAGGTATGCCACATGTACCATCGTGGTGACGTTTGCAACCATGACAAAATGGTTTGTTTCCTGCATAGCCTCGTTTTTCCTTGGCTTCGGTGGCGTAGGACCTCAAGGGTTCGGGTTGATTTGTTGTATTATGACTAGTGCTGGAATTTCCATTCCATTTTCCTTGATGCTTTTCAGTTGTAGGTGTTCTGCGTCGAACCACATATGCCATTAGTTTATGGGCCATGCGGACAGCATCGTGAATAGTGGCGGGTTTGGAGGCTATGACCATTCCCTCAATTTGCATCGGGAGTCCTCCGGTGTACCTTTCGATTCGTTTGTATTCAGGGTTCACCATGGTTCACCATGTATTCAGGGTTCCAGTTGGTGGAAGCGATTGGTATATATCATGATGTCGTTTTCTTTTACGGTGAGGTGCCAAAGTTCGTCCTCGAGTTGTTGTAGTTCCTCACTGGGACAATAATCGTCCCTCATTAATTGTTTCAGTTCCTCCCAAAGAAGTTTGTGTGCGGTATCGATTCCTACAGTTTGAGCGTAGGAATTCCACCAGGTTAGGGCACCATCTTGAAGGGTGTATGTAGAGTACTTAACTTTGTAGTCATCGGGGCAGTTGCAAATGTGGAATACATATTCCATTTTCTCTATCCATCAGATTAATCCGACAGCCCCTTCAATTCCAGCGAAATTTAGTGGCTTACAGCTCAGAAATTCCTTATAGGTGCATGGTCTCGCTAGATTTCGAGTAGCTAAGTCATCAGTCATTCTTTGGTCAAGGAATCGGTCGATCTCAGCTTGTGTGAATGATTGTCGTCTAGGCGGTATGATTCTTTAATAAGAATAAAACGACAAGGTATGAGTTTTCATTCAAAGATTGTGATCACCACAGATGCATTCATAGGAAAGTGTTACACACTGTACAACGTGGCAATCAATTCGATGTAAAACGATAACACTCAGAAACCACTTAAGGTATTTGTTTGAAAGTCCTCGGACTTTTGAGTTGTCGTGACGTGAATGGTTCACGTGTGTTTTATAATGAGTGATATGGGATCCTGTACCCATTGATGTTGAGGTTTTTAGTATCGCGTGTGGCAGACATATTTCTGCCTTTTTGGTGCTTTTAATGTAACAGTTTTAGTCCTGTTGTGTCAATCTTAGTTAGGTTTTCATGTTTTCCACGTTTCAAGTTTCGTGGTTAGTTAAATTGCAGTTTGAATATGTAGTCGTACTAACGGCTGAGCTGTGTTTTTCGACGTAGTCAATAAGACTATATTATTGTAGTAGTCTAACAGGCTATAATGCAGTACTGACATACTGTGAGTGTAGTTCTAATGAACCAAAATGTAGTACTCAAAGTACTTGGGTGTAGTGCTAGAAGCACAGTAATGTAGTACCAACGTACTATGAGTGTAGTACCGAGGTACTATGAAATGCAGCACCACGTGCCTAATGCAGTGCTCGAAGCACAGAAATGCAGTAACCCATGTACCGTGAGTGTAGCACCAATGTGCCGAAATGCACTATCAACATACTGGGAGTGTAGCACTAATGTGCCAAATTGCAGTATCAACATACTGGGAGTGTAGCACTAATGTGCCAAATTGCAGTATCAACATACTGTGAGTGTAGCACCACGTGCTGTGTGTTGTGCCCGAAGCACCATGTAGCCATTGCGTAGTGCCGAAGTAGAGTTTTGCCTAAAGCACGACATAGCACCACGTGCCACGTGTTGTTCGAGTGTAGCCCTAAGGCCAAAAATGTGTTGAAGTTTCATAGTTTCCCAAGTGTAGCACAAAGGCTAAAATGTAATTGCCAAGGTAACAAACCAGATAGGCACTGAAGTACTGAATCGTGTGGGTACCGAGGTACTGTGATGATCAAAATGATTAGAATGCGATTGAGATGATCTCGTGGACTTAGTCATTACGAGTGTTCCTCGCAACACTAACCCAGTGGTGACCAGCATGGTCAATGTTGTGATCGAGGCGCGAGTAAGTCGTTGAGGTTCAGTTTAACTGTTGGAAGAACATTCCAAAACGTTTGAGTGTTGTGGTTGGCCAATTTAAATGGGTGGTCGTCTGCACAACGATGAGAGCGAGTGGAGGTAATTATGAGAGGAGCAGATGTGACGCGCCTTGGTAATGATTTCTCATAAGATGAGAAATTCGTTGGTTTGTCCTTAGATGTAAACTCCTCAAGTAGATCTCCTTCGAATAATTTTGTTTATAGTAACATCGTTGTTTGTTTTACTTTTTTGAACGATTAGCATGTGTGGGTCTCTATTACCATAGATAACGTTTATGCCTCCTTCCTGAGGTTCAGCGATAAGTATGATATTCTCATATGCACACATATGGAGAAAGCGTTGAATCATGATGGTGAGAAAGATGGTGATGTGCCTCTTCGCGAGTATATGGCAGTACAGCGGAATGTGTTATAAGCGGTTACACGTGTATGGATAGATAGGCGGTAATAGGTGAGAACAAGTCCTGTTCTTTGTATTGCATAATGTTATAATGGCCATATTTGGCGCTTCTAGTGTTGTGAGCATCCGAGAGGTGTTATCGTGTGAGGACTATTGATGCGTGTGAAAGCGTCTCGTTTTATAATTTATAAATGGAAATACCTAATTAATACTATCACACAACCAGGCAAGAATACCTGATCAAATGTTAGTATAGACTTGGTAAGTCCGAGTTGAACACAAGGAACGGTGGTTTATTTATAAAAATAGAAAATAATAGTTAATTAAGAAAACAGTAAATAAGGGGGGGACGTTTTAGTTCCGTGCGAACATTTTAATTGAAATAAGAGTAAAACAAAGAAAATACTTAAATTAAATAACTAATAGGAAACAATAGGAAGGAAGAAGTAATCGTGTAATAACTCCACTCAGATTCATATCTTCCGATTCATTGCACGTTAATTATCTAATTGTAATTTCTTTTATATTAACTTAAATACTAATCAAAGAATCTAAGTTAAATGTAAATCAGCCTCCGGTTCTGGTTAACTAATTTCTACAACCTAGGGTCCCACATTAAACATCGATCCGACGTTGCAAGAATGAGATTCTATTGCGTGCTTTTCCCTAGTTTGTGCATTAAGTGTTCAAGATTGATTATAATTAATCCTCGCGGTATGACTCAACAATACCTATTAATAATTACTTATTAACTTATTCACCTTAGGTTATTTCGTTATTAGTCTCTTAACCTATCAAACTCAATATATTTAGTAATGATCAAAACCGAAGTTCTAACCATCAATAATCAACAATATCAAGGGAAATCAATCTCAATGACATAATCAATCACGTTAAGTAATAACTAATAACCACCAATAAATAAGGATCAACGGATAATATAACCATCTTCAATCAAATAACTTAATAAATGTGCAAACGTAATCATTCAATAATCATCATCCAAGATTCATCATTACACAACTACTAACGTATCAGTTCATTATTAAATAAGCACAAACCAGATCATTCAATATCAAAAACATGATAGTAATCGAATTAAACGAAGTAAATGCAAACCGAATAATGAATCACTCGAAGATAAATTGAAATAAAATCAACCTTCACTTCTCGTGCTTCCAAAATACTCCTAAACGTCATAAATATTCGTCTGAAGTCGAATCAGAAAACCACAGCCGAAAAATTCTTCTCATTTTAGGGTTAAAAACCGTGTTTTATAGTTCCCTGGAAAATTGATCCATCCGGCGGATGGAATTTCCATCCGGCGGATGGATTACAAACAAGCCCGGCCCAGCTCCGCGTTGAATTGGGCCTCCACTGCCTTATCCATCCGGCGGATGGATTGAATTTTCAAAATTCTTCAACTTTTCTTCTTTTAATACCTCGGCTTCGTTCGACTCTTCCAAAATGCATCGTTCTCCTCGTTTATTGAATGTTTTCTTCTCTTTTCTCCAAAAAGCTTCACTTCCACTTCAAATTGCAAATATAAACGAAATAAGTACCAAAACTTAATAAATTTCAATAATAACATTCAAGAAAAAGGGTAAAATACTACTTAAATATAGTACTTATACGCGTTTATCAAACATCCCCCACTTGAATCCTACTTGTCCTCAAGTAGACAATCGATTCAAAAATCAAATTCTTAAGAAAACAATCATCTCCATTAACCTAAATAACTAACAAAGGAATTACACAACATCACCCATTTTCAACTCAAATATTTATGTTTAAAATCCTGTTAATTCTAAAAACAATTATTAATAAACTATGAGATTGCAAAAATAATCTACACATAAACTTATTTATTCTTTAAAACATCAAATAGTTCACGATGATTACTGATATTATTATCCACTTAAACAATCTATATTCAAATAATTGAGCTTAACTTATTATTATTCACGTAGATATTCCCTTAAATTCCCAATAGTTATATAATCTCATACTCATAACGTGCCAATGTTACATATTATGGATTTCTAATCAAAACAATCATTTTTCAAATCAAGACATAGGTGACAGGTCTGTGCCTCAACACAACAAAGCGACATAACTTGATTTTGGTTTAGCAATAATAAATTTTTAGTCAAACCATTGGTGACAGGTCTGTACCTTAGTACAACAAAGCGACATAATTTGACTACATTTTAAAATTATGAGTTGTTAAACTCTTTTGCTCTTTTTAATTAGATATACTGACGGAGACCAGGTCTGTACTTTCGTACAACAGAGGAAACAACACCCAGTATATCCCCAAATGATGTTAATTAAATTTCCAAAAATATGACATATCGCACGCTATTAATATGAAAATTAAGACAACCGTCATACACAACTAAAGTTCATCTAAAAGTAACATCCACTCCTTTATCTTCATTTCTTAACAACTCAAAGATTCTTATATAAATTGTCTATCAATACATCATATATTAAAGCTAAAAAACATTTTTCACGGTTTTAAATATTGATTAAAAGTGTAGAAAATTTTAAATTTAACCTACATTGTTACAAAATAAGTCATTCTTAGAAAAACAAAATTTTAAATTTAAAAATTTGGTTGAAAAAAATAGGCAACTCATAACCTCCTAGTTACGTATTTTAATGAGATAAAAGTTTACTAATTACAAATTATCTACTTACTTTAAGGACAAATATGTGGAAACCTAATTCATTCAATTCTCTCCCATCCCCCACTTAAAGATGTACAATGCCCTCATTGTACAAATAATGAAATACTAAAACGGGAAAAAGTGAAAAGAATTTAGACAGAAAAACTCCCCTGGAATAGTATGTGAGTAATGGTAATACAAGTCCGATATGATACCCTCAAAATTCCTTGCTTCCATATTCGCTGAACTTACTGCCAGCATCTCACATGCTCACAACACAATTCTAAAAGGGCATCAACAAACATCATCAAACGATACAAAATAAAAATCCTAAATAAACACAAACATAACTAACAAAATGTAAAACTACAAATATCCAAAACATAAATAAAATAGTACGAATAAAAATAATAATAGTGTCTGAATTAAAGAACCAATAAAGATGCAACTCATTCTAATCACTGTCCTCCTCATCCATGCTCCTGTACGGATGAGATGGACCTGCCTGATATGCTGGTGGTGGTGGTGGCATAAACTCCGGTGGCATATGATACTGGAAAGGTTGGTAGGGTAGATTAGCTGGACCGAACAACTAGGCAAATAGGTTATCCTGGTAATCCAAATGAGCACTCGTCTGGTGGAAGTGTTGCCTCTGCATAAGCTCAAGCTGGTCGGATCTGCGAGTCTGGCTCCATCCGAGTAAGCTGCTACTGTAGCTGATCAAACTCAGCAGCATAACCTCTATTGCGGCCACGACCCGCTCCTCTATCTCTAGCCGCATCTCCTCCAGCCGCAGCAACCCTAGCCTGTCTAGGCTGCAAAACCTGTCCCATAGCAGTCGTGGCAACCCAATAAAACTGGTCCGAACTACCACCATAAATACTGCATGACTCAATAATGTCCATGGCCTCCAGCTTCCTCGTTGTCAACCAATCCATCCCAGGTTGAACAACTGTGCACGTACCAACCTCCTCCTGTGTCTCTAAACCAAAATACCTAGCCAACCGAGTAACAAACTATCCACCACATAAACTGCTCGAATCCCTAGTACCAGTAGCTCTCTTGGACATCTATCTAGCCAATATCCAAGGCACATTAACCAGCCTCTTCCTGACAATAGAGCTAAGATAAAACAAATCAGGCTGGGAGACTTTTTTGGGTCCCTAACGACGTCCAACAATAGTAAAAGTCAGTAATCGATGAATGAGTCGGTGACAGGGATCACGAATGCTCCGGTACATAGGGGATCGAGAACCAAAACTACCTTGGGCAAGAAACTGCCACTCCTGCTCAACCTCCAAGTCTGTGAGCTTTTTCACAGCTCCAGCTGAAATATGAGCCAGAAAATGATGATTATGGATCTCATTGGGCTCATACAACCCAACACCCAAGGCAAACTCAACCAGAGACATCTGTCTCAGTACACCTCCTAGCTGAAAAGAAATAGTCCTCGCAGTCCAGTCAGACGACTTATGATTAAAGTGTAAGGTACTATAAAACTCAACTACCAGCTCTCGGTAAATATGCTCCCTGACACTGAACATCCTATACCAGGTGTGAGAAACAAACCAAACGTTACCAGTCTCTAACATATATGCAAGTAAATTCTTCAAAGTCTCATGCCCCATGGAGAATCCATTTCTCTCCACAACTTGCTCCATCACATTCCAGTTAATTGCCTCAAAAGCTTCAATTGGCTGATTTATGTTGTAAGCCAATCTCTCTCTGAACTGATATCTGGTCGTCTCTGAATAAGACTCATGGAAAGTGAAGTATCTGTGAGCCCTAATTAATGGGTTTTCTAATGCCTGACCGCCTCTTGTTCTCCTGCTTCCCATTTAGCTGCTAAGAAAAACAACTATTAATATTAAATAAACAGGAAATTGCAAAAAGGGTGCTAAGAATTTCGGCAGCATTTCGACTGCCGGGTGAATAATTCACCAATTTAGCTGAGCCTAAACTACCGCAACAATCACAAATTCATACACCACATATGAACATACGAACAAATTACCTTCCCACAATTACTAAACTTAAGTGTTAGTAACTAATAATCATTCATACAATTCAACATGAATTATTATAAAAAGCATTTTTGATATAATCGCGAAACGACAATTCATCACACAAACATATTCACAAATACTTGCGTACCAAACAAACATTCGCGAAACAAATATGTAACCAGAAAATTTAACAAGTTCAATCAGCAATCATAGCATTTGAATAAATAAACCGACCACATTATCATATATATATATATATATATATATATATATATATATATATATATATATATGAACGCATAATTCGAATAATGCATAAAGTTCAATACATTGCAAAATCGAGCATGGCATTTCATTATACAGTTCATAACAAGCATAATCCAACCAATACATCCCTAAAATTATACGCAATCACGAAATACCATAATCGCATACACAAACCCTAACTTAATAATTCGCAAAATACGTAATGAAAACGAAAATTGCAAGTCATACCTTGTATAGGGAGTTGCGAGTAACAAGAAAGTACAAAAATGAGATTGAGGGAGTGGTCGGAGGTGGTGGTTGTGGATGTACAGCGGCGGCAGCAGGAGGTGGTGGTAATTTTTGGGGGTAAAAAATGAAAAAGAAAAGGCTGTGCCCGGTTTATGCAGAAAATGATCCATCCGGCGTATGGATTAATCCATACGGCGGTTGGATGAAGCCCAGGTCAATTTTTTTAATTAAGCCCAGTCAACTTGGACTGGGGGCCTAAATCAATCCATCCGGCGTATGGATTAATCCATACGGCAGTTGGATGTGAAAAACAGAAGCTTTTCATTTCTTTTCAAAATAATTTACCACCACACTCGCGCTTTCGCCACGAACTAAATTCAACTTAAAAACATACCTGGAGACGTAATAATGATATCTTGGCTCTTTAATCCCAAACTACGCAAATAAACAATAAAGATTTAAAAATTTAAATCAAACCACACAATAAAATTTCACATTCACACAATAATATATGGTTCAACATTCAAATCACGCAATAAATAAACAAAATCCAAGATAAACAAGAATGTCAGAAATCCAACGAAATAAAAGTTATAGAAAAATGAGAATTAATGCATGGGGTAAAGGGCAAGGAAACGCTCCCTGACTTGTGCAATAACATCAACCACGCCATTACCAAAGCAGGGGAAATTGGCCAAATGCTCGCTACATACAGGCCGAAGATAACCAAACTCCAACCGATTTCCCTTACCATCTTATTTGCTGCACCATCAACTGCCCAAACCACTTTATCCTCTACCAACGTAACCTTACGATCAGGATTATTCTCCTCTAGCTCACTAACTCCAAAAAAGCCTCTACTATCCCTTGATGTTTTCCTACCTGCGGATCTTTCTTTAAATCTCTCACCCTTCTCTCAATCTTTTGGATGACTACCCGCTGTACATTGCTAAACTCTAATCCTGAATTCTTGAATATATCAACGAACTTGGTGTATATTTCCACCATTCCATAGTGGAAATGCTCTCTAGGGGTTAGTACCTTACCTACATCAACTAAAGCATCCAAATTTACTACCAGATAGATAGCCAAATCAATCTCGCTATGCGGGTGAATGAAATTAGGGTGGTGTCTTTCTCTTTCTTTCTTAGCTAAACGATCCAACCGAGTCACCATCTTATGAAGATAGTAGTTCATGGTGTTAGTAACCATGACTCTATAAGGTGTTGGATTCCTAAGATGGTCATCTAACTGCAACAACCTAACCAACTCTCTCAAACCAGTCATAAACTCCTTGTCTGCTTCAGAACTAGGATGGCCGGTAACAACATACACTGCTCTAACCATACGATGAAGACAAGCTGCCTGATTAGCCGAGTATGGAAAAGAAGATTGTCTCAGAATCTCATATATCTCAGTGTACCGCATTTTCTGCTGAAAGAAAAATGCCTTGTCCTCTTGAATCCTTGAATCCAATGATTCCTCTAAAGCAATGAGTGCATTATAAAACTGTCGGTCAAACCCATACTTACTCTATATATCTGCACCCTCTAACACATCCTGAATCAGAACCAATAGGTTATCAGTGAAGTCAATAGTAGATTTCCTTAGCAATTCCGCAGTAAAAGGAATATCCCCTCGGAACTCTTCAATAGCATGTAACAGCCCCTGACAAGATGATGTGACTGGAACGGGTTTACGGCCTAAATAAGTGATAGACGGCACTGTTTCAGTGGAACGTGAACCAGAACTAGCAGAATTGGTTTTCTTGACCATATTGTTATCATTAGCGTCACTTTCATAACTTCTAGCCATTGGATATCAACCTGAATATAAATTAAATCTGTAATATAAAACAAGCTAACGAAAAACAAGTTAGTTTAACAAAAACATACGAAAAATTAACAAAATACAAAAAAAATTTACAAACAGAAATCCAACCGGCGGATGGAAATTCCATCCGCCGGTTGAAACTAATCCCCCGTTGGTCTAACCAATCCAACCGGCGGATGGAACTTCTATCCGACGGTTGGATGAAAACGACGGAATACTGAAACCAAACTTGTTTTTAAACCAAATTAAAATTAAACTGTTTCAACCTATTTTACAAACCACTTAATTCAAAACTTTAGTTACTTTATGTTAAACAATTTAACAAAAATTAATTAATAAAATTTTAAACAAAAACTTTTAAAAACTAAAACTTCCTACTTAAATAAACAAAACGCAACCGTTCCCTGGCAGCGGTGTTAAAAACTTGATGCGTGCGAAAGCGTCTCGTTTTATAATTTATAAATGGAAATACCTACTTAATACTATCACACAACCAGGCAAGAATACCTGATCAAATGTTAGTATAGACTTGGTAAGTCCGAGTTGAACACAAGGAACGGTGGTTTATTTATAAAAATAGAAAATAATAGTTAATTAAGAAAACAGTAAATAAGGGGGGGACGTTTTAGTTCCGTGCGAACATTTTAATTGAAATAAGAGTAAAACAAAGAAAATACTTAAATTAAATAACTAATAGGAAACAATAGGAAGGAAGAAGTAATCGTGTAATAACTCCACTCAGATTCATATCTTCCGATTCATTGCACGTTAATTATCTAATTGTGATTTCTTTTATATTAACTTAAATACTAATCAAAGAATCTAAGTTAAATGTAAATCAGCCTCCGGTTCTGGTTAACTAATTTCTACAACCTAGAGTCCCACATTAAACATCGATCCGACGTTGTAAGAATGAGATTATATTGCGTGCTTTTCCCTAGTTTGTGCATTAAGTGTTCACGATTGATTATAATTAATCCTCGCGGTATGACTCAACAATACCTATTAATAATTACTTATTAACTTATTCACCTTAGGTTATTTCGTTATTAGTCTCTTAACCTATCAAACTCAATATATTTAGTAATGATCAAAACCTAAGTTCTAACCATCAATAATCAACAATATCAAGGGAAATCAATCTCAATGACATAATCAATCACGTTAAGTAATAACTAATAACCACCAATAAATAAGGATCAACGGATAATATAACCATCTTCAATCAAATAACTTAATAAACGTGCAAACGTAATCATTCAATAATCATCATCCAAGATTCATCATTACACAACTACTAACGTATCAGTTCATTATTAAATAAGCACAAACCAGATCATTCAATATCAAAAACATGATTGTAATCGAATTAAACGAAGTAAATGCAAACCGAATAACGAATCACTCGAAGATAAATTGAAATAAAATCAACCTTCACTTCTCGTGCTTCCAAAATACTCCTAAACGTCGTAAATATTCGTCTGAAGTCGAACCAGAAAACCACAGCCGAAAAATTCTTCTCATTTTAGGGTTAAAAACCGTGTTTTATAGTTCCCTGGAAAATTGATCCATCCGGCGGATGGAATTTCCATCCGGCGGATGGATTACAAACAAGCCCGGCCCAGCTCCGCATTGAATTGAGCCTCCACCGCCTTATCCATCCGGCGGATGGAGAATCCATCCGGCGGATGGATTGAATTTCCAGAATTCTTCAACTTTTCTTCTTTTAATACCTCGGCTTCGTTCGACTCTTCCAAAATGCATCGTTCTCCTCGTTTATTGACTGTTTTCTTCTCTTATCTCCAAAAAGCTTCATTTCCACTTCTAATTGCAAATATAAACGAAATAAGTACCCAATCTTAATAAATTGCAATAATAACGTTCAAGAAAAAGGGTAAAATACTACTTAAATATAGTACTTATACGCGTTTATCAACTATATATATATTTATTCAACATATATAATAGCACAGAAAGTAGCACACATGTAAGGCTTATTCATATATACCTACAGTACATATAATAGCACAAAACAATCAGAGTCAACTAATGCATTCCTGATTCAGTATAACCCCTTTCAGATGTCGCATCATCTTTATTTAATTGTACATAGTTAGCTAGGCTATGTTAAATTAAACTTGTATGATGTAATTCCTGAACCAATTATACCTAATGAGGAATACTGCCTAACGGTCATAGTCTAGGCCCACTAAATGCAACCTAGTTCACTATAACCTTAGGCTCTGATACAAATATGTCACACCCCCAAATTCAGGTTGCGGAAGCGATCGGGTCGGGCGCGACTAATCAATAACCAAAGCATAAAGATACAGCAAACGACCTCTAAATGAGACGTTTGAAAATAATTATTACATTTCCCAAAATAAAACGTTTACAACATTCGCGAGTTCGCAAAATGTGGTCCAATACATAAGTTGTAGTACAAAAGTTATGCAAGGAAATCCAAGTGTTTGAAATCATGCGACTCGAGCTAGCATATCTTGTAGCAATCCTAATCCTGCTGGGCACCTGAGAACACATGCTAAAACGAGTCAGCTATAAAGCTGGTGAGTTCATAGGTTTGTCAGTTGAAAACATGAAGTATAAACTGTGTATGTTTGAAAAGTAGTTCAGAAACTACGATTTAGATTTGCAGTATTATACAGTGGTGGTGCGTACCTAAGTACATCGAGGAAAAATGGCATTTCATGCCTAGTTACCTATCCGGTGTAAGTAAGTCTACAAATGTGAGGCAATACATGCCTAAGTACTATCGAGTAAGTGTATGACCGAGTCATATCGAGGAAGTGGCAGTCCATGCCTAGATACCAATCAGGTATAAGTAAGTCTACGAATGTGAGGCATTACATGCCTAATTATAAATCGAGTAAGTGTATGACCATGTCATATGATAGCAAGTAATAGCATTACTTATTTAGTAGTAAGGTACTAGTGTGCCACCTGGCATAGTGTGTTGCCTCCAAGCAACATGTAAATGTAGTCCCGCAGAACTATAATTAAGTATTTAGCCAAATACTATGTCAACGATCTCGAGTGTAAGCTCGCCGATCCGTTGATGAGTGCGAGTATCAACTCGTATGTTTATCGATGTTTTGTATCGCTTTACTGCGATATCGTTTTGAATCACTTTACCGTGATCTTGTTTTGTATCACTTAACCATGATATCGTTTTGTATCACTCTAACTGTGATATCGTTTTGTATCACTCTAACTGTGATATCGAACAGTGTTGCTCGCAAGCAATGTATGTATATGAGAGCCGGCAGTACTACCACATGCCCGACTAGAGTAATTGAGAGCCGGCAGTACTACGACATGCCCGACTAGAGTAATTGAGAGCCGGCAGTACTACGACATGCCCAACTAGAGTAATTGAGAGCCGGCAGTACTACGACATGCCCAACTAGAGTAATTGAGAGCCGGCAGTACTACGACATGCCCGACTAGAGTAATTGAGAGCCGGCAGTACTACGACATGCCCGACTCGAGTAATCGTGTTTGCAAAAGTGTATGTATATCAATATACATAAGTAAATCGTAGGTAGCACCGAGTGCTTGGGATTAAGTACGAGTATGTATGTATGTATGTATATATATATATATATATATATATATATACATATAAGCCTGATCAACAAACACATCCAACAAAGTATCATGTATCACATGAAATGATTTAACGTATCTAGGTATGTATATACAATACTTAGATATTAGGTGTATCGCAATAAGCCTAGGTATGAATAATCATCACCTAGTTGTTTTGTATTAGTATAAGGAACTATACTAACATACGTCACTATCGTATACTCCTAGCCTCCAGCCTAGCAAGTATATTGAGGTCTCTAGGAAATGTTCACTTAAGTACAAATCCATTCTAGTAATCATGAAGTGTATAGACAGTCTTAGTTCCTAAAAGAAAAACTAATCCTGTAAAAAGTCTAGGTGTTGTCCAGCGTAGGTAGAACTAACCAGTTCATGTATGTTCAATAATGTTGTCCCGCGACAATATGACCAATGTATGACAATATCTTAATCAAGTAATGTAATGATAATTGTTTTTCAACAACATGATAGTGTACAATGGTAATCTATCTAGGTTAAGCAGTGATATTGTTTTGCAACAATATAATGAGTGTAATCCCTAAGTATTACACGGTTTGTATTACATAACAGTAATATAGTTAAGTGTGAATTATAAAAGTTTATCAATATAATTCAAAAACAGTAATTGTGCATGCGTCTCACCCCGAAAACAGTAAAACAGTTGAAAGAGTGGGGCTATGAACTCACCTGAGGAGCTAGCGATCCTACAATACGTGCGTCGTCCGATGGGTAACCTCATAGTGTCCTAAACACGTGCGGTCATATAAGTAGGAGACAAATCAGTTTATCTAAGCGAGTTGTGTAAATATTCATTCGTCGTTCAGGTTTGGATACCGTGTACGGGGGTCCGAGGGCAGCGCCCCTGGTAGCGGGGTCCAAGGGTGGCAACCCCTGGCGGGTCTAAGGGGCAGAGCCTCTGGCTGGGGTTGAGCTGCCAGGTCAGCTTGAAAATTTTTTATTTATACTATGTTGCTGGAGTGAAAACGCTCCGAAATTCCATTTCGGAGTAAAATTTGGTGGTAAAATTTGAGTCTCGACACTTAGTGAAAATGTGTGTTTTTAAACCTGATGTGTTATGCGACATCAGGTGCGACATTGGGTGAGACGTTAGGTGTGACATATGGGCTTGTGTCACTTCGTGCGACGTTCACAATTGAATGCGACATTGTGTGTTGTGTCGCAATGTGCGACGTTCAGATTTACTGCGACTTCTTGGTTTAGGTCGCACCATGCGACATCAAGGTCTGTTCGACGATTTTTTCCCCAAAATCAAGATCTAACCTATTTTCGGGCCAAATCTAGTTGATGTGGTGTTAAAACATGTTGTTTTGAGTATTTCTAACACGAAATAACAAGAAATGGGAAGTAATTTCTTACGATTTGGAAGATCGAGTGATGATGATGATGATGAACACAATGATGATGAAGAAGATGATGATGTTGATGGTTGGTTGCTCCTGGTGCTGCTGATTTGTTGTTGTTATTGTTATTGTTATTGTTTGTTGTTGTTGATGATTCCGAAAATGATGATGGTTAAACCGAGAGAGAGAGAGAAAGATGAGATGTGTGTGTATGTTTGGTGTAAAATGAAATGAGGATGAGTGAGTGGGAGGGGGTAAGGGCTGATTTTGGGTTTGGTGGGGAGGACACTGTCTCCCAAATTGCAGTGTTAAAAGCTCGTGTTTGTTTACCCGATTGTATAAACATGTATTATTTTCGATTCTAAGAATTTATTAATATTCTTTCGAAATGTTTTCGAGTCGAAACATATTATAAAAATAAAATGTTTGTGTTAAAATTTTATAACTTGTTTTCACGCGGTTTCAGTTTAGTAAAACACATTTTTAAATGAAATGAAATGTGTTTAAATGTTTTCGGTGTAACTAAATATCGTTTGCGTTATATATATTTATATAAATATATATATATATATATATATATATATATATATATATATATATATATATATATATATATATATATATATATAATTTTGAATACTTTGATTTTTAAATGCGTACTAAGTACGATAATTTGATGTTTAAATCGGGCGTGAAAATTGACCTTTTTGACCGGGTGTTACACTAACCCACCTTTTTCATAACAAGCAAGAATACTTTCCTACTTAATCCATGATAATCCTTTATGCCCTTCCTTAAATCCCCAAAAGAAGCAACGTCGAATTATTTCTAACATATTTATAAGTTTGGCGGGAGCTCTAAAAAGGGACAACTAATAGATATGAAAGCTCCCAAGAACCGCTTTTAGGAGAGTAACTCTCCCCCCAAAAGTTAATAATTTTGATTTTCATGATGAGAGTTTTGACGAGTAGCGATCAACCACCTCCAACCAACTATCAACACGACTCATATTTCTACCAACCAGAAGCTCCACGTAAATACAAGGAAGAACATCATGCTTGCAATTTATAAAATTTGCAACTCTTTCCACCTTACCTTCCTCCACTCCAACACCAATAATCTTACTTCGCAATGTTAATATGTAAACCTGAGGCGTTTTGAAAATGATGAAGAACATAAATCGGATATTGAGCATTACTTCGAGACCATTCACCAAAAAACACTACGTCATCCGCATATTGAAGAGGGAATATATTTGAACCATCTTCAAATAAAGATAAAACCTTGAAAATACCTTTATGACAAGCCTCCAAAACAAAGACTTGTAATGCTTCCACTACAATAAGAAATAAAAACGAAGAGAGAGGGTCACATTGACAAAGACCTTTTTCCATTGTGAATTCCTTTGTAGGAGATTCATCAACAAGTATAGAGATAGAAGTTTATGAAAGTCACCCTCGAATCCATGAAAGCCATTTATGCCCACACACTATCAAATGCTTTTTCAAAATCCACTTTAAATATCATCAAGTCGGTCAAGTTAATCATTGCATTTTTGCAAAGTTCACAACTCCGTTTGCGATTAGAACCCATCAAGAATTTGCCTCCGACAATAAATGCAGTTTGATCTGTTTAGATAATAGTCTGCATAACTTTAGCAAGACGATTGGATAGAAGTTTAGATATAACTTTACAGACAACCAATTAGACTTATCGCTCTATAATCTGAAATTCGGACGCAATGTTTAACACATCATTGTATAAAGTGATTTCGTTTTGTTTTTAGTTTAATTTAGTCAAAAGATAAGCAATATACAATCTTTGGTTCATCTTGCCATCGTTATGAATTTGCACAGTGATTATTCATCAACTAACAGTTTAATAAATTTGAATTGAACCGATCATTTGAAGAAGAAAAAAAGCCCTTTAAAACGACATATGATTTATTTGATGCATAAGACCTCTATCAACGGGAACGTAGGTTTGTGAAACTGACGTGTCAGTTTTCCTGACACCGGGCATCACTTTTTTCCTTTGGTTTGGTGATGTTTGTCAGTTTTGAATTTGTTTTTTGTTTAGTGTGTAGAACTAAGGATATATTGGTAAAAATAGGGCTCGAAAAACTGAGTGATGTACTAATATTGAAAGTGTAGTGTCCGTTTTGTGACAGTTTTAAAAGTGCTGACGTGATGCTAATAAAACAAAAATTAATGCGTCAGTTTATGTCACGGTTAAAAGTCGTCTAATTATAAAAAAAAATTAAATTTTTACTCCGTATGTTTTTTCATGGTAACTTAGACATGGGTTCATCGACTAGACAATTGGTCAACGCCAACGAATTTATATCACTGCCACGTTTGTATCGATCTATCTTCCTCTCTTTATCGTCATCGTATATAACTTTCGAATTCGCCTTTTATTTTAATTTTCATATTAAAAATAATAATATAATAATTATTAAATAAAATAAAATTGTATTTCTGAATCGGTTTCAACGACTATTCCCAGTCTGTCTTAGTTACCATTTTATCACTTTCTTGACCAGTCATTATCATCTTCCTTCAATTCAACTCGCATTCGATCCGATTTGATTGACATTAAATACTGATATAATCTTTGATTTTTCCGTTTAATTTATGTAATTTTCAAAAAAAAAAAAAAAAAAACCCTAGATCGATTTGAAAAAGAGGCGAATAGAAACCCTAGCGAATGGTGAAGGAGACGGAATACTACGATGTTCTCGGGGTTAAACCCACAGCTACTGAATCTGAGATTAAAAAAGCTTATTACATCAAGGTTCTGTTTTTATTTATATTTATATTCAATTGATGATGATGCCATATTTCATGTGATCTTGTTTAATTTGCTCTTTCTTATCTACTGCTTGCTGTTTAAATTTGTTAAATGATACATCTCTATGTATTATGATGTCTATGTTTACTTCTATGTCATAAACCTAACTTTGCCCTAATTCAGCATAATAATTAATACAATGATTTTGAAACTAAGGAATCATTTTATGACTACAATGTAGCACAAGTTTATCGTGACTAGCAACTATCTGTGTCGTTGCTATCAATTCTGGTATGGATGATGATCAATTTGAGTGCTTTGCGTAAATTCGATTTGACCATGTGCACGATTATTCTGCCTTGAAAGTATGTTGCAGGTTATATAATGTTTCTAATTGCTGTAATATGGTTCCTTGTAAGCACTATATAACCTTCTTCACGATTTCGAGTGTTCCATTCATGGATCCTCAAACATGTAACACACTACTGATGTTGATTGCTTGATGAATGCAGATTTTTTCTTGTAAACTTTTATTGCATATTCGTCTAGTTAGATTGTATTTGCTATTACCATGATAAGTGGTATGCAATACAAAACAAATTCTCCCCAACTGTGAAAAAGCCAAATATGTTCCTAATGGCGCTCCTTGTATCGCGTTGTTGTTGAAAGGCTTTTGCCGAAGTTAGATATTGTTTCCACTTTCCTAGTTCGTAACATAGTCATCTTAGGGGTTTAGTTCCCGTCTTTGTCTCTTGGATGGTTAGGATGATGTGCTTATAGTTTAAAGCTGCTCTGGACAACACACCATTTTTCTTGGTACTCGACTCTTAAGCATAAGTGGACGCATACACACAGTTAATATGAGCATACCAATTACCCCTGTTAGTCTATTACGGAGTACTACTTAAAGTAATCTAGTGACACTTATATTGTACTCCATACTTTCTTCTGTGGAACTAATCAACCCCAATTATAAATAAATGTATATATGCATATAAGCACATTGATATATTCACATGTATTATATGCCTTTAAATAAGGTTGTGCTTGGTGTCAATAGGGGACATATGTTGTGACTTTTAAAGTCCACCTGGAGATGTTTTTGCTATTAAAGCATTAAGCCTTCCTGAAGTTTTCCCTTCATCTCATATTCACATTAGACCGTCTACAATCTTCCCCTTTTCTCAAAGGCTATAAAGGTCTCATCTGCCAGGGTTGCTGATATCTCAACCTTGACTGTAGTCAGTCATCTTCTTTGCCGTTTCTTTCATCTCCTCTGCCACTGCTGTTATATCTTTTCTCACTATCGTCCCCATTGTCATCTCTTTTTCCACCTTTGCCGCTGATTATCTCTATAAGTGCCTCTACAGTTTATTTGCTTTATCCATGCCGCAGTTTGTCTCCGCTGCCACCGCCACTGCATATGACGGTCTTGTACAAATATTATATCGTTTGCGTTCACTGAAGGCTTCTGTTATTTTTGTTTATGACACTCTCTTTTAACTGTTGATTACATATTGCTTTTGTTTACATAATATTTAAATCATATTGATCAGTTTATATCTATGTTATTGCCATGTGTTTTATCATCTAGATTGCTATTCGTTTATCACCTACTGATCATAGATCTAGTCAATGTTATTTACATATTCATTCTTTGCGATAGATGAAATTATGACTATGAGAATGTTATTTGCCATTAATTATTTTAGATCAAGATTGTACTACTAAAACAAGCACAATATAGTTACAGTTTACTTATTAGATGTGGTTGAATTCTTGAGTCAACAGAAGGTTAATTTGGCATTTTATTGTCGTAGTGACATTTCATTCAACACATAATATGAACAACAGTTAATCATTTGGTGGTTACTTTGGACAAACAAACCTCGTACATCTGGCCACATACTCATTGGAAATATAACACGCACTTCATGTAACTGTGAATTACAATTATTCTCTATGCACTTTTTTTTTTTTTTTGGGTAAAGGGTAAATTACCCGGTAAATATATTACTCCAAAAAACCGTTAAGTACAAAGGATGTGAGTGAATCCCACACCTCAGCCCGTTACATAGGCGATAAAGACTACATAACAAGGACACAACCACTAACCGACAATTGATTCAACAAAAGAATCAACCAAAGA
This sequence comes from Helichrysum umbraculigerum, assembly GCA_949592205.1. Taxonomy (NCBI): domain Eukaryota; kingdom Viridiplantae; phylum Streptophyta; class Magnoliopsida; order Asterales; family Asteraceae; genus Helichrysum; species Helichrysum umbraculigerum. The sequence goes on along the minus strand of CATIUR010000003.1, from coordinate 55,747,340 downwards.
CCATAAAACAATAAGCAACCATTACATTTGACTCAAACAAATCAAACATAAAACTATCTTTTGATCTGGCCGCGGAGGTTGATATCAAACGCCTTGCAAAAGGCCTCTTGTTCTTCAGTTAAATCATAGACTTGATCATCATACCCTCCATAGAAATCATCATCATCATAGCACTCAAAATTACTAGCACCACCACCTCCTCCAGATCCAGATCCATATGCCATAAATTGGGAGGTCTCATCAAAAACCTCTTCAACATCACTTTCCGAGTCCTCCAAATTTTTATCCACATAAGAATCAGGCTTCTTACTTTCATGAATATCCTTCCCAGTATCCTTTAAAGCCTCAACTTTTTGAATTACATCATCCAATTTAGGGTCATTCCCACTTAAAGCAGAGAATGAATTAGATGTACTCACCTTTGTATCCTCCTTAGTCTTCAATTTCTCTTTATTAGCAGCCACTTTAGGATGATACACAAAGTTAGACTTTTGATTTCCCAACTTTATCCCTTCAGTTTTCCTTGTAGTCGGCCCCTGTTTTTTTGTTTTTGAACCTTTTGATCCAACTTCCACAAACCCATCATTACTATTTTGTTTTTCAGTTTGGGATGGGCATTGAGTATTTGTATGCCCAAAGATTTTACAAGCATCACATCTAGGAGGCTTCCACTCATACTCAACCCGAACATTTTCCTTTGTATAACCCGACCCATCCAACTTTGGAATAGCCACAACAATGTTATCTTTAAAAACCTGGTCAGAACCAATCTCAATCAAAGCTCTAGCAAAGCTATTTCTACCCCATGATTCCACACACATAGAAGAAGTATATGAGTCCAACCTCATAGGATTACCAAGCATTGTTGCAATCATACTCAATCCATCACCCGTGAAAGCTGCCATCGGAACATCATGAAGTTTAACCCAAACAGGCACCTTAGAAAGATCTTCTTTAGTTAAACTAATATTCGGTGCCCATTGGTTAAGAATAATAGGGACTGTTCTTATCATCCATGGACCATTTTCAAGAACGTTATTCATACCATCAATAGATGAAAACTTGAAGAAAAAGAACCCTCTGGCATTCATCATTACCTTTTGGAGACCATATTTTGACCAAACGTTCCGTACATAATTGTCAACAACCGGAAAAGCAATCCGCTTACCAATAAAATAACCATACAAAGTATTCGAAAATCTGTTGTTAACTTCCTCAACTGATGACAATGGGATAGTAACATCGGCCTCATTAACAGATGCATCAGATTTTAAGGAACGAAAATTAACCTTTACCTTTGGATTTTCAGCCGTAACAACATTCAAATACGATGGCTTACTAACATTTGGAGGCTGTTGAACCTCCACATTCTGTTTCATATGAACAGGTGGTACCAAGTCATCCTGATTAGAATTCGGACCACTCCCCTTTTTCAGCTTCTCAAGTTCATCTACTTGCAATGTCTTGTTCATAAAAGCTGGAGTATTCATTGGATGATTACCTGATTTATTGCCACAATCACGATGACCATCCTTCTCTACCTCATTGATAGGAAAAATCGATGGTTTTTTCAGGATCGATTTCAACGAATGCTGTTTTTTCCCAGCATCAATATTCTTCTCTTTTACACCTCTCCCCGGACTTAGAAAACCCCGTTCCATGTTACTTTACATGCGACCCTCAAACCAGCAACCAAATATAATCAATCAACCAAACGACCAATACCACAAAGAGCAAACCACAAACCCGATCAGTTAAGATACGCTTGAAACATATCACTTAAAACGATATGTCGGCTTAATTTAATTCCAAGATCGGCAAGAATGTCGGCCAACAATTAAAACAAACTAACCAATAATTGTTTAATACTATCAATGGATGATGTATTAATTCATCAAGCACTAATAAATTGGCCACCGATCTAAGTAAAGTAGAACTCAAAATAATAATTATCCTAATTACGATGTTTACGAGTATAACTATTTCTAATATCTTCTTCTTCGTCTTCTTCTTCTTCTTCTTCTTCTTCTTCTGTAGTAGTTTCACTCAAATAACTATTAGATGTAATTCATAATAAATAAGTATCCTAATTTATATCTTATATGACTTGGTATGCTTGGAGGATTGCAGGCACGTCAGGTCCATCCCGATAAAAATCCAAATGATCCTCTTGCAGCACAAAATTTTCAGGTAACACTTCCATTTAATAAATTTTTATTTTTATTTTTTGGTGAATTTCTGCCTTATGCTTATTCCCTTTAAATAGATGGTACATTCATATTGACATCATGTTCATGCTATATCAAATATTTTAATGGCTTCTATTCTTCTAAATGCATATTCATCACAGGTTTTAGGAGAAGCTTACCAAGTATTAAGTAATCCAGAACAAAGACAGGCTTATGACGCTTATGGGAAATCAGGAATTTCAACGTCAGTTCAATAATTATAGTCAATTCATATTGTATAAAGATTATGGATCACGTACAGTATATAAATGCATGAGCTCATATCTGTTATTCTCATTTGATTTTTGTATAGTTGATTTCTCTAAACTTAGGAAGTTATTCTTCTTTTTCTTTATAGTGAGGCGATCATCGACCCTGCAGCCATCTTTGCAATGCTTTTTGGTAGTGAGCTATTTGAAGACTACATTGGCCAGCTTGCCATGGCATCCATGGCTTCTTTGGATATTTTCACAGAAGGGGAGCAGTTTGATGCTAAAAAGTTGCAAGAAAAGATGAGGGTGTGTGTGTGTGTGTGTTTTTCTCATTAGTAATACCCTATGCTTTCTCAACCTATTCGTTATCATTGGCTTTGTAATTCTGACATCACAGATTGTGCAAAAGGAAAGAGAAGAGAAGTTAATCGAATTACTTAAAAATCGTCTGCACGAGTATGTGCAAGGAAACAAAGAGGAGTTTGTCCGACATGCTGAAGCCGAGGTATCAAGGCTCTCCAATGCAGGTGATCTGTACTTCTTTTGCAGGATTTAACTAAATTTTTTGAGCAATACATCCTCAACTTTATCACTACTAAATATTGATTCGAAATGTATTTTTCTAATAATTAGTTATGTCTCACTTTTGCAGCTTACGGTGTGGATATGTTGAGCACAATTGGGTACATTTATGCACGACAGGCTGCCAAGGAGCTTGGTAAAAAAGCTATCTATTTGGGTGTGCCATTTATTGCCGAGTGGTTTAGAAACAAAGGACACTTCATTAAATCTCAAGTTACAGCAGCAACAGGTATATTTCATTGTTGGGCTTTTAGTAACATATACCTATTTGTCTTTGCCATTTTAAAAAAATTGCTGTCTACATTTTTATATTGTTGCTGAAAAGTAACATCTTTTTATGAGTTTAGGTGCGCTTGCTTTAATTCAGCTTCAAGAGGACATGAAACGACAGTTAAGCGCAGAGGGGAAGTACACAGAGGAGGAACTTGAAGAATACATGCAGTCACACAAGAAACTAATGATCGATTCTCTCTGGAAGCTAAACGTGGCTGATATTGAGGCCACACTTTCCCGTGTCTGTCAAATGGTCATACACTTGAAACCCTTTTATGGTTTATCACTATGTTGAAGGTACTTATATTTATTTATTTTATTATACTTTTAGGTTCTTCAAGATAGTACTGTGAAAAAGGAAGAGCTACGTGCAAGAGCTAAGGGATTGAGGACTCTCGGTAGAATCTTTCAGGTGTTTCTTGTGTACTGTTATTAGGGATGTTTGCTGTTTGGTTAACCGCAAAATTTTGATTACCTCGAACTTAACCACATATGCAGCCAAAAAAATCGAGCCTAAATCTAGCCTCATTCCGGTTAATGGTTAACCTCAATTTGCAGCTAATCGCCTAACCTGCAGTTTGGTTAACAGTGAACCTCAATAGTAGAATCCCAAAGGTTATGGATGTTCTGATTCTATAACAGTGAACCTAAATTGATCCTCATTGGATGGTAGCTTCTTTTTTGGTTCGGCTTCAGTTTTAGGTTCAGAGGTTTTTTGAACAGCCCATCTGTTTAGTTTAGTTATACATGTTTGGTATTAGACGGCGATTTTGACCCATTTACATATAAATGGGCTGATTTTTGTAATGTTTTATCTCTAACGGGTCAAAAGCGTAAAAAAAGAGTTTAGCAAAAAATGATATGGGTCGAAAGTGACATGAAGTGCATTTCAATACATAAAGCCTCAAAAGTCATTCTATTTAAAAAATTAAATCATTGTGGGAATAGAAAATAAAAAGTACCAAAGGGTCATTGACCTAGCGGTATCGTGGTGACCCTTCCAACGATGAGGTTGGGTCCCAAGTCTTGGGAATGGGACAATTGTGTATAATCACGGATTTTGTATATATATATGTGGTAGTGGGGTGTGTGGGTACACCTTTCTAAAAAAATAGAAGTGTTTCATGTCAACCCAACTCATGTTGACCTCTTCCTAAACTTAACCACTGTCACAGCGGATCTACCCATTTTTCATCTCAACTTGGTACTTCTTGGTATAGAAAATACTAAACCCATTCTAACTCATCCTCTTATGTGTCCTTATATAACTACATGATGATTCGCAGTTGGCAGAATCTGAGCGTATTCCTTTTTGTCTCTTAATTTGTCATGTCTTATCATTTCATTGTTATGAAATTAAATTATTCTTTTGGTATGTCACTTTTTGAGCTGATACCCAATTCATAAACAATTACATGGTTTTCAGAAGGCAAAGTCAGATAACGGAAATGTAAGTGAACCAATATTACACTCTGGTATGCATAATCTGAATGGAGTTGATCCAGATCATGCCGAATATGGACAAAGCTCTCAAACCGCCATGGCTCCTCAGGTATATCTTTCATCTGGTTTCACTAATAAAACATAGATGCTGCATGTATGTATGTATAATAATAAAATAATATCATGCCTATGTAGAGCCCGTACGTGGAAGCTCCCCAGTTTGAGGGTGTAGAAAATTTTCACTTTCCTCGGCCGACAGCACCCCCTGGAGCCCAAAGATATCAGTGAAGTTGCAAATGAATGGGGATGATGGTTGGAGTGGAATGGAATGGAACATGTGTTTGTATGTATCATTGTGGTAATGGAGATCTATTTGTTTGTATTTGAGTGAATACATAACTTTCAAATGGTTTTTAAGTTGGCGATTTTATAAGCACATATTGTATTGTATTAGAAGAATGTGCTTATTAATCAGTTTGTTGGATGGCATGAAAACAAGATTAGATGAAGCATTAGTAAATTCCTTCTCGATTATTTTCTTTTATAAATTATATTGCCACCGGTTTGATTTTACTATCTTCACTGTTCTCATTGAATTCTGGAACCGAAGTTTTTATTTTTTTACTTTTCATTAATGGAATCGTCTCTGGATAAAGGTTTTGATTCAAGCGCTCAATTATTCATCGGAGTCCTCTAGTGGTTCACAAGGAATTTTGTGGTACTCTAGGAGATTGGGCTTCTAAACGGATGAATAAAAAAAAGTCATGTTTTGCAACAAAGAAAAGTAGAGAATACTGGAAAGTTGTGATTGATTTACTAAATTGATTGGAATTTGATGAAATTGGAATTGAGATTCCTTAATTTGTTTAGTTGAGTAATTGATAAAAGTGGATTTATCAGATTTCTTTTTTGATGAATTTCAATTGCTTCAGAAAAAAAATCTCAAAACAAACGCACCCTTTTAGTCTATAGAGTAACAGTTTTTTCAGGTAAATAAAAACATCTTCAGCCACAACTACCTGATTGCCAAATTTACCCTTCCGGTATAATTGGATTCTTCAAGTTGTTTAGATCCGTTAGGTAAAGGTGTATGATCTTTAGTGTCGGTTGTAGACTATTATTATCTATTAAACCAATAGTGTTATTGTAATGTATTTACAGGACGAACATATCAGTAGTTTTTTTATATTATATTTTCTTATTTTCTTATAACATAGGAGTTTGCTTTACATGATTACGTTACTGGATCAATTCTTACTAGGAATGGCAATGGGGCGGGTTCAGTGCGGGGGTCCCCATCCCCACCCCAAACCCCAACGGGTATTATCGGGGCGGTCCATTCGGGAGAATTGCTTACCCCATCCCCACCCCAAACCCCAGCAGGGTATTATCGGGTCGGTCTATTAATAATATCTAAAATTCGGAAGACTTAATTTTTCTTAAAGCATTACCTAAAAATACTAATATGATCATGACAATATATATTAATAGACATCATTGATGACATATGTATACTAAAAAATAGAACAATTACACATGTACATTACACATAAATAATAACTAAACATTTGTTGTGAACGAGTCAAAATTCTAAATTTTAACACACCATTGTCATATAAATAAATAATGTATTAAATATTATTGTAATCCAGAAAGTTATAAATAAATATATTTATTGATGATATTAGTTATTTATAGATATAATTATTAATTATATATACATATATATTATATCGGGTCGGAGCGGGGCGGGGATGATACTACCTAACCCCAACCCCAATCCGATAGAAATCCCCATTTATCGCCCCATACCCCACCCCATCCCCAATAAGTCATCCCCAATCCGATCCAAAACTTGCGGGGTTCGAGGATCCCCATCGGATTCGGATCTTTTTGACATCCCTAATTCTTACTTAATAAATTTTTGTTCTGACTATGATGTATACTAGTTGAAGACCCGCGATAACGCGGGATTAGTCGTGAAATTGTATAATAATAATGTCGTTAGGGATGTAATGTTAAAAAGCTAATTTAGTTAACACATATTCATGATTCTTGATTAATTAATAGTTACTATTTATTTAACCAATCATCATGAGTACTAAACAATGAAAAAAAAAGGAAAAACTAAATTTATATCAATAATAATCCACCATAGGCAAAATTGGGTTTATATTTCTTGTAGCTTAATGCAATAATACAATGATGCAGATGTGGTCAATGATGCGGCCAAAGCGGCAGTCAACGAACAAGTCAACGCGGCAAACACACTTGGAGCTTATTTTGCGGCAACAAATTTCTGTGGTGGATTGGGATGTCAGCTCGGAAACGGACCAATGATCAAAACTCATCGCATTGTTATGAGCTCTGTCAGTTTTGGGCCTTTCGGGGTCGTTTAGGGCCCGAAAAGGGCATTTTTTCTGTTTTCGAGCTTCGTTTTGGACTTCGTTTATTATTGTTTCTTTTGGCTTTGTGTTTATTTTCGTGCTAGACTTTCCTGTACCCTATATGGACGATTTTTAGGGTTTGTTTAAGGCAGTTTTTGAGAACATACGAATTATCATTGAATTAAGAGATTTTCTCGCTTTGAGAATTTCGGTTTAGTTCTTGCGTTTATGTGGTTTTTGTTTATCGATTTGCATCATACAAAATCATACTTTTCCCAAACAATTGTAGCTTTTTCAAGTATTCTTTTTCAATTAAAATTCCAGATATTCAACAATAAACTACACTTCTCAATAGTGATCCCTCTTTTGCTACCCTTTATATATAATAATAATAATAATAATAATAATAATAGAGCAAGTTATCAAGTACTTGATGAATATCACCGACAAAAAAAAAAGTATTACAGAATAAAATATGTCACATAGGTAAAACAAAAAGGGTTTTGATAAAATAAAAAAATAAAATAAAAAAATTAATTAATTAAAAAAAAGCCTTGACTTTCATTTTTTTCTTCTAAAAAAATACTGTACATAAATTCAAATAAAATTTAAAAACGGATTTTTCAATCCAAAACTTGTTTTGATCTCTTCCATGTTTTCATGTCATTATCAATCAAGTAGCAATTACATTTTGCCCCCTATGGGTTGTTAATTTTCTCCCAGATCCCTACGTAATTTTTTTCTTATATATTCGAGTTAAAATTTTTTTTATATATTCAAGCTGTATTCCCATTCCCTTTCTAATATGTGTTTAATTAATGTTTAACTCCTTCCTTACTAACGGTGAGAAACTTTAAGAAAAGTATAACGGTTTTCTTATTTTAAGATGATAAAAAATAAGTAGAGGGACTGAATATAATAATTATGAAGTTTTAGGATAATAATCATATAATTATAATTATAATCCAAAAAACATTAAGAATGTCCTAAAAAATGCAAGTGCTCTTGTCAAGGTAGTATTAAGATATGTAAGTCCATTAGCAAGTGATAGCATTAGTCTGTCTATCTGATAAGCACCGCTTCCATCAATACGTAATAATCAATCGCACGTTAGTTCCTTCTGAAATACATCAAGAAACACAATTTGTTTATTAAGTTAACTTTTTTATTAGTAGCCTAACATGTTAATTTACGTGATGAAACTTGTATCATTTAACTTTAATCGAATATTTTATGAGGTTTAGGGGGTTAAGTGTAACTATCAAGATTAAATATAAATCGTCGGATCGATTTGTGAAAATCCATTGAAAGGCCCAGATTCTTCCATGATATTTTGCTTTAAGTATTTGTATTTGTATAGATATGCATGAGTGAGGTTCAAATGAGAATGGAAAATTTGGTGAGAATAGGAGAGCCAATAGGAAAGTGCCACGTGTCATAAAACCCACTTTCCCCCACATTTAAAAAAATTAAATATCTCACAAACGGTAAGTCAAAAAATTATATTTTTTTCTCTTCGATTTGCCATCTCACAAGGTATACTTTCGACGATTTTTTTTTATAGATTTTACAAATAGTACAAAATAAGTAACACATGTATTACTCGCTGGTATCACATGTGTTACTCGTTGGTATCACATGTGTTACTCGTCGGTGTTACTCACTGGTATCACATGTGTTATTAGCTGTTATCACATGTGTTAATAGCTGATATCACATATGTTACCCGCTGGTAACACATGTGCTAACCGATGGTATAACATGTGTTACTCGTTTTCAAAACCCACTGAAAAAAGAAAAAAAAAGTTCGTCGAAAGTATACATTGTCACATCTCTATTCGAAGAGAAAAAAAATGCCGATTTTTTATGGTGCGATTTATATGATTTTTCGACTTACCGTTTGAAAGATATTTAATTTTTAAAAACGTGGGGGAAAGTGGGTTTAGTGACACGTGACGCATTCCTATTGATTCTTTTATTCTCACTTAATGTTGTAGTACTCATTTGAACAATGTTGTAGTACTCATTTGAACCTAGTCTTGTTCATTATTTACAATGTTATCTTCCCAAAGATTCTTTAAAGAAAAATACAAGAATATTATTATGTTAACCCCATATTCCTTTAATAATAATCTACACCGAAAAAGATGTAATGTAATATGTGAGTTCTTAATCTCAAGAGAAAAGCCCAAACACGTTATCAATATGATGAAGTCATCAGGATAGGAATGTCTTTCCTATTACTTACAAGACAAAATAATATATTCAAATGATTTTAACTATGAATAGAACACTATCAACTTTTTTGACAAAAGTATAAACTATATTTATAACGGGCAACCATATTGTATTATTGGTAAGTATACGTGAACCGTTTTCATCTTTGGTTGTTCCCATGTACATTTTACAACTATTACATTCAGGTAATTAAGACACATGTAGTATTTTTCGGTGATTATTTTATTAAATGTATTACAACTATTACAAGATATATTCACATGATAGATCAAAGAGTAAATTACACCGATAGTCCTTGTGGTTTGTAGAAAATTAAACCGATCATCCTTTAATTTTCGAAATTACATAGATCATCATTACAGTTTGATGCAATGCACATCCACAGTACTTAACACTAACGACCGTTAATGAAGTCCGTTAAATCATATCACGTGACTTGCACATGAGGATAAAAAGTCATTTTAGTTGGTTTTTGATAGTGTATTAGTCAACTACATAAACACAAATTAAATACCACTATCCTTCTTTCTCCCTCATGTCAACCCCATGTCAAACAACTCCCTTATCACCTTCCCCAAGACACAAACTCACTTACAAATACTTTTTCCATTTTTCCGGTGACCATTCATTCTGACATAAAAAAACTAAGGCCACCACCTCTACATTTATTGACGACAAGAAACACATACTATCGTCTTCTTCCTTACCCCTATTCTTCTATTTAAGAACGAATACATGAAGGATTATATTGAAAGTGGTGACCGGAAACCATAGCTTTGTCGTCATTGTTTTCATCTCCTTTCCAAACACAGCTCCCAACACCGCCACCAAGAGATTACACCATTATCTTCTCCTGCGATGTGCGTTGGGTGCAATCGGTCCAAACAAAGTGTGTTGTGTTTGATTTGACGACTTTAAAAGGATAGGAAGAACTTAGGTGGTTGGTTGCCTAGTTGGTCAGGTTTTGGAAAAGGAATGAGAATTCAAAGACATGTTCACCCTCATGTACAAGTCACATGTTATGATTTAACGGACTTCATTGACGATCATTAGTGTTAAGGACTGTAGGTTTGCATTATATCAAACCATAAGGATGATCCATGTAATTTTGAAAGTTAAAGGACGATCGGTGTAATTTTTTACAAACCACAAGGACTATCCTCTAGATCAAAACACGCTCATTGAATAACAAGCCAACTAAAAGCTTGAGTTAATTGCATGGTTCATCTATGTGGTTTACCCACAATTGCATCGTTAGTCTCTATACTTCACTTTTTGCACTGGCAATCCAAATATAAAAAAGTTGTTGCGCGGTTGGTCCATCTTCCAACTAAAATGACCACCATACCCTTAATGTCTAAGTTTCTGTATTGATTATAGTAAGGGTAACTTAGTCATTTTAGTTTGAGGAGGGACCAACCGCGCAACAACTTTCAGGTTTTTGAACCGTAGGTGCAAAAAGTGAAGTATAGGGACTGACGGTGCAATTGTGTGTAAACCATAGGGACGAACCGTGCAATTAACTCTAAAAGATTTTATAGTTATGATTTTGACTTATAAGAGGAGTCCATCAACTAAGAGTCTAAGTCATTCTTTGTTTATGTACCTTTGAAATTAATATTTACGTAAATACGTAACTGTACCAGTATTAAGTCATGTAAAAGATAGATTAGACCACTCCTAACAATGATGCAAACTGATGCATCAGTTTGTGCCACATCAGCGCCACATCAACACTTCTCAAAACTGATTGAACACTGCCAACAATGACACATCACTCAGTTTTTCTTGACCTCACACATTATTCACTTTATATATTTAAAACACTATATTAAATAAAACAATTCATTGCAATAATTAAAAAAATATTTAAATAATTAAAAAATTACATTTAAATAAGACAATAAAACTAAAATACTAATCCACTCCGAATCGTCGTCTTCGTCTTTGTTTCCATCCGAATCATCGTCTTCTAGTTGTCGTGAACCCGAACCAAAGACCTTTGTGAAATCCGACTCATACGTATCAACCACATTTTCCAAACTTGTTTGAGAATGTTTTTCTTCTTTTTTTAATACCCTTCAGTATTTTTTATAAAGCAAGTTCCACGCTTTGATAATTTTTTGTTAGAATTCTCGGTAATTGTATGCATTGCGGTTTGTTGCCCACCTGCTGATTTTATATATGCCAAACGGTCTTGATCCTTCAAACTTCCAGACGAGGTAGCCGTATCCGATGAACCTGAATTTTTTTGACTTTTTCTAGAAGAAGTAAGTCCGGGTGGACAACGAATCAGATCGTTTTGGAATAACCTTGTCACACCCCGCCAAACGGTAATTACAGTTAGTGAGAGTAGTTTGCGGAAGTTTAGTGACGTGGCGGGGCTGCGACCAGTAATACAACCAACATGTACATACATATTTAGAGCATATGGTTATTGCAGAACGTAATACATTAAGATGCCAATAGTCAAACAGTTTTACAAAGCGTTACAACTTAGAAAGTTGTAACAGTAGTAGTAGTATTTAAAATAGTATTTTATAAATACATAGTTTGAAAAGTAGATTTCATAAGTATGACTGCAATGACTGCAGTTATACAAAGGAAATCCAGCTGTCCCAAAAGTATGTGGCATCCTAATTCGTCAAGGGTTGTCCGTCCTGATATGCATGCAGTTTCTTACTTACGCGGCTAATTCCCTGAAAAACATAGAGAAATCCTCAACAAAATTGTTGAGTGAATTCACAGGTTTGTATGTAAAGTAATGTTGCGACTCTCGCGAGACGAACGGGGTGGTTTTAAAATTTATGTTTGCTGGAGTCTAAGTGTGACTTACAAATACTGAACCAAAGGTTAGTAGATGGTAAGTATGACCTAGAGTCGTTCTTAAAGAGAAACTGAATTGAAACGGAGGTGATCCAATCAATCTTGCTTTTCTAGTAAATGTTTTAAAGAGTGCGTTGGGGGTTTTGGTTCAGTTAACTAGGTAAACTAAATAAAGCGAATAAAATATAATAATAAATCAGATAATAAAAGAAGTATTTGTTGTGAGTTCGTTAGCTTATAATGTGGGACGATGACTTTTGGGGAAAACGTTTACTAAATCTGGAATGTTCACTAGGCTTGATAATCCATGGTATAACCAGTAGATTCCCTATTAGTCGGTTATCAACTAATATGTCACGAGGAACCGAGGTGTCATGATTCTGGTCAGACATACAATGCTCAACTCTCCACACTCTCCTATGAGGAAGTCAGTGGCCCTTATTATCGAACGCATTTGCTCGTGGACGAAGGAATAGAGTAGCAAGTCAACAACAAGTCTAACCATTCTTAATACCATAAAACTATAAATCCAACAAACAACTAACTTAACAAATATGTTCGGACTTAGTTGATCAATTCCAATTAATGAAGTTTAAGCGTGGTAAGCGAAGAAAGGTGTTAAGGCTTCTTGTGTACCTTACTTTAGATTTCATAGGTTAAGGAAAAGTATCGTTTTAAAATGGATTTTAAACTTGCCTTTCTCGATACAATTAACAAATCCCTAGGTTTTCGTAAATGATTATTTAGCCTATAGCCTACCTACTCTAATCTAATCTAATTAAAACGTTAATTAAAATGCTGACGGCTTTTTGCATAAAGTTAAACCCAGACCATGTCAGAAAATGCTATGGTAATCCACAATGTATTTAATCGTTTACCGATGTTTCCATTGTGGTTTAATTGCTTCACGATGTTTACATAATAAGTACATTGTGATTATAGGTGTACAATACTCATGGCAATTCCACGTAATCACATTGCATTTTATGATGCTTGCATGACGTTACAATTAAAACCATAGTTTTTACACAGATAACTATTGACCAAGTATTAAGGTTCGCGACGCCTCTTTACAAGGTTACAATCACGTTTGTTAATCGAAAGGCGAATATGAGTTTTAGGTTTAAAATAGTTTTAGGTACAACTACTTTCGGTCGTTACCGGCTTCCATGCATTTGTACTTTGCTCGAAAGCATTTCCAGCACTATACCAAGTAAACAGTCGAATAGGGGCCGTCATATTATTTCATGAAACATTTAAAGTCATCCCACAATTATATACGCTAACTACATCACAACAAATACAATAGTAATCTACTCGCTAATCATGGTATAAACAATCTCTAGCATAATTAAAGTAAACATGTTTAATTAAGATAGATAAGGATAGAAATAACCGAGATTAATATGCGAGAAGGAATAGACTTGAATTAATAAGATTGCTCCAAGCGTACATCACAGATTACAATTGCGTTCCTCACCAAGGATTACAACTCGTTCCTTGCTTCTATTTTACTAGCCTACTACTATTCTAAAGCAAGAAAATAAACAAAGAAATAAAAGCTAGAAGCTATAGAAAGAAAGTGTGTTTTCCAAGGATGGAAGGTGTGTGTTCAAATGAAGCCTAAGGCTTCTATTTATAGGGAACTCATAGTGCATTTTAGCATCCAAAGGCTCACATTAGAATTAGGTGAAAAAGTGAAAAAGTTAGTGGCCTCGGGTACGAAAAAGGGTGTAAAGGTGGTGACCCGGGTACGGAAAAACGCGTAAAGGCCTAGCACCGGGTACGCAAAAGGACCAAAAAGCGGAATCGGGATGGGGTAGTGGTGGCCGGCGCCGCCCCCATGATGGCCGGCGGCGGCTGGGTGGTGGCCGGCAGCGGCTGGCACCCCCCGCCCCGGTTCGTCGCCTTTTGTCTCGTTTCTCGATTCGTGCGTGTTTTCTTCGTTATGCATCCGTTTGGGTCGATTCTTTTTTTGTTGGATTCTTAATTCAAAAACGAAGACTTTGATGAAAAGATATCCCAAAAATATGTCTCTGAACTTTAGATATGTCATACGAATCGTTTGGATCTTCCGGCGTACGTAGAATCTTCATTCTTCGTCCATTTTTGTTGATTCTTCTTTTGTTGGATTCATAATTTGAAAACGAACATCTTGGTTGAGATGGATGTTGGTGATGGGCACTTTTGTCTTGAAATATCGTTTTGATGCCTTGAATCTTCAAACGTGTGTGGAATCTTCCTTTTTCATCCGTTTTGCTTGATTTTTATCGTGCAACCTTGTTTTGACCATCTTGGCGTAATACTATTGATTTGTAATGTTTTTTAAGTTAATATGCCAAGAATCGTTCCAGAATGAGAGAGATATCGGTAGTTAAAACGTGACTTTTTACGCGATATCAAGTATCCCACACTTAGAACTTTGCTTATCCTCAAGCAAACTCGTCTTCAACATGGTTAAAAATAAGAAGATAATGAAAAGTTTAAAGGCGGAACGTTTTACTAAGGGGTTTTGGGAAAGTAAAATACTTGTTCTTTGAAAAGGAAAGATTGTAATCTTTAGGAGCATGCTTGTGATCTTTGATCTTTGATACATGACTAGGCGATCCTCTCAAGGTGGTCACTCAAATCACTCAAAGTGTTTAGGGTTTCCTATACTATTATATCAATAACTCAGAACGCCAGTCATGTATCGTTTATCGTCATAGGCTTGATCGAGTATCAAATCGTTACCTTTTAGGTGAGCGCGAAGTCGATCTAGCGACAATCATTCTAAGGGGAGTGATGTAAGGTTTTTGGAGTGGAGTGTTGGTGGTATGAGAGGGGGTTTTGTTGGTTTTTCATAGGTTTTCTTTTTGGTGAAGTGGAAAGCTGAAATTTTTGAATTTTTGGGAGGATTGACGCTCTGTTCTTTTTATTTTGGGCGAAGTCTTTTTCTCCATTTGACTTTCTTTACTTCAAAGTTTCTTGGGAATTTTTTTCTTTCTTTGACGTCATATCCTTGATGCTTCTCTTTTTTCATCTTTGGAACTTTCTATGAAGTTTGAGGGATGCTTTTGAGTAGGTAAAGGGATAACGTATTTGTTTTTGGGTATATGGATGGGTTCAAGAATGATGTGATTTGATCTCCTTTTTGACTCACCAGTTCGGATTCGAAATGCATAACAAGATCAAGTTCTAATTCTAAACGCATACATCGGCACACTCAAGAATCGAAAAAGTGAAGCATTAAAAGTGAATGCTTTTCATATGGCTCAAGATACCTCACGAATCAAAAGTTGGGTTGTTGTGTGCTTAGTCATGCGATGCTCTTTATGGGATTACCAAACTTGTTTTTCAAAAGAATTTGTATTTTATTTTTCCTTCTTCCCCAAAGTAAATCGTTCTTTGTTTAAAAATTTTCATTTTCAACATATTTTTAACTCAATTTTGAAAAATTTTGTTTACTTTTATGGAGAAGCAAGGTCTTATAAAGAGCAACGATTTTAGAATCAAGTATATACCAATATCCATTTAACAGTAGTGCAACTACTGCTATCCCACACTTAAAGGAACATCGTCCTCGATGTTATACTAAGCTCTGAATGGGGTAAAATCCCACACTTAGGGTTTTAAACATCTAAGTTGCGTTCTTTCAGTGTGTGTTGGGTTTGAATCCCACACTTAGTGATAAGCATAATGGATATGATATATTTAAAACGAATGAAAGAGACGGTTTAGAAGTACTCCCCGGTGATTGCAGTGTTTTTGTGTGCATTTGCTGGACTCCGTCTTTCATGGTGCGCTCTTGATCAAGTCTTCTTGTGATTGGTCTCGTAGGTGTGAACACTTCGGATCTGCTATTCTTCGGGTGTTGATGCTTCCTTGCAGGCTGGAGCATGCTTTGTAAGATCCGAGTGTGAAAGATGGTCGGAGATTTTATCACTTCTTGGAAAGTAAAATTGCAGAAATGTAAAAACACGGGTTGCCTCCCGAGAAGCGCTCTTTTAAAGTCGAGAGCTCGACTTAGTCCTCTCTCTAGATGTTGCTGAATGCTTCCCTGACGTTAGAGCGGTTACCGTTGTTCCTAGGCATGCTGTAGCATGGAGGAAAGTATTGCAAGAATTGCTCTATCATGTCGGCAATGAGAGTTGGTGGCGT
The DNA here is from genome assembly GCA_949592205.1 of Helichrysum umbraculigerum. NCBI lineage: Eukaryota > Viridiplantae > Streptophyta > Magnoliopsida > Asterales > Asteraceae > Helichrysum > Helichrysum umbraculigerum. Next base: position 55,731,011 of record CATIUR010000003.1, on the reverse strand, counting down.
GGTGGATTCCATTCTGAAGATTTTGAAGTGATCGGTGGCTAATCTATCTAGGACTGCCATCCCATAGCTAATGTATCGAACTGCCCTTGTGACTGGTCCGTTAGGGTCAATTTGGGTGCGAGTGTGGGTTCGAACAATTTCACGCTGGGGGAGGTTTCGGCCTATTGAAGCGATCAGGGCTAAGAATTGAGTCTTCACTTCTTCAAAGTCTTCAGCCAAAGGGTCTCCTCCGAAGGATCTGGTGGCTTGGCATACTTGTCTGATGAGTTGATGTTGCTCACAGTTGAAGGGAAAGTCCGAGTATGTGAAGACGTAGATCAGCTTGCTGAATATTTCGCGATATCCATCACGATAGACATTAAGCTCTACATCCTCTTCCGTGTACATTCCGCGTAGTCGAGTTGTCACGTAAGTTGCTAGGTTGATTTGTGACATATTCGAAATGAATCTTGGTACCTCACGAGTTTCTTCATCATATGCTGACTGGTTCAGCTCATCAATTATCAGCTCAACATGATGACCAATGGTAGAGTGAATGACGATCCTATAGTTCTCCGTGGCTGTGAGGTGCTCTCCAGTCTCAATGAGATCCAGAAGGGTTCTAAGATCTCCCACCATTCTGATGTCGGCATAGTTCTGTGGATTTCCAGTTGCTCTTTCAAGATGAGTCCTCATGGATGCCAGTGTAGCCTTCTGACTTGCGGAATAAGGAAAGCTAATCCGGCTAAAGCACAATATACTTTTTGGTATATTTTCCTTTGGTTGCTGCAGAACTCGACTTCTCCCATTGGGTAGTTAGGTCTTTCGGGCTGTTGAGCTTCTCTGTTGAGTTGTTCTTGAAGGGAATCGGAGAATGCTTGAATATGTCGGATTAGAGTCTGGGGTACTGGTTCTCCATAATTGGCGAGGTATGAATCATACTCTAGTTCAATTTGCCTTATCAGGTGTCTTTGGGCGGTGGTATAGTTTTTGGTTGACTCTTTGATAGCCTCCATAATGACGCGCACATCTTCATTCTCATCAATTAGGTCAATCATTTCTTCGTGAGTGTCTATGAGAGGGATCTCTAATCTTTCGGCTGTGATGACGGGTGAATTTGGTAAAGCAAGAGGAGTCTGTGGAATAGAGCGTTCATCGATAGTGACGTCGACATAATCGCTGCCATACTCGACTTCATCTTCGGAATCTTTGTCACGTGAATCCGGGAATTGGTGGAGTTCTTCATCTGAGGGTGCATTGTTGAAAGGTTGGGTACTGTCGACTTCGATGGTTTTAACTTCAATGGTTGTGTCTTGAAGGTTTCCTTCAACAAAGCCACCTTTGCCTTGCCTTATATGCAGCGATTCTTTGGTAAAGCTCAGTATATAGGTTCGGGTGTTTTGATGAACGAAGTTCCTCTTCAAAAGTATCTATGTCTCGGATTCGGGTTCGGGTGAAAGGTTTAGAAGGATCAAGATAGGAGTTAAGAATGTTTCCCATTCTCCTTATGTGAGAGGTTTTGAGCTCTTGACGAAGGGTTTCATAGTCAACGGATTCTTCTGATGAAGAGCAATTAGCATAGCTTTGTATTCTGTTTACTTCAGCCACTTGGGATGAATCAGTTCGATCTTCATCTTCCTCCATTTCTTCCTCCTCCTCTGGTTCTTCTTCTGCCATTTCTTTCGTTTCTTCATCTTCCTCAGCGGGTTCTTCCTCTTCTTCCTCAGGTTCTGATTCGTTATCTTCAGATTCTTCATCTTCCTCTGCGTCCTGGTAATCCTCGTCCTCGTCATGGTCAGTTTCGGTGTCATAGATCAAGGTTGTGGGTCGAGTGAAACATTGCTCTTCCTCGGGATCTGATTCGTCATCGGAACAAATTCTGCCTGTTGATATAGCATAGCATTCTTCTAGTTCCGGTGTACATTCCGGTTGGTCGATCTTGTAAGTGATGCTTTCACCGTGTGCTCGTAGAACAATCGTGTGGTTATACACGTCAATTACTGCTCTAGCCGTGTTCATGAATGGTCTTCCATGGATAATCAGGATGTTTATGTCCTCGTGGATATCCATTACCACAAAATCCGTAGGAAAGAAGAATTTGTTAACTTGAACTAAGACATTCTCAGCTATTCCCTTTGGGTATTGATGTGACTCAAATAGTTATGTTTTTAAGGGTAATATTCCGCACTTTTTGGACGTAACTTTAGTGAAAACATTCCAAAATGATCATTATTTACTAAAATTCACTAAAGTGGTCTAAATATAGGCGTTGCTGCAAAAATCACCTAAAACGTCCAAATAACAAGCAAATCAGGGCGAATAAACGTGCACAAAATCCTCCGGCCTCATTTACCTTATATAGATCACATTCTAACTTCATCATATGATAAAACAGGTAAAATCGAGACGGGAAAATCAAGAATCATGCAAATCGGATAAAGAACGGAGAAGACTGAGCAGTATCAGACCCTATAAAGTCATTTCGGCTATGCTTAAGCTATACACATCCAATTTCAGTGAAGTTGGCATCATTAGAAGCGTAACGGAATTACGAAGACACAGGCGAAAGAATCAGGTCAAACGGACGCATAACGAAGGAGATACGCACATTTTAAGCAACGAACAAAATCAGACGGACATCGTATACGGCCTTGGCAACCGTATACGGCCTACCTAAGACCGTATACGGCCTCATACACACCGTATACGGCCCCACCAAGGCCGTATACGGCCCCCCTGCCCCCGTATAGTGCTTCGTTTGCTTGTACGTGCTGTTTCGCGAGTTGTACGGCTGATTTTTGAGCTTTGCCTATAAATAGGGGGTCACCCCTCCTCATTCTACACACCTTAACACATTCACACACTCTCACATTTCTCTCATTTTCATTTCTCTCATTTTCTTTCATTTTCTCTCTCTAACTTTCTCTCTCTAGCACTACTCTTAGGAGTTAGAGGAGAAAGGTTAGGGTTGAGCTTACGGTTCGAGTCTAGAGGAAGGTTTAGCTTGGTAATCTTGTTGTAATGAGTTTTTCAAGTTCAGACTATTTGTAATCCTCAGTATTACGCTGCTGTATTACCGGTGATATCTAAACTTTACTTACTGTTATAATGCTTGTGCTTTATGTTATTTCAGTTTGTATTCTGCATATTGCCATGTTTATAGAGTAGTTTAATATTGTGATTGTTGAAATGTAGATATTAGGAGTAGGGATGATGTTAAATTAATGTTTCATTTATACGATTGGAAATTGTTATGCTGTGTATCTGGTTAAGCTTATCCTGAATATAGATCTAGTCTCTCATCACCCTTTCCAGACTTTCACGTGACTGTTGCCCTAGGATAGGATCTGATCAACCCTAATACTATGAATATACAGTTATCTCCAGTTACAGTATGAAACTATGAACTTTCCTTTAAAAGGCACGGTACTTCGTATAGCGTTGGAAACACCTCGTGTGGAGTATAAATACGTGGAAGCCAAGGAAATGCCATGGATTGTTTCATCGTGAATTACCTTGAAGTGACCCTTCTAGAACTGTGGTCTAGGAATCAAAGCTGTGGAAATGCTTGTTGCACTGTACACCGTTAGTACACCTAAGATCTGGAACACTGTGGAAATGCTTAAAAGCCCAGTACACCGTCAGTACATCTAGGGTTTGGAACACTGTGGAAATGCCTAATTGCCCTGTACACCGTGATTATTCCTAGGGACGAACGCCTGACTGTAAAGGAGGGTCTATATTTATGATGGATAAGTAGGTGCTTCAATAGAAACAATACAGGGTAGTGTCAATCATATACCTAGACATGCAAAACCCTAATCACACCAATAGTTTAACATACACAGGATACAATCAGTATTTGTTATAATAAAAGTAAATAGACGATTAGGTGTTAAGAAAGGTCAGTAAATACAATTGCGGTCTGTTGCCTTATGCCTGATCCCTAGAGCATTTAGGGTGACTTTGTCTTAGTTAAGCAAAGGCTCAGGAGGGTTTGAAAACAGCCTGATCTGATCAGAATCATGATAACCTAGGATTCCAGTGACATATGTTTCTAGGGTTACACCTGAACGTAGGGTCCTAGTGTTTACACCGAAAGTATGTCTACTCTTTATCTGGTAAATATCCAATCAATTTTATAATGAACATCATCCCGAAACCCTAGTTATCCAAGTTTCAGCAATCACATCTCTACCTGTCTGCTTAAACCCTAATTTCATTTCTCGTTATTTACTTTTCTGCATTTAGGATAATTATAAAACAAAACCTTCCAAACAAAAATCTATATACCTACCCCCATCCTAATTGCGACCATAATCTTTGGTGACCCGCTTTATTTCAATTCGCTCCGATTTAAGAACGACCTCGAGTTATACTTACTGCTTGCTCCCAAGGTAGGTAGTACTTATAGTTTGAGCCCCAGCTCTTATAAATTTAAAACTCACTGTACGCCGCTTCTGTTGCTATTGGAACAACGACCGGAGTAAAATCCGACCGACCGATAGGACCCGGGACAAGTTTTTGGCGCTGCTGCCGGGGATCGTAGAGCGTTACGATTTGAAGCCGCCTTAGATATTCTAGCTTTTAGGAGATCCTTTCCAATTAGGTTTTCTCAAACTTAGTTGGTAGTTATTTGCTTTCTTTAGAATAATTTAGATAGTTTAATTAAAAATGAAAAATACAAAAACATCTTTCTATGATTCATTTCCGTCTAGCCCCCCATTTCTCCACTCGCCCTCAAAACGTCCGAAGAAATGATGGCCATGGATGACGCTGAGTTCTTCGCCTGCTTAGAACAAGAGTTGGAATCTGACGTCTACTCTTCATCTTTATCTTCTTCCGAAGTTATCTCCGCTAATTCAGACGATGAATCTAGAACCATAGGGCAATTCTTAGACCTTGACTTAGGAACCCATGATTCTCATCAGAAGATCTCAACTTCTGCATCTAGCATTCTAAGCTATCAGGTTATACCTGCTCCTGAGATTTCATATTCCTTAGAAAACTTCTTTCAATTCCCTACTTCTAATGGTTTTGTCGAGAGTAACTCTGAACATCTTCAGCCCTTTCGTTTTCCACCCATTGAAGAACGTCTTCCACCCTGGGATGAAGAAGTTTACGAATACCCTCCAAAATCACCTATCTTTTTGAACCTTGTACCCGAACCTGAGTACACCATCTATCGTGTTATTGATAGGACTTTACCAATCAAACCTGAAGAAAATATCCGCTACGTAGGTAACTCTTTTGATCCTGATAGGAGATTGGATGTTTGTCGGGCATTTGCCAGACAACTCAAAACGTCTGACTTTCCTTTTTCTGTTGAACAAAGAGAAGTCACTCGTAGGATAAAGAAACAAGTTGGTATTCTCCACCATCTTCCAAATCAAAAGGAGGAAGGTATCTTCACACATTATTGAGAGCAAGGGCTAAAGCTTAAATCAGAAATAAACCTACTAATGGACCTATTCGCCTGCACCGATTATCAACCGGTTTCCCAAACCCTAATTAATCGTTATGTTACGGCTATGATTTATGAGCTTGAGTTATGGATCAGCAAAGATCCCGCTATATCTCTCGTCATTTCTGATAAAATTCCATTTTTTGTTGACCCCGCTACTTATATGATCGACAAGTTGTTAGAGATATTCCCTGGAGCCACTGACGATAACATGGAAGCTACTTTCTTTGCTGGAAGGAAGGATATTAACGTCTCAACCACTTTGTTATTTGCTCAGTCAAAATTTCCTTTCACTGTTTCACAAACATCTTTAATCGAAGAAATCACGGAGTCAGTTCACACTACCACCGGAGATCCCGATTCGAGAGAAGAATGGAAATTTCAACAAACCCTAGGAATGCTTCTTCATGACTTGAACAATATAGATGACGGATCACGAAACGGAATTTCAAACCCTAAGAAAGTTAGAAAGGAATTTAACAAGTTTATCGACAATTTTCTAGATTTAGGCAAAAAGGAACGTATGTTTCTCACTGAACACGAACGATTCTCGTTACATCCCGCAGACCTAGTTGATTATGTCATTAAGATTCTCACTTGTGACTTTATTCCTCGCTACACTTTCCCTCAACCAAGAGCACCAAATTCACTTAAACAATTGCTCTTGGGCAATACTCAATAAATTTGTCCAAAAGTCGAGCTACCGACTTTAACCAAGCGCTTTTTGGGAGGCAACCCAAACTTTAGTTAATTTAGTCTTATTTTAAGTATTTAGGATAAGTAATATTAGTGGTTAATTATTAAATTTAAAAGCTTGCATTTAAAAACACAAGAAAACGTTCTTTTAAAATTCAAATTCGCGCGACACAGTAACGAATTTCAGACATTTTCAGAAAGTTCGAAAAAGTTTATTTTTAAATTTTGAAAAATTAATTTTGAATTTGTCTTGGATTTTAAAGAACACAAAAAGATTGTCTTGTTTTAAATAAAAACGTATACGATTTCGCATACGATTCGCAATATCTTTTCAGAATGCACGTAAAGATTCAGAAAATTACGAACATACTTTTTAAAGTTGTTTTATTAAAAAATTTTAAACCTTGAAATTTTACTTGTATGTTTCGTATCTTTTGCAAATTTTAAATCGCGCGCGTTTGGAAGGGTATAAAAGGGACTTTTGGCCACACACATAAGACAAAACATAAAAATCTTCATCTTCTTCCCTCTTCTCTCCCCCAAACCGTCGGCCACCATCACCACATCCTCAAAACTTCATTACTTCACCATTTTGCATGATTTCAAGCTCAAAATTCATCATTTTATGATCTTTCTTGCATCCACAACATCACTACATCAAGTTTAAGGTAATTCTTGACCTAATTTTGTGATTTTCATGAAACTTTAAAAAATTAGGGCTTGTAACTCATTTTCATAGATTTCATGGTTGAAAGTTGCAATCTTTAGTGTTATTTCATGCTTATCTTGATGCTTAACATGATTACAAGCTTAATCTAGTGATTTGTTGGCTTAATTGCAAGATTGGAGATTAAAGTGTTGACTTTTTGGATGAACTATGGCTAGTTTGACTTTTTGGTTGATTAATTGCTTATGTTGACTTTTATTGATTGAGTTATGCTTAAATATGATAGGTTAACATGTTTTGATTGATCATTTGCAATTAGAGAATGATTAAGCTAGTTTTTGGTAATTAAAGTAAGCTAATTATTGATAAAATCATCATAAACATCATTTTTACTTAAAACTTTTATTTTTAAACCATGTTTATGACTTTTCTAAACTTAAAAGCTTACAAAAATTGTCAAAACAAGCTTCGGTTCAATTAATCATTTTTTAAGTTTATCACTTTAATTAATAAAGTGTATAACTTTGAAATGAAACCAACAAAAACACCATTTTCTAAAAACTACCATCTTGTCAAATAAGTTTACTTCCATTCTTTGCTTGAAATCATGTAAATAAGCTTTATGTCTTTTGGAAATTGCGGATTATTGGATTGCATATTTAATTGGTAATATGCCCTTTTATGATTAATTGATTTATTTGAGGTAATGACCTTGGATTTAATCTCATTTAGATTGATTAACCATAAACATGAAGTATTTAAGTTTCTAGTGCTTGGGATAATTAAGTTAGGCACCTTGTTGACTTGCTTTAATTATGCTAGGAACTTGAAGCTTTGTGCCACTTACCCTTATTTAGACATAAGTTGATATATGTTTTTGGATTTGTGATTGGTTGCGGTTAGGTTTAGCAATTTTAAAATTTCTGGATATGCCCATTTCTAAAGCCTACATTTCCAATTTTTTTTCTGAAAATTTGGAAGTACTTTAGCATATCCATTAATATATCACTATTATGGTCTAATCTTTTCTTGTCTTTCGTCACAGATGGATAATTGCCCACCTTCACTCAGCTACTTGGCCAAATCTTCAAAGAATAGGTCACTCATTCGCCAGTGGTTGCAGCGACCGATAGGCAGTAATCGGTATGTGGTATGGAAAGATATGATTAAGCTAGGAATCAGGGATGAGTTGAAGAGTTTGTTCATGTATGAGACCGATGGTCAAGTGAACAATGCCTTTCTCCGTCTCTTCGATATAGATGAGTATGCATACCGAGAAGTAGTGACAGAGTTCATGATGACTTACCAGCTGAATCCAAAAATGAGCGTATCCGACAAAAGAAAGATTTCATTCAGGTTTCAGGAACAGAATCATCATATCTCAGTTGCCGACTTGGGAGTGTATCTTGGTTTATATACAGAGTCTCAAGTCAACTCTGCATGGTTCAGAAACAGTGTTCAAGACATCTCCAGCCTACCAAACAGGAACCATAAGGATATTTGGATGGATTTAGCAGGATCAAACTTTAGGAGCTGTGTTAAGTCATCCACTTTCATCAAGCCGGTTCATCACATCCTTCACAAGTTGCTAGCATGTTCTATATTTGGAAAGAAAGAAGGTGGAGCTGTGAGTGCCGAAGAGTTGAAGTTCATGGAAGCAATCATAGGAGGAAAGAATCTGAATGTTGCTTTCTTGATCGCTGAGAGACTTGGGGATGAGACAGACTTGGATAGGCACATGTTCATGGGGTCGATTATTACTAGATTGTTGTATAGTATGGGATTGTTGACTGAGGCCCACATTGAGGAGTTTACTGTTTGTTCTCGTTCTTTGCCATTCAACTTGGAGTACTGCAAGTTGATCCATCTTGTTGAGGTAGATGAGCAGAGACAGTGCCTATGGAAGAACACCAAACAGATCATTCCAGGATGTCGTCTCCCTGGGAAGCGTGTTAGAGGATCCTCACCTGTTGCAGATACTGAGGATGGCCCATCTGATAGAGCCCGAGCACCTACTACTCATGCTAGTGTCCCGCATAGAGGAGCTGAGACAGCCTAGCCACCAGCTCAGGCTACTGTTCACTACACAGATCCAGTGACCTCGCTGACACAGTATTATCTTTTGCATGCTCTTCAGGTTAGCCGTTCCCATCAGCTGTTGATTTCCAGGAAACTTGATATTCCTGACCCAGAGCCTTACATGTACCGATGCGGTCCACCACCACCAGCCATAGCACCACCACATACATCCATCCCATCACATACCACCCATACACCATCACCCGCTATCCGGACTACACCAGTACCAGAGCAGGTCCAGTCAGTTGAGACCGAGATACCGGTAGTTCAGCCAGTGATTTCTCATCCTGCCCAGCCAGTCGCCAGTGGATCTTACCGTGCTGACACAGTCTACTTGGGCACGGATGCTGTATCTTTTGACACTTCCGAGATGCTATTAAACTTGGGACCGATCTCTTTCTCAGCTGTACCGACAGAGAGCATGCTACGTCAGGCTTACATGACCTTACTAGAGCAAGCAGGGGTTACTTCGGCTATTTTGCTAGAGTGGGGCTACACTGATCCGATGAGACTGCCAGCAGCTACCCTCAGAGACATATTGATTCAGCTCAAACTGATCAATACTGAAGAGCAGGGACAGAGAGTATCTAGTGGCCAGCAGTCAGTCGCAGGACCATCTGCAGCACCAGCTCCTACTCAGCATACTGATGCACCTGACCAGGGATCCCCAGCCTCATAGTTCTACCTCATTTGCATCATTTGACTTTGGTTTCAGACATTATTACTATTATTATCTTGTGTTTGTTTGGCTACTGTTGAACCTTACTTTTGGAACTTATTTGTATCAGCCACTAGTTGGTTGATCACTCTATCCGTATTTACATTATGCTATTACTTATTATGTTTTATTTTCTTTCTGTTTAATAAGTAGAAATGTTGTGATGTATGAACGTGGAAAAAGGAGAGATGACGCACTTTCAAGAAGAAAATCCGTGAAGTCAAAAGGCAACCCAAACCAGCTTTCAATATTTGCAGACTGCGGAACATTCAACATCTCATGGAGGGGCCTCGTTCTTCTCAAAACTTCCTTGTATCTAAGCACTTCAAAGAACTAAGTGTGGGATCACTCCCCACACCACAAACACTTATCGAAATCACTCCAACTTCTTCAAAACCTAAAGTATGGGATTCTACACCATAAGGATCCCCACTTAAAAGAATTGAAGTTGATTTCTGATAACGTTGGATGCATGACACCGGATAACCCCGTATGAAGCTTGCTGTCCTTCAAGAAGAATGCAGAAGAAAGCTCGCTTCGACTCTCTCTCTCCTGCAAAACTTCATATGCTTCAAAACGTTATCTGGGGAGTTTCTTAACCTCCTATCCATTTCATGATCACATATATTCTGTCTTGTTAGCTTGTTATATTCTATACCCTATCCTGAGCTTATCACTAAGTGTGGGATTCAAACCCAAATTTAACACTTAAGAAACATTTTCTTACATGTTCAAACTCTTAGTGTGGGATTTTACCTCCAGTAAAAACTCAACTCAAGAGAACATTAGGGACAATGTTCCTCTAAGTGTGGGATAGCAAGGTATAGAATACCTTGGATAATTTTAGACGATTTTTATGTCCAAAATAGCATTACTCAGAAAATGTTTCCCCAAAAACGAACTTTTTCAAATAAAATTTTTCAAAATTTTTTTTCAAAAATTTAAAATTATGAGTTATAATATGAAACTAAACTCTAAGTTTTTGAGTTAAATACTTTCGAAAAGAATCATTCTCGAAATATGAGTAAGGTATTTTGGAATATAGGGAAAATAAGGTAGAAATTTCTCGAGCAAGAAACAATAATCTGAAAGGAGCATGGCCAGGCACATACAACCCTATTTTGTAGTGAGGTATCTTGAGCCTAAAGCATTCATTTCTAATGCTTCACTTTCATTTCTTGTGTGTGCCGATGCTTGCATCTCTGAATTAGAACTTGCTCCAGACATACGTTTCGAGACCACATTGGTGTGTACCGTACGCGGTATAAGGTGCAGCTAGATGACCTTGACATTCCTTAGGATTTAAACCCAATTCTTACATATCTCTTCAAGCCCAAAACCCTCCCGATACTTATTTTCAGTATCGATGATCCGCCTAGTAAACCCTGTTGAGCCTAAACCTTTCATTTCGTAAAAACCCTCGTACTAAACCCCCACTCGACCAAAATTCCCAAAACCTTATCTTAGAATTTCTAAGGTTGTGAAAAACATCTTTTGAAACATCCTCTTCAAATATGCTCTAAAGTCTTCCTCTTCTGTGTACTCTAAAAAGTCAAAAGTGCGAAAAATTGGCACGACAAAAGAAATTGAAGTTCAAGATCAAAGATCATAGTTCCGAAAAGGATTTCTGAAAGGATCAACATAAAATATCCTTAGAAATTCTCTGACAAAGAAGTTCTGAAGAAGAAAAGAAAAATAAAAAGTAGAAAAATCAAGAAAAGAAAAAGAAATAAATAGTTCCATCAAATAAAGCTGAATGCTTCAAGTATCATCTTCTAAAGAAAAATTCGATAGAAGACGAGCAGCTACAAGATCCTCCGTTCCGTTCTGAAATAAAGTTTTTCACTATCTTTGAGTTTTAAGATAAGTCAAAACCTTACAACCAAACATATACCACTATCCATATCCTTAAACCTCACCAAACACTACCACCCGTTGAATGTCTTGGGATAGTTAGCACCGTCCTCACCTGAGTGGTGGAGATCCGATTCTCGACCAAGCTTATGACGATGAGTGCTGCATGACTGGCTTATTTGAGCGATTTCATTTGTTCTAGATTGTTAGGGAACCCGATACACTTTGAGTGAATTGAGTGACCACCTTTAGTGAGATCGCCTAGTCATGTGTACTCCAAGATCACGAGGATTGGTAGTATGCTTGATGATAATTGGTTCTTGCTTCTGAAAGGATCATCTTATTCTTTCCCTTATTCTTAAACAGTCTTAATCATATTAGAAGTGGTATCATTTTGAAATTATTTTGACTCGCCCCTTAAAAACCAAATTTTAAATGTTTTTTCTAACTGAGTGTTGCTTGAGGACAAGCAACGCCTAAGTGTGGGATAACTTGATGTGACTCAAATAGTTATGTTTTTAAGGGTAATATTCCGCAATTTTTGGACGTAACTTTAGTGAAAACATTCCAAAATGATCATTATTTACTAAAATTCACTAAAGTGGTCTAAATATAGGCGTTGCTGCAAAAATCACCTAAAACGTCCAAATAACAAGCAAATCAGGGCGAATAAACGTGCACAAAATCCTCCGGCCTCATTTACCTTATATAGATCACATTCTAACTTCATCATATGATAAAACAGGTAAAATCGAGACGGGAAAATCAAGAATCATGCAAATCGGATAAAGAACGGAGAAGACTGAGCAGTATCAGACCCTATAAAGTCATTTCGGCTATGCTTAAGCTATACACATCCAATTTCACTGAAGTTGGCATCATTAGAAGCGTAACGGAATTACGAAGACACAGGCGAAAGAATCAGGTCAAACGGACGCATAACGAAGGAGATACGCACGTTTTAAGCAACGAACGAAATCAGACGGACATCGTATACGGCCTTAGCAACCGTATACGGCCTACCTAAGACCATATACGGCCTCATACACACCGTATACGGCCCCACCAAGGCCGTATACGGCCCCCCTGCCCCCGTATCGTGTTTCGTTTGCTTGTACATGCTGTTTCGCGAGTTGTACGGCTGATTTTTGAGCTTTGCCTATAAATAGGGGGTCACCCCTCCTCATTCTACACACCTTAACACATTCACACACTCTCACATTTCTCTCATTTTCATTTCTCTCATTTTCTTTCATTTTCTCTCTCTAGCACTACTCTTAGGAGTTAGAGGAGAAAGGTTAGGGTTGAGCTTACGGTTCGAGTCTAGAGGAAGGTTTAGCTTGGTAATCTTGTTGTAATGAGTTTTTCAAGTTCAGACTATTTGTAATCCTCAGTATTACGCTGCTGTATTACCGGTGATATCTAAACTTTACTTACTGTTATAATGCTTGTGCTTTATGTTATTTCAGTTTGTATTCTGCATATTGCCATGTTTATAGAGTAGTTTAATATTGTGATTGTTGAAATGTAGATATTAGGAGTAGGGATGATGTTAAATTAATGTTTCATTTATACGATTGGAAATTGTTATGCTGTGTATCTGGTTAAGCTTATCCTGAATATAGATCTAGTCTCTCATCACCCTTTCCAGACTTTCACGTGACTGTTGCCCTAGGATAGGATCTGATCAACCCTAATACTATGAATATACAGTTATCTCCAGTTACAGTATGAAACTATGAACTTTCCTTTAAAAGGCACGGTACTTCGTATAGCGTTGGAAACACCTCGTGTGGAGTACAAATACGTGGAAGCCAAGGAAATGCCATGGATTGTTTCATCGTGAATTACCTAGAAGTGACCCTTCTAGAACTGTGGTCTAGGAATCAAAGCTGTGAAAATGCTTGTTGCACTGTACACAGTTAGTACACCTAAGATCTGGAACACTGTGGAAATGCTTAAAAGCCCAGTACACCGTCAGTACATCTAGGGTTTGGAACACTGTGGAAATGCCTAATTGCCCTGTACACCGTGATTATTCCTAGGGATGAACGCCTGACTGTAAAGGAGGGTCTATATTTATGACGGTTAAGTAGGTGCTTCAATAGAAACAATACAGGGTAGTGTCAATCATATACCTAGACATGCAAAACCCTAATCACACCAATAGTTTAACATACACAGAATACAATCAGTATTTGTTATAATAAAAGTAAATAGACGATTAGGTGTTAAGAAAGGTCAGTAAATACAATTGCGGTCTGTTGCCTTATGCCTGATCCCTAGAGCATTTAGGGTGACTTTGTCTTAGTTAAGCAAAGGCTCAGGAGGGTTTGAAAACAGCCTGATCTGATCAGAATCATGATAACCTAGGATTCCAGTGACATATGTTTCTAGGGTTACACCTGAACGTAGGGTCCTAGTGTTTACACCGAAAGTATGTCTACTCTTTATCTGGTAAATCTCCAATCAATTTTATAATGAACATCATCCCGAAACCCTAGTTATCCAAGTTTCAGCAATCACATCTCTACCTGTCTGCTTAAACCCTAATTTCATTTCTCGTTATTTACTTTTCTGCATTTAGGATAATTATAAAACAAAACCTTTCAAACAAAAATCTATCTACCTACCCCCATCCTAATTGCGACCATAATCTTTGGTGACCCGCTTTATTTCAATTCGCTCCGATTTAAGAACGACCTCGAGTTATACTTACTGCTTGCTCCCAAGGTAGGTAGTACTTATAGTTTGAGCCCCAGCTCTTATAAATTTAAAACTCACTGTCCGCCGCTTCTGTTGCTGTTGGAACAACGACCGGAGTAAAATCCGACCGACCGATAGGACTCGCGACAGGTATCTAACAGATTGGTCAGCTAGCTGGACAGTCATCTTAGTGGGTTTCAAATTTTCAAGTTCTAGCCTTTTAAACAGGGAGTAGGGCATAAGGATAATGCTAGCTCCTAAGTCGGCTAAGGCGCTAATATCTCCGGATTGGTAAATAGAACAAGAGAGTGTGAATCTATCTGTGTCTCCTAGTTTTTCGGGAAGGCTATTCTTAAGCAGGGCTGATGTTTCAGAGCTAAGGGGAATGTTGTTTACTTCGGGCAGTTTATCCCTTGTGGACATCAATTTCCTAATATATTTGTTACGACTGGGAACTCTAGACATGGTGTCAAGGAATTTTCCATCTAACTTAAAGGATGATAATTTCTTAGGTTGGACTTTAAGTCTAGCGGGGTAGGGAATTCTAACCTCTTTGTTCATGGTCGGAGCGGTTTCCACAGCTGGTATCTTGATCTTTGGTTCTTCCGTCACTGGTACAGCAGCAGGCGGTGTAGTGGATGCTTCTTTGGTGGTAGTTAGTTATTTCGCTTCCTCAACATGTGGGTTGTGAACCGTGTTGCTAGGAAAACTTCCTCTTGGTCTGTTTTCAAGACATTGTGCCAATTGTCCAATTTGGGCTTCCAAGTTCTTTAGCACGGCAAGTTGGTTTCTCATAAAGAGGTCGGCTTGATCTTGTCTATCGGACGTCTTTTGGTTGAGAAGGTGTTGACCTTGCATGAACTGGGTGAAGGCGTCATCTGAACTTGAAGCTGGGGCATTTGTCTTTACAGGCTGTTCAGAGGTTTGGTTTGTATCGGCAGTTGGTGCAGGAAGTGCGAGAGGTTGGTTGTAAGGAAGTTGTGATTGTTGTGGGTAAGGTGGGTATCTAGGTGGGTATCGGGGTTGGAAAGGTTGGTTAGTTCTTTGTGGGAATGGAGGTCCTCTAGGTTGGTTGTTATTTTGGTTGAAACCGGGTGGAAAATTTTGTGGTCGAGCGGGAAACTGAGCGTAGTAGACAGTGTCGTCTGCTTCTTCGTATTCCACTTGGTATTCACCAGATGGTTGCGGGTTGGTGCAATGTTGACAGACTTGCACTTGGTGTACTTCGTGCTGTTGTTTCTTTAGTTCTCCAAACTGTTTGACAAGTGAGTCCATTTTCTCCGTTAATACCTTAAGTGCTTCAACTGGAATTGGATTCGATGCAGCGAGAGGTGTTGAAGATGTTAAGTGATCTCCAGAGTTCCAATCATGGTGATGCATAGTCATGTTCTCTATAAGGTCCCATCCTTCTTCGTCGGTCTTTGCCATGAAGCTTCCTTGTGCAGCAGCATCGAGGGTGGTTCGGTGGTTAGGATCTAAACCATTGTAGAAGGTACACAATTGTGCGGACTTGTCGAGACGGTGATTGGGGCATTTCCTCAAGGCTCCTTTGAATCGTTCCCATGCGGTGTATAATGATTCATCAAAAGCTTGTCGGAAGTTCATGATGTCATTTCGGAGTTTAGTTTGTTTAGAGGGCGGAAAGTATTTGGTTAGAAACTTTATTGCCATTACGGCCCATGAAGGGATAGAGCCGGTCTCTAAACCTTCAAACCATGTTTGCGCATGATGTGTGAGCGAATAAGGGAAAAGATACAAGCGGATTGTGTCTTGGCTAATTCCGTTTTGCTTGTAGGAGTTTGAAAGAGATATGAACTTGTCGAGGTGAGAGTTGGGATCATCACTAGGTAATCCATGGAATTGACAGTGGTTCTGGATTAGTTGGATGATGTGGTGTTTTAGCTCGAAAGATTGTCCAGGGGTTTCAGGGTAGAGAATTGGTCCTCCTCTTCCTTCAATAGAGGGCTTACTGTTGTCAGCGAGAGTGATGCGTTCAGCCATTGCTTTTCTAAGCGCGGATTGCTTCTTTTCTCGTCGAATGGTACGTATTATAAGTTTTGGATCAGGAAAGTTAAACAGTGGTGCAGATCTAGGGGAACAGGTCATACACTAATAAGAAAGACAATAAAAGAAAATAGACAATAAAGGAAATGTTTTTGTGTTTTTTTTAGAAGGTTTTATCCTAAGGGTTTACTAGAAAACGGGATCGGTTGGGCCTCTGTATCGGACAGTTAGTCTCCCCGGCAGCGGCGCCAAAAACTTGTTGCGACTCTCGCGAGACGAACGGGGTGGTTTTAAAATTTATGTTTGCTGGGGTCCAAGTGTGACTTACAAATACTGAACCAAAGGTTAGTAGATGGTAAGTATGACCTAGAGTCGTTCTTAAAGAGAAACTGAATTAAAACGGAGGTGATCCAATCAATCTTGCTTTTCTAGTAAATGTTTTAAAGAGTGCGTTGGGGGTTTTGGTTCAGTTAACTAGGTAAACTAAATAAAGCGAATAAAATATAATAATAAATCAGATAATAAAAGAAGTATTTGTTGTGAGTTCGTTAGCTTATAATGTGGGACGATGACTTTTGGGGAAAACGTTTACAAAATCTGGAATGTTCACTAGGCTTGAAAATCCATGGTATAACCAGTAGATTCCCTATTAGTCGGTTATCAACTAATATGTCACGAGGAACCGAGGTGTCATGATTCTGGTCAGACAAACAATGCTCAACTCTCCACACTCTCCTATGAGGAAGTCAGTAGCCCTTATTATCGAACGCATTTGCTCGTGGGCGAAGGAATAGAGTAGCAAGTCAACAACAAGTCTAACCGTTCTTAATACCATAAAACTATAAATCCAACAAACAACTAACTTAGCAAATATGTTCGGACTTAGTTGATCAATTCCAATTAATGAAGTTTAAGTGTGGTAAGCGAAGAAAGGTGTTGAGGCTTCTTGCGTACCTTACTTTAGATTTCATAGGTTAAGGAAAAGTATCGTTTTAAAATGGATTTTAAACTTGCCTTTCTCGATACAATTAACAAATCCCTAGGTTTTCGTAAATGATTATTTAGCCTGTAGCCTACCTACTCTAATCTAATCTAAACTAACTAATCTAATTAAAACGTTAATTAAAATGCTGACGGCTTTTTGCATAAAGTTAAACCCAGACCATGTCAGAAAATGCTATGGTAATCCACAATGTATTTAATCGTTTACCGATGTTTCCATTGTGGTTTAATTGCTTCGCGATGTTTACATAATAAGTACATTGTGATTATAGGTGTACAATACTCATGGCAATTCCACGTAATCACATTGCATTTTATGATGCTTGCATGACGTTACAATTAAAACCATAGTTTTTACACAGATAACTATTGACCAAGTATTAAGGTTCGCGACGCCTCTTTACAAGGTTACAATCACGTTTGTTAATCAAAAGGCGAATATGAGTTTTAGGTTTAAAATCATAAAATAAGTCCGTTCATAAAGTTTTCATTTTAATAGTGTCAATCTATAATACAACTACTTTTGGTCGTTACCGGCTTCCATGCATTTGTACTTTGCTCGAAAGCATTTCCTGCACTATACCAAGTAAACAGTCGAATAGGGGCCGTCATATTATTTCATGAAACATTTAAAGTCATCCCACAATTATATACGCTAACTACATCACAACAAATACAATAGTAATCTACTCGCTAATCATGGTATAAACAATCTCTAGCATAATTAAAGTAAACATGTTTAATTAAGATAGATAAGGATAGAAATAACCGAGATTAATATGCGAGAAGGAATAGACTTGAATTAATAAGATTGCTCTAAGCGTACACCACAGATTATAATTGCGTTCCTCACCAAGGATTACAACTCGTTCCTTGCTTCTATTTTACTAGCCTACTACTATTCTAAAGCAAGAAAATAAACAAAGAAATAAAAGCTAGAAGCTATAGAAAGAAAAAGTGTGTTTTCCAAGGATGGAAGGTGTGTGTTCAAATGAAGCCTAAGGCTTCTATTTATAGGGAACTCATGGTGCATTTTAGCATCCAAAGGCTCACATTAGCATTAGGTGGAAAAGTGAAAAAGTTAGTGGCCTCGGGTACGAAAAAGGGTGTAAAGGTGGTGACCCGGGTACGGAAAAACGCGTAAAGGCCTAGCACCGGGTACGCAAAAGGACCAAAAAGCGGAATCGGGATGGGGTAGTGGTGGCCGGCGCCGCCCCCATGATGGCCGGCGGCGGCTGGCACCCCCCCGCCCCGGTTCGTCGCCTTTTGTCTCGTTTCTCGATTCGTGCGTGTTTTCTTCGTTATGCGTCCGTTTGAGTCGATTCATTTTTTGTTGGATTCGTAATTCAAAAACGAAGACTTTGATGAAAAGATATCCCAAAAATATGTCTCTGAACTTTAGATGTGTCGTACGTATCGTTTGGATCTTCCAGCGTACGTAGAATCTTCATTCTTCGTCCGGTTTTGTTGATTCTTCTTTTGTTGGATTCGTAATTTAAAAACGAACATCTTGGTTGAGATGGATGTTGGTGACGGGCACTTTTGTCTTGAAATCTCGTTTTGATGCCTTGAATCTTCAAACGTGTGTGGAATCTTCCTTTTTCATCCGTTTTGCTTGATTTTTATCGTGCAACCTTGTTTTGACCATCTTGGCATAATACTATTGATTTGTAATGTTTTTTGAGTTAATATGCCAAGAATCGTTCCAGAATGAGAGAGATATCGGTAGTAAAAACGTGACTTTTTACGCGATATCAAGTAATAAACCAAGTTGTTTATTCGTTGTCAAGTAGTTGTAGTGTAGGAAACACAAGTTTAACCATTTAAGGGAAAACATTTCCTAATAATCATAGTTGTTTGCTTTGTAGGAAACACAGGTTATTAATGAAAATAACATTTCCCAAATAGTAGTTTGCAGGAAACACAGGTTAATCCAATCAAGGAATAAAATTTCCTAAATCGCTGCTAGTAGGAAACACAAGTTAATCTAACGAAAGATCAACATTTCCAAAATAGTTGTTCGTAGGAACTCACTTCCTAAATAATAGTTTTGTGGGAATTGTTAGACGGTGATCCCTCGAAAGGTGAGCTAAACCTGTCGAGTTAAAGCAACGCGACCTAACCCTATAACCAAACCATGACCAGCAGTAGTTGTTTGCCAAGTAGGACCTGTAAGTATACGCTCCAAAACTGTAGGAGGGTCGTCACGGTGATAGTACTATCCGTATACTCAGTGACTAGAGTCACCTAGCTAATGGTTATAGTCTGTAGCCATAAGGACTTTTATGCACTACATCGTAAGCCTAGGTCCATACTAGGATTCGTTGTCTAATTCCTAAAATAGTATGAAAACAGCTTTTCATAAGTAGTAGTTCAAATAATCGTATGAAATATCATTTCATAAACAGTTTAAGTAAATACGTACAGTATTTAAATCAGTTATCGCATGCAGTAGTACAAACGATTGCTATGTTTTTCACCCCAGGTTTTAAAAGTATTAAAACAGTGAAAAAGGGGTTGTGAACTCACTGTAGGTGCGCAGATGCGAAAGCTAGCGAGTAGTAGTGAACGACGACCATGAAAGTCCTTTAACAACCTATACGCGATAATTGTATTAACATAAGTGATTGACTAAATTGTCTAATCATGTTAACATTTTGATTGTTTTAAAGAAATTATTAATTTCTTAAGTTTGGTACAAATCGTTGGTGATATATGTTGGAAATTATTAATATTTTTCAAATTATGTTTATTGTTGAATTATTCGTAACGTGTAAGTATATACACATATACTTATTAGTTATACATATAAATATATACACATTAAATTTGTCCTCATCGTATACATATATATAATTGGTTCATTATATATATATATGTGTGTGTGTGTGTGTGTGTGTGTGTGTATGTCGTCGTGCATATATATATATACATAGTTCGTTTATGGTATATATATATATATATGTATAGTCGTCGTTGTCGTTTATATATACTTATATATATATATATATATATATATATATATATATATATATATAGTTTGTCGTGTAGTTCCAAAATATAAGTCTCGTTTGTTACGAAAATTGATCTCATTTTGTCCCATTGTATATATATATGTATATACACTTTGTAGTTCGTACATATATTCATAAGTTCGTGTATATATATAATGGTCGTTGGTGTTTATATAAACTTATATATATAATATAGTTTATACCACTCGTTTTACTCGTTCCAAAAATTGTCGTTTTCGAAATGACTAATTATTTTCGTCCCAAAGTTTGTCACGTCCATATTATAACATTATTCGTATAAAATATTGTCCCCGTAGTCGTGTACAATTTTAGAACCAAATTACGTGTCGCATATATTTACCAAATATAACTTTAACAATAAACTTGAAGTCGTGTACACGTTAAATGTTTGTATTATTTACAAAAATTTGGTCGTACTCGTTTGTTCCGTCGTGGATATATATTTATCCGAATGTATATATATATCCGTATTATTTGTCGTTGTATATATATATATATATATATATATAATTAATTGTGATATTAATAATAAATTAATGATAATAATAATAATAATACTTATAATCGATATTAGTTATTCAATGTCATATTGATAACTTTCCCAATATGGAAATTTCCAAGTTTAGAAAGTGAGTTCCATTTTTACACTTATAGCCGTTCGGCTATATAATATGAGCCGTTCGGCTCTTTCATTCCAGCCAATCGGCTAGGTTAACCTAGCCCTTCGGCTATGTTTTCCTAGCTGATCGGTTCCCTTTTTGTCTCAGACTGTACTCTGTTCGTAGTTCAATTTATATACATACAAGTTTTGTTTAGGTTCCAACGATTTTACACAGTCCCAATCATCGTAATAACTCATTTTTATAGTGATTATAACAACAAAATTTATACCACTTTCATATATGCCTATTTTTGTATTCTTGGGTTTCATTTATTAAGAATTTTATTTTCAAGAACCATATCACTAAATCATCAAATTTTCATGCTATACACATAGGTTAGGTTATAATAACACTATATAATAGGAAATTTAAGTAAAGAAATTTGAATTAGAAGATTTCCTTACAATGATTTTGATGATGATTTTTGGTGAAGATGATGATGACTGAGACGACGATGATGATGGTATAATATTTATGTGTTCATTTTTGTTGGTGTGTTTGAAGTGTTTGAAGTTGATAATGGTCTGAAGGTTGAAGATTTCGGCTCCTGCTCTATGTTCTTCTTCTTTAGTTCGATCAAAACACAGAAGGAAGAAAGGTAGCTGGCTAAATTATTGGAGGTAGTTGTGGGTTGTGATCACTGATATGTGAGGAGGGAGTATATATTTAAATGGTTTCCTTAGTTCCTTTGTCAAATGGGAGCATGGTTCAGTACGAATCATGTTTCTTGATATTTTAAATTGGTGTGTTTGCTTGGGTATTTAACCCGTTAGTTCTGTGTACGAGTTCAATTGTGCGCAAATTTTCATTCAAATTTTGAAATTATATTTTGAATTATTTCTCCAAATACTTTAATATGAAGAGGAAAAATAACACTTTTATTATTTTCGACCTTTGGGTACGTTTTATATTTGTCGCAGTCTTGTACGATACGTTTTAAATAAAACGTATAATGTTTTATATTATAACAATAATATAAATTTAATAATATTCGTAATTAATAGTTTCATATTATTAATTATATGTTCACCAACATTTGTATTTTATTTTTGTTGGGTTCATTCCGATAGTTCGTACGTAATTAAAATTAATTACGAAATACGTAAAACTTTTTGTACAAAATTCTCGGGCTTACTAGACTTATATCACATCAAAAGTTTAATTTAAATTTGTGCAGGGAATTAACGTAAGAAATGCATGTAATTAGTGGTATAATAATACCTAAATTGGAGGAGTGTCACATTCTCCCCCCATTAGCGAAATATCGTCCCGAGATTTAAGTTGAGCTATGAGTCACGGTCACGCTCTCGAATAGTTGAGGATATTTCTTTCGCATTTCATTCTCACGTTCCCAGGTAAACTCTGGACCATGCTTCGAGTTCCAACGAACTTTAACAAGTTTGATTCGTTTATGTCGAAGTTTCTGCATTTTCGTGTCCATAACTGCGATAGGTTCCTCCACAAAGTTTAGTTTTGAGTCAATGAAGACTTCGTCGGGAGGAATGATGAGTGTTTCGTCGGAAAGACACTTTTTAAGATTACTGATGTGAAAAGTGTCGTGTATGCTACTAAGCTCTTGCAGTAGTTTGAGCTTGTAGGCAACAGGACCAATCCTAGCAAGGATTTCGAATGGTCCGATGTAACGTGGGTTAAGCTTTCCTCGCTTACCAAATCGTGCTATCCCTTTCCAGGGCGATACTTTGAGTAGGACTTTGTCTCCTACTTGAAACTCAAGAGGTTTGCGGCAGTTATCAGCGTAACTCTTTTGTCTATCACGTGCCATTTTCAACCGGTTCAATACTTGAGTTATCTTGTCGGTGGTTTCCTGGACAATCTCAGGTCTAGACAGTTGTCTGTCACCCAACTCTGCCCAACAGAGTGGTGATCGGCACTTGCGTCCATACAATGCCTCAAACGGTGCCATTTGTATACTAGTGTGATAACTATTGTTGTAAGAGAATTCGGCTAGGGGTGGTAGGTATCCCAGCTACCTCCAAAGTCTATCACGCATGCACGTAACAAGTCCTCGAGCGTCTGTATCGTTCGCTCGCTTTGGCCGTCGATTTGCGGGTGGTAGGCAGTACTCATATCAAGTCGAGTACCCAATGCCTGTTGTAGTGATTGCCAAAAGTGAGATGTGAATCGAGCATCACTATCAGAGATAATGGATAGTGGCACACCATGCCGGGAAACAATCTCTTTCAAGTATATTCTAGTTAGTTTCTCCATTCTGTCCGTTTCCTTGATGGCAAGGAAGTGGGCTGATTTCGTCAATCAATCGATAATCACCTATATAGTGTCTGCTCCAGACATTGTTTTGGGTAACTTCGTAATGAAGTCCATCGTTCTTTGTTCCCATTTCCACTTGGGCAACTCAGGTTGTTGCAAAAGTCCAGACGACTTTTGATATTCGACCTTGACCTTTGAGCAGGTCAGGCATTTGCTAACGTACGTGGCAATGTCTCGTTTCATGCCAGGCCACCAGTAGAAACCTTTCAAGTCATGGTACATTTTGTCTGCACCAGGATGTATTGAGTAGTTGGACTTATGAGTGATAAGCATCAAATAGATAGTATATTTTATAGTAATTTATCCCTATATTTATATACATTTTAGTGTATTTATATGATTTTAGATACTTATTTTATTAATATTTGCAGAGATGTATTTTTTTATTGAAGATTGAAGAAAAAGGAACGAGAACGAATCCAAAACTGAAGAAAACTGAAGAAAATGAAGAAAAAGGAGCTTAAACCTAAAAGAAATGAAGACAAAAATGTTAATATTGAAGAAATGGGCCAAGATAAAGATTAAAATTCGTTAAAGAAAAGAAGAAGCCCAAATTGAAGCCCAAACCCGTAGTTGGAACATTCTGGAATTGAAGTCCAACCGGCGGTTGGAAAGCCCAACCGGCGGTTGGAAAGCCCAACCGGCGGTTGGAATATTAGGTTTGTAAGGCGGTGGAGACACGTGGAGTTGGACCAGGATTCAAAGAGTCCAACCGGCGGTTGGAATATCCAACCGGCGGTTGGAAGGTCGGTCAGAAAAAGTATAAATAGAGGCATAGGTTTAGGTTTTTCATATACGATTCAAGAATACTTAAACCGAAAGTTAGGGTTTTAGGTCGACTTTAGGTGCGATTTTGGAGGCTAAGGAGCTAGGGTTTGAAGGTTTTTAACCCTAGGAAAAGCTAGTTCGTAAGTTGGTTCGATTTCTTTATCCTTGTAACTTTAATAACCTTATTGAGTTATTTATGACATTGTTTATTTGATTTAATTGTGAATTAGGTTTTCATTATAACTGTTTGAATGAATGTTTGTTAAGTTTATTATATGAATTATATGTTTATGTTGGAACTATATTATTGAATGTTTATTATACAAGAATTGTCTTTATTATGATATATTAGTGATTATTTTTGACATAGTTAGACTGATTTATATTAAATGAGGATGACCATATTAAGTTTATATAAATTAAGTGATTGTGTTTATGTCTTGATCTTAACCTTATGCGATAGACGAAGAATGATTCATTAATATAAAGTAATACTGTGATTCAAGCCTAACCTTTGAAATTGTATTAATAAACTGATGATAGATCTTATTAATTAGTAATACTTTGCGTAACCTTATGACTATATTGCTATGATGAAGATTAGCTTAACCTTAATTGATTTTCTACATTAGTAATTCACCAGTAATAATAGCCAACAAAGCAAATAGACATAAGTACATATAATAAGTTTAATAAATAATAGTTTGAAATATAAAATCTTCTATCCATCTGAGTATTATTAAGTTGTTCCTGAAACTTATCTATTAGAATCTGTATCAAAATATAAATATAAATATGTTCGTTCGGAACTAAAACGTCCCCCTTATCTTGTAGATTATTGTAAATTGGATCCTTTATTTATCTGTATTATAATTGTAAATATTTGAAATTAGAAATAAATAGATAATTAGTTATAAATAAGAATCACGTTTCTTGTGTTCCTTGTGTTCGAATTTGGACTTACTTATTAAGCTATATTACATGAACGGGTCAATCTTGCCTGAATTGTGTGATAGTATTATTTAGTATTTACTTAATTTAAACTTGTGATTATAATTGCATATACTTTCCGCACATCAAGTTTTTGGCGCTGCTACCGGGGAACACTTAACCGGTTGAACTCTTGTTTTACCGGGGGAGCGGTGTATTTTAATTAAACTAATTATTTTACTTGTATAATTTTTATTTCTGATACTTTGCAAAATCAATAAGAAATATCGGCTCACCCATTGAGAATACTGACAAAAACAAAGGTATAAGGAGAGTAAAGCCCTACCTCATTGATTTATCATATAAGAGGTAAGGTGCTTCTCGAAAGAAATAGGTTTTTAATAAGCTTCGCGCTGACCTGTTTCTCCGCTTTTGTGTACTATCAATGGAGCTACCGAGATCTATTGACTAGCTTTGTAAAAGAAATTTAACAAAACCCACTGTAATTTCAAATTGTTGTATAAATAACTAACTTGCATAATTAACAAATAGGAAATTTGGGTTGGGGTATTCTTCTTCTATTATTTAATTTTGAATGTGTTTTATTATTAATTATCGGGATTCATATACACCAAGTTGAATATTTCTAACATATTATTAACATTTACTTTTGAATTTAAAGTACTAATAAATTCTTTTTTTGTTGCAGATGGATGTATGACCCGGACACTTCATCCGGATCCACTTAATCCATTTGACGAACCAGAACAAGAATTTCATTCTAGAAGACGATTATCATACGCGCCACCTAATTCGCCAGAACACGGAATTTCATCTGACGAAGACGACTTAATATTTCATAACTGTTTAGTCAAAACGGCTAAAAGAGGATATTACTCCGATTCGGAGTTAGATAAAGTACCCTCTAGACAACATACAGTATATCCAAGTGATTCTGAACCAGAACAAAGAAACATGGCAGACATAGCTAACATGACGCTTGAGGATTACACGATTCAAACTCGTGGAGATCCGAGACCGGGAGTGTTTAGGCCTGCCATAGTGTAACACCTGCCTAATTAGGATAATTAATTATGCCTAAATATTTGTAACTAGTTGTAATTAGTATGTAATAGGACTAATTACAGACTCTATTTGTATATATAAGGTGATTTATATATATATGTGCGTGCTTACGCGATTTGGATAAATCGTACGGATTAACCAGACAGAGTCCGATTTATTTTACTTGGACGTTGGTGACGAAACTTACTTCAATAATTGGAACGTATTTTACTGTATAAATACATATTCGAATGGACGCTATCAGATTAGCGCGACAACATTATGAGTATTTTTGCAAAAACGTATTAAGCGCAAACCAAATAATTTAAACATCTCGGCAAATGTTTTTAATAATTAACTTCAAAACATTTTTAAATAAAATACTCCGATAACATTTTTACAAATATATTTACTTGCCCAACTATTAAAACGAACGATTAAACGATTAGGACACGGAGTAAACACTGTGTTTTAGGGAGTGTTTTCCCTCCCTCTTCTTTTAGGATCAGCCATCATCACCTCCCACCCATCTTCTTCCTTTCATTTTCATATTTCCAAAACACACACACACCAAAAACTCTCTCAAACACACACCACCATATTTTCGGATTTAGCTCCAACGACAACAAAAATCACGTTTTAGGGATCACCATTACAAGGGGAACAAGTTTAACAAACGCACCATCATCATTTTCGGACTCCATCTCTCTCGATTTGCATTTGTAAGAAAATACCTAAATTCCTAGATCTATTCATTTTGGTGTAATGTTTTGATGTTATAATGTTTACACAACTTAGTATTGTCCATATGTATGAATAAAACACGTTTTTACAGCTTAAAAATATGTTAGATTTGTGTTTTTGGTCGAAAAATCGCGACAGCCGAAACTTTCTGGGCTGGTGTTCATCTTTGCGACACAACGCTTGTGTCGCATGTTGTGTCGCATAAACCATATTATGTCGTATTTTGTGTCGTACCATTATGTCGCACCGTGTGTCGTAAACCAAATACGACACAACCCTTATGTCGCTATTGATTTAGCATCGAACGCTTATGCGACACAACCCTTGTGTTGCTAAGCTCTTGTGTCGCATTCCTATGCGACACAACGCTTGTGTCGCATACCAAATCCTTGTGTCGCAAATTGTGTCGCAGGTTCAGAGTTTTGAAGCGATTCGTTGTAACAAAGCCAAATTTACTGTAGCAAAGTCATTCTAATAAATGATGTTTCAACGCAATAATAACAGCTTAGAACTATTGCTACAAACCGTCACCAACGGGCCAAACATGTTTTCCAACAACAAACAATTACAAACATACGGACAAACATTGGATATACTAGTTGTGTACAACTAAACGAAACGTCTCGCGAGACACATACTTACATAACCTCATATGTTTAGGCATTTGAAGTTTACGGGTTCGGAGAACCTACTTGCTTTACTTACTACTTGCTATTTTCTACCACTTACTACTCGACTCAGGTGAGTCTTACGGTCCCACTTTTACTGTTTTATCTTATTGGGGGAGAAACATGCTACTACTTTTCCTTGAACACAAGTACTAAAACTGTTTACTATACCAAACGGAATTGCATGAGTTGTTTACTATTTACAGAAGTCTCTCCATCATATATCGTTAGTTATGGACTTAAGCGCGAACACTAGTTAATGGATCCATTAGGGAAATGACCCTCCCCGCCCGGGGTAGTAGCGCTACCACGAACCGTTCTGTATAAACGGGCGACTATTATTCGTTACATATGCTTGCTCAGTTACGAGCATGTCGCGAGAGCAACTTATTACTTACGGGTTAAGCTTCGATTATGAGCCTCATGGCAACGGTATAACTTACTTACTTACATTTGCTGGATTGCAAATACTGATTTTTTGCCTACGGGCACTACTGATGAAATCTTGTATTCAAAACTGATATTACTTACAAACCTGTGAGATTCACCAACATTCGTGTTGACCTTTTTAGCATGTTTTCTCAGGTACCCAGACGGAGTAGGATTACTCCAGGACTTTAGCTAGAGTCGCATGATTTCACCACAACTGCATTAACGGAGATTCTTAGCATTATCTTTTGTATATTTCGATTATGTAATAGAATCTCCCGCTATACGCGTGGACTCTAGGAAACTACATTTTTGTATACGAAAACATTAAGTTTTCAAACATTATATCTATGGGAATGTAACTAATTTACAAACGTTGCATATAGATGTCGTTTGCTTTATCTTTGCGCTGTGATATTTGATTAGTAGCCCCCCAAAACTTACTTCCGCCAAACCGTGAATTTGGGGGTGTTACACATAGCTAGAGAAGTAGAGTTTGGATTAAAGGGGCAATTTTTGAAAGAATTGAGAGAGAATCCTTTCAGAGGAGAAGATAAAGAAGATGCAAATGAGCATGTTGAGAAAATTTTAGAGATTGCAGATATGTTTAATATTCCTAATGTTACAAGAGATCAGGTTATGTAACGAGTATTTCCTTTAACATTAAAGGATGGAGCTAAGAGATGGATTAATAATGAACCAGCTGGATCAATTACTACTTGGGAAGATCTTCGTACAAAATTTCTAAAAATGTATAGTACACCTTCCAAAACGTCGAAGATGATCGATGAGATTAGGAACTTTAAGCAGAAACCCGATGAATCCCTATATCAAGCTTGGGAGAGATATAAGGAGATGTTACATAAATGTCCACAACATGATTTGAATGTCCAACAAGAAATAATGGTATTCTATAAAGGAGTTGATCGAGCAACACGTCAACAGTTAGATGCACAAGGCCCAGTACCTAAGAAAACTCCAGCAGTAGCAAAAGCCGGAAGTGAAGAATTAGCTAAACATTCTCAGTTATGGGATGATGGTTCATCTGGAAGAAAAAGGATATCTGAAGATAGTGATGGTCTCGCAGCTATCACTTCAAAATTAGAAAGTATGGGAAGAGATATTAAGAAAGTGAATGAACAAGTTCATGCAATCAGGATTGGTTGTGAAATATGTGGAGGAAATCATCTAAAAACAGAATGTCCTAATAATGATAGTGAAATGAATACTGAAGAAGTTATGTATGGGGATTTTCAAGGATATCCAAATTATCGTCAAGTTTCTAATTTTAGAAGAGTTAATCAACCAGGACAACAGTATCAACAAGGAGCACCAGGTTTCTATGTCAAAACGGGACAAAATCCGTCCTATTCTGACAGGATCAATTCGTTTGAAAGTATTTTGGGAAAAATGGTTGAAGCAAGTAATAAAAGAATGGATGATCATGATGCAAGGATGCGTAATAATGAAGCATCAATCAAACAAATTGAAGGATCAGTTCATCAGATTGCTAAAACATTACAATAATATTTCCAGGAACATTGCCAGGATTTACTTAAATAAATCCAATGGAGCAAGCTAAAGCAGTAATTACCAGAAGTGGTAAGAATGTTGACTCTCCTGTTATAACTAATAAAATTGTTGAATCTGAGCAGGTTGAAAAAGAAACAATTGGTGAAGACATACAACCAAACAAAAAGAGCATTGGAGAAAATAAGGTTAAAGAAGTCATCAAAGACTATACACCCCCACCTCAATATCCAGCTGCTCTGAGGAAGGATAAAGAAGATGAAAAATACCACAAATTTCTGGAAAATCTGAAACAACTTCATATTAATATTCCTTTTGTTGAAGCTATAGCTCAAATGCCGAAGTATGCAAAATATCTTAAGGAGCTGCTAACTAACAAAAGTAAACTGGATAATGTGACAAAGGTTACCATGAATGCGAGATGTTCAGCAATAATGCAGAATAAGCTACCTCCAAAAGTCAAAGATCCAGGGAGTATTACTATACCTTGCAAAATTGGTGAAATTACTATTGAAAATGCATTAGCAGATTTAGGTGCTAGTATTTCATTAATGCCATATACTCTTTATATGCAATTAGGATTAGGAGAACCAAAACCTATTCGTATGTGTATTGAATTAGCTGACCGATCTGTGCCATACCCTAGGGGAATAGTTGAAAATGTTTTAATTAAAGTTGATAAATTTGTTTTTCCATGTGATTTTGTAATCTTAGATATGGTAGAAGATCCTAAAGTCCCTATTAGGAAGACCATTTTTAGCAACTACACATGCCCTAATAGATGTTTTTAATAGGAAAATTACCATGAGGTTAGGGAATGACAAAATTGTTTTTGATGTTAATAATTCCATGAAATTTCCTGATTATGTGGATGATACTTGTTATTATTTAAATTCGTATGAATATATGGATAACCCTTCTTTTCAAGATTTTTTAGGAAAAGATCAATCAGATACAGGAATTCTTAATGGATAGACTGAAGAGTTTGACACTGCAAAGGATTTAGCAGAATTTGATAAGTTATTAGAGGAAGATGAAGATTTGGAAGAAGCAACCGTGGTTATTCAACAACATCCTGAAGAGGAAGCAATACAGCCAGTTGCTTAAATTATTAACCAAGAATTGATACCATATTCTGTGAACAATATTCCTTGTTTTAAAGAAGAGATATTTGAGATCAAGACATCTATTGAAGAACCACCACAGTTGGAACTTAAAGAGCTACCATTGCATTTGGAATATGCTTATTTACAAGGCACATCAGACTTGCCAGTTATAATGTCTTCAAAACTATCAAAAGCAGAAAAAGAACGATTAGTTCAGATTCTTAAACAGCATAAACAAGCAATAGCATGGAAAATCACGGATATTAAGGGAATCAGTCCTACATACTGTACTCATAAAATCTTGATGGAAAAAGATTTTAAGCCAGTCGTACAACCCTTGAGAAGATTAAATCCGAATGTTAAAGACGTTGTCAGAAAAGAAATCATTAAATTGCTGGATTCAGGATTAATCTATCCTATTTCAGATAGTCCATGGGTAAGTCTAGTACATGTTGTACCAAAGAAAGGTGGAATAACGGTTATACCAAATGAAAAGAATGATTTGATACCAACAAGGACGGTAACGGGATGGAGAGTTTATATTGATTATAGAAAATTAAATGATGCTACTAGGAAAGATCATTTTCCATTACCATTTATTGATCAAATGATAGAAAGGCTAGCAGGAAAGGAGTTCTATTGTTTTCTGGATGGATTTTTAGGATATTTTCAAATACCGATTGTGGCCGAAGATCAAGATAAAACAACATTTACTTGTCCGTTTGGTACTTTTGCTTATAGAAGGATGTCGTTTGGTTTATGTAATGCACCAGCTACATTTCAGCGTTGCATGATCGCAATATTTCATGATATGGTAGAAGATTTCATGGAAGAATTTATGGACGATTTCTCGGTATTTGGTGATTCATTTTATTCTTGTTTAAAAAATTTACAGAAGATGTTGCAGAGATGTGAAGGGGCAAATCTAGTTCTTAACTGGGAAAAATGTCACTTTATGGTTAGAGAAGGAATTGTTTTAGGTCATAAAATATCCAAAATAGGAATCGAGGTAGATCAAGCGAAGATTGAAGCTATTTCAAAATTACCTTATCCTACAAATGTAAATGGAATAAGGAGTTTTCTAGGACACGCTGGATTTTATCGGAGATTTATACCAGATTTTTCAAAAATAGCAAGACCGCTGAATCATTTGTTGGAAAAAGATGCAAAGTTCGAATTTACAGACAAATGCAAACAATCGTTTGATACATTAAAAGAAAAGTTAGTATCTGCTCCAGTTATGATAGGTCCAAACTGGAATCTACCTTTTGAATTAATGTGTGATGCTAGTGATTATGCGGTTGGAGCTGTCTTAGGGCAGAGAATTGATAAGAAGTTTAAGCCAATCTATTATACCAGTAAGACATTAACATATGCTCAGGAAAATTACACAACTATGGAAAAAGAACTTCTGGCAGTGGTTTTTGCTTTCGATAAATTTCGTTCATATCTTGTCTTAACTAAAACTGTGGTTTATACTGACCATTCTGCTTTGAAGTATTTGTTTAATAAGCAGGATGCGCGCCCTCGTTTGTTGCGATGGATTCTTTTATTGCAGGAATTTGATATTGAAGTCAAGGATAAGAAAGGAGCTGAAAATGTCGCAGCTGATCATTTGTCAAGGTTGGAAAATCCAGAGTTGGAAGCATTAGATGAAGAGGAAATTCAAGAATCATTTCCGGATGAGAAACTTATGACAGTACAAGAAATAAAAGAGATACCTTGGTTTGCGAATTATGCAAATTATTTGGTTACTAACATTTTACCGAGGATGGATTACCAGAAGAGGAAGAAATTCTTTTCTGATTTAAAGTATTATTTTTGGGAAGATCCATTTCTTTTCAGATACTGTGCAGATGGTATAATTAGAAGATGTGTAGATGGTAAAGAAGCTCAACAGATTATAAAGCATTATCATGAAGGACCAGTAGGAGGTCATAATGGACCAAGTTACACTGCAAAGAAAATATTTGACGCAGGTTTTTATTGGCCGACGATTTTTAAAGATACATATGCATTCGTTAGGAATTGTGATTCTTGCCAAAGAGCTGGGAACATTTCTAAACGTGATGAAATGCCGCAGACTAGTATACAGGTTTGTGAAATTTTTGATGTTTGGGGTATTGATTCTATGGGACCATTTCCTATGAGTCACGGTAATAGGTACATATTAGTAGCTGTGGATTATGTTTCTAAATGGGCTGAGGCAAAAGCATTACCTACAAATGATGCTAGAGTTGTGGTGAAATTTCTTAAACAATTATTCTCCAGATTTGGAACTCCCAAGGCATTGATTAGTGATCGAGGTACTCGTTTTTGTAATACTCAATTAGAGAAGGTTTTAAAAAGGTATGGAGTAACTCATCGTTTTGCTACACCTTATCATCCACAGACTAGTGGACACGTTGAAAATACCAATCGTGCATTAAAACGTATTTTGGAACGTTCTATTGGTTCTAACAGAAAAGATTGGTCGGAAAAGTTAGATGATGCACTTTGAGCATATAGGACAGCATTTAAAACACCTACAGGTTGTACTCCGTATAGATTAATTTACGGAAAAGCTTGTCATTTACCAGTGGAAATAGAACACAAAGCATATTGGGCACTTCGAGAATGCAACATGGATACCGATGAAGTTGGTAAGCATCGCTTTTTACAGTTACATGAGTTAGATGAGCTTCGTTGGAATGCTTATGAGAATTCAAGGTTTTATAAAGAAAGAACGAAGAAATGGCACGATGCAAGACTTTGAGGAGATAAAGAGTCTGTTGCTGGAGAACGTGTGCTTTTATACAATTCACGTATTAGGTTATTTCCGGGTAAATTGAAATCCAGATGGAACGGACCGTTTGTTATTCACCAAGTTCATGCAAATGGGAGTGTGGATTTGATAGCCTTCGATGGAGCTATTTTTACAGTTAATGGGCATCGTTTGAAGAAATATTATGAAGATATTGTTATTGAAAATATTTCAGTTGTAACTCTGGAAGAATAAGTTATCAGACAATGTCGAACTTACCGACACTTAAACAAAAGTGCTTCTTGGGAGACAACCCATGTTTATTTTTATATGTTATCTTTTCTTTTATGTTTTTATTATTAGGATTGAACTTTGTGGGTATGTTCACTGGAAACCTTCACGAGACTATAACTCGTCCACTCGGGATACCGAGGGGTTTAAAGGCTTATTGCATATGCTAAATGCAATTGTGATTAACTACGAAAGTGTAGATGTTGTATATTATTTTTCAAGAGATGAAGGAACCAACCAAGCAGATTTTTCTTAGCCGATGATGAAATTTATAATATCAGATAGGGGAGTTTTTCTGTTCTATTTTTCTTTCCCTTACTCACTTTTGTTTATCAATTTTTATACAATGAGGGCATTGTATAATTTAAGTGTGGGGATAGGGTTCGTAAGAAAAAGAATTTCTTTAATTAATCATTTAAGTTTCTATTGTTCTTAAATTTTATTAAAAATTTAAAAATTTTAAGTGAATAACTAAGTATTTATTAGTTAGAATATTTTTGTTAAAAGTTTTGTTTTGTATTTAAAAGTTTAGACTTTAATATGGATTAACTGTTTTGTATATATAACGTAAGCTACTTAAATAAGGAGTGATATATAGTTATATGATATGATGTACTAATAGGCAATCTATATGAAGATTTCTGAATTTTAAAAAAATTAATTAATTAACTTGTTTATTATTTTATGATACATAATATGATGTATGACATAAAAGTCTTAATTTTTAAATTTATTATGCAATAATTTTATATCTTTTTACTTATGTGAATACATTTGGGGGTATATATTGATGGTTTTCTCTGTTATACGAAAGTATAGACCTGGTCTCTATTAATATATACTTAAAAATTAAGCAAACGCAAGTCAAAAGTACTTGAAAAGTCTTAAAAATAAAAGATACCTAATGAGGTCACCAAAATGGTTTGACCAAGTCTGGTTTTGCTTAAACCTGAATCAAGTTATGTCGCTCTGTTGCATGAAAATGCAGACCTGTCACCAATGTCTTGATTCTTAAAAATGTATTTCATATATTTATTTGGAATATAAAAGTAAATTGTATAATTAAGTTTAAGAGTATATCATATGTGGAAATCATAAGTAATATACATACTAACAATAAAAGTGTATTCAAAAATATAAATATAGATTGTTTAAAGTGGACAAATATATTAGTAATCATTCATGAGTTATATATTACACAAATAAAAATAAATTATATTTATACATTATAGTTATCCATGTTAATTAAATTGTTAAAATTTTTAATTTATGAAATAGATTTTTAGTATTGGTATTCTGATTCTTAAATATTAGTTTGATGCTTATTTTTAAATTTTATTTAGTATTCTACTTGAGGACAAGCAGAACTTAAGTGTGGGGATATTTGATAAGCATCAAATAGATAGTATATTTTATAGTAATTTATCCCTATATTTAAATACATTTTAGGGCATTTATATGATTTTAGATACTTATTTTATTAATATTTGCAGAGATGTATTTTTTATTAAAGATTGAATAAAAAGGAACGAGAACGAATCCAAAACTGAAGAAAACTGAAGAAAATGAAGAAATGGAGAAAAAGGAGCTTAAACCTTGAAGAAATGAAGACAAAAATGTTAATATTGAAGAAATGGACTAAGATGAAGATTAAAATCCGTTAAAGAAAAGAAGAAGCCCAAATTGAAGCCCAAACCCATAGTTGGAACATTCTGGAATTGAAGTCCAACCGGCGGTTGGAAAGCCCAACCGGAGGTTGGAATATTAGGTTTGTAAGGCGGTGGAGACACGTGGAGTTGGACCATGATTCAAAGAGTCCAACCGGCGGTTGGAAGGTCGGTCAGAAAAAGTATAAATAGAGGCTTAGGTTTAGGTTTTTCATATACGATTCAAGAATACTAAAACCAAAAGTTAGGGTTTTAGGTCGACTTTAGGTGCGATTTTGGAGGCTAAGGAGCTAGGGTTTGAAGGTTTTTAACCCTAGGAAAAGCTAGTTCGTCAGTTGGTTCGATTTCTTTATCCTTGTAACTTTAATAACCTTATTGAGTTATTTATGATATTGTTTATTTGATTTAATTGTGAATTAGGTTTTCATTATAACTGTTTGAATGAATGTTTGTTAAGTTTATTATATGAATTATATGTTTATGTTGAAACTATATTATTGAATGTTTATTATACAAGAATTGTCTTTATTATGATATATTAGTGATTATTTTTGACATAGTTAGACTGATTTATATTAAATGAGGATGAACATATTAAGTTTATATAAATTAAGTGATTGTGTTTATGTCTTCATCTTAACCTTATGCGATAGACGAAGAATGATTCATTAATATAAAGTAATACTGTGATTCAAGCCTAACCTTAGAAATTGTATTAATAAACTGATGATAGATCTTATTAATTAGTAATACTTTGCGTAACCTTATGACTGTATTGCTATGATGAAGATTAGCTTAACCTTGAGTGATTTTCTACATTAGTAATTCACCAGTAATAATAGCCAACAAAGCAAATAGACATAAGTACATATAATAAGTTTAATAAATAATAGTTTGAATAATTATAATCTTCTATCCATCTGAGTATTATTAAGTTGTTCCTGAAACTTATCTATTAAAATCTGTATCAAAATATAAATATAAATATGTTCGTTCGGAACTAAAACGTCCCCATTATCTTGTAGATTATTGTAAATTGGATCCTTTATTTATCTGTATTATAATTGTAAATATTTGAAATTAGAAATAAATAGATAATTAGTTATAAATAAGAATCACGTTTCTTGTGTTCCTTGTGTTCGAATTTGGACTTACTTATTAAGCTATATTACATGAACGGGTCAATCTTGCCTGAATTGTGTGATAGTATTATTTAGTATTTCCTTAATTTAAACTTGTGATTATAATTGCCTATACTTTCCGCACATCAATGAGCTTCGTCCAAAATCAGTTTGTGTAACTCGTCTACGCACGGTACCCAAATTCGATTCATGAAGTACAACACTCCGTTGTCCTTTGTTTCGAGTTGTTTGTCTATTACCTTCAAGGATTCTTCCTTAAGACGTTCGGGAATGAAAGCTAGTTGTTGAGCGTCTCAAATTTGAGTAATGAGATTCGAGTGGATTGTCAAACCCAAAGCTCGAACTCTGCGAGGTTTAGTTCTTTCCTTACGACTCAGGGCATCTGCTACAACGTTTGCTTTGCCCGGGTGATACTTGATCTCACAGTCGTAATCGTTAAGTAATTCGACCCAACGTCGTAGTCTCATGTTGAGTTCTTTCTGGTCGAATATATGTAGGAGACTTTTGTGATCAGTGAATATCGTACACTTTGTTCCGTACAGGTAGTGCCTCCAGATCTTAAGTGCAAAAACAACAGCTCCCAACTCTAGGTCGTGAGTCGTATAGCTTTTCCCGTGCACTTTTAGTTATCGTGATGCATATGCGATGACCTTGTCATTTTGCATCAATACGTAACCCAATCCCTGATGCAAAGCATCACAGTAAACAACAAAGTTATCTACTCCTTCGGGCAATGATAGTATGGGTGCGCTGCTTAGTTTCTGTTTCAATAGTTGGAATGCGTTCTCTTGTTTCTCACTCCAATCAAATTTCTTGTCTTTTTGAGTTAACGTGGTAAGTGGCTGGGCTATCTTTGAGAAGTTCGCGATGAACCGCCTGTAATAGCCAGCTAGACCAAGAAATTGTCATATCTCGTATGGGGTTTTAGGGGCTTCCCAGTTCTTAATCTCCTCAATTTTGGATGGGTCCACGTGAATTCCCTTGTCATTTATCACATGACCAAGGAAATGAACCTCTCGCATCCAAAATTCACATTTAGAGAACTTTGCATAAAGCTTCTCTTTCTGAAGTAGTTCAAGGATAAGTTTCAGATGCTGTTCGTGATCCTCTTTCATTCGTGAGTATACCAAAATGTCGTCAATAAATACAATGACGAACTTATCAAGATAGGGATTGCATACTCTGTTCATGAGATCCATGAACACTGCTGGTGCATCTGTTAATCCAAAAGTCATGAACAGGAACTCGTAATGACCGTAACGAGTCCTGAACGCAGTTTTTGGTACATCCTCTTCTCGTACCTTCAGTTGGTGGTAACCAGATCGCAGGTCAATTTTTGAGTAGTAGCTTGACCCTTGTAGTTGATCAAACAGATCGTCGATGCGTGGTAACGGGTATCGGTTCTTGATAGTTACCTTGTTCAGTTCTCGGTAATCGATGCACATTCGCATAGATCCATCCTTTTTCTTGACGAACAAGACCGGAGCTCCCCAAGGTGAAAAGCTCAGTCGGATGAGCCCTAAGTCCAAAAGTTCTTGCAACTGTGTGGACAGTTCCTGCATCTCTGATGGAGCTAGTCGATAAGGTGCGCGAGCAATTGGTGCTGCTCCTGGCACCAGATCGATGTGAAACTCGACCTATCGCGGGGGCGGTAATCCTGGCAAATCGTCAGGAAATACTCCCGGATAATCACGTACGATAGGTATATCGTCTATGCGTTGCTCCTCGGTTTTCTTTTCCACAACAAGTACCAAAAATGCTTGGTATCCCTTTCGGAGATACTTACTGGCTTTCATGCAAGTAATCATTTTCGTGGCACTCTTTCGGTTCTCTCCTTTTATCACCAATGTCTCTCCTGTTGGTAGCGGTATGCGTACCAACTTCTCGGAACATACAATCTCTGCGTGGTTCTTTGATAACCAATCCATACCGATTACGATATCAAAACTTCCCAACTTAACCGGTAGCAAGTCTATTTCGAATAGATGACCTTCTAAATCCAAGGTGCATCCCGGTACTATTTCTCCTGACTCGATCAACTCACCATCGGCTAGTTCTATAGTGTATTTGTTATCTAGCTTACGGGATTCAAGTTCTAATAGTGGTCTAAACTCAGTAGACACAAAACTTAAATCAGCACCCGAATCAATTAACACAGAGGCATAATGGTTGTTTACGAGAAACGTACCAGTGACGGTGTTAGGGTCCTGGTGTGACTCTTGTGCTCCGATCATGAATGCCCTTCCCTGAACCAGTTGATTGTTGATGTTGTTGGCTCGGTTGTTGTTACCATGGTTGTTGGTGTTTTGGTTGTTGTTGTTACGGTTTTGGTTGTTGTTGTTGAGTTTAGGGCATCGGTTCCGATAATGCCCCATCTCACCACACTCAAAACACCCCTGGTTTTGACGTTCATTGTTTGTTCGTGGAGGAGGGTTGGTTTTACAGTCCTGGGTTTTGTGACCCCATACCCTACAGTTGCCACAATACCCACACCCACCCTCATGGTGTCGATTACACTTTCCACACTTAGGCTTGTTACCTAGGTATTGTTTTGATTCAGTAGTGGTGGCAGCGTACGCTTTTACGTTTCCTCCACTTTTCTTGTTCTGCTGACCCTGACGGTCAGTTCCACCACTATTCCACTTTCTCTTTGCACCACCAGAACTACCAGCATCATTTTTACTTGATTCGCCTTTCCCTGACGCAACCTTCTTAGTCAGGGTCCCCATTCTGACCGCCTCATCGGTCAACCTTTGTGCTAGAGTAACAGCACTCCTAAATGTGGCAGGTTCTGATGATGTAACCAGACTACGGATCTGAGGTGCCAATCCCCAGATGTAACGCTCAATGCGTTTAAACTCGGGTGCCACCATATGTGGCACTAGTCACGCTAGTTCCTGAAACTTAGTGGTGTACCCAGTGATATCAGCACCAATCATCTTAATGTCCGATAAATCTGTTTCTACCTTCTGCATCTCACTACGGGGACAGAACTCTTCCAGCATCATGTTTTTGAGTACCCCCAGGACATGGAGTGGGCAGTTTCCCGTCCAAGGGATTGAAGGTGACTGTTCCACCATGTTAGCGCCTTGTCAGCCAAGGTGCAGGTGGCATACTTCACCATACAGTCGGGTAAACACTCACTGATATCCAACACTGATTCCATCTTTTCTATCCAATGGATTATACCAATTGCACCCTCTGTGCCGCGGAAAGTAGTTGGCTTACAAGCCAGAAATGTTTTGTATGAACACCCACGTCGAGTATTCACAGTAGTCTCCGCGTTCACATGGGTAGACCCGCTGTTATTTATCACATTCTCGCAATTACGGCTTGCTTCATACTGAGCAATGCCTTCAGATATTCGTCTCGCGATCATTTGCTCAGCAGTTTCCTCGTTGTTGAGTGGTGGAGTGTTTTCAGGGACTGGAGGTGTGGTCGTCCGTCGACTGTTCTTAGTTGTTCGTCATTTTGGTGGCATGATTCCGTTCTGCGGTTAAGAAAATGAAGAAGTCAATGCCAAGATAGTGAATGTGAAAAGGACAAGATTTCACATTGTTTAACCAAGGAACGGTATGATGGATGAAGAACAAGGTTTCACATTATGTGTCACACGACTTTGAAATGCCCACATGTACTTAGTATAATATAATCACGTTGGCCAGGCGTCATTATATGATGCTAAATACATATTTCTTTTCATTATCATATAACACAAACAGGTTCAGAGGAATTCGAAATAAGAATCAGTCGTCAAAGTATGATATGTTGCAATGTTTACAATAAATGATTACAAGAGGTTATCGATTCGTTTTCGTTCTAACACGTGTATGTAAATATAAGTAGAATACTCTAGTCGATAACAAATGTAATGAATACAAGATATAAACGAAACATAAGTTATATTATATCAAAAGTTA
Organism: Helichrysum umbraculigerum; assembly: GCA_949592205.1. Taxonomy (NCBI): domain Eukaryota; kingdom Viridiplantae; phylum Streptophyta; class Magnoliopsida; order Asterales; family Asteraceae; genus Helichrysum; species Helichrysum umbraculigerum. Next base: position 55,690,853 of record CATIUR010000003.1, on the reverse strand, counting down.
CAACGCTTATACATGAGTTTCGTACAAAACAGGATGGGACTTCCAATATACCCATCGGCGGTTAGCGTTATACAAAAGTAATGGGCTTCCTATACTTCCAATATACCCATTCTACAAAAGGTTTCAACCTAGTACATAACATATACATCCCCAGCACGGTGGGTCTAATGAAGATAAAATAGATAAAGCCGTATGGCAGTCACCATCGCTGCCAACATCAAACAAACTTTCATAACAAAACGTACTACTCTCGCACGCCTCTCCAATACAGCCACACGTGCACGAGTAGCATCAGCTGACTCTCTGTCCACATCCACGTGTGTCTCCACAATGCTGAGATGTCCATAGATAGACGTCACATCTCCATCCAAACAGAAAGTGTCACTGCGCAACTCTATGATATAGTTGCGCGTGCCATAGTGTAACCCGAATAGGGCGCGAACCACAGCAACTAGTGTAATAACAGTGAGCTCCAAAGGCTCATCAGTGAGAGGTAGTGAACGTGAAGACTCCCCGGTCCCAAAAGTGGAAGGGATATCCTCAAGTACCCTCCAACGCCTAAGTTAATGTGGCATCCAGTCTAGGTGTGGGAGTCTCCTCTTTGGTGGCTCCTCAACCTCAGTCATCGGCGCCTTATCCCGTGGCGCAAGTAATCCAGTGGGAAGGTCTCCGACTGCCTTCCTAGGAGTCTATCTCAGTCGGGATCTACGCGAGGTCTCCCCGATATGGTAGTGTGACTCGGCTACAGTACGTGCCATAACAGGTGTAGTGACATGTAGTGTCGATGGTGGTACATAAGTGTCATCGGACGTGGCCTTAGTATGAACAGATGAGCTCTCGGGCACTGATGTCGCAACTCCCTCAAGATCCTCAGTCGGCTCCTCATCCGAAGCGTAAATGAATATCGGGTTTTGTCTCGACATACTGAGACAAAAGAAATCGTGGGTGACATGTCAGTCGTATGTTAGATGTATGCAAACATATGTATGTATGAATGCACAAATGTTCTAGCCAAGGCTATAGTCTAGGTCTCTAAGGTTTCAAGTCACTTAAAGACTGCTAGTTCGCTATAACCAATGGCTCTGATACCAAGTCTGTCACACCCCGCCAAACGGTAATTACAGTTAGTGAGAGTAGTTTGCGGAAGCTTAGTGACGTGGCGGGGCTGCGACCAATAATACAACCAACATGTACATACATACTCAGAGCATATGGTTATTGCAGAATGTAATACATTAAGATGCCAATAGTCAAACAGTTTTACAAAGAGTTACAACTTATATTTAAAACATTATTTTATAAATACATAGTTTCAATAGTAGATTTCATAAGTATGACTGTAATGACTGCAGTTATACAAAGGAAATGCAGCTGTCCCAAAAGTATATGGCATCCTAATTCATTGTCGTGTCCCGATCCGACACGGTCGTCAACGCAACGGAAGGGGACACGACAGTGGAGTGTTTTAAATTTATAGAGCTGGTGACCTAAGCTTTACTACGGCTGTATAGCAGCAGTATGACCTAGGGTCGTTCTTCAAGCTAATCGTATTGTGAAACGGAAGTATCAAGACAAGTTGTTTATTTTAGTGATGGGATTTTTAAAACAGAGTTTGAGTGGGTTTTTGTTACTTAGGTCCGTAATTTAAAGCAATTAAATAAAAAGTAAATAAATGGAAAACAGAAATAGGGATGAAATCAGTATGGAGGAGATGTGTTTGTTATGACTTTGTTAGCTTATGCGGGGGTGATGCTAGGGTTTTGATATGAAAACGTCTTTTTAAAGGTTTGTGTCTTATCTGAGCTTAATTGTTCGTAGTTTAAACACTAGTACCCTACTGATTGGGGAGACCAATCAGTATGTCACTGAGTACTAGGCCAAATTGAGTCTGATCGGAGGAGGATGCTCAACTCTTCAACGTTATCCAGTGACGGAGTAACGACCCTTCTTGGAATGTTAGTTCCTGGGTGCATGAGATAGAGTAACATACCCACTAAGGTTCCGACCTTTCTTAACACTACGGGGACAACGAAGTCAAACAAGGCATTTAAGATTAAGACTTGGTTTGGTAACTATTAACTTTATATTAATGGTTATATTTTAGTCTAGAGCTTTCATCACGGTGTACAGTGCGATTATGCATTTCCACAGTTTTCCAGACCCGAGATGTACTAACGGTGTACAGTGCAATTAAGCATTTCCACAGTGTTCCAGATCTTTAGGTGTACTAACGGTGTACAGTGCGATCAAGCATTTCCACAGCTTTGAAGTTAAACCAGGATGTGACACAGTCTTCAACCACCGACATTTCCTTAGCTCCTACGTATTTGTACTCCACCAGAGGTGTTTCCAACGTTACACGAAGTACAGTGCCATTTACCGTGGTCTTTTCGGGGTCACATACTTTATGGTCACTCTAGACTAGTTTAAACTAAGTTTGTATTAAAGCCCAACCATCTATGATATAAACCAGCCCTCACTATTTCCCAATAAATCCCTGATTGATTCACGGTGTACTATATGAAAGGTTTTAAACAGTATTTCCACAGCTACGCAATTCAGACCATGTTTACAGTTTCAGAAAACATAGATAGGTAGTGACCGTTTGATCAAGGTTCGCGACTCCTTGTCATAAAGGTTCTAACCACGTTTAATTGGAGGAAAGGCGATTAGGTTTAGAAATTCATAAATACAAGGTTAATAAATCACCGGTTTTCATTATATAATTTAATTGGGATTATTACTTCCACAACGGATTGTGCCCAAGACTTTCATAGCTTCCACGTTCCGTACTAAACACATAAGTGATGATTCCGGCGCTATACAAATGAAAGCAGTATAACGTTACTTCCGTTGTTTCATAATGTTATCATCCCAATCTTATATTTAAAGTAGCATCACCCCACACATATATAAACTAACTACATCATAACAAACACACAAGGAAACTACTCACCACGCATAATAACAGGTCCTAAATCTAGCATAATAACAATAGCAATTCTCATTATAACAGATAAGGAAAGAAGTAATCGTTAATAAAGCGTAGATTGAATAAGCGTTTAGAGAGAGAGAGTACAAGCAGAACTTCCGCAATATCCTTGACAATATTAAAATAAAAGCCCCTGGACTATTCCCTATGCTATTACAAAAGTAGCCCCTCCGTTAGTTTCAGTTAAATATTAACTGAGAACTAACGAGATCAAACCCTAATTCTAGAGAGAGAAAGAAAGGAAAGAGAGAATAGAGAGAGAGAGAGTGTGAGAGAGAAAGTGGAAATGGAGAAATGTATGGAATGGTGAGGTGTGTTGAATGTTGGAGGGGGTATCCCCTATTTATTGGCAAAGCTCAAAATCACACGTAAAACTCGCTAAGCAGCACGTACAAGCAAACGAAGGACGTATAAGGTGTATGAAGGGCCGTATACGGTCTATGAAGGGCCGTATACGGTCTATGAAGGACGTATACGGTGTGCAAGGCCGTATACGGCTTCCGTCTAATTTCGTTCGTTGTTTAAAACGTCAGTATCTCCTTCGTTATGCGTCCGTTTGACCTGATTCTTTCGCCTGTGTCTTCGTAATTCCGTTACACTTTTAATGTTGCCAATGTCACTGAAATTGGATGTGTATAACTTTAGCATAGCTGAAATCACTTTATAGGAGTTTGTAACCGTCCTGTCTTCTCCGTTCTTTATCTGATTTGCATGATTCTTGATTTTCTCGTCTCGACTTTACCTATTAAACATATCATAAGGTTAGAATGTGTTTATCATAGGATAAATGAGGGTGCGAGAATTGGTTGCTGCTTATTTGCTCCGTTTTGTTTGTTATTCGGATGTTTTTACTGACTTTTGTAGCAACGTCTATATTTTGAGCACTTTAGTGAATTTTGGTTAATAATGATTGTTTTAGAATTTTTTCACTAAAGATGTGCACAAAAAGTGTGGAATAATGGTCTTGAAAACATGACTTTTTGTGTCACATCAAGTTATCCCACACTTAGACGTTGCTTGTCCTCAAGCAACACTCAGTTTTTGAAAACATTTTAAAACATTTTTAGAGCGAGCTTCAACATTTTTAAGAGTTTCCACTGTCAAATGCAAATAAGATAGTTTCAGGAATTTAGGGGAAGATAAGATAATCCTTCCTTAAACAAGAAAAGATTCTCTTAGGCATACATCCAAATCTCATGATCTTGGAGTACACATGACTAGGCGATCTCACAGAAGGTGGTCACTCAATTCACTCAAAGTGTACCGGGTTTCCTATCAATCTAGAACAAACGAAATCGCTCAAATAGCCAGTCATGCAGCACTCATCGTCATAGGCTTGGTCGAGAATCGGATCTCCACCACTTAGGTGAGGACGGTGCTAATTATCCCAAGACATTCATGAGGGTTGTAGTGTTTGATGAGGGGTAAAGGGTATGGATAGTGGTCTTTTTGGGTTGTAGGGTTTGCTTATCTTAAAACAACTGAGATCATGAATAACTTTATTTCAGGACGGAGAGAGAGGGAGCTTTTGGTCTTCTATCAGGATCTTCTTGTGAGGATGATACTTCAAAGGACTTTAAGCTTTATTCTTACGGAACAATTTTTCTTTCTTTTCTTCTTTTTCTTCTTTTTCTTCTTTTTATTTTCTTTTTCTGCTTTTATACTTTTCTATTTTCTTTTCTTCTTCAGAATTTCTTTGCCAGAGAATTTCCAAGGATATTTTTCTTCTTTTGATTCTTTCAGAAATCCCTTATCTTGAACATTTCGAGTCTTTTCACGGTGTCAATTTTACACACCAAGGATTCTTCAATCTTTTTGAGAGCACGAAGGGGTAGGATAAGTGAAGCGGATATTCTAAAAGATGTTCTTCATAACCTCAGAAATTCTAAGATAAGTTTGGGAATATTTTTGGGAAGTAGGGTTTTATGAGGGTTTTATGAAACGAAAGGTTTAGGCTCAACAGGGTTTACTAGGCGGGTCATCGATACTAAAGATGAGCATCGGAAAGGGTTTTGGGCTTGAAGAGATATGTGAAAAGGGGTTTAAATCCTAGGGAATGCCAAGGTCATCTAATTGCACCAATACCGCGTACGGTACACACCAATGTGGTCTCAAAATGTATGTCAAGAGCAAGTTCTAATTCAGAGATGCATGCATCGGCACACACAAGAAATGAATAGTGAAGCATTAAAGATGAATGCTATTAGGCTCAAGATACCTCACTGCAAATAGGGTCGTATGTGCTTCGTCATGCTTCCATCAGATTATTATTTCTTGCTTAAGCAATTTCTACCTTATTTTCCCTAGACTCCGAAATATATTACTCACATTTGAAAATAGCTCCTCTCAAAAGATATTTTGGCTCAAAATTAGCAGAGTTAATCAATAGATTTAGCTCATACTTTCAATTTTCTTGAAAAATTTTGAAAAATTTGAGGAACATTTTGAGTTTACTATTTCGGACATTAAGAATCAAAGAAAACTAACCAAGGTATTCTATACCTGCTATCCCACACTTAGAGGAACATTGTCCCTAATGTTCTCTTGAGTTGAGATTTACTGGAAGTAAAATCCCACACTTAGAGTTTGAACATGTAAGAAACTGTTTCTCAAGTGTTTGTTTTGGGCGGGAATCCCACACTTAGTGATAAGCTTAGGATAGAGTATAGACTACTTTAACAAACTAACAAAGCAAATAATAAACAGAATCATAAACAAAAGAGAGTAAAGGTTAAGACACTCCCCAGATAGCGAGCAGCAAAGAAGATGAGAATCTGAATTTGCTAAAAAGAGATGTTGCCAAGATCTTTTTCTGCATTCATGAAGAGCGGCACGGCTTCAAGCGTCTTGCTATTGGTTTTTTCTCCATCCATTATTTCTTTTGTGAATCAATCTCGTAAGTGTGAACACGTTGGTCGTACCAGTTTACAAACTCAAAGTATTTGCAAATGAAAAGATAAATCACCATCTCAGAACTTGAAAAGATGTTTTCTACTACAAATCATTTTTCTAAAACATGTGTTTTTAAACGAGTTCGAGCATAATGCATAAAAGTAGTATGCAAGTAACTCAAATGCTCGAAACACATGAATTACCGTTTTTTCAATTTGATCTCCTTTTTTTTGAGACGAGTGGTTTATTTGCAAATGAGTTGTAATATCAAAAAAACATTTTGGTGATGACCAAGTGTGAAGGATAGTCAGAGATATATCCTCACTTATTGACACTGTTCTCTCTACACATCTTATTACACGGGTTGCCTCCCGAGAAGCGCTTCTTTTAGAGTCGAGAGCTCGACTTTGCCTTCCTTCAGATTAGTTGGTGTTGGAACCTCCAGGACCGGAAGTGCTCAGAAGCGGAATCCTGGGGTTGCGTGGGTAGATCCTCAGAAAATGGCGAGCGATGATGTCGACGATGTTCGGAATTTCTGACGAAAAGGTAGGGAAGCTTTTAAGATTATTCTCAGCAACCCTTTTCATGTGTAGAAGATCCCAAGTTATCTCCTTTACTGCTTTGGAGATGGTTCCGTGGGAATCTACAAAAGAGAATCCATCAGCCTCGATCATCTCTCGTTCAGGATGTTGTCGTCTGAGAGAGTCCATGAATCCAAAGAACTGCAGGTGTAAAGTCTCGTGATTTGCAATGCCTGAGTTTCCTCTAAGTTCTCAGATTGACTCATGGATCTCTTGGAGTAGGTGAGTCTGATAGTGGGAAAACGTGAGGTTTGAGTTCTTGAAGGTATTGTTTACTATATCGTAAACCTCACGTAATCCATAGTTGAATATTTGACTATGCTCTTCATTAGGTACCTCGGCGAAGATTTCCTTGATTCGATCAGTGAGGAAGTTCGCGATGTTAACCATTGAACCTTCAGGTATAGAAGGAGGGATGTCACGCGTCCTTTCTTCAGAACTCACGTACTCGAGATCTTCGGTAATCTTATGAGCGTGGTACTCGATGGTGCAGTCAATGTAGAACCTATGAGGAGAAGTCTCGTCGACATGATCATTCCTAGCCATAGAATCTAGAAGTCCCCTAAGATCATTCATCAACCGGATGTCTATGTCTGCGTCGGGATTCCCAATAGCATTGTACATATTGCTGCGATAAGAATTTAAGAACTCTTGTTGTTCAGCAGAATATGGAAATGCGGATCTGAACAGCGTGTCATAGATCTTCTTGTACATGTGTCTTTGGTCTTCAAAGAACTCTAGCTCCTCAGGTGTTGGTCCAGTAGTGTGGTGCTCTTGTAGCAACTGAGCAGCGAGGTCTTCGGCAAAGGCATTTAGGGCGGTTGTGGAAGAATCTGTAATCTTGGGAATTCTCGGCTTGGTTGACCTCAGATTCGGCTATGATTTCCTCAATCAGGTTCCTTTGGTGTGGAGTTTAATTATTGGTGGAGTTAATGATAATGCTTGTTATCATAGGTATGTCGTTTTCAAATTCTTCAATATCACTAATCATTTCCTCATGGTTGGAGATAGTCGGAATTTGGGGAGAAGCGGGAACATTCGAAGATGCAAGAAGGCGGACAGACCGAATATCTATTGGAACATCAGTATAGATGATGTCATCATCATCGCTCTCCTCAGCTGGAGTATCCCTAGCCTGAAAATCAGGGAACTCAACAGTATCGGACTGTGGAAGGGTGTCATCAGTAATCTGAGATATCGGCTGAGAGGAATCCATCTCGATGTCTTTTTCCTCCTGAGAATAAGAATCACGGCTAGATCCGGAGGTGCTTCCCTTCTCGAACTGACTTCGAGGTGTAGATGTGTCAAAGGTTTGAATCCTTTGGGGAAGTCGGGATGCTTTATATGCTGCAATCTTTCTCAAGAGTTTGTCTCGAAGCTCTGGGTGCTGTGCGGATAAGGCTATAGTCTTCTCAATATTCAGCAGAGCGTCGAGTCGGGGAGACACTAGAGGTTTGGTGGGATCAATAGCTGATGCAATGAGTTTTTCCATGGTGAGAACAAATTCTGCATCATGAGAGTAATCAGTCAGTGTATCTTCATCTGATTCATCTTGTGACAGAGGGATGAAGTTCTTAAGGTTCTCGATCTGCATAATCTCTGCTGTCGGTAAATATGAGTCAGGAAGGTATTGATGAGGTGGTGTGGACTGATATACTTCCTCGGGCTCTGATTCTTCTTATTCTTCCTCGGATTCCTCCATTTGGTCTGGTTCCGTTTCAGGTTGTTCCTCTTCTTCTTCATCCTGCTCTGAATCTTCCTCCTCTCCTATTTCTTCCTCTGGTTCAGATTCTTCCATTTCCTCATCTTCTGATTCTGACTCTTCAGTAGCTGAGATAAGACAAGTATCCTCGTATGGCCTATATGGTTCTGGATCTGAATCAGAAGTGTCATCATCTGAAGTAACTCTGCCCATGGATATTGCGTATATCTCTGCATGCTCCATTATTGAACAGTCAGTCCGATCAATCTAGTATGATATTGTATGTCCATGTGCTCGTAGACTGATAACCTGAGAGTATACATCAATAATAGCACGTGCAGTATTCATGAATGGCCTTCCTAGGATAATGGGTATGTTAATGTCTTCCTGTATATCCATCACTACAAAGTCAGTGGGGAAATAGAACCTGTCAACTTTTACCATGACATTCTCAGCAATGCCTTTCGGGTATCGGACTGATTGATCGGCAAGTTGGACGCTCATTTTAGTGGGCTGGAGAGGTCCTAATTCTAATCTGGAGTAGAGCGAGTAAGGCATCAGATTGATACTAGCTCCAAGATCGACCAAGGAACGTATCGTGCCTGAGTGATAGATGGAACAGGGCAAGGTGAATCGACCCGTGTCTCCTAGCTTTTCCGGTAAGGCATTCTGGATGACGGCTGAACCCTCGGCGTTTAGGGAGACTTTAGGAATGGAAGGAATCTTGTCCTTAGTTACCAGTATTCGTCGGATGTATTTCGTTCTAGAAGGGATTCTAGACACGGTGTCTAAGAACTTTCCATCAAGTTTGAATGACTTGGCATTGTACTTCTTGTGCAGGCGGTTAGGGAAAGGAATCTCAACCTCACGATTCGGCGTGGGCATTGATTTGGTCTCAACTGTCGGCGGGACAGGAGAATGTTCCCTTCCTGGAGAAGCAGTCATAGAAGGAGTTGGTTTATCAGAGTTTAAGGTCTTGGCTTCCTCAACGTGGGGGTTCTGAATAGTATTGCTTGGTAAGGTCCCTTGCGGTCGGGTATCGAGACGTTGGGCTAACTGACCGATCTGATTCTCAAGGCTTTTTAGGACCGAGAGTTGATTTCGAAGGAATAGATCAGTTTGGTCTTGTCAAGCATTAGTCTTTTGGTTGAAAGCGGTCTGACCTTGGATGAATTTGTTGAGGTTGTCATCAGTACTTGTGACTGGAATGATGGTTTTCACAGGTTCAGCAGGCTGGGTATCCTCAGTGGCGGTTAATGGAAGTGGTTGATTGTATGGGAGTTGTGGTTGTTGCGGGTACGTCGGATATCATGGCTGAAACCTGGGCTGGAAAGGGGGTTGGTTGTTTCGTGGAGGATATTGGTTTCCTCGAGTTCAGGGTGGTGAACTTCTAGCGAAGCCAGGAGGATTTTGAGGTCTGACAGGGAACTGGGCATAGTAGACCGAACCGTCAGTAGGATCTTCGTACTCAACCTCGTATTCTTCAGCGGGATGGTTGGTACAGTTCTGGCAAACCTGAACTTGGTGGATCTACTGTGGTTGTTTCTTCAGATCTGCTATTTGTTTTGTCAGAGTCTCAATTTGTTCGCTCAGAGACTTAATGGCTTCAGTTTGGCGGGTGTTATTTGCGGAGAGGAGTAAATTGCTCATCAGACTTCCAATCGTGGTGATGCATCGTCATATCCTCAATCAAGCTCCATGCTTCATCATCAGTAAGTTTCATGAAGTTTCCTTGAGCTGCTGCGTCAAGATTGATGCGATGGTTAGGATCAAGACCTCGGTAGAAGGTGCACACCTTGTCAGTCTTCGTCATTTGGTGGTTTGGACATTTCCTCAGTAAACTCTTGAATCGCTCCCATGCTGAGTAGATAGATTCATCGTGGGCTTGTTGGAAGTTTGCGATGTCATTCTTTGCCTGAGTTTGTTTGGACGGGGGAAAGTATCTAGCGAGAAACTTATTACCCATGTCGGTCCATGAGGTGATTGAGCCGGTCTCAAGTCCCTCAAACCAGGTAGAAGCATGTAAAGCGAGAGAATAGGGGAACAAGTATAAGCGAATGATATCCTGCTCAACCCCATTCTGCTTATAGGAGTTTGAAACCTAAATGAATTTGTTGATATGAGCGTTGGGATCATCACGGGGTAGACCGTGGAATTGGCAGTTATCTTTTATGAGTTGTACGATGTGGTGTTTAAGTTCAAAAGAAGCTCCGTCAATCACTGGATAGCTAATCGGTCCTCCTCGTCCTTCGACGGATGGTTTGGTGTTGTCGGCGAGAGTAACACGAGCGGCCATTTGTGGAAAACGGGAACGTCTTTCTTTGCGGATGGTACGGATAATCAACTCAGGATCGGATACGAAAATGAGAGATTCAGATCCGGATGATCTGGTCAAATATCGTTGTGGGATATGGGAAGATATTATCGGTTGGAACAAGGAAAAGAAAATAAGAATGGGAAAGAAGTATCACTAAATAGAGAACTTGTCTGGATGCTTCAGAGTCTTACGATTAACTCCCCGGCAGCGGCGCCAAAAACTTGTCGCACCTCGATCCGACACGGTCGTCAACGCAACGGAAGGGGACACGACAGTGGAGTGTTTTAAATTTATAAAGCTGGGGACCTAAGCTTTACTACAGCTGTATAGCAGCAGTATGACCTAGGGTCGTTCTTCAAGCTAATCGTATTGTGAAACGGAAGTATCAAGACAAGTTGTTTATTTTAGTGATGGGATTTTTAAAACAGAGTTTGAGTGGGTTTTTGTTACTTAGGTCCGTAATTTAAAGCAATTAAATAAAAAGTAAATAAATGGAAAACAGAAATAAGGATGAAATCAGTATGGAGGAGATGTGTTTGTTATGACTTTGTTAGCTTATGCGGGGGTGATGCTAGGGTTTTGATATGAAAACGTCTTTTTAAAGGTTTGTGTCTTATCTGAACTTAATTGTTCGTAGTGTAAACACTAGTACCCTACTGATTGGGGAGACCAATCAGTATGTCACTGAGTACTAGGCCAAATTGAGTCTGATCGGAGGAGGATGCTCAACTCTTCAACGTTATCCAGTGACGGAGTAACGACCCTTCTTGGAATGTTAGTTCCTGGGTGCATGAGATAGAGTAACATACCCACTAAGGTTCTGACCTTTCTTAACACTACGGGGACAACGAAGTCAAACAAGGCATTTAAGATTAAGACTTGGTTTGGTAACTATTAACTTTATATTAATGGTTATATTTTAGTCTAGAGCTTTCATCACGGTGTACAGTGCGATTATGCATTTCCACAGTTTTCCAGACCCGAGATGTACTAACGGTTTACAGTGCAATTAAGCATTTCCACAGTGTTCCAGATCTTTAGGTGTACTAACGGTGTACAGTGCGATCAAGCATTTCCACAGCTTTGAAGTTAAACCAGGATGTGACACAGTCTTCAACCACCGACATTTCCTTAGCTCCTACGTATTTGTACTCCACCAGAGGTGTTTCCAACGTTACACGAAGTACAGTGCCGTTTACCGTGGTCTTTCCGGGGTCACATACTTTATGGTCACTCTAGACTAGTTTAAACTAAGTTTGTATTAAAGCCCAACCATCTATGATATAAACCAGCCCTCACTATTTCCCAATAAATCCCTGATTGATTCACGGTGTACTATACGAAAGGTTTTAAACAGTATTTCCACAGCTACGCAATTCAGACCATGTTTACAGTTTCAGAAAACATAGATAGGTAGTGACCGTTTGATCAAGATTCGCGACTCCTTGTCATAAAGGTTCTAACCACGTTTAATTGGAGGAAAGGCGATTAGGTTTAGAAATTCATAAATACAAGGTTAATAAATCACCGGTTTTCATTATATAATATAATTGGGATTATTACTTCCACAACGGATTGTGCCCACGACTTTCATAGCTTCCACGTTCCATACTACACACATAAGTGATGATTCCGGCGCTATACAAATGAAAGCCGTATAACGTTACTTCCGTTGTTTCATAATGTTATCATCCCAATCATATATTTAAAGTAGCATCACCCCACACATATATAAACTAACTACATCATAACAAACACACAAGGAAACTACTCACCACGCATAATAACAGGTCCTAAATCTAGCATAATAACAATAGCAATTATCATTATAACAGATAAGGAAAGAAGTAACCGTTAATAAAGCGTAGATTGAATAAGCGTTTAGAGAGAGAGTACAAGCAGAACTTCCGCAATATCCTTGACAATATTACAATAAAAGCCCCTGGACTATTCCCTATGCTATTACAAAAGTAGCCCCTCCATTAGTTTCAGTTAAATATTAACTGAGAACTAACGAGATCAAACCCTAATTCTAGAGAGAGAAAGAAAGGAAAGAGAGAATAGAGAGAGAGAGAGAGAGAGAGAGTGTGTGAGAGAGAAAGTGGAAATGGAGAAATGTGTGGAATGGTGAGATGTGTTGAATGTTGGAGGGGGTATCCACTATTTATAGGCAAAGCTCAAAATCACACGTACAACTCGCGAAGCAGCACGTACAAGCAAATGAGGCATGATATGGGGTGCAGGGGCCGTATACGGCCTTCATAGGACCGTATACGGTGTATGAAGGGCCGTATACGGTCTATGAAGGGCCGTATACGGTGTGCAAGGCCGTATACGGCTTCCGTCTGATTTCGTTCGTTGCTTAAAACGTCTGTATCTCCTTCGTTATGTGTCCGTTTGACCTGATTCTTTCGCCTGTGTCTTCATAATTCCGTTACGCTTCTAATGGTGCCAATGTCACTGAAATTGGATGTGTATAACTTTAGCATAGCCGAAATCACTTTATACGAGTTTGTAACCGTCCTGTCTTCTCCGTTCTTTATCTGATTTGCATGATTCTTGATTTTCTCGTCTCGATTTTACCTATTAAAACATATCATAAGGTTATAATGTGTTTATCATAGGATAAATGAGGGTGCGAGAATTGGTTGCTGCTTATTTGCTCCGTTTTGTTCGTTATTCGGATGTTTTTACTGACTTTTGTAGCAACGTCTATATTTTGAGCACTTTAGTGAATTTTGGTAAATAATGATTGTTTTAGAATATTTTCAGTAAAGATGTGCTCAAAAAGTGTGGAATAATGGCATTGAAAATATGACTTTTTGTGTCACATCATTCGTCAAGGGTTGTCCGTCCTGATATGCATGCAGTTTCTTACTTACGCGGATAATTCCCTGAAAAACATAGAGAAATTGTCAACAAAAAAGTTGAGTGAATTCACAGGTTTGTATGTAAAGTAATAAACCAAGTTGTTTATTCGTTGTCAAGTAGTTGTAGTGTAGGAAACACAAGTTTAACCAATTAAGGGAAAACATTTCCTAATAATCATAGTTGTTTGCTTTGTAGGAAACACAGGTTATTAACGAAAATAACATTTTCCAAATAGTACTTTGCAGGAAACACAGGTTAATCCAATCCAGGAATAACATTTCCTAAATCGTTGCTAGTAGGAAACACAGGTTAATCTAACTAAAGATCAACATTTCCAAAATAGTTGTTCTGCTGACCCTGACGATCAGTTCCACCACTATTCCACTTTCTCTTTGAACCACCAGAACTACCAGCTTCATTGTTACTTGATTCGCCTTTCCCTGACACAACCTTCTTAGTCAGGGTCCCCATTCTGACCGCTTCATCGGTCAACCTTTGTGCTAGAGTAACAGCACTCTATATGTGGCAGGTTCTGATGATGTAACCAGACTACGGATCTGAGGTGCCAATCCCCAGATGTAACGCTCAATGCATTTAAACTCGGGTGTCACCATATGTGGTGCTAGTCGCGCTAGTTCCTGAAACTTAGTGGTGTACCCAGTGATATCAGCACCAATCATCTTAATGTCCCACAAATCTGTTTCTACCTTCTGCATCTCACTACGGGGACAGAACTCTTCCAGCATCATGTTTTTCAGTACCCCCAGGACATGGAGTGGGCAGTTTCCCGTCTAAGGGGTTGAAGTTGACTATTCCACCATGTTAGCGCCTTGTCAGCCAAGGTGCAGGTGGCATACTTCACCATACAGTCGGGTAAACAGTCACTGATATCCAACACTGATTCCATCTTTTCTATCCAAGGGATTATACCAATTGCACCCTCTGTGCCGCGGAAAGTAGTTGGCTTACAAGCCAGAAATCTTTTGTATGAACACCCGCGTCGAGTATTCACAGTAGTCTCCACATTCACAGGGGTAGACCCGCTGTTATTTATCACATTCTCGCGATTACGGCTTGCTTCATACTGAGCAATGCCTTCAGCTATTCGTCTCGCGATCATTTGCTCAGCAGTTTCCTCGTTGTTGAGTGGTGGAGTGTTTTCAGGGACTGGAGGTGTGGTCGTCCGTCGACTGTTCTTAGTTGTTCGTCATTTTGGTGGCATGATTCCGTTCTGCTGTTAAGAAAATGCAGAAGTCAATGCCAAGATAGTGAATGTGAAAAGGACAAGATTTCACATTGTTTAACAAAGGAACAGTATGATGGATGAAGAACAAGGTTTCACATTATGTGTCACACGACTTTGAAACGCCCACATGTACTTAGTATAATATAATCACGTTAGCCAGGCGTCATTATATGATGCTAAATACATATTTCTTTTCATTATCATATAACACAAACAGGTTCAAAGGAATTCGAAATAAGAATCAGTCGTCAAAGTATGATATGTTGCAATGTTTACAATAAATGATTACAAGAGGTTATCGATTTGTTTTCGTTCTAACACATGTATGTAAATGTAAGTACAATGCTCTAGTCGATAACAAATGTAATGAATACAAGATATAAACCAAACATAAGTTATATTAAATCAAAAGTTACAACGCTTATACATGAGTTTCGTACAAAACAGGATGGGACTTCCAATATACCCATTGGCGGTTAGCGTTATACAAAAGTAATGGGCTTCCTATACATATACCCATTCTACAAAAGGTTTCAACCTAGTACATAACATATACATCCTCAGCATGGTGGATCTAATGAAGATAAAATAGATACAGCCCTATGGCAGTCACCATCGCTGCCAACATCAAACAAACTCCCATAACAAAACCTACTACCCTCGCATGCCTCTCCAATACAGCCACACGTGTGCGAGTAGCGTCAGCTGACTCTCTGTCCACATCCACGTGTGTCTCCACAGTGCTGAGACGTCCATAGATAGACGTCACATCTCCATCCAAACGGAAAGTGTCACTGCGCAACTCTATGATATAGCTGCGCGTGCCATAGTGTAACCTGAATAGGGCGTGAACCACAGCAACTAGTGTAATAACAGTGAGCTCCAAAGGCTCATCAGTGAGAGGTAGTGAGCGTGAAGACTCCCCGGTCCCAAAAGTGGAAGGGATATCCTCAAGTACCGTCTAACGCCTAACTAAATGTGGCATCCAGTCTAGGTGTGGGAGTCTCCTCTATGGTGGCTCCTCAGCCTCAATCATCGGCGCCTTATCCTGTGGCGCAAGTAATCCAGTGGGAAGGTCTCCGACTGCCTTCCTAGGAGTCTGTCTCAGTCGGGATCTACGGGAGGTCTCCCTGATATGGTAGTGTGACTCGGCTACAGTACGTGCCGTAACAGGTGTAGTGACATGTAGTGTCGATGGTGGTACATAAGTGTCATCGGACGTGGCCCTAGTATGAACAGATGAGCTCTCGGGCACAGATGTCGCAACGCCCTCAAGATCCTCAGTCGGCTCCTCATCCGAAACATAAATGAATATCGGGTTTTGTCTCGACATACTGAGACAAAAGAAATCGTGGGTGACGTGTCAGTCGTATGTTAGATGTATGCAAACGTACGTATGTATGAATGCACAAATGTTCTAGCCAAGGCTATAGTCTAGGTCTCTAAGGTTTCAAGTCACTTAAAGACTGCTAGTTCGCTATAACCAATGGCTCTGATACCAAGTCTGTCACACCCCGCCAAACGGTAATTACAGTTAGTGAGAGTAGTTTGCGGAAGCTTAGTGACGTGGCGGGGCTGCGACCAGTAATACAACCAACATGTACATACATACTCAGAGCATATGGTTATTGCAGAACGTAATACATTAAGATGCCAATAGTCAAACAGTTTTACAAAGAGTTACAACTTAGACAGTAGTAGTAGTATTTAAAACAGTATTTTATAAATACATAGTTTCAAAAGTAGATTTCATAAGTATGACTGCAATGACTGCAGTTATACAAAGGAAATGCAGCTGTCCCAAAAGTATGTGGCATCCTAATTCGTCAAGGGTTGTCCGTCCTGATATGCATGCAGTTTCTTACTTACGCGGCTAATTCCCTGAAAAACATAGAGAAATCGTCAACAAAAAAGTTGAGTGAATTCACAGGTTTGTATGTAAAGTAATAAACCAAGTTGTTTATTCGTTGTCAAGTAGTTGTAGTGTAGGAAACATAAGTTTAACCAATTAAGGGAAAACATTTCCTAATAATCATAGTTGTTTGCTTTGTAGGAAACACAGGTTATTAATGAAAAAAACATTTCCCAAATAGTAGTTTGCAGGAAACACAGGTTAATCCAATCAAGGAATAACATTTCCTAAATCGTTGCTAGTAGGAAACACAGGTTAATCTAAATAAAGATCAACATTTCCAAAATAGTTGTTCGTAGGAACTCACTTTCTAAATAATAGTTTTGTGGGAAATATTAGACGGTGATCCCTAGAAAGGTGAGCTAAACCTGTCGAGTTAAAGCAACACGACCTAACCCTATAACCAAACCATGACCAGCAGTAGTTGTTTGCCAAGTAGGACCTGTAAGTATACGCTCCAAAACTGTAGGAGGGTCGTCACAGCGATAGTACTATCCGTATACTCAGTGGCTAGAGTCACCTAGCTAATGGTTATAGTCTGTAGCCATAAGGACTTTTATGCACTACATCGTAAGCCTAGGTCCGTACTAGGATTCATTGTCTAATTCCCAAAATAGTATGAAAACAGCTTTTCATAAGTAGTAGTTCAAATAATCGTATGAAATAACATTTCATAAACAGTTTAAGTAAATACATACAGTATTTAAATCAGCTATCGCATGTTGTAATACAAACAATTGCTATGTTTTTCACCCTAGGTTTTAAAAGTATTAAAACAGTGAAAAAGGGGCTGTGAACTCACTGTAGGTGCGCAGATGTGAAAGCTAGCGAGTAGTAGTGAACGTCGACCACGAAAGTCCTTTAACAACCTATACGCGATAATTGTATTAACATAAGTGATTGACTAAATTGTCGAATCATGTTAACATTTTGATTGTTTTGAAGAAATTATTAATTTCTTAAGTTTGGTACAAATCGTTGGTGATATATGTTGGAAATTATTAATGTTTTCCAAATTATGTTAATTGTTGAATCATTCGTAACGTGTAAGTATATACACATATACTTATTAGTTGTACATATAAATATAAACACATTAAATTTGTCCTCGTCGTATACATATATATAATTGGTTCATTATGTATGTATATATATATATGTGTGTGTGTGTGTGTGTGTGTGTGTGTGTGTGTGTGTGTGTGTCGTGCATATATATATATATATATATATATATATATATATATATATATATATATATATATATATATATATATATATATATACATAGTTCGTTTATGGTGTATATATATATATATATGTATAGTCGTCATTGTCGTTTATATATACATATGTATATATATATATATATATATATATATATATATATATATATATATATATATATATATATATATAGTTTGTCGTGTAGTTCCAAAATATAAGTCTCGTTTGTTATGAAAATTGATCTCATTTTGTCCCATTGTATATATATATATACACTTGTTGTAGTTCGTACATATATTCATAAGTTCGTGTATATATATAATGGTCGTTGGTGTTTATATAAACGTATATATATAATATAGTTTATACCACTCGTTTTACTCGTTCTAAAAATTGTCGTTTTCGAAATGACTAATTATTTTCGTCCCAAAGTTTGTCGCGTCCATATTATAACATTATTCCTATAAAATATTATCCCGTAGTCATGTACAATTTTAGAACCAAATTACGTGTCGCATATATTTTCCAAATATAACTTTAACAATAAACTTGAAGTCGTGTACAAGTTAAATATTTGTATTATTTACAAAAATTTGGTCGTACTCGTTTGTTCCGTCGTGGATATATATTTATCCGAATGTATATATATATATATATATCCGTATTATTTGTCGTTGTATATATATATATATATATATATATATATATATATATATAAGTAATTTTGATATTAATAATAAATTAATGATAATAATAATAATACTTATAATCGATATTAGTTATTCAATGTCATATTGATAACTTTCCCAATATGGAAATTTTCAAGTTTAGAAAGTGAGTTCCATTTTTACACTTATAGCCGTTCGGCTATATAATATGAGCCGTTCGGCTCTTTCATTCCAGCCGATCGGCTGGGTTAACCTAGCCGTTTGGCTATGTTTTCCTAGCCGATCGGTTCCCTTTTGTCTCAGACTGTACTCTGTTCGTAGTTCAGTTTATATACATACAAGTTTTGTTTTGGTTCCAACGATTTTACACAGTCCCAATCATCGTAATAACTCATTATATAGTGATTATAACAACAAAATTTATACCACTTTCATATATGCCTATTTTTATGTTCTTGGGTTTCATTTATTAAGAATTTTATTTTCAAGAACCATATCACTAAATCATCAAATTTTCATGCTATACACATAGGTTAGGTTATAATAACACTATATAATAGGAAATTTAAGTAAAGAAATTTGAAATGGAAGATTTCCTTACAACGATTTTGATGATGATTTTTGGTGAAGATGATGATGACTGAGACGACGACGATGATGGTATAATATTTATGTGTTCATTTTTGTTGGTGTGTTTGAAGTGTTTGAAGTTGATAATGGTCTGAAGGTTGAAGATTTCAGCTCCTGCTCTTTGTTCTTCTTCTTCAGTTCGATCAAAACACAGAAGGAAGAAAGGTAGCTGGCTAAATTATTGGAGGTAGTTGTGGGTTGTGATCACTGATATGTGAGGAGGGAGTATATATTTAAATGGTTTCCTCAGTTCCTTTGTCAAATGGGAGCATGGTTCAGTACGAATCATGTTTCCAGATATTTTAAATTGTTGTGTTTGCTTGGGTATTTAACCCGTTAGTTTCGTGTACGGGTTCAATTGTGCGCAAATTTTCATTCAAATTTCGAAATTATATTTTGAGGTATTTCTCCAAATACTTTAATATGAAGAGGAAAAATAATACTTTTATTATTTTCGATCTTTGGGTACGTTTTATATTTGTCGCAGTCTTGTACGATACGTTTTAAATAAAACGTATAATGTTTTATATTATAACAATAATATAAATTTAATAATATTCGTAATTAATAATTTCATATTATTAATTATATGTTCACCAACATTTGTATTTTATTTTTGTCGGGTTCGTTTCGATAGTTCGTACGTAATTAAAATTAATTACGAAATACGTAAAACTTTTTG
Organism: Helichrysum umbraculigerum; assembly: GCA_949592205.1. Lineage (NCBI taxonomy): Eukaryota > Viridiplantae > Streptophyta > Magnoliopsida > Asterales > Asteraceae > Helichrysum > Helichrysum umbraculigerum. The sequence goes on along the minus strand of CATIUR010000003.1, from coordinate 55,671,136 downwards.
TACAAAATTCTCGGGCTTGCTAGACTTATATCACATCAAAAGTTTAATTTAACTTTGTGCACGGAATTAACGTAAGAAATGCATGTAATTAGTGGTATAATAATACCTAAATTGGAGGAGTGTCACAAACCTTTCCATAATATTAGCCACAAGAGGGTCGGAGATCTGGTTGGAGTTCGGAATGTCATCACCAAGATTGATCGGTTCCGGGCCGGCTATGAATGTACGTTTGTTGCCTATGACACCCATCTCGAAAAAGAACTTCGTATAATGTTTGAGTACGTTCCAACAATTTACGTAGATCAATTTTTGTTTTTGTTGGGACGAAAAGAGGTCACGACATGCGATCATAATGTCTTTGTCTCGTGCCTCGCTTAGATGAGGGTCGGTAATATGGTTGTAGATCCCATTGAAAGCTTTGACGTCTTTGGAAATCTTATTCCACTTGCCTTGTTGTTGACTCAAAGTAGATTTTCTTGAACCAGTGAATATAGTCGTTTTGTATTTTTTTTCCAAAAACTATCATAGGTTTGTGCAATTCCTTCCGGACTTTCTTCGGACACGTGGATCCACCGTTCGAACAATGTAACCACCTCCTCGTCTGTCCATCTCACTTGTTTTCTTTTTTGTTTCTTGTCTTCGGGTTCGGGTTGGGCCTCGACTTGAGCTTCTGGTGGAGCTTAGATATTTGCGAATTGTGGTAGGTTTATTGGGGTTTGTGGATATGGAGTGTAATTTTAGGGTACATGTTGTTGATAAAATGGTTGGTTTTGGAAAGACAAGGCGTTTTGTGTCATTGGATGGTCTGGTGAGTAACCTTGGGAATTTTGGTAGTGTTAACTTTGTTGTTGGAATTGGTATTGTGAAGGGTATGGTTATGAGTATGACGTAAACCCGATTGGATTAGTAGGTGATTGGTAGCTCGATTGATTGGAAGACGAATCCGTTGGTGAACTCGGATTCGACATGAGATTATGTATTAAATTGTTCCACATATTGTTCGATCTTAAAGATGTAGTTATTTGTGTATTTTTATCATGGGTTTTAGTCATTTTTGTAGCGTGAAAAAATAAGTTGTATAAAGTGTATGAATATTGTAGTTATTTGTAGTGTGAAAAATAAGTGTGTGTGTGTGTATATATATATATATATATATATATATATATATATATATATATATAGTGGGAGGATCCAGGGGGAAGCACTTTTTTGGGGGGAAGTGTAATATTCATTACAATGCATCTTAACTTCGTTAATACATTTGTCGAAAATTCAAAAGTGAAAATTAATAAATGTTAATCGGATTAGATGTTATGAATGTTAAGCTTCCATGATAAAGTCTTTTTGTAGGCTATAACATCAATTGATGAATTTTATATCCCAAATCGTTAATATTCGTCGTGATGAATGTTAACTTAACTTTCATCACGATGAATTTTAAAATAAAAGTAATGTTACTTTTTAACATTCATCGTGATGAATATTAAGTTAATATTAACCACGATGAATATTAACGTTTTATTAAATAATTATTCATAAACTAATGTTATGAATTAAAATTGACTTTTATATGTTAATATATTCTTTATAGCATCGATTTTGATTACTATATATGAGTAAAATTAATTATATCTTTGATATTTGTATTGGTGAATTTAAGATGCTTCGTGATGAATATTACACTTTCCTCCTTCTCCCAAAAAATTGCTTCCCTCTTGATCTCTCTCCTATATATATATATATATATATATATATATATATATATATATATATAATGAGTTAGTTTTTGGGATTAAAAGTAAAAAAGAAAAAATTTAAATTTGTAACGGATGGATTTTTGACCGTTGGACCCGAGCAGGTAAAAGAGTTTTTTCCTTATTAATTAATAATTATATTAAACGAATAAAAACAAAAAGTGTTTTTTTTATTGCATGCGGACCCCACTTCAGCTTCACTTCACCATCGCCAAATCGATAGGCCAACCGACGGACGCTAACCGACGCCGCCATGCCATTAGCGTCGGTTTGGCCGACGCGTACCCACCCCCAACCGATGTAATCGTTGGCACCGGTCTTATAGACTTATAATTACTATATAAATCTAAAACAATAAAACCCATTGTTTGTCTCTCAAAATAGATTGATTATACCTAAAAATAAATAAAAGGTAGGTTTTATCAAGAATTAAAAGATAAAAATGAAAAATAAAATAAAAAGTAGGTAAAAGTAAACTAGCAGTCCTACCTAGTCCTAGTCAGTAAAAGCGAAAAGAATAGAAACAACCAGTTCTAATTTCAATTTTTCACAATTATACTTCTCCACTCCACTTGGTTATTAATCATTATTATTATTATTCCCATCTTTTAATTTCCCCCAAATGGATCTTGTCTCCATCTACAACTAGATCACCGCTCATACATATTTTTTACATACATCATCATCGTTGTATACATACATATATACAAGTATTATTCTTTGGAATCTTGATTTCTTCGTGCTGTCAATCATCGTCCTCTTTATTATTCAATTCAACTCATAATCACACACCATTTGGACTCCTTTGTAATTGCCGTCTTTCTTTCCCCCTTCAACATCCCTCTTTCTTTCTTTCTTTCCAGATTTGCTTGAAATCAATTAATCAAGCGAAGAAGAAAAGAAAAAAGAAAGAAAAAAAATGGAAAACGAAAAGAAAGCATCACCTGTATCTGATATGGGTGCATGGGCTATGAATGTTATCAGCTCAGTTGGAATCATTATGGCTAACAAACAACTTATGTCTGCTAATGGCTACTCTTTCACCTTTGGTTAGTCCCTTCTCAGATCTTGTTCAATTTTGGGTATTCTCTTTAGATCTGCCAACTGTTTGATTAAATGCCTCACTCAATTCAGCTTTACTAGATTAGGGTATATGTACTGTCCTTTGATTAAGAGATTAGAAGCTTGGTTTGGGATTAGTTGGCAATGAGATTTTGTTTTATGAATGTCTGCATTGCAACAATTATGCTAAAATTGAATTGATTATATAGATATTAGATCCATAAAACTCTTATGAATGTAATTGTGATATATCAATTACCACATTGCGTTATAATTTCCCAGATCTTAATGTTGGTAGTTGATATCTTGTTTTCTGGGAATGATTTGTATAATGAATAGAAGTGATTGTTGGTTACTTGTGTTTCTGCATGTTAGCTAAGAGATGCTGCGTTTCTAATTGGGTTTTAATGTTATGTTGGTTTCTGCAGCTACAACGTTAACTGGATTCCATTTTGCTGTAACTGCGCTGGTTGGGTTTGTGTCAAATTCAACTGGATACACTGCATCAAAGCATGTTCCTTTGTGGGAGCTTCTCTGGTTTTCGATTGTAGCAAATATGTCGATTACTGGGATGAATCTTAGTCTCATGCTGAATTCAGTTGGATTCTACCAAGTATGTATATCTTAGATAACTTTGTACTCATCTATGTTGGTGTTCGGATCTGTGTTTTGGAATTGATGATATGATTATTGCTTCTTGTAGTTGTAATAATCGCTTTTTAGTATTTTGATTAACAGATTTAGCCTCTGATAATCTGAATTTTTACGGGACAAATAATCAGAAGAGTGATTGCAAACTTAGAGTTCGAAGAGTATTAAAATAATCTGATTATTTCATTATTACAACTTCAAACTGCAAAACATATCCTAAGACTATCAGTTGCACCCTATTTTATTACGTCTGATTATCTTATAGCTTATATCCATTATTTAAGAATTAAATAATTGCTTACAAAGTGCACATTTGAACACCTCCAGTTATCTAAAAGGTGCTTTCACAATCCCATGATGTAAGCTACATCCTTGACTTATACTTATGTTTTTTTGTATGCTGTAGATTTCGAAACTGAGCATGATTCCAGTGGTTTGTGTGATGGAGTGGATTCTTCATAGTAAGCGTTATTCAAAGGAAGTGAAAGTTGCTGTTGTGGTTGTGGTCATAGGCGTTGGTGTTTGCACTGTGACTGATGTCAAAGTTAATGCCAAAGGTTTTATATGTGCATGCGTAGCAGTGCTAGCAACATCGTTGCAACAAATTGTGAGTGCATTCATGTTTCATCATTATTTTTCTTAATTTGACTATTGACTTATATAAGTATCGCATAACCATTGGACTTGAGTTAATAAACATCATAAAAGTCTAATTTGGAACTCTTTTTGAACACCTGTCTGCTAAAACCCAATGGGATACTTAGATATTATCCCCCGTTCCACTTTAATTAATGTTGATCGGAACAAGGATGGTAGGTGCTAAATTGTAATGACAACGAACAGAAAATGTAAATTGCCATACATGACTTATTGGGTTTTGTCTTTATGTGGACAAAAGTCATTTGAGGATATACAGTAAGCCTCTGTTAGTTCTTTGTTTAGATCAGCCTTTCCTTCCTTATCTATATCTATACTTATATACTATTATATAAAGCATTCTATGCTTCTGTTTTAAGAAACTTTTAAGAACGGATTTTAAGACTCAGCATGTATTTTTAGAAATTTTGTATTTCAATAATAAAATATATTTAACAATTAGTTTACTTTCTCCATTATTAGATATCAAATATTTAGAAGAGTCAAACGGGTATATTACCAATAGCGATTCATACTGATAGATAATACGTACATTGGAAAAGAATTAAATTTGACACAATAATATCACGATTCACTACTTCTATTTTATTTTTGTTTTCCGCTGCATTGCGCGGGAATTTTGCTAGTTATTTATTTATGCTTACTTATTAGAGAAGTCCCATGCAAAAAGAATCTTTTTACATATCTCTGATCTATATAAATAAAGGGATAGAGAATTGGAATAAGACAAGGTTAACTACAGTATATCTATTCTGGCCCAAATGGAACAGGACTCATAATTAATGGGTCTGCTTGGGCGAAAGAACTTGTCAAGGGGCTAAGCTATAGAAGTATTTTATCATTAATGGGTCAAAAAGGGCCAGACCGGGCTAGGTTTTTTGTCCCTGTTCTTTGAATTGTATATATAACTGAAGTATGTAATATGATTACAAAATTATACACATAGAATAATAAGCTCAATTCTTTGGAATAAAATCATTTTGGAGCGGTTGTAGCGTCGTAGGTGATTAGTACTTTATCACTCATTACAACGCCTTTATAATTAGTTCCGTATTGTGGTGCTATGAATTATTATTTTTAGTCATAAATAACTAGACTTAAAGTTGCATTTTTATTGTTGGGTTTAAAATACTTGTGATGTCACATGTAAAGGCTTTTTTACTAAGTAGAATCCTTGCTACACTGTCAGATATACAAATTCTGTTACATGAGTAGATTCACTAACTCACTAACTGATTAGATATATGTTACAAAATTTCTTTAGTATAGGACTACAGTATAGGTACTCGGCTCCTTAAGGATGTCACATGCCTTAATTAGATCTTCTTGATTTCTTTTACTCTTGATTTCATTTACCCTTGATTTGTATTAGTGAGTATGAGTATCCCCTCTGAATGGAAACCTATTTGGCTCACACAATTTATGTTTCTAGAACCACTTATGCATACAGAGCCACCCTTCCTGTATATATATTGAACTCTAAAAGTACTAAATCTGTATGTTTTTGTCTTCTGCATAGCGTTCAAAACTCTTACACAAAGTAATTTTACTATTATATATAGAAGTTGAACTACAGTATACCTTGAACCACATGCTACCAAAGTACTTACTATATGTAACTTTCTGTATCTATTCGATAATTCAAGCTGAACCAAAAATTAGGTACTATACTCTCTGGAATGAGGTATAATACTGTTCCACTAGCCTCTGCCATGCAATACTAGACTAGTACTGTCTCAATAGATTGACCTGTTTATTTTGTATCTTTTCTATTCAAGTTTAGTTGAACTTTTATTTAATGATTTTGATTTATTGGTGCAGTCTATAGGATCTTTGCAGAAGAAGTACTCCGTTGGAGCTTTTGAATTGTTGAGTAAAACAGCTCCTATTCAGGCTCTTTCACTTCTTGTATTTGGTCCTTTTATTGACTACTATCTAAGTGGAAGACTCGTTTCAGATTACATGAAAACCATATCTACTGGTGCAATTGTAAGCAAACTTCTTCCTGTTGTCTTTTTGTTTCAAATGAGTTTAGTGAATAATACATCTAATTCACTTTCGCCCAATTGCAGATTTTCATCCTCATTTCATGCTCGTTAGCGGTTTTCTGCAACATTAGTCAATACCTCTGCATTGGACGCTTCTCAGCAGTTTCATTCCAAGTTTTAGGCCACATGAAAACCGTATGTGTGTTGACCTTGGGATGGCTCTTGTTTGACTCAGAGTTGACCTTCAAGAATATTCTTGGAATGCTTGTTGCAGTTGCTGGTATGGTAATCTATAGTTGGGCAGTGGAAGTTGAAAAAGCCAGCACCAAGAGCATGCAACATCCCAAGCACAGTTTGACCGAAGAGGAGTTAAATTTATTGAAGGATGGACTCGAGAAAGGTCCTATTAGAGATCTTGAGCGTGGTGAATCTAAATAGAGAGATCTCGAACTTTGGATTAGACGTCATATTTTGCTTGTTCTTTCAATGTGTTTTAATGTTTGTTTTGTTCTTACACCCCCATGCCTTTCTATAATGTGCATTCAAAGATTAGATGTTAATGTTGAGGAATTGGAATCTTTATAGTTATGTAGCTCAAGCTCATTGCTTATGCAGTTATAGAAATTCTTATGTCAATTCATATTCAATAGATTTATTTATATGTACCTCCTTTGGCTGGTTGTTTTTGTTATACCTTTCTACTTCTCAACATTACTTCCAGTTGTGAATAGGTATTTTTTGTATGGGTGGGGCCTCGAATTCTGAATTTTTAGTAACAGTTAGTGTGCTAATACGATTACAAATGTTGTAACAGTACAATAATAATCTAATTCAAATGAATTTATGCGATATTAATAAGATTTTTACTTTAGGTTAGAGACATAGCAGAACCAAATTGACCCATCCACTTGGATATTCAGGGCTTACATCTTCATATGTTGACTCACTACTAAACTAGAATCAAACCAGCAAAACATAGTCTAAGCAATTAGTGTCAGATTAACAATTGCACATCCATCCTCTGGTCTAGGGCTGAAACAACCTGACCTTAAAGTTAAACTCAATTTGATGGTGTTAAACTAAGTTTGAACTCGATTCGATGGCGTGATTTGAGGTTTTCTTATGAAGCTCCAACTCATCTCGGGAACGATAAACACTCCGGGCTACAATTTTAAAATATTCCCACATATTGCTTCATTTTTACTTGTTACATTAGGGTGTTCAATATTTGGTTCGAAACCGTTCAATCCAAATACATAACAGAATTCAATTTCGGTTTTGAATTTTTTGAATTCGGTTTATTTCGGTTTTGAATTTTACGAATTCAGTTAAACCGAAAACTAAATTCGATGTAATATGGTAAAATGATTAGGAAAAGCATTTTTTGAGGGAGGGGAAAGTGTAATATTCATCACGAAACATCTTAATTTTCGCCTATATAAATGTCAAAAAATAAAAAGTGAAAGCAAATAAATGTTTATCATAATCGATGTTATGAATGTTAAGTTTCCTTGATAAATTATTTTTGTAGTCTATAACATCAATTTATGAATATTACATCCAAAATCAACAATATTTATCGTGGTGAATGTTGGTTAAAATTTATTATGATGAATGTTAAGGGTGGAGTTCAAATGAGAATAGGAATTTGTGTGAGAATGAGGGAACCAATGATATTGTGCCATGTGTACAAAGAGAATGTTCCAAATGTACAAAACCCATTTACCCCTAACATCAATTATCTCACAAATGACAAATCGAAAAATTATTAAAATTGCACCATTAAATTCAGCGTTTTCTCCTCTTCGATTTGCCGCCCCTCAAGGCATACTTTCGACGAGTTTTTTTTTCACCTTTTTTGGTGGGTTTCACATTTACTAACACATGTGTTAAAGTGTTGCGTTTAGGGTTTAGGATTTGGGGTTAGGGTTTAGGGTTGGGGTTGGGGGTTTCGGGCCCGAAACCCTAAACCCTAACCCCTAAACCCTAAACCCTAAACGGTTTACAAAACTCTAAACCCTAAATCATACTAAACCCTAAACCCTAAACCATGCTAAACCCTAACCCTAAACCCTGCTAAACCCTAACCCTAAATCCTAAACCCTAGCCCTAAGCCCTAGCCCTAACCCTAACCACAAATCAAATATACAACCAATCACTAACACGTATATTACTAATTTGTAAACCCACCAAAAAATGAAGAAAAAAAAAGTTGTCAAAAGTATGTCTTGAGGGACGGCAAATCGAAGAGGAGAAAACGCTTAATTTTATGGTGCAATTTTCATGATTTTTCGACTTACCGTTTGTGAGATATTCGAGTTTCAAAAATGTGGGGGAAATGGGTATTTGATGAAAATGAGTGGTTGAGATTGATTCCCTATTATCACTCAAAATTGATGTACTCATTTGAACTCTACTATGAATATTAAATATAAAAGTATTTGTCAAAATGCTATGTTTTAACATTCATCGTGAAGAATGTTAAGTTAGCATTTACGATGAATGTTAATACTTTTTTAAATAAATATTCATCAACTAATATTATAACTTTATAATGAATTTCATTTGTGAATATATTATTTGTAGCATCGATTTTTATTACTATTTACAAGTAAAATTATTATTTTTTACATGTGTATTGGCGAAGTTAAGATGTTTCGTGATGAATATTACACTTCTCGCTTCCCCCAAAAAAGCGTTTCTCTCTTGAATGCTCTCCTATGTATATAAATAATATATATATATATATATATATATATATATATATATATATATATATATATATATATATATACACTCCCTCCGTCCCAAAATAAGTGTCTTGTTTCAGTTTTTGAAGGGTGTGTTTGGTAACAACAGGCTCTGGAGCTGGAGTTTGGAGCTGGAGCTTGTGGCTGGAGCTGGGGCTTGGGCTTCTATTCAAAAGCCACTTCAAAAAGCTTCTTGTTTAAGGGCTTATTTTTTCAAGAAGCCTCATTTATATTGTGCTACCAAACAAGGCTTATGGTCTGTAGCTTATTAAAGGTAGAAGCTCAAGCCCCTAAAAGCCCTCAAAAGCTCGTTGCCAAACACACCCGAAGTCTTTCTTTTTCAACTTTGACCTTAAATATTTTTGTTTGTATTATATAATAGTTGATTCAAAATATATGAATGGATTGAGTTTTATATGTATTTCCATTGGTATAATTTTCATAAAGTATTATATAACACAAACAAAGATATTTAAGGTCAAAGTTGAAAAAGAAAGACTTAAAAAACTAAAACAAGACACTTATTTTGGGACGGATGGAGTATATTATTTATATATAATGTATATGTGATTTTTTTAATTTAGTCGAAGACTCGAAGAGTTTAACGTTTTGAAAAGTTAAAATATTTTTGCTACCATGTGTTTGTGAAAAATAAATGTTTGTTTTGGGCATTGAACAGTATTTGATTAACAAGTGACACTTATTAATAGTAAGATTTATATAATCTGTATCGCATAATCGTGCATATATTCTACCTTTGTATGTTGAAGGGTGTTTTTGAAAAAATGATAATTTTGTTGGTTTTTCGGTTCCATTTTGGTTCGGTTTAGACATATGAATTCGATTTTCAATTCGGTTGTCAGTTTTGCTCCCAAAAAATTCAAAAATGAATAAACTAAACTAAGAAAACCTTAAACCGAACTGATGAACACCTCTAGAAAAAACTATGTTCGATAAAGCAGGCTCTATTGGGTAGACTAATATGAATAAAGGCACGTTCAATTTAAGCTTAACCGAACATATTTTATTCGAGCTGAAATTTGTACAGGAATTACTTGATGAAACTCAGAATTACTCGGTAAAAAGCTCAGCTATTTTGCAACCCTACTCTACTCCGACTTGCAAGTACAACTTTCTAGCAAAAGGGTGGTCAGGTTCTCTCAAGCTAAACTTGACCTCCCTGAATGGAAATGAGACTACGGGTGGATTTAGAAAATCAACGACATCAAGAGTAACATTAGGTTCTTGATGCATCCGTAATTGTCATGTCCAAGATTAGACAGAACCCGACTTAAAAATGCCTTAAAAACATCGCAAAGAGTATATCATTGTACAGTTCTCAAAGAGGTGACTTCCCTCGATAAGAAAAATAAAAAATGATAGAAATGACATGAGGTTCGATTGTTTATACAACATTTATAGAGAAAACTAAGGCAAACAGATCCAATTGAATTGAAGTCAAAAATCCCAATACAAACATTGGGGGATGAGTAAAAGAAAAAAGAATAGGTAGAAAAATATAAACCTTGTAGCAGAAGTCAACCCTTTTCACATCCAAGATCCTTCTGTGGTCCTATTTGCCTTTTGATCAATGTGATCTTCACTCCGGGAAGCTTTAATAGTTCAGACAAAAACAGCATTTTCTATGGTGCAGCCATCTGAGTAGATGCTGCCAGCTCAGCAAGTTGCTTCCTATCAAGAGTTGAAACAAGTTCCATAGAAATGAACGATTTCGGGACACTATCAAACTCTTCCTCCTTACAAGTTTCCTGAATCTTTTTCGCTTCAAATTCTGCAGCCTGAGCTTCCTTTAACAAAATATCAGCTTCTTCAACATCACCCAACTCTATAGCAGCCGCTCTTTCAGCCATGGCAGCACCAGCGACGAGAATTAACCGTTGGTATCTAACAATTTCTAATTCCTTCTCCATTAATGATATATTTTGTTCTTTTTCATGTAATCTCTCCACATTGTTGTTAATATCGTCTTCTAATTTCTTAAGATCAGCCATGGCTTCCTCTATTTTAAGTTGCAGAGTTTCTTTTTCAACATACAATGCCTTTGCCTCATTGGCTATCCGTGCTGCTTCTTTGAAATTTCTAGCAGTAGCGGCCACTCTCTTTTCTGATTCTATCTCAGGGACTCTTTTGTCTATAAAAAGAAGCCTCTGGTTGGAAGATTCAATTGCCTGCTGAGTTCCAGATTTCGTTGAAGATAGATCCTAAAATATTAACAGAATTAGTCTAAAGAACTGTATAGCTGCAAAAAACATGCTTTTTATTCAATAAGAAACTATAACTGTAGCACAATATATGATCATGTGTCAGATCTATAATTACATAAAAATCTATGTGGCAATTTGATTCTCAACTTAAATGGGTCGATTTGGGTTGTATTAAATCTCAAAAAGGGCCAAGTGAATCAAACAGGTTGAAAGACTGAAGGTAATCCAAAGTCAGTTTGTACTGCATATGTCATATTGTTTTTATTTGGGGATGTAGATAATTACCGTGATAATACTGTCTATATGAAAATAACTGAGGCATAAATTAATTAATTATTAGAAAAAATGGACACAAGTATTTTCCGTTCGATTCAACCTGACCCGGCCCATTTCAACCCGTACTAAAACATGACTCATTCTTGTTTTAATCCAAGCCAGTTTATCCTGTACCCACCTGTGTGACCCGCCCATCTTGTCACATCCACTTAAAATAATAATAGATTGACAGATACAGACGATATGTCAAGAACTGCAAGTATTTGAAACCCATAATACATTTCTCCAAATGTGGACTGCAATTTTAAACCGAAAGTGGCAAAAACTTTGAATCCTGACTAAAGGAACTTGGAATTTGAATTAGAATTATATTCTCTGGGTTTAAGGAGTAACCTGAAGAGAAGCTCTTATGGCACCTATATCTTGTTTGAGAATTTGGACATCATCAAACAGCTTCTGCTCTGTCTTAGCTAGCCTTGTTTTATCTTCCCGTGATTTTGAGATGTATTCTATTAAACTCTTACGTAGCTGTATGACTTCTTGGTACATCCGAGCTTCATCTGCTGAAGTTTGGCTGAGTTCCTTAATTTGTGAACCTCTGGTTTCTTCCTGAAGGTGAAAATAATCGATTTCTTTCTTTCTTCTTGCCAAATCATCATTTTCTTGTTCCAGCTTGTAGATGCCAGATTGAAGATTTTCAGATTTTGAGTGAATATTTGTTTGTGCCTCGTGGAAGCTAGAGACAGCATCAGCCATTTTTTTCTCAACATTCTCAATTTTTGAATCATTTTCTGATATTTCTGCTTCTTTTAGTTTGACTAAATCAAGTAATTCTTGCAGTTCTTCTGCTAAGATCTCTTTTTTCTTCCGAAGAAGTTGACTTTCTTCTTTATCGTCCTTGATTACATGTTCAATGGAATCATCCAACACTTGACGCACTCCTGATAGAACACAGGACTCGATTTCCACTTCCATTTTCTTCAGCTCTGAAGCTTCAGATAAGGAAAGCCACTTCTCCATTTCTTCTGATGTCTTAGTTTCGGCATTTGATATAACAGAATCTGCATCATGATCAGCATCCTGAGAAAAAAATCCAAATTACTTATTTCAGTAATATAAGGTTGCTAACAAAAGTAAAATTTTTAGATACTCAACAAAGCATCATAATCAAACAATAGGTCTTCACACCAAATAGACCCTAAGATCTTTATGGGTAAACTCAATCATCTACTAACCAATTGTGAAGACTTACAACTCAATCAATAAAAAGATTCTAACATTACATCTCTGAAGCAGAGCAATGTAAATAATAACTAATATCCTAATAATAATCGGAAAATATTACCAGGTATCCTAACAGATATTCTCACATAATGATAATTTTGCTCTAACAAATTGGACCTGATCACTCTCCCATCAATTAAGAAATGAACCTTTTTACTGTAAGAAATTATCGATAGATTTTGCAATTTTCTTATAGACACGTATGTATGAAGTTGAATTGTAACATTACATCTCTGAAGCAGAGCAATGTAAATAATAACTAATATCCTAATAATAATCGGAAAATATTACCAGGTATCCTAACAGATATTCTCACATAATGATAATTTTGCTCTAACAAATTGGACCTGATCACTCTCCCATCAATTAAGAAATGAACCTTTTTACTGTAAGAAACTATCGATAGATTTTGCAATTTTCTTGTAGACACGTATGTATGGAGTTGAATTGTAAAGTTTCTCCTTGGACTAAAAGAAACCAAACGACTAATCTGAAGTTGACAAATGCAGATACTTCGAGTAAATTTGGGGAATCAACCAAATCAATATGCTTAACACTCCTTGGAAACAAAACCAGAAACAACATTTTATTCATCCAAGTTCTCATTAATAATTTCCACCATAGCTTAAACTAGAGCCTCTTCATCTGTATGAGTAGATCCTATAATGAAATTCTCACACTTGGCAACTTGGATTATGGATGTGATACATATAGAGGTGCCAGTTCAACTCATTTGTATAAAAAAATGGTCGATAGGGTTGTATTCTATCTTTTAATGGGTACAACAGATGAGTTTTTTAAAGCTTAGCTAATATTATAAACGGCTCAAATGCGCCTAGCAGCTCAAATAGGGTCAAAAGTCACCCAAAGTGTTTTCAAATGCTTAAAACCTCCTTAACCTTTTTATTATATTAACTAGATTATTGTTGTACCGATATCATTTTTTACAAATCTTACTCAGTACTGATTATTTATAGAATGAGAATCGAAGTGCTGATGGGTCTACCCACATCAAAGAACTACCTGTTTTCAGCCATTTCACAATGTGCGCCTGACTAGTTCATAATGCCACCCCTACAAAAATATTCTCTTTTATTTTAATCTTACTTGATATTGATTATTTATAAAATAAGGAAAGAAGTGTTGACTGGTAGGCCAACCAACCAGCCCCTTTTTACCTGTATCATAAAACTACTTGTTTCAGCCATTACCCGGCCTATCTACTCCAGTTTGCCACCTCTAAATTAAATCTTCTCTTCTATTCTAATAGATAGTCATATATGTTTTCTAGCCACCACATGTCGTGTTCCAGGCCCGGCCCGCAAATTTTGTTGGCCCTGTGCTATAATTTCAAATTGGCCCCTTATTCGAACTTTTAAATTAGTTTTGTAAAAAGAACAAAACTCGAACTCAAGACCTTGGAATTAATAAGCAAAAGCTTAGCCGCTAAACCAATGGAACATTTATATCATGATTTATGTTTCATCATATACATACATATATAATGGGCACCATATAGACAATTTGGACCCCTTAAAAAGTTGGGCCCTGTGCTGCAGCCCATGTTGCACCCCCTTAGGGCCGGGTCTGTCGTGTTCTATGATATGAGCAAGAAAAATAAAAGAACTGAACTTCTCAATAAAAGATTACTTAAGAGCCAGTAATTGATTCAAACCATAGTTATTTAATCGTAATATATAATGTTTTCACTTTTATTTATTTTGAATACAATTTTTAACATAGAATATAATTCCAACCCGTGTATTACACAGGTCGCTAGCTTAGTTGGCTTTCTAATCTTGTTTTGAACAATAACTTCACTATCTCCCGACTGTTCAGAAATTTTTGATCCTCAGCTTGAAGGATCAAATTTGTGTTTTCCTCAACCTTGGCTATCAAGTGATAATCATTAACATATCTCTTTAATTTTTGGTTGAAGTATATTCACTTCCTCACACAATTTAACCTATTAGAAATTTCTTATGCTTAACATAAAAATTACAAATCCTTTATGATGATCGAGGTGATTTTATCACCATGATTCAGGATTTTATGTTGTCAATAACATCATGTTAAGATCTCGATTTAGGATAGCTATGGGTGGATGATGGCTTATGGCTTATTTGGCCAGTTTTTCTGGTGGCAGCTAGGATCAGGAAAATAGTACACAAGCTAGGTTTCTAATCCATACCAAAGAACAAGGATCTTGGAAACATCATACCAAGATCAGATATTATGCTATTTCCTTCCCGAATGTCACAATTATGCTGTTTCCTTAGACAAATATGGCAAAAATGTTATTTCCATAATCATGGGAGTCTGTATAAGTTTTTTTAACAGTATTATTTACATGGTGAAGTCAAGCATTATTAAAGCAAACTGCGAACCTATCTCTAAGAAGTAGGTCACTTTGGCGAGATGATTGCCTCCGAAAAGTACATTTTCCTAGTTCAGATAGTTGATTATATATCAATCACATGTCCATATATAATAATAGCAACAACGTAGATGTTTACCTTAGAAACACTTATTCATAAGATGAAATTACTCACACTAAACAGCCACTTAACAAGTCTACGATGTATCATGTCATGAAGTCCCAATATAAGAGTGCCCATTCATATAATGTAAATAAAGAGCAGCATGATAACATACAAATGCCTGTCCTAATATTAAACAAATGAACCAAAGAAAATATATTTGATAAAAAGAATAGAAAACTCACCACTGCAAAGCTTTCTAGCAGAGCTGCACATTCCTCTTCGATTACAATCTGCTGCTCCAAAGCCTCCTGCATCTTAACATCAACAGCATCACATTCAGCTTCAGCTTCTCTCAGCGCAATCAAAAGAAGCTCCTTGTTCTTCTCAGCTGATGCAAGACTATCACTAACCCGTTCAGCAGTCTCGAAATCCTCAGACTCAACAGCTTCCTCCAACTCTTTCTCCAATTCCTTATACTTTCCCAACGCAATGTTCAACTCCTCCACAGCTTTCCTCCTATTCCTAATCAATTCCTTCCGCTTAGCAGACACATTAGACACCCCTTTATGAGCACAATCAAGCTTCTCAGAAATCTGTTTCTTAATCTGCTCATACTTCGTCTCAACAGAAATCTCCTTCTTTTCAACTTGCGTAACCTCTTCTTCTTCTCGTGGTACATCTATTACCGTTGAAACCAGTTCTTTGACCTCATCAGTAGCTGTTTCTGCTACTGTTGATTCCGAACTGATTCCAGATTCTTCCTGGATCTGATTTTCCTGTTTTTCTACAACCGGTTCAGCTTTTTCTTCAGAAACAACCACAGGCGCAGTCTGCAGCCGCGGTTCATCCACATCAACAGTGGAGTCATGCGATTGAGCTGCTCGGCCATATCCGATCCGTAATCCAGCTTTCTTCTTCTTCCTAGTAGACGAATTCAGTGACGAAAGAGATCGACTAATCGAGCCTTGTGACGGCGATGCTAATAATGTTGCATTCGCAGATGTAGTAGTAGTATTAATAATATCAACTGTACTACGTGATGAAGTTGATGAAGATGATGGCGAAACAAGAGTCTGATCGAGAGACGAGGACAAAACGTCGTCGTTTTGAGATTGAGGTTGAATTAGGGTTAGATCAGAGAAGAGATTCTCATCCAGTGGCTCAATTGAAGCTCCGGCGGTGGTTGTGACTGCCGCCGGAGGAGGGGATTGAGGTTGTTGATGATTATTTTCACGGTGATTAAGTAGTTCAACAGAATTGTTGTTATTATTATTAACATTAATTACAGGTGATTCTACTGGAAATTGTGAAGAAGAAGAAGAAGAAGAAGAAGGGTTGAAGAGTACCATACCCTCGAATAATGAATCATCATCCATGTCATCCATATCTGTGATTCCAATTGGAATACAGTAGTAGAAGATTCAACTGACTTGAAATCGTGAGTTGATGAGATCAAACCGAATTGATTAAATCTGCGTATGATCAAACGAGTTTTTAGTTAAAAGAAGGCAGACTGTTATGTGCCAAATGTGTTGGACTGTTATAATCGTCAATCCGCCTTTTCATTACCCACATAGTCACGTCTAGGCCGTTAATCAAGCGTGGCCAGCTGAGTGTCGTTTGATAATTTTAATAATCGGAATGTTGAATGTTAATTGAGTATCAAAGTTAAAAACCAATAAGCAAGTAAGTCTGCTAGATCGTCTGCGAGATGTTTGAGATCGTTTTCGTCTTTACGAGATCAAGATGGTAAAATCGATTTAGTATTTTAATATCCTACTCAAATACTCTAGTATTTTAATTTTAAATGCGTGTTTTCAAGTATAAAAAATACTCCGTAGCACTTTTGTGAGATATTAATAGTTTAAATATTATAACAGTAGTGTAATACTCAAGCAAGAATATAATTTACTAAAAAGATATAGTTTTTCGAGTGTTAAATGAATAAAATTAACGAATCTATCAAATTGAGAATAGTAGATCGAACAACTAGTTAGTCTCTTAAACATTTATATCTAGCTCATTAATTGAAGCCAAGTAAGATCGGATCGAATTAATATCTTAAAATTCTATGTTTAAGATCGAGATCATACGAGATCCTATGCAAAATTGGGATCGTATTCGTTAATCAAGATTATAAGATTTTAAGATCAAGATCTAGCTTTTGACAACATTGCTTGTATTTATATAATTCTTCTTACATTGGAGTAGTTATCCCACTCATCCAATGTGGTATGCACAAAGTAAAACATGTTTCTCTCACAAAGAAGGTGAATAACAAAAGTAAGAGAATGGTAGCATTATAAATATGAACGAAGATGAATGAAACTTCACTTAAGTGTAAATTTTCTATGAGTGTTGTGTTAGAATATAACATCGCAATTGACAATCAAACACATGAGCACGCAGCGGAATATTAAACATGTATACATATAATTAACAAGAGTTAATAGCTGTGTACCTTTTAGCTAGCTCCAATAAAAATCGTTTAATAAACGAATAGGTTTCACAAATGGTAAAACCCTCTACGATCGCACACACAACACGTTGTCGATCACCACCCGAATGCTAGTTCGATTAACCAATTAATCACTTTTCTTTTGTGTTTATCGTAAAACAAACATAAACCCCAATATGGTTTTCTTTTCCTTCTAGCGTCGTACGGAACACAAAGAAACCCACAAAAGTGATCGAATAATATGTTATTAAGGTTATGGGTTATTTAATTCCTTTGATTTGTAAATCGTATATCATATATCTAAATGGTTTAAGGAATAGATTATATATATATGCAAAACGAAATCTTGAGGTTGAAATCAAGATGCATATATAATATAATAATACTTTTATGATTAAATAATAATAACCTTTTATTATTAATTAATCATAAACCCATAAGTAATTAGAAATAACAATTTAGTCCTAATAACATTCACCTTGAACATCTCTCTTTATTATTATAAGACAGACTGATTAGGAAATCATTATTGCTTAAGCTTTGCCAAATTATTAACTAAGTAAAATGGTGATTAGCCAATTAATCCAGCCTCTATTATGTAATTACTATATTACCCCGAAATAATTACTACCTTATTACCACCCCTTTTAGTGAATTAAACATGGCATTCCCAAATTCAAAACCACGCCATCCTCTTCCCGATCACTTTTCAAATTGAAATTTGAAAACTATCAAACCTTAATCCCGTATGAATAGGTTACAAATTTCAGAGGCAACGATTTCGTATCATCTTCATCTTTCATCTTTCATATCAATACCATACGGTGTAAAATTCAAACGTATCATCTTCATCTTTTATATAGTGGCGCCTTACAATTTGAAATTGAAATTTGAATTTCAAAACTTTCGGAGCTTAATTTGGGAGATATTGGTTATTGATAACCTAGAGATTGGGTAAAGAGAGATTGCTTGTGAGAAACAATCGTTTCACAGTCATGTTCAAGATTTCGATTTGTTGCTACATGAATTTCGATTTGTTCATCATGAGAAGGTATTGTGATTTTGGTTTATTCCGATTTGATATGAAATGAGGCTGCATAGAATCGATTCTTATACTGATTGTGATTCTATATACGATTTTAGTAATGCTTGGATTCTGATTTTATTGTATATTTCCATATGATGAATTTGGGTTTAGTTGTGTGCATGCTTCTGTTTTTAATTGTTGATTTAGGGCTCATCATTTCTCCGTATAATTGTTTTGGGGTAGATGTGTGCGTGTTTCTGTTCTTAATGATGTGTAAACTGTATATGATGTGACTGATAAAATGTGTGAGTGAACCCAAAAAAGATCATGTAAACCCTAATTGAATTTGAAATTTTGATGTTTTTTAGGAGGAGGAGGATTAAAGGCTGTAAATGAAAAATCGGGTGCTCCAATCGGTAATAATACAAGGGCGCTAAGTGAGATAAACACGAATTTCTATCAGTAACCTAACATCTTACTCCGGTGCAGTGCTAAAGATTGGAGATTTGCTGCAAAACAGTTTTCAAATAAGTATCCCAATGATATTATTGTTCACTGTAAGCATTTCTATCTGTGTTCCTCTTTTCCAGTTTTTATTTATTTATTTTTGCTAGCACTTCTATTGGAGGTTATATGATTTGTTATATTCATTAGTCCATCATGTCTAAGATTATCTAGGGAATAATGCAAAGGTGCACGGAGATTTTTTTCAGTTCTGCAAACGAAAGAAACATTAATGAGTTTTATGTGCCTGTAAAGATGAAAATTATAAATTTCACTATTTTAATAGGATTAATTGACTCATAACTATTAATTAATCTACTTTTTGGCTGATGTAGTCTCAAGGAAGTATCCCGGGTTCAATCCCTTGGAGGCACCTATATCAGTAAAATTCCTTAGTAAGGTTGGATGTTGGGCCACCATCTGAGCTGGCCATTAGGTGAACTTGAATTACCTCTCACGTGTTGGGTTTGGGGTGGGTCGGTAGCGTTGCAACCAATA
Source organism: Helichrysum umbraculigerum (assembly GCA_949592205.1). NCBI lineage: Eukaryota > Viridiplantae > Streptophyta > Magnoliopsida > Asterales > Asteraceae > Helichrysum > Helichrysum umbraculigerum. The sequence goes on along the minus strand of CATIUR010000003.1, from coordinate 55,651,519 downwards.
TGCCTCCTGATCATCAATATGTTAATAAGATGGGGTGCTAATCTGCATCCTTATCATACATATGTTAACAAGAGTAAGGAACAAATAACGAACATCTCATTTAGCATAGAGCCTATGAGCTATAATTCGTTTGGATGGAATCATAAAATCTAACAAAGAATTACTTCAATTGATGGACCCCTACTTGTCCAAGTGTTCTTGAACTATGATTCAATTTTGGCTCCTAACATATTACTATTTTTTTGCGCAATACTACGACTCCATATGTTCTTGACACTTGACGGCATTGATGTGATGGGAAGCAGATTAGCAGAAGAGGTTGGTATCTCTTTCAATACTACTTTTTCCTATTTGAAATCCCATTGAACAAAAAGGAATATCGATCTGAATATCCTTCTAATCTTCAGAAGTGCTGGTTTTGCAGGTGAAATCTGTAGTAGACTGACATCCTAATGTTCAGAAGATCTCTTTTATAGGTCACTCACTTGGCCTAATAGCAAGATATGCTGTTGCTAAGCTTTACAAACAAGATTACACAAGTGTAGCATGTCAAGAAGACAGGGACAATAGATCTGTTGATTCTAATGATGTATGCTCGGAGCTTATCTGTAATCGAAAAATTGCTGGATTGGAGCCCATCACCTTTATAACCATTGCCTCTCCACACCTTGGTTCAAGAGGACGTAAACAGGTAATTATTACTTTATACATTTTGATTTAAAATGCTGGCCATTATCGGTTTCAGGTCCCTATGTTCTGCGGACTTAAAAGCCTTGAAAACATAAGGTACTACACTTCACGAATACTTAAAAGAACAGGAAGACATGTGTATTTAAAAGATGTCTAATGGACAACCCCCTCTGTTAGTTCAGATGGCTATTGGTACCGAAGATCTAAAATTTATGTGAGGTTTTACGGATTACTTTGCATAAGTTACTTCATATAATTACATTTCTCCTATTTTACCTTCTTTTATTTTTTGATTTTGTAGATCCGCTTTACTGTCCTTTAAGCGCAAGGTTGTTTATGCGAACGTCCTTTCTGACCATATCCTCTTCTCAGTGCAACTCCTGCAACCTTTATAATTAGTCAAGATTCTTATTTTATGCTACTTTAGTGTTCAAACATGCATGGACTTTTTTCTCAACTCAAAACTGTACACAGATCTTGTAGGATGGACTATGGAGCATGTCATCAATTCGTCCTCGAAGTGAGTTGCCTAAGGTAAAATAGTCTGCATTGATATTGGATAGTACAATATTTTCCGGTTATCTCACTATGCTTTGGTTTTAGCTTAGGACTCTTGCAAGAAGTGGTAGGTATCCCCGTATTCTGAAGGCAGGTGCAGCAGATATGACAAAACAAGAAGTCTCCAGGAACCTACAAACCAGCAATCACAATAGTAAGACTGCCACAATGGAAGGTATACTTTCTGAGTCTCGGATTATTCAATCGGTAGGGTACTTACGAATGGGTATATTTAGTTGGTGTCTTTCTCATACATTAAAATGGGTCAAATTAATATATTTAGTTAAAGTCGAAACATCTCAAATGAGTTGAAAGTCACCGAAAGTCAATTTGTAATGTATAAAGCTTCCTAAGTTGTGCTTTATTTTAAGTATTCAGATTATCTAGAGTTATAATATGTTTTTATAATCATACTTTAATTTTTCTAATAAACGACGGACTTATGACATAATAGTGCTTGTGGGTCAACACAAGCCTATTTTCACTTGTACAAAAAAATTGACTCCTTTCATTCCACATCCGTTACCTGACCTACCCAACTTGCCACCTTCACCTGAGCCTATCGGTAACATTGAAGGTTTTTATATGTTGACTTATCATATTCAATTGCAGAGACAATGATTAAAGGGTTGAGTAAAATAAGGTGGGAACGGGTTGACGTAAGCTTTAAAGGAAGTGATTTTGGTGACTGCAATTTTGCCGATTTCGATTTGTTGCTACATGAATTTCGATTTGTTCATCATGAGAAGGTATTGTGATTTTGGTTTATTTCGATTTGATATGAAATTAGGATTCATAGAATCGATTCTTATACTGATTGTGATTCTATATACGATTTTATTAATGCTTGGATTCTGATTCATTGTATATTTCCATATGATGAATTTGATTTCAATCTAACATTTATAAAGATATCATATTGTTTTTCATAACAATCATGTTTTTTTAATTGCCAATAGTGAACCAAATTGCAGATTTTGAGCTGTGTTTCACCTATGTAGATGGAACGACAACAACATGACATAACTGACAGGATGAGAGGCATTCTCGTCGACTGGTTAATCGAGGTATGCAAATTATGCACCGATTTTAGCATCTTTATCATACAAAACACGTGACAAAAGTTTATAGGGATTTCTGATCGCATAAGTTAACCTAATAGGTTCATTACAAATTGCAACCGATGGAAGAGACCTTATATCTAACGGTCAACCTCATTGACCGATTCTTGCCTGTTGTTGAGGATTTCATAGTAATTTCAGATAAGGCGTACACAAGAGCTGAAGTTCTCGATATGGTATAACTAGATAAAACGAAATTATATATTTGCATTCATAATTATTATTAACTCGTGAATCTCATATTTGTCTTTTTTTTATATTAACAAGATAAGGAAATGGTGAATACACTTCAATTCAATCTCTCTGTTCAAACTCAGTATGTGTTTGTCAAGAGGTTCCTCAAGGCTTCAAAATCTAACAAAGAGGTCTAATAACCTTCTTTTATTATTCATGTTCCCTATTCTTGGACCTTTTTTTTTTGAAAAAAAAAGCTATACATGTTTTTTCAGTGCTTCAACAACATTCCTATCCATCAATAATATGCTTCTATTTTTATTTTTTATGACTAATGTTTTCGTTTTGATTATAGTTGGAGCTACTATCAAAATACTTGGCCGATATGTGTTTGGTGGAATACGAAATTCTCAAGTTCCCACCTTCACTACTAGCAGCAGCTGCTGTTTTTACTGCTGGATGTACTCTCAACAGATCAAAAGAATGGAACAAAACAAGTGAACTTCATTCAAATTATTCTGAGCATTACTTATTGTAAGTTCTGATCCGATTTAACAAAAAAAAAAAGATAATCTATTTTCTCTAAGATTTATTATAACTTGGTTTATAAGAATATTTTGAAAGATTGTTTTCCCCCTTTTAAAAAAAAAAAAAAAAATTACGCATAACTAACTTGCAAAAGTTGGTTTGTATTGAAAAATTTTAGTTGTAATTTTTAGGATTGGTGTGTGCAAAAGCACACCGACAATAACTCATTCCGGAGCTATTTATGGAATGGCAAGATCCCAATAAAGGCAAAGTGTATGGTGGCATGATCAAAATATTTTTTTGTTAATCTCTATTGTATATCTCTGTTGGACACACACACCTACCTTTTTGTGGAAAATGGACGGGTCGGGTAACAATTTTAATCAGGTATTTGTATAGGTCAAGATGGGTGGGTCGAGCTAGGCATGTAACATCTATGGCTTAGGTTTGAAAAGGCAATGTTCTAACTGTAATGAGAAATTTAGTGAGATTTGATTCATAATCATTAATCACATATATCAGTCAAGTAATTCAGTATATACTTGGTGATACCTATGTTTTCAGGTGGAAGCGTACAATCGATTTTTATTATACAGAGAACCGAGATTGTCAAGTCCACAATCATTTAACTCAAAGTGAGTACTCATACTGTTCAACCCTTTAAAGTCTCTTTTAATGTAACCTGAATTGATTTGAATATAATGTTGGGTCAATACTTAAAGGTAAGAAGTACACAGTTTAATTCGTTTTGCTCAATCGTCATTTGTCAAATTTATAACTCTGGAAAAGGCATGTCTTTGGAGATGAATTTTTAGAGGTATTACATACTTCTTACCTTTCAGTCTTGAATTATCTTGCTGTTAATGATCGTGAGCTATTAAATTATGTATTTTTAGCTTTTAATAATGAGATCCCACTTTTTCAATTTTGGAAATATCATTGATACGTTGATTTTTGAAAGCAGAATCATGCTTTTTTAAGAAGTAGATAGGGAGATACACGGGAAAACGCATTTTATCCCCTTAAATTGTCTCAAGTGTTTTTATAGTGTTCTTTGCCATATAATTTTTGAACCATAAAAACCTACCTCTTTTATATTGTATGCTTATAACTTAGATTTATTATTGTTGGTGTTGTCTTGAACAAGTCATTACCCAGAATTTCTGTCTCAAATGTCTTATTAATAACCTCTACCAAAACTAACTAGCAATACTAATGTTTGATTAGGTACATCCAAATTGTTTTTCTTACAGGGGGTTCAATTTACTTGCCAGGCAGCTGTCACAACTGTGGATGAGACCAAGGTCAGTGTAGGAAAAAACTTCTGGGGCGGGGAGATACGCTCGCATGCGAGAATCACGAAGTTAAGGAGCCGAAAGATTTGTGAGTAACATGATATTCATTTGAAATACATAAAAGTATGGTTTTAAATGACAGATTCCTAAGAAATAAGTCAATAGGTATTTCTTTGCTACAACTATATCTGCTGAAGTGAAGGCTACATTTTTCAACGATTTTGGTACATCGCTCCTTAAGGAGGACTGCAGGGCAATGACCCATCAACATGGCTACACAGATCAACATGTCCTACCTTTGCCACTTGAAACTGTTAGAGGAATGGCAAAAATCTTTCAGATGCATTTTAGCATGTCAAGTAAACCTGGTGCCAGAATTGGTGTTGTGGCTAAACTGTCTGCTGAGTGTGTAGTTGGAGTACTTGCAGAGTGGTTAAGTGGTGGTGTAGCAGTACCGCTTGCACTCAGCTACCCAGAAGCTGAACTATTACATGTCATGACTGACTCGGTATGCACTGAAAACAATTTGTACCTTTCTGTCGTTTGCTTAGTTTCTTACATTGTATATTGTGACGTTTTTTCCCCTGGTTAAGTGTATGAAAATGTAAAAATTTACTCAAAATTCTATTGTATGTCTCGAACTCTATAAGTTTCTATTTTACATATCCAATTACTTCTTCATAGGTAGTCAGTATTTGTGTTATGCTTACCAGCAGCTATATAAGTTGCCACATCACCGATTTACAACTTATAGATGTCAGATACATACAATAACAATAATTGAAAGTTTGAACCATACAATAGTATTTGAGTAAGATTTGATACATATCATACATTTAACCAATTTTTTTTTTGTGTTCAACTAATATTCTGTTTATAGGATGTATCGATGATTTTGAGTACTCAAGATCACAGTGAGCTTATGCGGAAAGTTTTAGAAAAAACTATAGCTCGGTTTCCTCTGATACCCGATGTTCTTGGTAGTGATGTAAACAGCGATGCACATTTGAAAGATAGTCAGTTCTCAGTTAAAGTAAAAGGTGTTTATCCATTCTATTAAATATAAAATTTCATATTCAAGTTATATAATTAAATTCCTGTGTATGTTGTTTTTCATATAGATGATGCCCCCACAGTGATTTGCATACTAGCGGTACAGCTGGACAACCGAAAGGAGTTGCTCATACACACAGTAGCATTTTAGCACAGGTTCGATCTCTCTTTTGGGTCTCTTTCTGTGAGACCCAGCTTTAAATCATTTCTTCATTTTAGTATTTAACGATATTTGCCTTTAAAAAAAAAAGAATTTTAGCACTGGTAATTTCATGTGTGTTATATCATGTAGAAGAATTACTAAATTATAGGACGAAAACGCGTAGTACGATGAAAAAAGACATGTGGCCTTATAACTGCTATTGGTCTGTTTAATTCTAGGTGAAAACGTTGTCAACAGCTTGGGAGTACACATCAAGTGACCATTTTCTGCATTGCCTGCCATTACACCATATCCATGAACTGACATTAAACTATTTGTTTTTTGGTGCTTTACATGTCAATTAGTTATTTAATCTGCTATGTAAGTTATGGGTTCATTTGTCGATCCTTAACTTCATCTACACATGTCCACGGGCTCTTCAATGGATTGTTTGCTCCCCTTTATGCTGGTTCCATGGTAAGCGGTTACATTTATCTTATTGGCAGTTAAGTCAGCTCTAAAGCACTATAAATTTGTATATGTATTTTCTTGAAGGTTGAATTTATGCCAAAGTTTAGTGTGAGGGGTATCTGGCAAAGATGGCGTGAATCATACCCAAAAGTTGGGACTAAGCTGTTGATCGCGACGTTTCGGCAAGTCAATTGGATATGTTATACTTAGCATTGTGGATGAACGAGTTATTGGTGGATCCATGTGAGCATCCGCAAATGTTTTGCATGATAATCATACGGAACCCTTGCTGAGATTTAACATGACGATGATTTGCAAACTTTGTTAAGTAACCTGGAAGACAATGTTACGCTTGATATTTATATATTAGATCGTCTGGATGCTTTGTACTAAAACGTATGTGGAAATTGTTTACTTAAACGCATGTAAGCGTTCATCTTAAAAAGCAATTAGTTTGATTTGAATGAATTTATTTCCTAATTGCTATGTCTTTATTATTATAATAAAATACCATGGTGTTTGCATTTCGATGTGATGTCTTCATTACTTGCAAAATCTACTTTTGTAGAAACCACCGTCTTTTTCAAATGTTGTAGCCCGCAAAATTTGCGGGTTATGATCTAGTTACAATTTAATAACATTTATTAAATGATCTCAAATTAACTAATAACTCAACTAGTTATTACAGTTAACTTAACTTGGTTAAATAAGCGGTATCTACGTGTTAACGCGTGTGACCCCATAGGCTCATTAATTTCCAGACATGCTTAAGTCGTGTACATATATACCAACAGCTCCCACTTGGACATGTCTTAAGCAATAACATTGGTTAGCATCTAGCAACACTCCAATGTTCCTAGAAATTTCTGAGTTTCGTTTCATAAAGTCTCAGATAATGATTTCATAATTTACAATCCCTTTGTTTCAGATACTGGTGTTAATCATGAATATGGATCAATGTCATTTCATGATTTAACTATTCTATTTCTCATTTCATGTAATTAATCAAGATTACAAAATGAATCGAGACACATCTAGATTTCATTTCGGTATGGCCATACACACATCTGATTAATACCTAATGAGCGGCCTAGAAGTATCATTCTTCAATAACATATTGAAGGAACAAATTCTGTATTGACTGCACGTGTCAGTCATGCATTTCACTACACTTCTGAAAATAGTCCTGTGTAACTACCATTTACGAATAGTTAGAACCATATCAAGAAGATGCAATCCATACACGCTGAACCTACTTGCATCTCAAGTCTAAGGATTCAGTAAATAATCATTTTCGAATATTCCTTAATGACGACGATCCATAAAGTAATAATTCGATAATTTGGGGAATCTGATATGCATCCGTATGAATATCATGTGAGTTTAGTGAGACCCTTTCTAACCAATCACTCAGATATGTCTTAGTTTGACTATATTCCCATAGAGTCAATCGACGTTGGATAGTTTAGAATAATAATAAATTATTCAAGGATTAAACATGCAAAAATGAGATACAATAATATTTAAATAAAATAAACATACCAAGTACTTTATTTGATTAATAAATAAAATGTTTTACATCTCATATCCAAATACTAATCACAGAATTACATGGGATAACTAGCTAGACGAAGTCCTATGCCTTCAGCATGTTCAGTAAGCTTTGCTCTCGATAAAGCTTTAGTGAACGGATCAGCTAAGTTATGTTCTGTGCGAACTTTGAGTAACTTGATTTCACCTAGTTCGATTTGTTCTCGAACATAGTGAACTCTCCTTTGGTAGTGTCTGGCACCTTTCTGAACTCCAGGTTCATTGGCAATTATTATTGCACCTGAATTATCACAAAATAATTCCATAGGTGATTTATTTAAGGGAACCACGCTGAGCCCAGAAATAAACTTTCTAATCCAAACAGCTTCCATGGCGGCTTCCGAGGCAGCAATGTACTCAGATTCTGTTGCAGACATGGCAGTAGTAGTTTGCTTCTTGCTTTTCCAATCTACTGCTCCTCCAATTAAGGTGAAGACGTATCCTGACTGAGATTTCATATCATCTTTGTCAGTCTGAAATCCAGCATCGCAATAACCGGTTAGTTTAAGCTCAGCTGCAGGATTTCCCCCATAAACCAGAACCATATCTTTAGTAGATCTCAAGTACTTAAGAATGTTCTTAACAGCAGTCCAGTGTTTCACTCCTGGATTCTGTTGAAAACGACTTACAATATTTTGCGCGAACGCAACATCAGGCCTAGTGCATCTCACAGCATACATAATGGATCCTACAGCCGAAGCATAAGGAACATTTTGCATTTGTTTCACCTCATCAGGTGTAGAAGCACCTTGTTTAATACTTAAGTCAAGCTTTTCGAGCATTGGAATATTCACTCTCTTGGAATTTTCCATCCTAAATCTCTTTAGGATTTTATCAATATAAGCTTTTTGACTTAAACTAATCATCCGCTTTGACCTATCTCTATAGATCTTGATTCCAAGTATAAATGCCGCTTCTCCTAAATCTTTCATAGCAAAACATGTTCCAAGATAGGATTTTACATCTTGTAACATTGGAACGTTGTTTCCCATGATTAATATGTCATCGACATACAAGATCAGAAAAGTAACATTTCTCCCACTAGCCTTGAGGTATACACATGGCTCATCATGGTTTTGAAGAAAACCAAACTTTTTGATCTCTTCTTCAAACCGTTTATTCCAACTTCTAGATGCTTGCTTGAGTCCATAAATAGACCTTTGAAGCTTGCATACTTTGTTGGGATGAGAAGGGTCAATAAAACCTTCAGGTTGATCCATATAGACCTCTTCGTCCAGATAACCATTTAAGAAGGCAGTTTTGACATCCATTTGCCAAATCTCATAGTCATAGTACGCAGCTATGGCTATAAGAATCCTAATCGCTCGAATATCTGCCACAGGAGAGAAGGTTTCTTCATAGTCAATTCCGTAGATTTGAGTATAACCCTTCGCTACAAGACGAGCTTTGTAGGTGTGTACATTTCCATCCATGTCGGTCTTCTTCTTGAAGATCCATTTACACCCAACGGTTTGAGCATTGGGCGGAAGATCAACCAAGCTCCATACTTGATTATCTTTCATGGATTTCATTTCCACTTTCGTAGCTTCAAGCCATTTTTCAGATTCTGGATCTGATAATGCAGCTTTGAAGTTTTTAGGTTCATTTAAATCCCCTAATACATGCTCCTCAGTTTCTACATTTAGACATAACTTATCGGGGGCACGTATAGTCCTATTGGACCTACGAAGTGGAACCTCATCATCATTTTGAACCTCGAGACTTTCTTGTTCAATTTGATGACTACTAGTGTTTTCAGAAGGTGATGCATCTTCTTGAATTTCTTCAAGTTCTACCGCCCTCCCACTGTCTTTTTGAAGTACGAGATCATTTTCAAAGAATTCCGCATATCTCACAACTTTGACAATGTGTTCAGAAGGGATATAGACGTAGTAACCCATCGTTTCCTTTGGGTATCCTACAAAGATACACTTAATAGATCTTTGCTCGAGTTTGTCAGGCGTGTCTCTCTTTACCATCGCCTCACATCCCTAGACCTTTAAGTAAGACAAATTAGGGACTGTTCCATGCCACAATTCATGTGGTGTCTTATCAACCTTCTTGGTTGGAACCATATTGAGAATGCGTACAGCAGTCTCTAGAGCATAATCCCAAAATGATAGAGGTAGAGTTGTAAGGTTCATCATCGATCTAACCATGTCTAACAAGGTTCGATTCCTCCTCTCTGACACCCCATTATGTTGTGATGTATATGGAGGAGTAAGCTGTTGGACAATTCCATATGCCTTTAGATAATCCTTAAACTCTTGGCTTAAGTATTCACCACCTCGATCCGAACGAAGGATCTTGATGGTTTTTCCGAGTTGATTTTCTACTTCATTTTTAAACTCTTTGAATGTTTCAAAGACTTCATGTTTATGTTTCAACAAGTAAACATAACCATAACAACTGAAATCATCCGTAAAGGTTATGAAGTAGCTAGCACCTTTTCTAGACACATGTCTAAGTGGGCCACAAACATCGGTATGTATTATCCCAAGAAGATCAGAAGCCCTTTCCACTTGATGTGAAAAAGGTTTCTTTGTCATTTTGCCAGATATACAAGATTCGCATTTATCAAATGATGCATCATCACTCGATTTTAAAAGACCTTCACGTTGAAGTCTTTTGATGCGATCCTTGCCTATGTGAGCAAGACGACAGTGCCATAGATAAGTAGATTCTAAGTTAGGCTTGGCTCTTTTGTTGCTAACATGATACATAGAATTATAATTTGAAACACAACCACGCATATCTATTTCATAAATACCATCACAAGGAATAGCATCAAAACAATGAATATTATTTTTAGAAACAGAAATACCATTATCAGTAAACGAGTTTACATAACCGTTGTCTTTCAAAAGAGAAACTGAAACAACACCTCTAGTAATAGAAGGTGCGTAATGACAATTGTCTAAACAAATTACTAAACCAGAAGGTAAAATTAAATCATAATTTCCAATTGCTTCCACAGCTGCTGGCAGACCAGTGCCCACTGTCAGTTGCAAAGCTCTTGGCTTCAGCTTCCTTCTTCCTCTAAGACCCTGTAAGGTATTACAGATGTGAGTACCACAACCAGTGTCATATACCCAAGAGTCATGTTTAGAAAAAGAATATAATTCTATGGTGAAGATACCTGAAGTACTGGCAGTATTACCAGCCGCTTGCTTCCTCTTCTTCATCAACTCGGCAAGTTAGTCAGGACAATTCCTTCTCCAATGCCCCACTTCACCACAGTGGTGGCATACCTCATCTTTTGCCGGATGCTCTTTCTTAGCTGGAGGAGTCTTCTTGGGTTTGGGAATACGAGCAACAGCTTGCTTATTCTTGCCTTTCCTTTTTGGATTTCCTTTAGCAGCTTGCGGCTTCTTCTGGATTCTACCCCCTTTGATCATCATCACAGCGGGAGTTTCAGTTTTCTTGGGAAGGTTTTTCTCATACTCAATGAGCATAGAATGAAGTTCAACTACGGTCTTATTCATACTATGCATGTTGTAATTGCGCACAAATCCCTCAAACTCCTTGGAAAGAGAATAAAGGATTAGTCCAATTGCAACAGGCTGATGATAAGCATAGTTAAGCCTTGCCAAGTGCTCCAAATAGCTCTTCATTTTAAGAACATGTGGACTAACTGGTTTCCCTGATTCATGCTTACAAGAATGTAGTTTTTGAACAATGTCAAACAACTCCACTCCAGCTTGCTTTTCGTACAATGACCTTAACTCATTTATCATATCAAATGGGCCATGGAACTCAAATTGCTCTTTCAGCTCGGGCGACATGCTTGCGAGCATCAAGCAAGCAACATCATTGTAACGATCATAAGCAGCAGAATACGCTGCCTTTTCTTCATTAGAAGCATTTGCAGCAGGGGCGTTCATAAGCTGTTGTTCAAGAACATCAGCTTTCTTTTCAGATCGGAGGACAATCCTCAATGAACGATACCAGTCATTGAAATTAGAACCAGTAAGTTTCTCTCTCTCAAATTGTTGCCTGAAAGACGAAGTGTTTTGGTTTTGGGCAGGATTAGTTGCCATCTACAAAAGAGATAAAGTTCAAAAATCGGTATTTTCGATAATTAACTCTTATAGAATAATTAATTTACCCAAGTTTAACCACGTAAACTATTAATTTTTTAAAAGACTAGGATCCTATTGACATAGCACCATTACATCAGTTGATCTGCTAGTAATGATGTTACTCAAAAGGTAAGTGACGATCAATAATTGCATTACTAGTGCAATTCCTAGAAATTATGGGACTTACAAATAATACATATGAAGCAAGCATAAGTAATTTTGTAAACATGTTTCATCCCATCTTTTGCCACGGGCTTAAGGATCTCACCGCTTAACTTGTTTTAAGTCGTCCAATTAAGAACTGTAAATAGTCCACCACCTTCTCACGATGAGTGGTAATTTACCTTGGGATTGCAATTTACCTACGTCTCACGCAGAGTAAAAAGCAACTGCAAGTGTTCTTACGATTGGATGGCAATGACTTAAGTTTTAGGGTAACGCAATTTGATGTGTTATCAAATATGTATGAATATGCATGCACCATATTCATATCATAGGTTTTAATAAAAAAACATTCTTCAATTAAGTTATGTGCGTCAAGATGTCTAATTTAATATTCATATTAAATTAGAGATTGCACTTTTATTAAAATTGACGATTCAACATGTTTTAAACATTTTCGGCCATGTACAAGAGAGGCCATGAAGAGGTCAGTCGAGGGGCTAGGATCTTTACATCGTTTTATCCAACCCGTCGACTTAGACACCAAGCCGAAGATACCTCTCGTATACAAGTTCCTAGTCGTGGTTTAAAACAAATTATTAACTTGCAAATCTCGTCGTGGGAGAAAATTACGGTATGTGAGCCTAACCCGAGTTGACATAAGATTTGCAAGGAAATAATAAATCTTATTTCATAGCCATTTAGTCAAGTTTAATTTTATTTTCTAAAAACAATTTTGCGTCACAAGTCAACAATTGGCAAATAATAATTAAACTACTAAACTACAATCGACTCTCTTAAGGGGCATTGATCCTATGGCCACTATGTTTTAGTATGTGTAATTTAAACTAGGCTCCCTCTTCAAAGGAAGTAGGACCACATACACCAAGGTAACTTGGTTGCGTAAGCCACATTTAAATTCACATATAATAGAATCACATTGCAAATAGTGTAAACTGATCCAGAAAATCAGCTGTGTTCAAGGCCTTATCAGGCTGAGATAAAGTCATCTATAGCCTTAGCACAGAACTACAAAGTTGTAGTCCTATGTGTCGTGCATCTTGTATAAAAATTTGAGCTTCTAACTCTTAACGGTTGATTTTATATGATTTTTATAGTGAACTGGTGTCAAGCAGCAAATACACACGAAAATTGCATATAAACACATAATCAACAAAGTTAATTAGCCAAATTTTATTACCCTAATTCACATGCATCTATATGACATTATTAGGGTTATATCCATGAATAACCTTGCATGAATTATTCATGGATATTCCCTTTTAACAATTAAACAATAAAAGTACAACACATATATAACATGCAATTATCATATAAACCATGTTCAATATACATCTAATAACTCAAAACTTGCTATGAGGGTTTACAATTAGCCATTAATAATGGGTAGATAATTTATATAAATAAAAAGATAAAAATTCCTCATTTTCTTTCTTTTGGCCAAACCAATAAAAAAAAACATAAATTTTTCCTTTTTAATTGATTTTAATCCCAACCCAAAAACCCCCACCAAGTTTTGAATTCCCAAGTAACTATACATATTGCATGTAGGCTCTGATACCACTGTTAGAATATAACATCGCAATTGACAATCAAACACATGAGCACACAGCGGAATATTAAACATGTATACGTATAATTAACAAGAGTTAATAGTTGTGTACCTTTTAGCTAGCTCCAATAAAAATCGTTTAATAAACGAATAGGTTTCACAAATGGTAAAACCCTCTACAATCGCACACACAACACGTTGTCGATCACCACCCGAATGCTAGTTCGATTAACCAATTAATCACTTTTCTTTTGTGTTTATCGTAAAACAAACATAAACCCCAATATGGTTTTCTTTTCCTTCTAGCGTCGTACGGAACACAAAGAAACCCACAAAAGTGATCGAATAATATGTTATTAAGGTTATGGGTTATTTAATTCCTTTGATTTGTAAATCGTATATCATATATCTAAATGGTTTAAGGAATAGATTATATATATATATATATATATATATATATATATATATATATATGCAAAACGAAATCTGGAGGTTGAAATCAAGATGCATATATAATATAATAATACTTTTATGATTAAATAATAATAACCTTTTATTATTAATTAATCATAAACCCATAAGTAATTAGAAATAACAATTTAGTCCTAATAACATTCACCTTGAACATTATAATTTAATAACATTTATTAAATGATCTCAAATTAACTAATAACTCAACTAGTTATTACAGTTACCTTAACTTGGTTAAATAAGCGGTATCTACGTGTTAACGCGTGTGACCCCATAGGCTCATTAATTTTCAGACATGCTTAAGTCGTGTACATATATACCAACATGTTGTACAACTGTTATAGTATGAAGTACGGAGTATAAAGTTTAATTCTATAATACTTATTCAAGCTATAAGAATAAAATTTATAATACCTATACTCGATTACCTCGTTCGACTTGAGAAAACTAAACGAGATTTCGATCAAGTCGAGCAGAATATTAGTGCTTTCGAGATTCAACTCGTGAAACTAATCGAGTTATGATTAATGTTCAAGTTATACTCAAGTTTTAAAATTAGAATGCTAGAATTCGAGATAAACGACTAAACCGAGATCGGCGTCAATAAGGGTGTATAAACGTCTTTTTGTCAATCGTCTCTCTTCTTCTTCTTTTTTTATTTTTCCTTTTTCTCTCTTTATGCCACTTAATTTCCTGGTTTGCGTTTTCAACTATAAATGAAAATGGAAGTGATGATAGGGTTTTGATATGGGTACAATGAAAGTGAAAATGATAGTTATGTGGGCTTAAATAGGGATTTTTTTTTCTTTTTTATTATTTGTAGTATTATAAGAATATGAGGTCAAAAAATAAATTGACATTTTATTTATACCATCTTTCCTATATACTAATTGTCTTGCCCCCTTGTTTATGTGACAATCATCTGATATTTCTAAGTCACCAAAAATCCTATATGTCAACCTACTATTCCATTACAATGTTTTATGCTCAATGTCTCCTTCACGCTTTCTTTCTATCTTCTACATTGAATGATCTTATTAATGACTATCATTGAATATATAAAAGGGTTTGGCTAACTTATGCCCTAAGGGCACAAGATAAAGCTCATTAAAAAAACTAATTCTTTCCAATTATAATATAAAATACATTAACTAAACTCTTTAATTTCCATTTTTATATGTGTATTAATTACCAAATTTGTTATTTATGGAAAATAAAACTTCAACAAGTGTTCTTAACTCGTGCCCTTAGGGCACTTATTAGATTTTTCCTATATAAAAAGAGGAGAGATGGTTCGATTAACATTACATTGATCATTCATAAGTTGATAATTTTTCTACCTTCTAATTTCAGCATTCCTATTTTCTAAAATAGTATACAATTATTTAGGTATATTCAAAATATAACATTACAATTATATATGTGTGACTATTAATATATCATCTACTAATAATGATCATGTTATATAAAAATATTTGCATCATGTAATGCTATATTATAACTATTTTTCGTCATGGATACAAATAATTAAACATATTAGACACTGGTATATATTCCATCAAATCAAGGACTACCACGCTATCGTTAGTGCACATGATATATGATGATGTTAACTTTGTATTTTAGAAACGTTTGAATGATCATGTCTTGGACATAAATTATTTCTTATACGTTATTTTGATATTCATAGTATTAATATATGTTTAGATTTGTTCTTTACAAACTTAAATTATAATATAATTGAGCGTTCATTGTATAGACAATGTCAATGTGAACAACATTTGTACAAAAAGAAAATAAACCAAGCACAATTATGTAGTCTTCATATACGTAGTTCACATTCTAATGACACTTGCATGATTAAAATGAATAAAGGATTAAAAAAATATAAAAAGAACAAAAAAAACAAAAAAAAACTCTCTTACCTTTGTGTATTACTTGATGAAAGTACGCTTTATATTGGAAGTGCGACATTAATAGAAGTAGAAAAGTGAAGTTTGTCTTGGACATAAAGCCTACATGTTTCGGATTTGTAATGTTCATTAACGGTTTATAAAATCCTTTCTTTTTTATCTCAATGCCGACCTATGTAGTGTTAATGTTCGATTTTCATTATAATTTATATTGACTTTATTCTATTATACTACTAACCATAAATTATACTCATTATAATTGCAAATAATGTTAATACTTTTTAATAGATTGGTATACATGGGTGAATTATGTCATAAACGTGCAAAGCAACTTACTACTGATATAATATTTTTTTAATAATTTATATATCTTTTTGGATTCCGTCTATCGAACGGGATCTAACACTAGTTATATATATAAACGTGGATGTGATTATGTTTTTTAAACATATACTAGTTTACTAAAATACCTACACTAATAAAAGAATTAAGAGCACTCACAATGGTAAAGTTCTAAAAGTTTTTTTGTATAACAGGTTTATATAAAAAAGTTATTGCTACAATGGTAATAAGTCTTTCAAAGGTTTATTTATAATATAAATGTAATAATTTAATAAGAAAGAGGGTGTACACTTTGATCGAAAGGTTCATTATAATTGAGTTTTACTGTCTATTTTTGTTTTATAAAAAAAACTTTCTAAAAAACCTAGCTTTGAAAAAAGCTATTAAACACCCTCTATTGGAGATGCCCTAATAGGTAAAAGAAGCCGTACGAATATCAAATTTATCTTGATTGAAGTTCTTTAAAAAAAAGAGGCAAGGATAAGTTTTATTAAAAAAAAACTAGCAAGAAGCTAATTATTATAATACACAAAGAAACACCCAAACAAAAACACCAAACCTAAGCAAACAATATCTTCGAACCATTCAATTAAAAATTTCACTTAATCAAGCTAACACCTAAACTCTACATACCCCCGAAAACCACAACATCTAAACATTAACGCCATTCATTTTCAAAAAGCTATAGATGTTTAAGCACATTTGAAATCTAGCAATATCATATTCAAGATCGCTCTCATTGGAATTCTCCATGTCCTCGATTAATTTATTAAGTCAAATCCGATAATATCACATTAGACGATCACGATAACATCTACGTTTTAATCATTTTCTCCAAGTACGATTTTATAAACATTATTTTTTTTCTTCCACTTTTTCCTACGTTTAAACGGATAAAATGATCTTGAACCATCAGTTTCGGACCAATGACCACTTAATTGAAGTTTATATACTTTTATGAATGAATCAGGCTATTAACACAAATTTTAATGTCTAATACCGTGAAGTCAAGGGTAACAAACTTAATTATGTACAAATAAAACAAACTTATAAGCAAATGAAGAAGAATACGACAAATGAGAAGGATACAGAAACTCTGAAATACTATTACTATTGGACATCATACATAATTCGCATCCTTAAAACACCAAATACAACATGAAAGATGTTAGCAACAAGTTTTTTTTCAACCACGTGTTGCGGCGGGGTTTTTAAAGAGATACATATATTGATATTCGAGAGTAATACATCTTTAGGTCGATCGGTTTTAGTTATACTTATAACTTTGTAAATATTGTGTGATTTTTGTCAATCCGGCAACGTGACTAATCGCTAAAGTTGACTCATCGAAATTCGAATTATCTAGGTTTCTATGTAACAAATATAGTTTACTCGTGTAATTGATTCAACTTTGAGTTAGATTATATTTCTCAAATCTTAAGTGTGACTTGACTTTAGTTTTGTTAAATACGTAACAATAATATAAGAAAATCAATACAACCGCTTTGCAATTGTTTTGAGACTTATGAGCGGGTCATATTTGATGTTTTTATCGAAGTAACAGTTTAATAATAATCTTTTAACACCAATTCACCACCCATCACCATCTTTGTTTATATTCATTTGCGTAATTCATCTATTCTACTGTTTTTTTTTTGTACCTTAGATACATTTACTTGTTTAACTTTCATCTAAAACATCATTTAAATAATCTTTTTTACTTTTAATTGTAGATTAGTTATCAACATATAATGTTGATTTTCAAACTCTAACTATTTAAGTATCTAAATTTTATATAACAAGTAATTATGACTTTTGATAATGTTTTATACAAAGAAAAATTTGTAACATACATATGTAAAGTAATTATTTGTTTAAAGCATATTTGAGTAATAAGACATATTTAGCAAATTAATACAGAGTACAAAATATGAATTCTATGGATGGTCACAATAATAATTTTATTTAATTAATATAATCAATCTTAGAATTTGATTACGTATCAACTAATGTGGTGGAAAGAACATGAAATATTTATTTGGTGTTCTTTTTTTTTTTTTTTTTTATAAGAAAAGTCTTATGTAGTTAAAAGGTAAAGAGAAAAGAAAAAGAAAAGAAAAGCTAGGCATTAACAAATATATGAAAAGTTAATACGGAGTATATAATTATTATTATCATTGAGTTGCTATAGTGTTTGAGTTTAAATAGGTTATGAATAGTGAACAATCACTTTGGTGATTGTATGCATGTAAATATTCATTAGAAGTCAACCCACAACATAAATAACTAGTAAATTTGATCGGTCAAATGCCTCACTCTAAGAATAAATATTCGCTCATACTGAAAGACATAATTGATTTTCACAAATTGTACTCGAGTTTATGTGCTTAAAACTGAATAGATCGACCACTAGTTTTCCTAATCCAGACGTACCTAACTAAAAAGAATTTAAAGGTAATTCGATGATTCGATCAAGGGAAATAAAGCAATTCAAACCAAAGGATTTTTAGCCTAACGACAAATGATAAGTCATGTCTATTTAAACACATTGTGCATACCACACATACACAATTTAAGTAGTACATAGTACTTATATTAAATAAGTCACGTTAAACAATGTGTATATGATATAGTACTAGTACTAAATAAGTAGTATTTCGTTTATTAGTTATTGCACATTTAAACAACTCATGTGAGATACCAGTTTCTAACTTTCTATAAAAGAAAGAATAGCCGGACAAGTGACTATCGGGTAAACACGTCCACCATATGAAAGTACTCAACACCCCCTTCCATTTTTAGCCAATTAAATTCACCATTTTCCAGTTTTCATACTCAACCCAGTTCAACCACAAACACACACCATCATTTGATTTCCGATTTACAACCACCCAACCACCACCGTGAATAACAATAATAATACTAACCACTAATAATAATAATAATAATGACTACTTCGGTAACCCTAAATCCAGCTTCAACTACATCTCCCGGCAACCCCTACGTTCTCTACCGTAACAAACCACCGTCAACCACCACCACCGGCCATAAATATCGGAACAGATTCAGACCGAAACCGTTATTCGCTGCCCTAGTTGAAGACACTAGAC
The DNA here is from genome assembly GCA_949592205.1 of Helichrysum umbraculigerum. Lineage (NCBI taxonomy): Eukaryota > Viridiplantae > Streptophyta > Magnoliopsida > Asterales > Asteraceae > Helichrysum > Helichrysum umbraculigerum. The sequence goes on along the minus strand of CATIUR010000003.1, from coordinate 55,632,244 downwards.
CTCGCGTGTTACCTCCGATTAATCAGGAATCGAATTCTTCTTCTCCTTCGTCTTCTATAGTTCCGTCGTCTATTAGAAACAGAGCTGATGATTTACAAGCTGAATCTAAAGCATTGGCGCGTGCTATCAACGCCTCTGTTTATAGTCCTGAATTACTTCAATACAAATATGCGAATCGGCCGTTTAAGGTCCGGTTAACAGATTATAATTATAATAATAATTATTGTGCAATTTGTTATTACAGTTTGATTGATTTGTTATTATTGTGCAATTTATTGTTGCCACTGCTAGACCTAGAAAAAACAGTGGTAATTCGACTAAGTTTGGACTTTTGGTTTGTAGATAAGAGGACTGTCCATGCTTTTGTTTATAGCTTTGATTAATGTATACGGTCCTGAATGAGTTGGATTCAAATATATGAGATGTCTGTTTAAGGTTTGTCCAATTGATTTGATTATATAATTATAATGTAATACACCTTTTCAAAAAACCTCATTATAATTCAATAGTATATATGTGCAATGTCGTTATTGCGACAACCTTAACTTGAAAAATACAGTGCTTGTTGTGTGTTAGTAATAAATTATGTTAGAGATTGAAATTGTCAGCCTAAAGGATCTATTGATGATTGTGTAATATTTGTTCAAATTCGTAATTGACTAATTTTGGTTTCTAGATAAGATATTGAGCTATTATTGATGCTTTTGTCTGTACTTATGATTGAGGTGGTTGTGGAGTGGAATACAGGTGCTACAGAGGACTTTGCAAATTCTTGTTGGATTGGGTTCATTTGGATTGAAATTATGGATAGACCAATGGCAAGGTCAACTGGAAAAGAATCGGAGATCAAGAGCTATTGAGTTGAGGGAGACTTTCACTAGGTTAGGTCCTACTTTTGTTAAAATTGGTCAGGGGCTATCTACTAGACCTGATCTTTGTCCACCTGAATTCCTTGAGGAGCTCTCTGAACTCCAGGTAATATGATCATTTGATTTATTTCATTCTTGTATGATGTTTGGTTTATGCTTTTGCAGATGTGTGTCTTTTGTTATTAAATTTGTATTTGTGTTTGATGCTAGATAGTTGCTAAATACAAAAAGACTGTATTTTTAATATAAGGGAGAATATATCTAGTAATATTGGAAATGATTTGTCAAGTTACTAGGACAGGATCCACGTATGGGGTTCGAGGCTCCCTCTTGTACCATTTATCAGAAAGCTACTATGTGGATATGTTTTTAAGGGGTTGAAGATTGTTTGCCTACTTATAATTGGTCAATGATGTGGTTGTGCATTCTGAAAGTGATTTTGTGATATTTTACACTCAATAACAGATAAACAGTTGCAGTATTATGGTTTGCATGTATTTTCTGGTTGAAGTTGTTATAATTAGATAAACAAATGTTTGGATGTTCTACAAGATCTGATTGTTTAAGGGATTACTTGGTAAAATGACAAGAACGACAATTATGTGAAAAAGGATAGTTGCTTTTTAATACATAGGAAATTAGGAATAGAAGTTTATCATATTAGGTTATGAAATAAGGGTAAGTAGATAAAGGGTCTTGTTTACAACAGCCCATAGGGCTGTCATCAATAAGTCTGGACATGCATAAATTATTGAACTTCAACGGTTCAACCACTATTCAGGGGACATAGTGTTTGTTATGGTCTGGGTACAAATATCTATGGATGTCTTAAGGCCCTTAGGCTGTTGTTATCATTTTCCTTCAAATAATGATAATTATGCTTTGTACATCTTAGGACAAGACCTGGTAGTTTTTAATTCACTCTTATATAATTACTTTTGTTGTGGCTAACATGAAACTGATTATCCAAAAGTGACTGCTTTCACCCTTGAATTATCAGAAGCAAATTCTAGTATACCAAATATTGAAAACTAGGTATTCAGACAACCAGTTTCAAAACACAAATCCAAGCACTGTCCAAATTTAGATAATCAGTTTTGCTGTGCTCTAGCTACTTCAACTATTGGTGGCAATCAAAAATTTACTAAAATATATGTCATTACGGAATTGCAGTAGCTTCATGGATTATCATTTGAACTTCAAAACATTTTCTCTACTAGTAGTTCTAACAAAATGAGTCATTCGAGCTCTTTTTTTTTTTTTTTTTTTTTTTCTGAAATTTCTTTTTTCTATCTAAGTTTTCAGAATTCCTTTTAGGGAGAATTTCATATATACCGCTGGTAAGTTGCATAATATCATATTTGCCCAACTTATTTTCAAAATATCATATATGCCATTGCTAAACATGAATGATATCATATATGCCCAAATAATTAATTTAATGATTAATTTATTTCATAAAACACTCAATAATCATCAATAGAATAGAAATTGACCACTGTTCTCTTCCTTCTTCTTTCTAAGTTTCTAATCCTATTATATTTGCTGATGCTTCTAATTATTCTATTGATTTTTATACCCTTTTGTTATAATAGACATTCATAGCCATAGGTCATCCGATTGAAATTAACAGGCATTTTGGAATGGCTGCAACTGTTGTCAATTATGAAAAGCGAACTACTGATCGATAGCAAACAAACAAAATAAAAAGGCCGCAGGGGATTAATAGTAGTGGATATATGTCTAAGTTCTGACGATGTTTTGTGATATCAATTCTACTGTTATTGGTGGCAGCTACTACATTTGAGTGTTATCTCAATTTCATTGTGTAATAGATTTCAAAAAGTAAGAAAATTATGAAACAAAATATAAGTTGAAGAATGCGTGTTTATAAGATTATCCAATTGAGTTTATGGTTGAGAAAGATAAAATGTGTTTTCCCAGAAAATCACGTGCATCAGTGTAGGGTTATTAGAATGAAGAAAGAAGGGTATACTAGCTAATATCTGATTTATTAATAATTATTGACTGTTTTAGAGATTTTTTAACTATTTAATCAATTATTTTGGCATATATGATATTTTTTGCATTTAGCAATGGCATATATGATTTTTAAACTTAAATTTGGCAAATATGATATAATGCAACTTACCAACAGCATATATGAAATTCTCCCTTTCTTCTTTATGTAAATATCCTCTTTCAGTGTTCACTGATCTCATGAGTAATGTATGCTTGACACTCTTTACATGATCAACAGGATGCTTTGCCAACATTTCCAGATGCAGAGGCTTTTGCCTGCATTGAAAGAGAGCTTGGACTTCCACTTGATACCATTTACTCATCAATTTCAACATCTCCAATTGCTGCAGCCAGTTTGGGTCAAGTTTATAAAGCCCAGCTCAAGTATTCTGAGCAATTTGTTGCTGTGAAGGTACAGAGGCCTGGTATTGAGGAAGCTATTGGGCTTGACTTTTACCTGATAAGGGGTCTAGGTTTCCTTATAAATAAATACGTGGATATAATTAGCAGTGATGTTGTTGCTTTGATCGACGAATTCGCACGAAGAGTTTATCAAGAGTTGAACTATGTACAGGTTGGTTCTCCTTGCCACTTTCACAAATAGTATATGCTTTCAAATTTTACTTGTTTAAGGGGTGTTTGGATGTGTGTCTTTAAAGGATTATGTCATTCTGAATTTCAGAATCAGATAATCAGCTGTAATAATCCGGGTTGAAGGAGATAGTGTATGGATATGCATTTGCGTCTAAAGCTATGATAATCATTTGATCAGTTACATCGAAGAGTTTGGCAAAATGCCAAAGTCTGATTAGTTTAATTAGTAAATACATACAATGACCTAAGAAAGACATTTTTGTTCAAAAAAGGGATCTGTATTGTCAGATGGCAGAGAATTTCTTTTGTATAGGGTTAAAAGGTGTAGTTAGGTGATTATATTTTGCCTTTTGATACTGTTCTGCTGTAAGCTCGGTGCTAGTTCTAAAGTGATCATAGTTTTTCTGTGGCTAGTATGGATTTGCTTATAAAATTGATTGTTTAATCCCTTAATAAGCAGATAACCAATAGCTAACCTAATATCCAGGTATTTAGAACCAGATCAAATTGTAGGCGCAATAATGATATAATCAGTTTTAGAACGCAAATCCGAACACAGGGTAGGAAAAATAGGTGTATGTTAACATGTGACTCAGGCTGTGAGAGGTTCCTGTTGGTTTGAATGTTAATTTTGACAGGTGTGTGCAGGAGGGGCAAAATGCTAGAAGATTTAAAAAGTTATATGCCGACAAAGCAGAAGTACTCGTTCCCGACATCTTTTGGGATTACACCAGTGCGAAGGTCTTAACTATGGAATGGGTTGAAGGGGTCAAACTCAATGAGCAAGCAATAATCGAAGGTCAAGGGTTGAAAGTCTTGGATCTGGTGAACACAGGTATTCAATGCAGTCTTAGACAGCTACTGGAATACGGTTACTTCCATGCGGATCCTCATCCTGGCAATCTATTAGCAACACCCGATGGAAAGCTTGCTTTTCTTGATTTTGGTATGATGAGTGAGACACCCGAAGAAGCACGGTTTGCAATCATTGGTCATGTTGTTCACATGGTTAATCGGGATTATGAAGCAATGGCTCGTGATTATTATGCTTTAGATTTTTTGTCACCTGATGTAGACGTGTCCCCAATTGTACCAGCGCTCCGAAACTTTTTTGATGATGCATTGAATTCGACTGTCAGTGAGCTAAATTTTAAAACGATTGTGGATGGACTCGGTGCTGTTCTGTATGAATATCCGTTTAATGTCCCGGCTTATTATGCACTGATACTGAGGTCACTTACTGTTCTAGAAGGTTTAGCACTTTATGCCGATCCTAATTTCAAGGTGCTAGCAGCTTCATATCCATATTTTGCCAAAAGATTGCTCACAGATCCAAATCCGTATCTAAGAGATGCCCTTATTGAGCTTCTATTTAAGGATGGAAAGTTCAGGTACTTTTTCTGACATAAAGTTTGTTATTAGAAGAATAGAAGTTGCAAGATGGGCAGGTTGTGTGGGTCTACTAAAAGGTTGTTCAAAGTTGAAACTGGTCATTGTTGGTATGGGTCAACATGGGCTGTGTCTTGTTAAGTGGACCCACAAACATTTTTATCCCTTACTAAATAATATATCGTATAAGTAATATAATTTCTTGAATAAATTGATTTACAAGATTTTATGTATTACAAAGAGATTGTGCATGACATCATCTGGTTTGACCCATTCAACCCATTTGACGCTGACCCTTCTAGCTATTTTTTATTTGATTTGACCTTTTTGAGATAACAGAACCTAAATTCCGTTTATACGTAAGTGGATCTAGATTACCACCTCTCTTGGTTATTGACCTTTGTCATTTAAATCTGAATCTTGAATGTTGTTGGTTTTCTAACAGGTGGAACAGACTCGAAAACCTGCTTGTACAGGGGAAAATGGATAGAGATTTTTCAGCAAAAGAAGCTTTACAACCTGTTTTGAAACTATTATTGGGTCCAGAGGGTGAGGAGCTGAGGACGTTAGTTATTAAAGAGGCTATTCGGGTAACTGAGGCAATCACTATTGGCACCATGATTGATACGTACAATTCCATTCCCGGGCCTTTGAGGACATTTCTTCCCAACGGGAATGGAATCGGCATGCCCTTGACTGATGCTGAGTTGGAGAGCATGATGGAGCTTAGACAACAAGTTTTAAGGATATGGGGGCTTTTACGGTCGTCAGATAATATTGATCCTACTATTCTACAACCAATTCTACAGGTAAGAAACTAAGAAGATGACTCCTGCCAAATATAACCTTAGCTAATTAGTATATAAAATAAATTACAATTTCTAAATACTTATAGTTTGAATTTTTTTTGAACCATTTATAAATAGTGTGTTACATGAAGACGACAATTAGGGAAAGCCACAATAACAGCTAATGTACGATTTGCATTTTACCTGCAACGTATATATTATAACCTTGTAATGCAAGCATACATATCATTCTGTTTACCATTTAATGTAACAAATTGCATACTTTGGTAAGAATGGTTAGTATGTTGCGTCAATTGGTTATAGAAGTACTATAAAGTATAAACATACTGACAAAACCAAAAAGTGAATAATATATTTGCATTTTCTTGCCATTTGCCCATTTATGTTTCCTTATGTAGTAGTAATCTAGTTTGTGTGATAAACCGTTCTAGGAGTTTGTGCCCAATTAATATACACTTCACACCACTTTCGACCCATTTCCTTATCGGCTTTTTTCTTTCTCTGATTTTAACCATTTTACTTCTTAGAGATCAAACATAACCTGAATCGACCCATTTGGCCGTTTGCAAGTATATCTGCATATGGGTGGAATTTATCACCTATAGTCACATCATCCTTGCAACTATGGTTATGCTTTTGAAAATCACTGACAAATTGAAATACCAAGAGATAGTCACTTAATAGTTGTTTTTTTCTTGCATGATGGTGTTATACTGTAATGCGTAAGCTGATGAGATGATGCTATATACTTATATTATCAGGTACTTCAAGAACCTGAGGCACGAAATCTTGGAGGACGAGTATTTGGTGGAATTACACAGCGCCTTGCTGCACGCATGCTGCAACAAGTTCTTCGCTCACCCACAACGGCTCGGGCACCAACTTTATAGCAGATCCAACATAGCTAAATCTTGGTGAGGATGATCAATGTTATAAATTGAATGTCCAATCATATTCTTTCAATGTGTATAATAGAAGTAATTGAAAAACTTTAGTTGACTGTAAATTCGGGACATTTCTGAAAGATAAACCTTTTATACAAACGATTTGTACCTCATATGACAGTTAGGGCGTTGTCCTGCTATTTAATATGGTTCTCCAGATAATAAAAATTGAGAATTTGCATCCCAAAAACGATAAGCATTTAGTTTTATTTGAAGTTTGTTACTTCTAGCTTACTTGCAGCCTTACTGTTTCTGTACGACATCAGATTTGATTTGTACATCATACAGCACAAGAGTGAAAACGTTGGTAATGTGTAATAAGTTGTAATATCTGCAAATGTACGCATAACTTCGATAAGTAGTAGCATACTAGCATTTGAGTTAAGATGAGCGTTGCGTGCAAACAGTTTTTTTTTTTTGACTCAGTACTCATGGGTCATGAAGTTCATGAGCCACTTGCTCGAATATCTGATAATTGTTCTTCCAAGAATAGTTTCAAGTGTTGAGGCCGAAAATATTTTGTAAAAAAAAAATAGAATACGTATTCGGCACTGGAGTCTTAAACAGGATTATGTAGAAAAAGAATATATAAATGGATGCTAGGTATTGTGGTATTGGAGTTTCCATCAGTAAAATGTTACTGTATATTCATAAAATTGAATACTTGAAGTAGCACTAGAATAGTCGCTTTTGATATGTAAACAAAGAAGCTTTCACGAGCAACACGCTGACTATTTATATACTTATACGTTTATTCCATTTTTATTACTTGTGCGATGCACCTAAGTCGAATCATATCGAAATTCGAAATTATATTATACAATAATCTTATTAGTTATTTTTATCAAGGAATTTTTGGAAGAGAATTACATTACAATTATTGTGCAAAGTATTCTCTACACTTCCAATCTAGAATATTGGAAAGGATTTAACCTGCAAACATTAGAAGATTGACATTACAGTCATTCATGGCCTTCTCAAAAGATTATTTCGACGGATTATCGTAACTTGAAATTCTTTGAATCTGATGCGATCCTTCCCCAATGATCGCACCTCAGCCAATGTTCAGTTGATTCAATGAAATCGCAAGAGTTGGGATTGAACACATGTTCAATTTCTCAAAAGGCCTCCCTTTCACGACTCACGAGGACGTTAACCCATTTTATCAATATTTAGATTGAATAGATATGGCCCTGAACAAATTTAAACCTAATTTTAGTTCTCTCAACATCTTCGTGCATGTAAAGATTTTGGTCACATGCATCTTCTAATTCTACAAATACATCTTCTTCTTCAAAAAAATAACACTTTCATTTTCTTTCTTCGAAAGAAAAAAGCAAACAAACAAAAAAAGTAAAAAGTAAAAAAAAAAAGAAAGGATAATACAGTGTCCTGGGTGAGACGCCATTCGGGAACGCTTCTTGAAACGCCGTTGGGAACGCTATGACGGTGTGAGGGAACGCTGCCAGACGGCATTCTCGAAGGTGAACGACGGTGAAAATACTTCCACTCCGTATGCTTTAACAAGGACATTCAGTTTCCTAAAGTTGGATCTAGTCACAAAGTTATATGTCCAAAAACTTATTAACTTATATACATATCCAAAACTAGGCCCACAACCGAACCGATTTTTTGTTTTGTTTTTCGGTTTTGGTTCATGATTTTGGGATAGACGTGATAAACGGTTAACCGAAAAAACCGAAAATTTTATATATAGTTTTAAATATATGTATATATATATATATATATATATATATATATATATATATATATATATATATATATATATATATATATATATATATATATATATAGTGGCATGATCCATAGGGAAGTCCATTTTTTGAGGGAAGGGGGAAGCGTTAGTACGCATCAGGAAGCATATTACCTTCACCTATACTAATCTCGAAAAAAGCAAACTGAAATTTAGTAAATGTTAATCAGAATCGATGTTATAAATGTTAAGCTTCCTTGATAAATTTTTTCTTCAAGTTATAATATCGATTTATGAATATTTGATCCGGAGCATATTAGTTAATCTGCATTGTGATGCATCTTAACAATAAAAATATTTTTCAAATAATGTGAAGTTTTATGATGCATCGCGATGCATCTTAGTTAATATGCATCACACTGCATCTTAACAATTAATTAAATAAATATTCATCAATTAATGTTATGACCTAAAAATGAAATTCATTCGTTAAAATATTCTTTATAGCATCGATTTTGATTACTATTTACCGATAAAAATAATTTTTTGTTGACGTTTTGATTGATAATTGTAATATGCTTCCTGATGCGTACTAACGCTTCCCCCCTTCCCCCCAAAAAGACACCTCCCTCTTGATCACTACCCTATATATATATATATATATATATATATATATATATATATATATATATTGTACATATTATAATTATATATAGATATTTACACTTGTATTTTGATAAAATCATTTATATTTCTTGTTCACTCATTTTAATGTAATTTACTAGCTCAATTTTGGCCTAATATGGTAGTTATTACTACTTAGTTTCTAATTATATTCAAAGATTTACGTACGTATAACATAAATACATATTTATAAAGAGTAAAATGGTTATCATTTGATATTTCTATTATCAAAATATTTTAAAATAATGAACACTGAAAAATAAATATGCATTTGTATGTTATTAATTACTTTTTAAATAAGTATTAATTAATAGACGGTTAATTTGGTTAACCGATTAACCGAACCGAAAAAACGATTAACCGATTTTCGATTAACCGAATTTTTCGGTTTCCGTTCAGGTTCAAAAATATTTCGAACCGAAACTCCGGTTAACCGGTCTTCGGTAAATCGAGTCTCCAGTTAACCGTCCATGAACACCCCTAATGTATATATAAAAAACACCTCCTTAAATGATTACACGTATATTTCATGTTTTAACTTTTGGTATTTCAAGCATTTTACTGTCAATTTTATTCTTTAGATTTTAAAACTTAAAATCTTAATAGTTATTATACATATTAGAAATAGCAAACACCTTAACAAATGACATGTACACACTTCAAAATGAACATATCATACACTCTAAAGCTATTTTTAATTTAAAAATAAATACATAATCATTATAAATAGCCATCTTAATCATTCTTATTACATAACCTCTAATAACCTCTAATCTTAACACCCAACTCATTTAAATTTGACACATTAATCCTCACTAATATATCATCCAAATAACCAAATTATATTTAACTCAATATTAATTCATCTTCTCACACAAACTTAAAACGTATATGCACTTCAAACTATAATTAATATGGAGCATATCCTTAACACCCGAAATATTTTCTTTAAAAGTTAATAAAAAATAAAATTGGGTGTGGTTCGAGGGAGGAAGCCAAAAAAGGAGAGAAGTGGACGGCAAAAAGATCACAGCCGTCAATTTCAAAAAATAGATCTAATCTACGGATCAAAATCACGCGGTGGTATTTTCGTAATTAATATCAACTTTTTGGATAGCTGCTGCTGCTATTATAACGCTGACGAAATAGGTGCATCACAAAGTAAACCTGGTACATCACATTGCAAAAACGGTGCATCAAAGATTAAAAACATGATGTATTACATAGTATATATGGTGCATCATAACAGATATTAATGTTCATCGTAATAGATAAAAATATGCATAAAGATGGTATATCACATTGTAAAAAATGATGCATCATATAGTAAAAACATAATGCATTACAAAGTAAAAAAATGGTGCATCATAGAAGATAGTAAGGTTCATCGTAATATATAAAAATGTACATACATCACATTGTAAAAAATGGTGCATCAAAGAGTAAATTATAATGCATTACAGAGTAAAAAAAATGATGCATCATAGCAGATTTTAATGTTCATCATAATAGATAAAAAAGGTGCATCACAGCTTCAAATTAAAATACTACTCGTCTCTCACAAAAATGAACAAAAACATCAACTAACAATATCCTTGATTCAACAAAAGGTTAAAAAATGATAACAAACACTTTAAAAATTTCCTTTTCAAAAAATTTGGCTTGCCGTTCACTTCCGTTCAAAATTGGCTTTCCGTTCGGGAACCAATACCAATAAAATTAAGTCAATCAATTAAGAAAATTTATCATTTGAATAAGTGTAGATTGATATTAAATCATCTTCCTATACACCATATATAAGTTACTATTTCTCTAAATTTAAAGGTCAATATGAATACATATACAAAAACTATGAGGGATTGAGGGTTGTGCTTAGCACAACCCAAATATTTACTAGTAAATACAGAAATCGAACTTATTGCGATGCATGTTAAACATTACAAAAAACGATCAAAATCTAATGCTTAATTATGACATATGAACAAGTTTCGTAAGACATGAAAATATCTCATGGTTTTGTATTATTATAATTAGATTTAGATTTGTTTATGTGTTTACATTTAATAATGATGATATATACAAATACACTTAATTTAATTAAACTATTAATGAACGAACGTAAACAAGCGACGTTAAAGAACATGTTATCAAACATTTACAAACGTAAATAAAAAAGCGAAATATATGAGCATTTTCGTTCGTTTATATAATAAACGAACGAAAATACGTGAACTTCCCGCCAAACAATTCACGAATTATTCGTTGAATGTTTGGTTCACTTACATATCTATATATGTGATACCCGGCATTTTAAGCCATCATTATTATGCCTCATTATATCGTTAATATATGTATTAGTCAGAAATATAGGACTAAGTACATATACTCATTGCGTATATTTATATATACACGACCTTTTCTAAAAAAAAAATTATATATACACGAACCCGATTTATTTAAGTCGCGCGACAATCTCTCGGATGGGACCCGAAAGTACAAACATAGACGTTAGTGACAAAACTTTTATAAATAAGGTGTTATCTTTGAAAATAAACATTATTTACTCGGATAATATTAAATCATTTAAAAAAAACATTTCGTTTTAGTTAAAACGCCTTTTACTCGACGAAACCACACGAAACACATCCAACAAACTTAATTAGAACCAAGTTATATATTTTATGACTCGAATAAAGTATTTTTATAAAATACTTTCGTTAAAAATGTTTCGCATACACGTTAACAAATTTTAATATTTAAAAATATTACGAAATTTATACGATCGGGTAAATGAACACGGGCTTCAACTCCACAAATTGGGGACAAAAGTCACCAACCTTTCCCCTCTTTTTGACATAAGCCGGCCCCAAACCCCCTCCTTCTCATTTCATTTTTTTCCATTTTCTTTCTACCAAACACACACCTCCATCTCTCTCTCTCTCTCTCTCTCTCTCTCGGTTTTCATCTCCAACCAAAACAAAAACAACACCAACAAATCGGCAACAACAACAACAGATCTTCATCACCATCGTCATCATCTTCATCATCGTTCCATCATCATCATCATCTTCGGTCTTCATCTCATCCATAAGAATCTCCCCCTTTTTCTTTGATTTTTAGGTTTGAAAGTACTTAGATCATCATGTTTTAGTGTTCTATCGACGAGATTATACCCAAAAATCGAACCAAACTCGTTTTCCAAACTGATTTTTGCGAACAGAATCAGTGTCGCAGATGGCCCAAAAACAGTACTGCGACACTAGCCTGATGTCAATGTCGCAGTCAATGTCGCACATAGCGACACAAAGTATAACACCCCACAATTTAAGACACAAAATTTTTTTTTTTTTTTTATAATTCGGAAGCGCAAATCCCATATATAATATATATAGATGTCACGATATCACCAACTAAAATATTACATATGTTCTAAAATTTAGATATAGTTACAAACGATAATTATCGACTGGGTGTTATTTAACAAAACAAAGTAATAACAAAACGATCAGGGTTCAACTTGGCAACATTTCTTCAAACCTTCAACACGTCCCAAACAACTCAAAAATTTAACCTGCAAAAGTATTGTGGGGAATTAGCACGAAGCTAAGCGAGTAAACTAAGTCTTACAATCTAACTTAGCATAACAATCAATCACAACAATCAACTAAAATAAACAATCAAAACAGAGGATCGGTGGTTCTTGAGATACCCTCAGTCCGCGGTAGCACTCCAAGAACACTTAATAATCAACTGCAGGCCAATACAGAGATTTTTACCGATAGTTTATTGCTATCTTTAACCAATATGGATTAAATCACAACGAATGTTCATCCGACCCATAAAGATTAACCTATAGCAACTAAACCCAAAATTGACCTCTATCATTCCAACCTATCATGGAATTATTCACAAGAAATCAATCCATCCATCAAACCCCAAGTTTAATCAATAATCCTATCATTAACGCAACGATAAATCAGTCATTACAAGCAACTTAAAATTGATGCAACTAACTGTTAACACCAAGATTAAATTGTGAGAAACAGTCCACTCACCTGTCAGTCTCAGTCCCCAAACTCAAAAGTCTTATTTTATTGAGTCTTCGGTGTCTCTGTAAACACAATTAAAACACAAGTTAATAACTTGTTTCAAAATTTAATTATGACTATACTTAATTACATACATTGATAATCAAGAAATATCGATAACTAAACAATATAAGTTTAGATTCACATAAGTTCACAAAATATCAAATTCTTCAAAATTACAAAGACAAACGCGATCCAGTTCAGGGGGTTGGGATCGCGTTCCTCTTCACAAAATATTCTGTTACCGAAAACCACTGAGGAACGCGATCCGGGTTAAGGGTCAGGATCGCGTTTACATGACCAAAACACGAAGGATCCAGTTTATAACTAAGGAACGCGATCCAGGTCAAGTTGTGGGATCGCGTTTCAAAGCTTTTCAGCTCCAAACAGACCTGCAACTTACAACTACGAACTACAAACTCAAAATCGACCAAGTGCAGTTATGTACTCAAACTTTTACCCATATTTGACCACAATATCATCTATGAACATAATGTAACAATAAACAATAACATTTAACATCAAAATCCATACATGCATCATCATTTTACCCAAATTTCAACCAAACCCACATTCATTCAAATAGAGTATGAAACACAAGAAATTTAACCTAATTAATCAAGAATTCAGTTTATAATCACTACACAAAACATATTCAAGTATAACTTACTCCATTCCATCATTAATTTGACCTAATTCAACATTTCAAGCTTATGTATGAAAATGAGCATTATACACTTACAAATCTTTGATGATGATGATATGAAGAAGATGAAGAGCAAGATAAAAACTCAAAATCACAGTCTTCACTTGAAGAAATCAGTTCCAATTTGATTTTTCTTTGATTGTGGTTAGGTGTGTGTTCTTGAGAGATTTAGGAAAAATGGTAGAAGTGAGAACAAAAAGGGATCAATCATTTCATTTAACCCAACTGCATGAAATCTTAAATTATACCCCTTCTAAACTTATTGTCTGGAACCTAAATTTCAAACGCGAGAAAAATTATTTTATTTTACCGTCACCTAAAATTATCTAAAACAGCTAACATTTCAATAGTCACAATATTTCCTGAGGCTCATTTACCTATTAAACTTAAAATCAAACACAGGTAATAATTATAAATCACATAAATAATTTAAAGAAAATACCTTTTTCTTCTAGGCCCGATTTGTGGATGTTACAAATCACCCCTCCTTAGAAAGATTTCGTCCCGAAATCTAACTAGACACAAATAAACTAGGGTATCTAACCCGCATACTCTCCTCCGTTTCCCAAGTGAGATCCGCACCCAAACTATGTTTCCACTTAACTAAAACCATAGGAATTTCTTTTCTACGTAATTTGGTCACTTTTCTATCTAAAAGCTCGACAGGTTCCTCAACCAATTTCTTACTTGAGTCAACACGAAGATCTTGCAAGGGAAGGATTTGGGATTGATCCTCCACATTGCATTTTCTTAAATAGCAAACATTAAAAGTATCATGAATACCGGCTAATTCGGGCGGAAGATCTAAAGAAACCGATTGTTCATTAATCACCTGACGGATTCTAAATGGGCCAATATATCGGGGAGCTAACTTCCCACGTTTACCAAATCTAATAACACCCTTCCACGGAGAAACCTTTAAATATACAAGTTCCCCTTCAACAAAAACAACAGGTCGCCTACGTGGGTCAGCATACTGTTTCTGTCTATCACGTGCTGCTTTCAGTTTCTCACAAGCAATCTTAACTTTGTCAGCTGTAATTTGAACTATATCGGGACCCGCAAACTGTTTTTCTCCCGCTTCTAACCAACATGTAGGTGTTCGACAACGGCGCCCATACAACATCTCATATGGCGGCATACCAATGCTAGAATGATAAGAATTATTATAAGCAAACTCTATCAATGGTAAGTGTGAATCCCAAGAACCGCCATACTCAAGTACACAAGCTCTCAACATATCCTCGAGTGTCTGAATAGTACGCTCTGACTGCCCGTCTGTCTGAGGATGATAAGCTGTGCTAAGATTGACTCTGGTACCTAATTCACGTTGCAAACTCTGCCAAAAACCATAAACAAACCTGGAATCTCTATCGGAAACAATGGATAAAGGAATACCATGTCTAACAACAATCTCATGAATGTACAATTGAGCAAGTCGAGTCAACGATGCCGTCTCACTGGTGGCTAGAAAATGTGCACTCTTGGTTAATCTATCAACTATCACCCATATCATATCATTACTTTTCTGAGTGCAGGGAAATTTGGTGACGAAATCCATAGTAATGTGCTCCCATTTCCATTCCAGAATATCTAACTGTTTCAATGAACCATAGGGCTTTTGATGTTCTGCTTTAACCTGGGAACATATATGACAAGTCTCCACCATTCGAGCAACATCGGTTTTCATGGTTGGCCACCAATACAATGGTTTCAAATCATTGTACATTTTCGTACTCCCTGGATGAACCGACAACCTCGATTTGTGTGCCTCCGACAATATTAAATCCCTAAGTCCCCCAATCAATGGAACCTAAACCCGAGACTGGAAAGTTTTCAATCCTCGAGAATCATCAATCAATAAATCTTTCCGTTTCAACAAAATCTCAGATTTTAAATTTTGATTCAACAATGCCTCTAACTGTGCATCTTTCAACTGAGAAATCAAATCAGAAGATATTTCTAAACGCATAAAATAAATTCGGTCGGAAGGTACATTTCGGCTTAAAGCATCGGCAACCACATTAGCTTTACCCGGATGATATCGGATTTCACAGTCATAATCCTTAATCAACTCCAACCATCGGCGCTGTCTCATATTAAGTTCTTTCTGAGTAAACATATACTGGAGGCTTTTATGATCTGTACATACAACAGAACTAGTACCGTATAAATAGTGTCTCCAGATTTTCAATTCAAACACCACAGCTGCAAGCTAATCGTGAGTAGGATAATTTCTTTCATGAGTTTTAAGCTGACGAGAAGCATATGCAAAAACACGATCATGTTGCATCAAAACAGCACCCAAACCCGCATGAGAAGCATCACAATAAACCACAAAATTATCAGAACCGTCAGGTAGTGCTTGTCACACCCCGCCAAACGGTAATTACAATTACATAGAGTGGTTTGCGGAAGCTTAGTGACGTGGCGGGGGTGCGAGCAGTAAAACAACCAACAGATACATACATACTCAGAGCATATGGTTATTGCAGAACGAAATAGATTAAGATGCCATTAGTTAAAGTTTTACAAAAGATTACCACTTGGAAAGTAGTAACAGTAATAGTAGTAGTTGAAATCAGTATTTCATAAAATACATAATATCAAAAGTAGATTTCATAGGTATGACTGCAGTAGTTGCAGTTATACAGAGGAAATCCAAGTGTCCCAAAAGTAGTGGCATCCTAACAAGTCCAGGGTAGTCCGTCCTGATATGCATGCAGATCTTACTTACGCTGCTAATTCCCTGAAAAACATAGAGTAAAACGTCAACAAAATTGTTGAGTGAATTCACAAGTTTGTTTGTTACGTAGGAAACACAAGTTAATCATTTAAGAATAACATTTCCAAATAAGTGTTGTTTGTCAAGTAGGAAACACAAGTTATAAACAAACAACATTTCCCAAATCAGTTGTAGTTGTAATAGGAAACACAGGTTATTTCAATCAAGAGATAACATTTCCTAATTCAGTCATTAGTAGGAAACACAGGTTAACCTAGATAAGGGTTAACATTTCCAAATCAGTGTACGTAGGAAATCACTTCCTAAACAATAGTTTTGTGGGAATATTTAGACGGTGATCCCTTGAAAGGTGAGCTAAACCCGTCAAGTAAGGTAACCCGATCTAACCCTATAACCAAACCACAACCCTAATCTGTTGTTGTTTGCCATGCTGGACAATTAAGTATACGCTCCCAAATCCGTAGGAGGGTCGTCACGGCGATAGTACTATCCGTATACTCAGTGGCTAGAGTCACCTAGCTAATGATTATAGTCTGTAGCCATAAGGTCTTTTATGCACTACATCGTTCAGCCTAGATCTGTACCAAGATTCGTTGCCTAAATTCCCAAAATAGTTATGAAAAACATTTCATAAAAACATAGTTCAGATGGTTGTGTGAAATACCCTTTCACAAATAGTTCAAGTATGAAGTACCCCTTCATAAACAGTTTAAGCAAATACGTACAGTATTTAATCAGTCACAACATGAAATCTCATTTCATCAATAGTTTAAGTAAATACATCAAGTATTCAAACAGTTGTCGCATGCAAATATACATACGATTTCTATGTTTTCCACCCCGAGGTTTTAAAACATTAAAACATTGAAAAGGGGTTTGTGAACTCACTGTGAGTGCTCGGATGTGAATGCTAGCGAGATAAGATAACGAAGCCCAAACGTAGTCAACCTATACACATCAATGTATTAACTATAAGTACTTTGTTTACTTATGTTAATAGTTCATTCGTTTGAAGAAATTATCAGTTTCTTAGGTTTGTGTATTTCGTTGATGATTGTTGTTGGAAATATATAATATTATCCCAGTATTGTTCGTTTGTTGAATTGTCCGAAAGGTGTAAGTATATATACATATACTTATATAGGTGAATACATATATTCTCGTATATATATATTAGTTGAATATATATATATATATTCTAATATATATATTAGTTGTCGTCGTTGTTAATTATCGCGAATAAAACTTGGTTGTCGTTTACGTTTGTCGTATAGTTTGTACTAGATCATTTAAATCGTTCCATTTTTATACGTCTAGTTGTATACATATACATTGTCCGTTAGTATATATATATTATTCGTTATCGTATTAAGTTTTGTTGTGTTCTACTTGTCCGTATTCAAAATGTCTCAATAATATGTCTGTCTAGTTCTAAGTCCATTGTCGTAACATTTTGTACCATTAACGTATAATCGATACATAAGTAGTATACCGTTTATTAGTTTGTACATTATTTAAAAATGCAAAAGTCATCAGTGGGGAATCCGCCGTATTCTGGTGAATACGCCGGATTCGGGTCAATAAGGGGAATACGCCGTATTCTGGTGAATACGCCGTATTCATTCGAAAATAGGGGAATACGCCGTATTCTGGTGAATACGCCGTATTCATTCGAGTTTAGGAGGATCCACCGGATCCCCGATGATCCGCCGTATCAAACGTGTCTTTTACTCGTTCATCGTTTTAGCCGAAGGTTTGTGTGCGGTCACAGGTGGGAATACGCCGTATTCAACGGAATACGCCGTATTCGACTTGTTTAGAAACGGGAATCCACCGTATTCCCGTGAATACGCCGGATTCATCTGAGCTTCGGTTGGGAATCCGCCGGATTCGCTTGAATCCGCCGGATTCAAAGGTTTTACAGGTTCTGTTTGATACAGAGCATTTATATGCTCGATCTTTTAGCTTCAAATCATTTGTACATCAAACCCAAACGTTTATACTATCAATATGTAGCATTTTAACAACTTATTACATCATTATAACATGTTTTCATGTATAAATTCTTGGATTCATAGTTTGGTTTCATAAACCCATTTTTAACATTTTAGCTTAAATCTTTCAATTTCGTTGTTTATATAGATAGATTGTAACATGTATACAAGTTATATAACGAATTTAAAGCTTAGAAATCGAAGAAATCAAAATCTCCTTACAATGAGATGAAGATGCAAATGATGATCGATGATGGTGAAGATGATGCTTCTGGCCTTGGTGTTCTACTTCCACTCCCTGATGTTGTTTACCTCTGATCTTGTTAATTTGTTTTGAGAGAAAGAAAATGAAATATAATTGTGTGTGTGTGTTTGCCGAATGATCACAGAGAGATGGAGGGAGTATGGTTTAAACATCAATCTGTCTCTGCATTATTGATGTTAGGTGCCATTTTTGGTACCTAAATTTCGAGTACGGGTATAATTATAGCAATATAAAATTTAACATTTTATATTTTTATTTTGTAGATGCTCTCCTGGTTCGTAATATATTTTTCAGAAAAATGATGTTTTCATTATTTTTTGTAGTTGTACATTTTTGTACATTTTACTGCGCGTATTCAATTGAGCGCCAAATTTCAGTCGAGTTTCGAATTCATAATTCGAGGTAATGTTCTAAATACTTGAAAACGTACTAGAAAAATAACATTTTTCATATTTTGACCTTTTAGGTACGTTTTAGAATTGTTTCTGTTCGTTAAATAATACGTTTTTATGTTAAATGTATAATTGAACCATTTTATCTATATGTTATAGATATTTAATTTCTCGTAATTAATAATCGAATTATTAATTATTTCATATAACCAAATCTGGTTAATTATTTTAGTCGGCTTAGTTCCGATACGTTCGTACGTAATTTATAAATACTACGTATAATGTACTACTTTTTGTATTATTGTTTAGGGCTCGCTAGACTCATATCACATCATAGGTTTAGTTTAACACAAATGCAGGGAATTAGCGTAAGAAATGCATGTAATTAAGTATAGTTATATACCTAATTTGGAGGAGTGTCACAGTGCTAACACTGGAGCCTGACACAACAACTGTTTAAGAGTCTGAAAAGATGATTCCTGTTGATCACTCCACTCAAATTTAACATCTTTCCTAGTTAACTTAGTTAACGGGCCAACAATTTTGGAAAAATCTTTGATAAACTTCCGATAATACCCTGCTAAACCAAGAAAACTTTTAATCTCAGAAGGAGTTTTAGGAGCATTCCAATTCATAACGGCTTCCACTTTAGAAGGATCCACTTTGACTCCATCTTTACAAATAATATGACCAAGAAACTGTACCTCTCGAAGCCAAAATTCACACTTGGAAAATTTTGCAAAAAGATGCTATCTTTTCAAAATCTCAAGAATCAATCTTAAATGATGTTCATGTTCAGCCTCAGACTTAGAATAAATCAAGATATTGTCAATAAATACAATCACAAACTTGTCTAGAAAAGGTCGACATACACGATTCATTAAGTCCATAAAAATAGCAGGAGCATTAGTCAATCCAAAAGGCATAACTAAGAACTCGTAATGACCATACCGGGTACGAAAAGCAGTCTTAGGAACATCTTCCTCACGAACTCGTACCTGATGATAACCGGATCTCAAATCGATCTTAGAAAAATAGGATGATCCCTGTAACTGATCAAATAACTCATCAATTCTGGGCAATGGATATTTGTTTTTCACTGTTCTTTAATTGAGCTCTCTATAATCAATACACATTCGAAGAGTACCATCCTTTTTCTTAACAAACAATACCGGAGCACCCCACGGGGAAGAACTCGGTCGAATAAACCCTTTATCTAACAGTTCCTGAATTTGACCCATCATCTCACGGATTTCAGAAGGAGCTAATCTATAAGGAGACTTAGCTACAGGTGTCGAACCAGGAATCAAATCAATCTGAAATTCTACGTCTCTTACAGGGGGTAAACCAGGCAATTCATCCGGAAAAACTTCCGGGTATTCAGAAACCACCGAAAAATTGGTCAAAGATTTCTTTTCTAACTTGCTATCTATCACATATGCCAAATAAGAATCACATCCCTTAGACAGAGATTTCCTAGCCTTCAACAAGGAAATCAAAGGTAGACTACCCTTTACTCGTTCTCCTCGAGCCATGACGTATGACCCATCAGAAATCGGAATTCTTATAATCTTATTATGACAATCAATGTTGGCCTTATTCAAACTTAACCAATCCATACCAATAACTACATCGAAACTAGGAATTGGCATTAACAAAAAGGAGACTAAGAAATTATGACCCTCAATAAGTATACTAGCTCCAGCTACCGATGTGGTAACAGGAACTAATTTACCGTCAACAATTTCCACTTCTAAAGGTTTAACAATCAAAGAGGGGATCAATTTCAGTCTATCACAAAAGTTCACAGATATAAACGAACAATTTGCACCAGAATCAAACAATACACGAGCTGGTATAGAATTTATGAGAAATGTACCAGTGATGACATCTTCAGTGGTGACAGCATCATCAACTGTCATTCGGAAAGCTCGGCTAGCAGCTACTGGTGGATTTTTCCTCTTTTGACCAGAGGATGACGAACCTTTACCCGTACCCATACTCTGTTTCTTCGCCTCTGGACAATCCCCTGCACGATGCCCTTCTTTATGGCAATTCCAACACACGCTATTTGGGTAGGTACAATCTTTTGCAGCGTGACCAAAAATTCCACACTTAACACATCTAGATGTCTGGGGAGTACAAGGACCATTATGCCTAGCCCGACATCTATTACAATAGTTACTATCCGTTGGAATACCAGAATTCGATCTCCTAATTTGTTGACTACCTTGACCTTTCTGTTTACTCGAAGAATCTCCTTTGTTTTTCTGTGAATACCTTTCTTTATTCATCACTCTTTTAGCCATAATGTCCCCATCAACTGAACGAGCTAAATCATAAGCTTGAGGAAGTGAACCTGCTAGTCTCACTGTGGTACGGTAATCAGGAGGTAATGTTTTCACAAAGTGATCAATTTTGGTCCGGTCAGTCGGAACCCACTGTTGTACAAACCGCAATTTATCTGAAAACTGCTTAATTAGTTCATCAATTGTCATTTGATTAGTCTTTTGTAAGTCAAGAAACTCTTGTCTAATACGGGAAAGATTATACTCCGAGCAAAATTACTTACAAACTTCGGCATGAAAATCTGGCTATCTTATAGCATTCAACTGTTGTGGAGATAATGGTGCAGTAATCGAATCCCACCATGACATGGCTTGACCCTTTAACAACTGAACCGCATAAGGTACCTTATCCTCCTCCTCACAATGACATACATTTAATTTTCTCTCAACATCACGAAGCCAGTCAAGAGTGACCGTAGGATCGGTACTTCCAGAATATACTGAAGGATTGCATGACATAAAGGTTTTAAGGGATCAACCTTTCTTCAACTGTTGGAAAGGTGGAATAGGTATTTGATAACTAGTATAACCAGACGAAGGGAAAGGACCCGAGGCCTGATAAGTATAACCCTGTTGTTGCTGTTGTGAAATAAAAGGATTAGATACCGGAATCCGTGTAGAAGATACAATAGGTGGTACATTAGTCACAATATGGGGACGAGTAGAAACTGGATGTTGAGAAGATCCAGCTTGTTCTCTCTGAAGTTCCAACACTCTATTCTCCAATCTCATAATATACTCCTGATCAGTTTCGGTTTCTCCACCGGCTAAATTAGATGTACCATTATGACCCTGGTTCTCTGGTGGTGCATATGTCCGCGAAGTATCATTGAGAGTATGGGAAGGTGGCTCATTATCCGCCATACCTGTCATCACATCACATCTCAACATTCGTTAATTGTTAGTACTAGCAACTAACCAAATCAACTATCATAACTAATCCCCACCACAAGAAATGTTTGACCAACATGACTAAGTTTAGGATTGAACACTTTAAATGCTCAATTCACCTAAACTTACGCTCTGATACCAACTTATAACACCCCACAATTTAAGACACAAAATTTTTTTTTTTTTTATAATTCGGAAGCGCAAATCCCATATATAATATACATAGATGTCACGATATCACCAACCAAAATATTACATATGTTCTAAAATTTAGATATAGTTACAAACGATAATTATCGACTGGGTGTTATTTAACAAAACAAAGTAATAACAAAACGATCAGAGTTCAACTTGGCAAACATTTCTTCAAACCTTCAACACGTCCCAAACAACTCAAAATTTTAACCTGCAAAAGTATTGTGGGGAATTAGCACGAAGCTAAGCGAGTAAACTAAGTCTTACAATCTAACTTAGCATAACAATCAATCACAACAATCAACTAAAATAAACAATCAAAACAGAGGATCGGTGGTTCTTGAGATACCCTCAGTCCGCGGTAGCACTCCAAGAACACTTAATAATCAACTGCAGGCCAATACAGAGATTTTTACCGATAGTTTATTGCTATCTTTAACCAATATGGATTAAATCACAACGAATGTTCATCCGACCCATAAAGATTAACCTATAGCAACTAAACCCAAAATTGACCTCTATCATTCCAACCTATCATGGAATTATTCACAAGAAATCAATCCATCCATCAAACCCCAAGTTTAATCAATAATCCTATCATTAACGCAACGATAAATCAGTCATTACAAGCAACTTAAAATTGATGCAACTAACTGTTAACACCAAGATTAAATTGTGAGAACCAGTCCACTCACCTGTCAGTCTCAGTCCCCAAACTCAAAAGTCTTATTTTATTGAGTCTTCGGTGTCTCTGTAAACACAATTAAAACACAAGTTAATAACTTGTTTCAAAATTTAATTATGACTATACTTAATTACATACATTGATAATCAAGAAATATCGATAACTAAACAATATAAGTTTAGATTCACATAAGTTCACAAAATATCAAATTCTTCAAAATTACAAAGACAAACGCGATCCAGTTCAGGGGGTTGGGATCGCGTTCCTTTTCACAAAATATTCTGTTACCGAAAACCACTGAGGAACGCGATCCGGGTTAAGGGTCAGGATCGCGTTTACATGACCAAAACACGAAGGATCCAGTTTATAACTAAGGAACGCGATCCAGGTCAAGTTGTGGGATCGCGTTTCAAAGCTTTTCAGCTCCAAACAGACCTGCAACTTACAACTACGAACTACAAACTCAAAATCGACCAAGTGCAGTTATGTACTCAAACTTTTACCCATATTTGACCACAATATCATCTATGAACATAATGTAACAATAAACAATAACATTTAACATCAAAATCCATACATGCATCATCATTTTACCCAAATTTCAACCAAACCCACATTCATTCAAATAGAGTATGAAACACAAGAAATTTAACCTAATTAATCAAGAATTCAGTTTATAATCACTACACAAAACATATTCAAATATAACTTACTCCATTCCATCATTAATTTGACCTAATTCAACATTTCAAGCTTATGTATGAAAATGAGCATTATACACTTACAAATCTTTGATGATGATGATATGAAGAAGATGAAGAGCAAGATAAAAACTCAAAATCACAGTCTTCACTTGAAGAAATCAGTTCCAATTTGATTTTTCTTTGATTGTGGTTAGGTGTGTGTTCTTGAGAGATTTAGGAAAAATGATAGATGTGAGAACAAAAAGGGATCGATCATTTCATTTAACCCAACTGCATGAAATCTTAAATTATTCCCCTTCTAAACTTATTGTCTGGAACCTAAATTTCAAACGCGAGAAAAATTATTTTATTTTACCGTCACCTAAAATTATCTAAAACAGCTAACATTTCAATAGTCACAATATTTCCTGAGGCTCATTTACCTATTAAACTTAAAATCAAACACAGGTAATAATTATAAATCACATAAATAATTTAAAGAAAATACCTTTTTCTTCTAGGCCCGATTTGTGGATGTTACACAAAGCCTCATGTCGCAAAACTTATCATTGTCGCATACTGCGACACAACACCTTATGTCGCATTAAATTGCGAATGTCGCATGGTGCGACACAAATCCTTGTGTTGCTAACTCATCAAATGTAGCAGAAATGCAACACAAATCACAGTGTCACAAATCACAGCTCGACCCCAGCCAGGGGCTCTGCCCCTTGGACCCTGCCAGGGGTTGCCACCCCTTGGACCCCGCTACTAGGGACGCTGCCCCCGGACCCCCGTACACAATTTCATACTTTATAAAAATGTACAATGAAACAAATATAATAATGATGTTTTCGGAGATTATTATTACAAACTGTCACCAACGGGCCGTACACGATTTCTAAAATTAAGAAAAACAAGTGAATACTTACACAACTCGCTTAGTCAGACTGATTAGTCTCTTACTTATATAACCTCACGTGTTTAGGACACTAGGAGGATTATTATCGGGACAACACGCGTATCTTAGGATCGCTAGCAACCACAGGTGAGTTCATAGCCCCACACTTTAACCTGTTTTACTGATTTTGGGGTGAGAATGCATGCTCGTTTACTCGCTTTTCATTGTTTAATGAATATAGAAATCATCTAACTGACATTTGTAATAAACATGTTATATTTTAACATAAATGAGTTTTCTCGATATACTTAAAGGCATTAAGTATCCTAGAGCTAGAAAACACCTAGACTTATACATGTACGACTTTCTAGGGACTATGGGTCTTTCTACACCTAGGTTCTACAATCACTAGATTTATGCGAGTACTTAAGTGAACATCACCTAGAGGCATCAACTCACTTGTTAAACTTGGAGTTATGAATACATGAAGGTAGCATGAACTAGTTAAGTACATTATACTATTCCCCGATATCTAAGTGATGGCCGTACATACTTAGATACACTGTGCCACTCTTGAATGTTATGTGATAAACTGTGGATACTTATTTATGATATACACTTACATTATTACCATATGGTAATACATTTAACTGATCATTGTACAGTGATTACATGTGAACTATATATGATATATATATATATATATATATATATATACTATTCGGCACATTGTGCTACTTCCGGGCATGTTTATGCTGCTTCCAGGCTCCGTGAGCTACTTCCGGGCACGTTGTGCTACTTTCGGGCATGTTTATGCTACTTCCGGGCACGTTGTGCTACTTTCGGGCACTTATTGCCACTTCCGGGCACGTTATGCTACTTCGGGCACGTTGTGCTACTTTCGGGCATGTTTATGCTACTTCCGGGCTCTGTGAGCTACTTCCGGGCGCTGTGTGCTACTTCCGGGCACTATGTGCTACTTCCGATATACATATGCATGCTATCTATATATAAATGCACACTTGATATGCATACCTGATTATACTGTTTAGGCACATGCTGCTACTTCCGATATACTTATGCATACTCGACATACATACGTGTTTATACTCGCACCCATTGATAAAGTATTATATACTCATTTAGTTCTCAGGAACTACATCTATTGTGGGGGAGCAATACTCTAAGCCAGGTGGCATACTATTTCCATACTACTGATTAGTAGTACAATTCATTGGAATCATACGACAACCACATGTTGCGGTAGTGCAACACCATATGTCTGGTGACATATTAGTACCTTATTTCTAGTAATACAACACAACTGTTTGGGATACATAATACATACGTTCCTAATATTGCGAGGGAGCAATACTTGGTCTAGTGATAATGACACTGTTATTTCCAGTAGCAACTGTTATAATTCTATTGGTTTAGGATTGTAGATTTACATAACCTTCATGATTACGCTCGTAGGCGAAACGATCACATTATATTACATTTCAAACACATGGTTTAATAAACTACTTTGGAATTACTTACTGGTTATACTTCATGATTTCATTAACAAAACCTATGAACTCACCAGCTTTATAGCTGACCGTTTTAGTGTGCATTCTCATGTACAACGCAATAGTAGGATTGGCCTTCAGGATCCTAGCTCGAGTCGCATGCTTTCAACCATACGGGATTTACATTGCATAACTTTTGTACCTCAAATAATGGAAACTATTTGCGAACTCGCAACATTGTAAACATTGTATTTTGGTAATGTAACTACTATTTTCAAACGTCTCATTTAGAGGTCGTTTGCTAAATATCTTTGTGCCTTGATTATTGATTAGTCGCGCCCCAACCCGAACCGCTTCCACATTGTAAATTTGGGGGTGCGACAATATTAAACCATGTAGAATAAACCAAAAAATTGTTAAAAGACTCCCAACCGTTGTTTCGTCATTTCTTTCGTCGGTTGTGTCATATCAGCACACCCAAAATTAACGAAAGACAGACACAACGGTACCAACAATACTTTCATCACTTCAATTTTTGGGTCCCCACATTTACCAATATACCTATACGCTAAAAAATAATAACAATACATTTAAATAATTAAGCTAGCCCACTTCCACTTCTTCCTTTTCGTCGCCAAACCGACGGATACCAAGGGAAGAAACAAACTGAAGAAACGGTGCCAATTGGGTCACTAAGTGACGAAAGGGGAAGAAACAAAGGGAAGACAATGTTGGGACTGGTCTAATAGCATTCTGATTCATTCCGTTAAAAATAGATTAATATATATTGCTAATACAATAATACAATTTTCGTAATCGGATTTATCAGAAAAAATTTCGTAAACTATAAAAGAGAGTTGATCAAACACGGCTCATTTTAAAAAAGGTAGTGATACATTCACTATATTTTTGTATAGAGAAGGGATCAAGAGAGTATGGGTATTTGTTAGAGAATGGAAGAACCAATCAGATTCTACCATTTTCATTAAAGGTGGAAGGGTATTCTAGTAATTGTCAAAATACTTTAACCAAATATAAAAAAACAAAAAAATTAAAACCACGTACAGAGTGAAATCACCTGCAGCAAGTGCGATCAACAAAACTAGGGTTTCAACATTCAAAATCACTACAACCTGCAATTGAAACTACCAACGGAAGAAACGGCGACTGAAATTAAGCAAACATAAACATCAATTATATCTACGAACCTTGGATCTTCACGTGTGTTTATATTGTGATTAATCGAGAGCAATTGAAGACACAATTCAGCTTCGAATAAAGTTGCATTCTCAGGTAATTGAAGATGTAATTTCATCTAATTGAAGCTTCTAATTCATGTGATAGATATAATTTGATTTTATATGAACGAAGATTTGAATTTGAATTGTTTGATCATATATGTTATTTGTAGTTTCTGCAAATTCATAGTTGATATGCTTTAAAAACGAATAAATTGTTACGAACACGTTTTGTAGTTTCTATAAACATTGAGCGGTACAAAAGGACACAAATTTCTCTTTCTATTACTCCCTTACTCCCTGATGTATACTAGGTACACAATCAAACATAATTTATGCAATTTCAGCCTACTGAAAGTTCATTTTTGCTGTGTTCCATTTGTTATGCACACTAGGTGTTTGATTATATGCCTAGCTGGATTTTGTAGCATCCTATTAACTAAATGGATGATAAAAAGAGTCCATGAATTCATATAAATGTTGATTTTGAGTTTTTCTCATGATACAAAGGTTACGCAAATGATGGACAGAGAAGGCAAAAAAGAAGAAAGGAATAAAGCCCAAAACGTGCGGAATATGTGGAATGACGGACTATAACAGACGATCATGTAAAAAGGAATCAAGAAGAGGCATTGTGTATCACTTTTTTAGTTTTATATTTTTAAACATACTCTAGGTTTTTAGAATGTTCAATGTTTATCACGTATTTATTTTAATCAGGTTTTCATAAATGTTCATCGTGTATCACGTATTTATTTGTGATTTTTGGTTTTCAGAATGTTTATTGTGTATTACTTTTATAGTTGGTAACACATGTGTTATTAGATGGTAATACGTGTGTTAGTATGTGTTAGTGTTCTGCGACACGTGTGTTATGACTATCAATGATACGTTACTATTAAACATGTGGCATATGTGTTAGTGTTCAGTAACACATGTGTTAATGATATGTTAACACATGTGTTAGTGATTGGTAACACATGTGCTAGTGATTTGTTAACACATGTAATCTATAACATACAACATCAGTAAAAAAATGAAATTAATGAAACATAAAACCATGTTGTTATGAACAAATGTACTTGAGTACATCGTATGTTAACACAATTGTTAGTGGTTGGTAACACATGTGTTAATGTTCTGTAACACATGTGTTAATATTCCGTAACACATGTGTTAGTGTTTGGTAACACATGTATTAATGAGTTGTTAACACATGTGTTAGTGATTGGTAGTACATGTCTTAGTGACTGATAACACATGTGTTACTGACTGATAACACATGTGTTACTGTTTAGTAAACATCGCACCGTTTGATGAAAAACAACTTACAAACAATTTAGCAAAACCTAAAATGGATCCAAAATAAAAGGGCATTACAAACTAGGGTTTTTAGAATACTGTATAAAATGGGTTAAACCACTGTGAAGATATAGTCACCATAAAATGCAGTTTATAATTTTGTGAACATGTAACACGTGTTGTGTTTTCTTGTCACATGAGTTAATTCATCATAACACATGTGTTGTTTGTTTAGCAAAACCCGATATATTAAAAACATGTGGTATTTCTTTGTAACACATGTGTTTAAGTCAGTAACACATGTGTTAAATAAGTATAACACATGTGTTAATTTTCCATAACATATGTGTTTATTCTACACTCTAGAGTACTGTGTAAAATTGGTTAAACCACTATGAAGATATAGTCACCACAAATGCAGTTTATGATTTTGTGAACATGTAACACATGTGTTGTGAACATGTAACACATGTGTTGTGTTTTCGTGTCACATGAGTTAATTCATCATAACTATGTAACACATGTGTTAAATTATAGATAGATGTAACACATGTGTTTAAGTCAGTAACACATGTGTTAAATCAGTATAACATATGTGTTAAGTCTCCATAACACATGTGTTAATTCTCCTTAACACATGTGTTAATTCTACATTTTACTGTGAATTCATAAAATGGGTTAAAGCACTGTAAATATATAGTCACCACAAATACAGTTGGTAATTTTGTGAACATGTGACACAATGATTGTGTCCATGTAACACATGTGTACTAGGAAAGCATAAACAACAAAAATAGATGCAAAAGAATATTCAAAACACCAGTCAACATACTGCAAGCCACATATGTATTATTACAAACATAAAGTATCAATATAAACCTTCCAAAAGTAACCACAAACTAATAACCTAAAACTTGTCAAAATTCATCATTTTAATATCAAGATGGATCTTGATACCACACAAAATCACCTTCCTAACTTCATCCTTGTCATACAAACTTGGCAACAACATGTTCCCGGCATATTTATAGCTTAGGTGAAGGAGCTTCTTGTCTTTAACAGGACCTTCCGTAGCCAATCCACAATCCAATTTCGTACTTGTTCAACCCATGTAGCTTTATGTGTCCAATATAGTAAAAACTCCACAATCGTTATTATGCTTGTTGGTCTTCCACTCGTAGTCAAAACTATTCTCTTTTTAATCCTCTTAAATTCAGTATACGAGTGATGATACGTCCTCAAAGTATTTATAAAACAAACTCATCTGAAAAAAGACAATATCGAATACAAAGAGAAATTCCAATAAATCACGTCTGATATAAAATGTTATGGTCGATACACAATGAACATGCGTTACAAAAATACAGAGGAGCAAAACATGAGGTACCATTAGTTATTAAAAGTCGATACATACTATAAAATTTGGGTAAAACTTGATACATTTTCAAGCACTTAAGCATTATATATAGGATACCTTGTTCTAATTCCTTTAGTATTCTCATTGGTTTCTCCTTTGCGTAAAGCCAGTGTCGAAGGCGCAAGTTTCACCTTAGCCATCTTAATTATCCCTTTACATTGTTGCGCAGTGGCAAAACCAGGAAAATACAAGGCTCTAGGATTCCAACTTAATACCTAACATAAGTTCATAAGTAGAAATATAAAAATCATAACAGTCACAGAAACCATAAATCGAGATAAATCAATATTCAGTTTCTAGGATTAGAGAAAAGCACCTGGAAAGTAATGTTAGTAAAGAAATGATCACCGGAATCACCTCGCGGTAACATATCATGTTGTATCTCAGTAAGAACATCATGCAGTAAAAGTTGTACTTTTAGTTGAGGCATTTTGTCAAACAGTTGGTGGGCATACATGATTTTAGCATCTTTCAAACATCAAAATAACACAGTAACACATTATATGAACGAATTACCCATACAAAACCACATAATAACACGAATACAATCATATACAGTCAAAAAAAGGTAATAAAAACGAGTTAAGCATTACTTACCAAGAGGCTTCGATTGCAATGGAACCGCGACACTAGAATCTTTATCAGTCTTTCTCATTTCACGTTCAGCTTGAAGGTCCATGATTAAACCTTCAAAAAACGTACAAAAATAGGGTTTACAGATTAGGGAAAAAAGTAGATGAAAATGGGAATTTCACGGATCAAATTGAACGCACGAGTGAGGAGATTATGAAAATCGAAAAAGAATGGGCTGAATCAAAGAAGAAAAAAACGTAATAAGTAGATTTGATGAGCTAGGGTTTAGTGTGTTTTGTTACAGAGAAGAGAGATCGTGAGAATGGGAATGAACCAATGAGACTTGGTATTATTTTTATGTGAAATGACGCATATACCCCTCCGCCCAAAATAAAAAAGTGTTTCATTTTTTCATTTAAAAATGCTGGAAATATATGGGCCATTGATTTTGATGATCAAATGGCTAGAATTCATTCTTCCATACTTTTAAAAAACCTTGTACTTCCTTGATCTTTTCTCTTTTTGTATAAATCTACCAAAACTTAGCTTGTATTGTACAAGCTTACAAATCTATCAAAAAAGTATAGTAAATAATTAAATATATCATCATCCAACATATAATGAATTGTTGTATCACGTGTTAATTAGTGATTACGCCTCATGCAGTCTAGAAAAACAAAATAATATTGTGACAGAGAAAATATAGGTAATTACAATTAAGTGACTTTGATGCAATAACTTCATTTGTTCCTACTAAAATTAAAGAGAGACAATTATTTGGCACGCGCAATACAAAACCCACACACACGCACTGTTATTCTTTCTCATCTCCTTTTGAGGCCAAATAAAACCAAACCCTGTTCTGTTTATCATCTTTCTCTTTATCACTTGTATCACCATCAATCACAAATATCAAAATATAATAATTAAAAGAATTCACAAAAAAAAAAAGAAAAAAAAAAAAGACAGTCAGCAATTACAATGGCATCCCTTTATTTCATCCTTTGATCATTCCCATTTTACTTGTACCTTTTTTTTTTTCCTTCTCAAAACCCTAGTCCTCGTTGGGTCCCCAAAAGTTGATAAAGTAATCAAAAGCAAGCAGCATCACATCCATCCCTCATAATCTTTAATTACCCATTTCCCAATTTCCTTTAAATCTTTCATCTTTTTTACCAAATCTGTAACCTGTCAGCTTCTGCTCCACAGCTCAAATACTATGTTGTAACCTCACATACACACATACTTACACATACACACTTCCACTTACTAGTATAGATCCAATGTCAATTTAGGGCAAAGGGGGTTTTCAACAACTCAAGTTTATCAGTCATCATCATTTATCAAGTGGATGTAAATCTTTTTGTATGTGTGTTTTTATTTCTTCTTTCAAGAATTGAGATCAAGGTTAAAAGGACTTTATTTGATTGATTGATTTAAGCTGAAAATGGCTTCAGAGCAGAATAGATTTCTGCAGCAACAAACACCTTCTTCCCGGGTAAATTTTGTAAACCCTAGATCCTTACCTCATTTTTGGTTAGACTCATTTTAACCTAATTTTACTGAATTATTAAGAGAACTCATCATGTACTTGTTCAGATCTGTTAATGTTAGTTTTAGTTACTGTTTATAATGTACTCCATACACTACACTCTTGTTACATTATACCATTGATGATCTTCTTTCAGATCTACATTGTGTTTGCTGATACTTTTATAAAATTTTAATAAGTTGCAGATCTGTTTCTTGGTGCTTTTTTTCTCTCTTAAAGCTACTTAATTTAGTGTACAAATACTTTGTAGGTCAAAAAATTGGAATTTTTAATCAAACCCCACAAGCATTAATGCTTAAAACTTATGAGTTGGTTGATCAGTATCTTGAAAAGTGAAAAACAATCTGAAACCCCCATACTAGGTGGACTGTAGGGGCCAAGCAGTCACTATTTGGAAGTTGGTTCAAATTATGAAGTTGCCTATCTAGGATGCCTATTACAGTATTGTATGTGTTTGTAAATTTATAAGTTTAATACAGTAATTAAAAATGGAAGCTCTTTTGGAACACTAATTGTATTGCAATAAGCATCACTGTCTATACCTAACTAGCAAGTATATTATGATATTAATTAATGCAATAGCTGGTTACTTCTTTATTGGGAGGTTGATATTGTTCCTAATAAGTTCAAGTTGCTTTAAACATTATATGCTTTATCTTCTCGCTGAATAAGTTCAAAAAATGAAAAAAAATAATGATCTTTTTTTTTAATCGTGCTGCAGCGGAAAAGATGGGGAGGATGTTTAAGTGGTTTATCTTGCTTTGGGTTGCAAAAAGGTGGAAAACGAGTGGTGCCCGCATCTCGTATGCCAGAATCCAATGCAACAGCAAACCAACAAAACGGGAGTC
This sequence comes from Helichrysum umbraculigerum, assembly GCA_949592205.1. Taxonomy (NCBI): domain Eukaryota; kingdom Viridiplantae; phylum Streptophyta; class Magnoliopsida; order Asterales; family Asteraceae; genus Helichrysum; species Helichrysum umbraculigerum. Next base: position 55,598,884 of record CATIUR010000003.1, on the reverse strand, counting down.
AATCTGCCGGTTTAACCAATCAGAATAACTCAGTTCACCCGTCACTCTTAGCTCCACCATCTTCACCTGCATCCTTTACCAATTCTGCCTTGCAATCTACTGCCCAATCACCAAATTGTTTCTTGTCTGCAAACTCACCTGGTCCGTCTAACACAATGTTTGCCACCGGGCCGTATGCTCACGAGCCACAACTTGTATCTCCACCCGTCTTTTCAACCTTCACCACTGAGCCATCCACGGCCCCAGTTACACCACCGCCCGAGTTAGCCCATCTGACCACACCCTCATCCCCCGATGTCCCGTATGCACAGTTCCTTTCGTCTAGTTTGAATCTTAAAGGTCATAAGAATAATTATATGAATGCAAATGACCTTCAAGCAACGTATTCTTTATACCCCGGAAGCCCGGCTAGTACTCTTAGATCACCGATTTCACGAGCATCGGGTGAAGGTTTATCATCATCTTTCCCCGAAAGGGATTTCAGCCCACAATGGAATCCTTCACCGCCTTCGCAAGAAAAAGGATCAGATGCCAAGTTACCACAAGATGCTAATTTCTTCTGCCCTGAGACATTTGCACAGTTTTACTTGGATCAATCTTCGTTTCCTCATTCTGTTGGTAGGTTAAGTGTTTCTAAAGAATCGGATGTGTATTCCAATGGGGTTCAAAGTAGGCAGAGTAAAGCGTGCAAGCAAGATATTGAGGAATTAGAAGCTTATAGAGCATCTTTCGGGTTTAGTGCTGATGAAATTAGGTCCACAGCTCATTATGTAGAGATCTCTGATATTATGGATGAATCGTTTTCCATGATGCCCTCCGGGTCCAATAAGATGTATGAGGACAAAAACATACCAAGTCTTGTGATAAATGAAGTGCCAAGCCCAAAAAGTAGCAGGGTGGAAGCAACTCACTCTAGCAGGAGTGAGCCAAGTTCATGTGATGCTTTAAAAGGTGAAGAATAATATCCAGCTGTTTATGCTCAATATATGCCTGCAAGCATTATAATCCATCTGGTTTTGAGTTTGTTATTAAGAGTTGGCAATTTTTCGACCCATTTACTTGTTACTAGTTATGTATCGAATCTGATGGGTCAAAAAAGCAAAATAAAAAAGATATAGCCGTGACTTAAACGAGTCAAATGGGTAGGGTGGTTCAGACTATCTGAAAGTCAGTCTAAAGTGTGTTAAATTGTTAATTCATAAAACCTCAGAAGTATCTTATTCAAAGATAGACTGGTCAGTTTAAGTGATTTTGTATTACACACTTGTTGTTCTACAAAAAATGAATTTCTTCTACATGAAGTGTTTCAAGTGAGCCCAACCGGTTGACCCGTGCCAAAAACCTACTGTTTTGATCTGTTTTCCAAGCCCGTCTGCCCCACGCATTTTGCCACCTACTTCTTTGCCATTCTGTCTCATTATGCGTGACGGAATTATATGAACGTATGGAAATCTTTGTACTGTATAAAAATTGCAACCTGTATGTTTTTGAAGCAAAAAAAAGCTTACTTTGAGTTTCCAGGATGTTTATCTGATATAGCATTTTGTTTTGGTGGTGATTTTAGATGCGAAAGAACCTTTTAAGCATTGTTTGACTGATGATGAAGACATATTTTCAAAGATGGGCGGTTCAAGAATGAACGGAAAGTATCATGGGTCGAATTCTGATGCAGAGATCGAGTATAGAAGAGGGAGAAGTTTGAGAGAGAGCAGAGGAAACTCGAAATGGCCATGAAATTGCATAGTTGGTTTCTGTATGTATTTAATAATATTAATTAATGTGCTTGCTTGCTCTATCTATTTCCTCCTTCCTTAAGAAAGAAAGCACTGATGGATGCTTGTGTTGTCTATTATTATATATGCTGTTTTTCTTGATGTAACTATTATTATTATTATTATGTATCTGGTAAATGTCCATTTGGTTAAACAAATGAGATGGGAGTGTGACTATTTTGTGAAGAATAGGAGTTGGGGTTTAAATATTATTTGCAGTGGCTGCCTTATTGTTTAATGCTTATAGCATAACATGGCGCTCTCTACCATAAAATGTGCAATTGGTAAAGAAGGGCAGTCCTGTTAATTTAATATGTCATGTTATTAACCAAATTCATCTTTTTTTGTTTATTACTGTATTACGTAGTGACGATATGAAAGTCTCCCTTTCTATTCTACTAGTCAAACATTGAGGTATACTAAGGTTTTCTTTTTGAAGGGCAAATTTACGGCCTATATTAAATACTCCCTCCGTCCCATTATAAATGTCCACATTACTATTTTGGGATGTCCCATTATAAGTGTCCAATTTGATATTTAACCAATCAAAAAAGACTTTAGTGGGTAGATTTAATATTTGATTGGTGAAAAGTGGAGTTAGTGGAGAATCCTAAAACTACGTGCAAAGTCAAAGTGGACATTTGTAATGGGACGGAGGGAGTATTATGCAGATATTGATTACTGTGTCAACCGACCCATCAAAATCCTTTCTAATTGGTTGAAATCAAAATTGCACAATAATTTCGAAACATTCCAAATTGGAGTACTGGACAATTAAATTGGGACGGAGGGAGTTAGAGGAAGCACTTTTTTTTTGAGGAATGGGGAAGTGTAATATTCATCACGAAGCATCATAATTTTCACCAATACAAATGTCAAAAATAAAAAGTGAAAATTATTAAATGTTGATCAGAATCGGTGCTATGAATGTTAAGTTTTCTCGCTAAATTCTTTTTTTAGTCTATAACATTAATTAATGAGATGAATATTCTATCCAAAATTATTAATATTCATTGTGGTGAACGTTAGTTAAAATTTATTTTGATGATTGTTAAAATTAAAAATATTTTTTAAAATGAATGTTAACAATTTATTAAAAAAATAATAATCAACTAATGTTATCACTTAAAAATGAATTATATATGTTAATATATATTCTTTGTAGCATCGGTTTTGATTACTATTTATTGAGATGAAATCATTAGGGTACTATAATTTTCTAAAGAATGGGAGTACCAATGATATTTTGTCATGTGTACAAAGAAAATGCTCCACATGTACAAAACTCATTTACCCCCAACATCAATTATCTCACAAACGACAAATCGAAAAATCATGAAAATTGCACCATAAAATTCGGCGTTTTCTCCTCTTCGATTTGCCGTCTCTCAAGGCATACTTTCGACGAGTTTTTTTTTTTCTTCTTTTTTGGTGGGTTTCACATTTTACTAACACATGTGTTAAAATGTTGCGTTTGGGGTTTAGGGTTTTTGCCAAAATCCTAAATGTTAAACCCAAACCCTGAACCCTAAACTCCAAACTTTAAACCCTAAACGCTTTACAAAACTGTAAACCCTAAACCTTAAATCCTACTAAACCTAAATAAAATGTACAACCAAGCACTAACACATATGTTAATAATTTATAAAACCCACCAAAAAAACGAAAAAAAAATCTTCGAAAGTATGCCTTGAGTGACGGCAAATCGAAGAGGAGAAAACGCTGAATTTTATGGTGCAATTTTAATAATTTTTCGATTTGCCGTTTGTGAGATAATTGATGTTTGAAGTAAATGAGTTTTCTACATGGGGAGCATTCTCTTTGTACATGTTGAGCATTCTCATTGGTTTCTCCATGCTTCCAAAAATTCTTGTACTTCCTTAACATTTTCTCATTATTTACTAGTAAAATAAAATTTTCTTTTGACATTTGTTATGGCGAAGTTAAAATGTTCCGTGATGAATATAACACTATTAATCGGTGATTTTTAATATACCTTTGGCTAAAACAGTTAATTGAGTTGACAAAGGCAAGTCACTCAAATTTCGAAGTGTTTAAAGATGTAAAGAAACTTGTTTCATTGAGCAATTATATCGTCACGTTCACAATATAAATCTTATAACTTCCTTTTTGATATGCAAATGACTACGTGCATCTTTGGTCAATGCAATTGCTTGGTGAAGAACATGTATGGAGAGTGATTTTTACATTACAGATCGACACATGTATCACACAACATGGAACCAGGGGTAGGTTTTTTAGGTATTGATAGAATGATTTTATCGTCTATACGTAAAAGATCTAGCTCCTCCGTTGTTTAATTTTTACTCATGGAATAGTGTTTTTAATGACTCTGCAATAAATAAAAATATTGATTGGTTAGCTCAGATGGATTGGACCACTCATCTCGACAATTTTAGGTAATACTTTGTACGTGATAGTTTTAAGTGTTCATTTTAACTATTCTCTCAATTTTAGAAATATCCATCCGCTATTCTTTTCAACAATCAAATGACATATATACCTACTAAAAGCTATTTTGATTGGTTGTAATATAAAAATAAACACTCATTTAGAACAACCCAAGGTAATATCAAAACTTGTAGTTGGGGAAAGGAGGGATTACAAATTGTGGTGGCATTGAACGCTTCACCCTTAACAAGCACGGCGGAGCTAGGAATTTTTAGAGGGGGGGGGGGGGATTTTTTATTTTTTATTTTCCTTTCTATCACATTAGAGAGGTCAAAATCTTAAACTGTCACTAATTACCTTAAAAAATTTTATTTTTTTCAATAATTTTTGATTTCTAGGGGGCCGACTGCCCCTACTGCACCCTTCTAGCTCTGCCCCTGTTAACAAGTGCATCCAACTAACAAAATACAAACTTTAGTTCCCACAAAACTCTATACACAAACCTATATAACAGTCATGTATGAAAGGAAAAAATAAAATAAAAATATACCTCTATTTAGAATTTTAGATTGCCAGATTGGTATGCACGCCACCCAATTTGTATACATGAAAAATAATAATATACCCAAAAAAGAATTCCTAGATGGTAACAAAATTGGACGCTTTGGTTGAGTCATCACATCATATGAATAAAATAATTTGTAACAACAATCATATAACTTTCCCCAAGTCCCAACTACGTACACATAAACATAAACACGAATAATTAAACAAAAATAACATAATAAAAAAACAACTATAGGTATAAAAATAAAATCAAATAAAAGACAAAATATGAGTATTATAAAAAAAAAAAAAAAAAACCAAAAATAAGGATAATCATCAAACCATGGTTTTAGTTTTGTACGCGGAAACGGTTGTGGGCGGCACACACAAATGACACCCTAAACCGCCATAACATCCAACTCAACGCCCACAGCTTCCTTCCTCACTTCCTTTCTTCTGCCACCTCCTTCCCATATTTATCCATTCCAATTCCATTACTTTACTGCTATATATATATTCAACCAACAGTCTCCTGTTCCATTCCCCACTACATTGGAAATACTCATTCAAACATTTCATCAAACACTTTGCATACATACAGAGCCTTCAATTAGGAATACCCATTTGCACATTTCATCAAACACTTTGCATACATACAGAACCTTCGATTAGGAATACCCATTTGCACATTTCATCAAACACCTTCTGTGCACTAGTTAATTTTCGATATGAATTCAACTGTATCATCATCATCATCGAGTTCGTCGAATTCCTATTTCACTAAATTCTTCCGTCAATTTCACTCTCCCGCCAAAAAATCACCAACCGGATCACCTCACTCATCGCCGTTACGGAAGGGAAATCCTAGTTACGATTCCGACGACATCCATCAGGTGTTTAAGTACTTCGACGAGAACGGCGACGGAAAGATAACGGCGTCGGAGTTACAGAACCGGTTGAGGAAGGTCGGAGGTGATGAGATTCAGTTATCCGACGAGGAAGCGGAGATGGCGGTGCGGTCGTCGGATGCGGACGGTGACGGAATGTTAGGGTTTGATGATTTTACGAAGATGATGAAGGAGAGTGAGATTGATGAGTTGAGAGAAGCGTTCGTGATGTATTCGGTGAAGGATGGGCGTGTGATTACGCCCAAGAGTTTGAAGAAGATGATGCGGCGGTTGGGACAAGCGGCCACCGTGAATGATTGTCAAGTTATGATCGGGAGGTATGATGTTAATGGCGATGGTGTGCTTGATTTTGATGAATTTAGGGCTATGATGACTTAAAGAAACTCTGGTTAAACTTGGGATTATTTGTTTGTTTAAAAAGAAACGAGAGATTTGTTTTTCTTTTTTTTCTTTACTTTTTAGTAAGAATGTAAATGTAAATAAATATATAAACATAGAGAAAAGTTCATTGCAGTCCATCATTTTTTAAGAGTATGGGAGGATACATTATAACCATTGGATCATCAAAATCAATGGTCCAAAATATTTCCAGCATTTTTAATAAAAAACACTGTGTACGTTCATTTTTTGGGCGGAGGGGTAATTTTGTCATTTCAACAAAGCTAAAGAAAACCATCAGGGACACCACGTTTCTTCTCATTCAGTCACATTCCCCCCTTTTCTCTATCACATAAACGCTAGCCCTAATTGAAAAATCACCAATTCGATGTTTAAACTTCTTATTTTATCAAATAAAAATTTGATAAAAGTGAGCTTCTCATTCTCGCGGTTATTTTCATCGGTGTAATTCCGTTTTTTAGTCTACTTGTTACCATAAATCGAAGTAAATCATGGATATTAAGGATGAAAGAGCTTTTTTATACGATGCTTGGTCAACTATTCAAGCAACTCCATTTCAATCGATTCCCATTGGTAAGACGATGCTTAATCTGTAGCTATGAATTATTTTTGATTTGAATTCATTGATTAAATGATAAATAATATTAAAGCCTATTTAGTTGATTTTGCTTCGTGGCTTCTTTTTTGTTTCATTTTCAGACTGTGAGTCTTCTTCAGCTTCATGTTGAAGCTTAGTTGGCTTTGTTGTTTTTTGTGGTTTCTATAAAGCTTTGCATTTCAAAAAAAAAAAAAAAATTTACTTGATTTTGCTTAAATAGCAGTATGTTAGTTGAGTGTGTGCCTTTTACATGAAGTTATTATTGTTGTATATATGTGTATATGATACTTGTTACTATCAGGTTATTACAACCTAGTGAAAGTGCATTTTGTTGTTTTTCATTTGTTATGCACTCCAGGTGTTTGATTATATGTCAAGCTGAATTTTGACATTAATTTTAGAAAAAAAATCTCTAAAATGACCTCATTCAGTTCATCATAGCATGCTATTACTGACTGGATGAAAAAAGAATCCACGTTTTCATATAAATGTTGTTTTTGAGTTTTCCTGATATTTGTAATGTTTACCGTTTTTGCAATTGATTGTGCTAAAAATTCGAGCAAGGTTATTGTGTATAATTTAATGAAGTATGTTTATGAATTAAGTATATACATTTTATTTGTATGTATTTTCTCAGGGTTTAAAGTTGCTGATTTGAGCGTTTGCGATGCTTACTTTTTAATTTGATCATTCCGTTATCAAGATGTAGTTATTAGCTTATTCTTCTATGTTCTATTGTGTGTTTGTGTATTCATCAGTTAGTTTTTATGATGATGTTAGGATTAGCTTGTACGTGCACCGTTAGGCAGTGAGAGTAGGATGTAGATTGGCGATTAGTTGTTTTTAGTATTGACTGTGTTATGAAATTAGAAACACTTAATTACTTGCATTATTATTTTCATTAGTTACATTGCATCACTTTTATTTTGATCGAACTTTAACTTGCAATTATTTTTTAAATCGTGATATAGGTAATTAGCCTGTTGATTTGTTGAGCCTACTGATGCCAGTCTAAAAACGTCTCTTCAAGTCATTCAACTTCTTCGACTAAGGATTAAGTATGATGTGAAGATGTTGTTGCATGATGCCAATATGCACTGTAAAAAGGTTCATGATCTTGCAGAAAAGTTTGATAAGCTATGTAATAAGGATGATGTTAGGAAGGTAATCAAGCATGGTATCAAGATCCTTTATGATGATAATGGAAAGGATCATGTTTGAGAAGTTGTAGTAGATTAGTTTGGGGTTACCTTTTGTTGTTAACTAGTACATCATGATGTTTGTCTGTAAGATTGTGGTTTTTGCTGTGTCTTTTGAACAACAAATGAAGTGTTTCAGCTATATGTGAATAATCATGGTTTATTTGCTACGTGTTTATATAACTTATAGCTTTTTATGGTCATTTTTTTAACAGTTGTGTACAGAGAATTAACACAATACATGTGTGACACTCCTCCAAATTAGGTATATAATTATACTTAATTACATGCATTTCTTACGCTAATTCCCTGCATTTGTTTTAAACTAAACTTATGATGTGATATGAGTCTAGCGAGCCCTAAACAATAATACAAAAAGTATTACATGATACGTAGTTATTTATAAATTACGTACGAACATATCGGAACAAAGCCGACAAAAATAATCAACCAGATTTGGTAACATGAAATAATTAATAATTCGATTATTAATTACGAGTATTTATATATCTATAACATATAGATAAAATGGTTCACTTATACGTTAACATAGAACGTATTATAAACGAACAGAATAAATTCTAAAACGTACCTAAAAGGTCAAAACCTAAAAATGTTATTTTTCTAGTACGTTTTCAAGTATTTAGCACATTACTTCGAATTATGAATTCGAAACTCAACCGAAATCTGGCGCTCAATTGGACGCGCGCAGTAAAATGTACAACAACTAAAAATAATGATAATCTCATTATTCTGAAAATATATTACGAACCAGGAGAGCATCTACAAAATAAAAATATAAAATATCATATTTTATATTGCTATAATTATACCCGTACTCGAAATTGAGGTGCCAAAATTTGGCACCTAACGTCAATAATTGAGCAGACAAGCTCGTGTTTAAACCATACTCCCTCCTTTCTTCTTTCTGTGATATTCGACACACACACACACCAAACACATTCATCATCAATCAACTTCTTCATTTCACTAAGAAATTATACAAGATCAGGAGCAAGGCAGCAGCAGTAGTAGAACAACAAGCCAGTGGCTTCAACATCATCATCATCACTCGTTCATCATCTTCATCATTTTCATCTTTGTAAGAATACTTACAATCTTTGATTTCTTTGCTTAAATTTCGGTATACAACTTGTTTATACATCATAATCTAAGCATAAAACACCTAAATTTGAAGTATTGTTGATTTGTTCTTGAAATGGGTTTATGAAACCAAACTATGAATCCAAAAATTTACACAAGAAAACTTGTTTAAAATGCGGTAATAAGTTGATAAAACGACATATACCATTGTTGTAAACACTTGGAATTGTTGTGTAAAGGATTTGAAACCAAAACATTCGAGTTCATATACACTCTGCATGAACAGACTCTGTGAAACACGCAGGATCCGGCGGATCCTAGGTGGATCCGGCGGATCGCCTTTGAAAATGATGAACAAAACGCATGTAAACACACGAGATCCGGCGGATCACATTTGGATCCGGCGGATCCTTTCCTGGAAACTACACTGATCCGGCGGATCATAGGGTGATCCGGCGGATCACGCTTAAACACTCGCGCACCTTAAGTCGTTGGTCAAAACCGTTAACGAGTAAAAGACACTCACGATCCGGCGGATCATCGGATGATCCGGCGGATCCTAACTACGAACACGCACGAACAAGTCTTGTGAACGAGTATGATACACGAGTAAATGACACGCTTGATCCGGCGGATCACTATCTGATCCGGCGGATCCTTATAAATCGAACGTGATCCGGCGGATCCCTAACTGATCCGGCGGATCCTAATAAATCAAATGATCCGGTCCTTCGTGGTTTGATCCGGTGGATCACTAAAAATCGACAAGGATCCGGCGGATCATTACCTGATCCGGCGGATCCAAGACCCCAAACCAGGGACTAATCTTGCTAGTTTAAATGATACAAACCTCAGACAAAACTCGACACATTTGGGACGAGATGTATATTATATGGAACAAATGAGAATAATGGTTTGGAAACCTAAATGACAAAACAATTAATATATATATATGAGATATATGTGAACGAGACTACGGAAAATAATATATATACGAGAATATATATATTCAACTATATAAGTATATGTATATATACTTACACCTTTCCGACAATTCAACAAACGAACAATACTTGGATAATATTATATATTTCCAACAACAATTATCAACGAAATACACAAACTTCAGAAATTGATAATTTCTTAAAACAAACGAACTATTAACGTAAGTAAACAGAGTACTTATAGTTAAGACATTATTGTGTATAGGTTGACTACGTTTGGGCTACGCTATCATATCTCGCTAGCATTCACATCCGAGCACCTACAGTGAGTTCACAAACCCCTTTTTCAATGTTTTAATGTTTTAAAACTCGGGGTGGAAAACATAGAAATCGTATGTATAACCGCATGCGACAACTGCTTTAAATACTGTATGTATTTGCTTGAACTGTTTATGAAGGGGTACTTCATACTTGAACTGTTTGTGAAAGGGTATTTCACACAACTATTTGAACTATGTTTTATGAAATGTTTTCATAACTATTTTGGGAATTTAGGCAACGAATCTTGGTACAGATCTAGGCTGAACGATGTAGTGCATAAAAGACCTTATGGCTACAGACTATAACCATTAGCTAGGTGACTCTAGCCACTGAGTATACGGATAGTACTATCGCCGTGACGACCCTCCTACGGATTTGGGAGCGTATACTTAAATGTCCTACTTGGCACAACAACAACAGATTAGGGTCGTGGTTTGGTTATAGGGTTAGATCGGGTTACCTTACTTGACAGGTTTAGCTCACCTTTCAAGGGATCACCGTCTAAATATTCCCACTAAACTATTGATTAGGAAAGGATTTCCTACGTACACTGATTTGGAAATGTTAATCTTTATTTAGGTTAACTTGTGTTTCCTACTGATAACTGATTTAGGAAATGTTATTTGATTAATAACTTGTGTTTCCTATTACAACTACAACTGATTTGGGAAATGTTATTCGTTAATAACTTGTGTTTCCTACATAACAAACAAACTTGTGAATTCACTCAACAATTTTGTTGACGTTTTACTCTATGTTTTTCAGGGAATTAGCAGCGTAAGTAAGATCTGCATGCATTATCAGGACGGACTACCCTGGACTTGTTAGGATGCCACTACTTTTGGGACACTTGGATTTCCTCTGTATAACTGCAACTATTGTAGTCATACCTATGAAATCTACTTTTGATATTATGTATTTTATGAAATACTGATTTCAACTACTACTATTACTGTTACCACTTCTCAAGTGGTAATCTTTTGTAAAACTTTAACTAATGGCATCTTAATCTATTTCGTTCTGCGATAATCATATGCTCTGAGTATGTATGTAACTGTTGGTTGTTTTACTGCTCGCACCCCCGCCACGTCACTAAGCTTCCGCAAACCACTTTATGTAATTGTAATTACCGTTTGGCGGGGTGTGACAACATGTGTTTTATGTTCAAAAAATTAATGCGTGTATTCATTGTGACTGTGTATTGATAGTGCTTTAACCCATGTTTTATAGTCATTCTAAAATGCAGAATTAACACATGTGTTATTAAATTTAACATGTGTTACTGAGAATTAACACATATGTTACAAAGAACTAACACTTGTGTTTTGTAACATATCATGTCGTGATAAACAAACAATACATGTGTTGTGAGAATACAACTCACGTGGCAGAAAAAATACAGCATCAAATATTAAATGTTAAAAAATATCAGTCAATAACATGAGTTATCAGTCAGTACACATGTGTTATCAATCACTAACACATGTGTTATCAATTACTAATCATGTGTTACCAGTCATTAACACATATGTTATCAGTCACTAACACATGTGTTACCAAGCAGTAACACGTGTGTTATCAGTCACTAAGACATGTGTTACTAATCATTAATTAACACGTGTTACCAAGTAGTAACACATGTGTTAACAGTTCACTAACACATGTGTTACCAAATGCTAACACATGTGTTACGGAACATTAACACACGTGTTGCAGAACATTAACACATGTGTTACCAACCACTAACAATTGCGTAAACATACAATGTACTCAAGTACATTTGTTCATAATAGTATGGTTTTATGTTTCATTAATTTCATTTTTTTTACTCATGTATGTTATAGATTACATGTGTTAACAAATCACTAACACATGTGTTACCAACCACTAACACATGTGTTAACATATCACTAACACATGTGTTACTGAACATTAACACATATGCCACATGTTTAATAGTAACGTATCATTGACAGCCATAACACACGTGTTACAGAACACTAACACCGTATACTAACACACGTGTTACCACCTACTAACACATGTGTTACTAACTACTAACACATGTGTTATCAACTGCTAACACATACCAACCACTAACACATTTTTTTAGAATGTTCATTGTGTATCATGTTTTCAGATTGTGCATTGTGTATCACTTTTAAAATTCATATTGTTCATTGTGTATAACACACGTAATTTTAGTTCATATGTTTTTAAACTGACATGTATTAACAACACATGTGTTAATAGTACAACACACGTGTTAACAACAATCAGTTACTAACATAAGACATATATAACATGAATCTGAAACTACAAATAGCATATGACCAATCAGTTTGAAGTCGGATATTCAGACATATGAAAACATATGATAATACATAAACTAGCAGTTTTAATTATAAGAAATTAAAGATTCACATTCGTGAATCACGACTTTAAATCGTAGAATTGCGTCTTCAATTACATTACATTGAGTATAAGAATCTGAACAAAATAACATTGAATCACCTCCAATGCAACGTTCCTAGGTTAAATTGATGTTTCTCTTTGCTATTTCTGCTTGCCGTATCTTCAATCGGACTTTAGTTGCAAAATAATCGCATATATATCTTGCTTCTACCAACTTGAACCAAGACAATACACAAGGACCCATTTTTGTTACTGTTATGAACCTATACCCCTGCTGTTTTAAATCAAATTGCTACCCATATCTGCACTTACTGATTTAGGGTCCTTAACCTATGAATTCCAATCAATCTTTCTTAATTTCAACCATGTTTTTACCCATTCGAAATGCTTAAGCTGTATTCCAATCAATCTTCTTCAGTTCATTCCTGCACCTTCTTCAATTTACTAATCTCTCTTGCCTTCTCCTGTTCACTCTTCAACTATTCAAATCTTCCACATCCTTCATATCATAAGATATCACATGTGTTAAATATTAATTTTATATATATTTTTGTTACTTGTCTTTGATTTATTTTCTTTAACAACTACATCATAAGGATCACATATACATGCTATATCAACTACGTTGTGTTCATTAATGGACCTATAATCAACTCTACATTATATTCTAGTTAAATATGTAAGAACAAAAGGTTCATTCGCTAACAATTAGTAAATGCGTGCATGTAATCAACTAATGGGTTGTTTAATTAGTGACGTCCATAAGTTATAGTACCTCAGCTCCAAGTGCTTCTAGGTGAAAACTGCCTGTACAAGAAAGCCAAGCTTCCAACACATTCAGATTCAGTTCTTCAAAAAACTTTCAATACAAATACTAGTAGACCTGGACAGCTCCTTTCTAAGTCCATATTTACTTGAATTCCTTTTCTACAGCTTCAACACTTACCTGCAACACCATTCAACATATTTTAGAACATATAATTAAGCATTCTATAAATTAAGTCCTGAGTGCAAATTACACTTGAGTATCAATTAATTACTGAGTTAAAAAAAGCAAGTCGGATAACAAAAGTTTCACCATAGCTACTAATTATTGCTCTAAAAAGCATGATTCTTACCAATAATTTGCATAACTGACAGTAATTGACGGTGGAATCCTACAATTTTCAGTATCTCCATAATTTTATGTGGTTGCTAGAAGAAAAGAGAGATAAGAAGATGAAGGTGTACACTAACGTGATGTTCGTACGTTGAATCTGAATCGCCGTTTCTTCAATTGTTCATTTATTCACTCGATTTTGAACTCCGAAAACCCTAGATTAATTCTTCAATCGCGAGTGTAGAACCCTAAAAAGCGTTCGATCTCAGTAAAATACCTGTAACGCGATATTCCTACATTGAATCTGAATCATTTTTCTTCAGTTTATTGTTTGTTCACTCGAATTTGAACTTTGAAACCCTAGCTTCTTCAATCTTGATCTGTAAAACCCTAAAAAGCTTCTGCGTGAGTGATGTTCTGAATCTGAGTTTTTTTTTGTTTTTTATTTTCCTTCTTGTTGGATTAATTTGTAAATTACTAGAATACCCCTCCACCTTTAAGGTGAATGATGAAATCTAATTGGTTCTCCCATTCTTTAGAAAAAAACCATACTTTAATGATCTCATCTCTATAAACATAAATACAAAAATAAATATAAATATGTGCCCAATGAGTTTGGGTATTTCTTTTAAATATAACCAGTTTTATACATCGGTACATTTTGTTCATTTGATATTTTTTACAAGTTTAAGTGCTTCGGATTTCGGAACATATCAATTTAAGTTCTAGGTGTATCGAACGTTGCACACTTTTAGTGTGCATGAAAATTTTCAATTTATTGTCATCGTATGTGTTTCAGTTAAATGTGAACTTTTATGATGTCACATATGACAATTTGTATAGATAACATGCTGACAAAAATACCGAAATCACATGAGGGGAAGGTTCAAATGAGAACCACTTTAAAGTTGGGAACTGTGAGAACAACAACGAATACGTGTTTGTTCACATGTGATTAACTTCAATCATATGTGAACATTGATGTACGTTTAATTGAAAAAAAAAAGTAAAAAAAAATCTTAAAATCATATCGAAAACGCAAAAAACAAATACATGTTCACATGTGAACGATAATGTGAACAAATCGGTTAAAATGTGTTTTAATGCGTAAATTTATATGATTTTTTTGACTTTTTTCTTTTTCAATAAAACGTACATCAATGTTCACATATGATTGAAGTTAATCACATGTGAACAAACACGTATTCGTTGTGGTTCTCACAGTTCTCAACTATAAAGTGGTTCTCATTTGAACCTCCCACAATCACATGATATGATAATAAATACCGTAACAAACTTATTACATACAATAAAAACCTCTGAATAGTTCATGTACAAATTATAATTATCATAGTGTAATTTGATATGCTATGTTGTACTCTAATCTCTATATCGGACTGTAATTGATGATCAATCTATGTAGTTAATTCATGCTACAAACTTATAATTAGCTGTAAAAGGTATATAAAAGAAAAATTATACTCCGTATAGTAGATATAAAAAACATATACAATAACAAGATTGTGACACGTGTCATGATCAATGAATAAGATAAAGAGATACAATACATCAACCAATAGGTAAATTAGGTCTAGACTTAAGTGTGTATAGCTAGGCGTATATATCATTACGCTATATAAAAGTCGTAGAGAGAAATATATATTTAAAAAAATTTATGTCTATGGTCAAGTACATGAATAATGTTACGGAGTATTATTCATGCTTTGACATTCATAATGTCTACCCAACTATTTGTGTTTCCATTATGTATAATGAATTTAGTTCATCGCTATTATATATAACTTTTGTATAGTTATTTGCGTGTCAGCTGTATAAGGTGACACGTGACAACATTATTATTTGTCATGTTATCAAATACATAAAATAATAATAAATTGAAAGGTCGTGTTAGTAATGTGTAGTGTCATCTTAACACGAATTGTGGTTTTAACCGTTGTATTAGTTGTATAGGGTCTTTAATCGAAAGTATCGTTTAGGGTCGGTGTAATTCTTACCATCTTGCAAGTCTTAATTCTATAGATAAAATTATTACTGCCTTTCAAAAGAATAAATAAATAATTAAACTTCTCATTTTACTCTCATTCATTACTGTAAATCATTTATTTCTCAAATAAATTATGTCAAACATGCATTGAATATAAGGGAAAAATTGAAATTTACTTAATATATCTTAATTCCCGCTGAAATTGTTGAGGGACAATTTTTGTGGGACGAAATGAGTACTACCTAATTTAATTTTGAGGCCCTAAATATTTGGAGGTCTATTGTGGCCGCATACATATAATCGATTATAACTTAACTAATATTAGAGCAAGGGTAATACAAAAATTTCAGCGTTCATGCTAATGAACGCCAGAATGTCGGCGTTCACGATACTCGACCAGTGTTCTTCGTCAATGTTCAATTGTGCACGTTGAACTTTTTTTCCCTTTAATGTTATTGGTCCAAATATGTTTTTGTATGTCCCTTTCAACTTCAAGTTGAATCCTGAACCACTCCCGTGATTAAAAGACAATTAATAAAAGACAATTATTACAAGGACTAATGCTTAAACGTCTCCTGCTTCCGATCCCGACCCCGCTCCCGCTCCCGATGCCGATCGTGTCCACCTTAACTTGGCCCGAATCTTTTCCTTTTTCATATTAAGAAACTACTCGTCATCTTCCGATAAGCCGTCCGTTGACATCTTCAATACCCTCATGCCTTCGGATATGTCTCGTGTACGATATACACTCGTTTTACTTTGAGTCATTTGTTCAAAGTTTGAAGTGATCAAGGTATCAAAAGAAGTAGGGCGAGATGAAGCGCCGGAATCTGTCGCACCCCTGTTTTCATGTTTAGCGGAAGCATACATCGGGTGCGACTAATCAAGTAATCACAGCACATAAGATATATAATGAACGATATCTACATGCATCGTTTTGATAAAATACGTTGAGAGTGCCCCTTATCTCTGATCTAGGATGATTGAAGTGATTGATTACAAGGCGGAAACAAGCAATCAAAGTAAACAAAGAACAATATCAAACCGAAACGAATAATCAAAGAATACTAGCTTGATATATTGAACTATGAATGATTGGAATTGTTTACAGAGAGTTTAGTCGACAAATGGTGCTAGGGTTTCGTCAACCCTAGCCTGAAACCCGTAGGTTTCAATTTATACAAAACAGAACTTGGCAGACCTGCGACACTTGGCCAGTGACGCAGGTGGCCGCCTTCATGCGTCACTTACCTAAGTGACGCTATGCGACACTAAGTGTAACACCCCCAAATTTCACTGTTGGCGGAAGCAAGCTTTGGGATGTCACTAATCAGATATCACAGCACAAAGTAAAGCAAACGACATCTATATGCAACGTTTATAAAATAGTTACATTTCCAATATATATAAATGTTTGAAAACATAGTGTTTTTAGTTACAAAAAGGTAGTTTCCTAGAGTCCACGCGTATAGCGGGAGATTCTATTACATAATCATAATATGCAAAAGATAATGCTAAGAATCTCCGTTGAATGCAAAGTAGAAATCATGCGACTCTTGCTAGTGTCCAAGGGGAATCCTACTCCGTATGTGTACCTGAGATACAAAGCTAAAAAGTGTCAACCAAAAAGGTTGGTGAATCATACAGGTTTAGTAGTAAAGTAATCGTTATGAACCACAAGTATGTACCAGTTTTTGCTATCAAGCAAAGTAAGTAAATCAGTAAATCATCACAAGTGCCATGAGTTCATAAGTTAAAGCTTAACCGTGTAATGTGAATATATCACGTACCCCCGTGAGTGCTATCCGCACACTCATATGTAACAAATACTAATATGCCTGTTTCTACGTGTAAATTAGTACGTGGTGGCGCTACCACCCCAGGCAGGGATTGTCAGTCCCAAATGGATCCATCTACTAGTAATCGCGCTTAAGTCCATAACTAACAACTTACGAATAGGAGGCTTTCAGTGGATAAAAAGTAACTCATGCGTTATGTGTAAACAGTAATGAAATCAGTTCAGTACATTGTGTTCATATGTAAAACAGTTGCTAAGTATCTCACCCCAAAGTATAAAAACAGTAAAAGTGGGGCTGTAAGACTCACCTGAGTCTAGTAAGTACGTATATGAAATCAACCAAGTAAAGCGGATGTAAGTCCGTATATCGGTTCTCAGAACCCTGCAACCTTCTGGCGTCCGAAACGCACAAGGTCGTAAGTAAACAAGTAAATAAGTCGGTGTCTTAAAAGACCACCCATGCTAGTTGTCCACTCAACTAGGAAATGTCCAAGTGTTTGTTTAGTAATTCGTTTGTAGTTTGAAAACAAGTATGGCCCGTTGGTGACGGTTTTGTAATAATAATCCAAAAGTGTTATTATTATATGTATCGTTGTATCAGGTTTCATCATTTGTGAGTGTTCAATACATAGTGTGAAAAATATTTACAAGTTCCGGGATAACGGGGGTCCGGGGGCAGCGCCCCTGTAGCGGGGTCCAAGGGGCGGTAGCCCCTGGCGGGGTCCAAGGGGCAGAGCCCCTGGTTGGGGTCAAGCTGCCAAGTCAGCTTGGAAAATTTTTATATCTACTATATTGCTTTATCGAAAACGCATTTGAAATCTAATTTCGGTATAAAATCAAGTGATAATTCTTAGTCCATATTAGTGCTTTTATTACTGAATTTGGGTTCGCAAGACAAAGTGGGCTGCGAACCGAGTTGGGTTCGCAGGATAGAACTCGACTCGCAGGTCAACTCGACTCGTAGGTCAACTCGACTCGCGGGTCAGTTCGGTTCACAGATCAACTCGACTCGCAAGTCAACTTCGACTCGCGGGTCAGTTCGGTTCGTAGCTTGGCTTCGCGAGTCGAGATCTCGGTTCGACTCGTTGGACGAACAGATCTCGGCTCGCGAGACGGGCTGTTCGCATCTAAACTTTAAAAATCGGATTTTTAAGTCGGTTTTTGGACATAAACTCATTGGGGAAACGTTCTAGCACGTAAATCCAAGCTTTACAAGTAATTTAAAAGAGTTTTAACGTTTTATACCTCGAAATTGAAAACGAAGAAGATGGAAAGGTAGAGCTCGTGATGGTGATCCTCGTGCTTGTCCCGGATGTTGATGATGAACGATTTTTGGTGATGTTTTTGGTGGTTTGGGCTGCGGTTTTGAGAGGAGAAAAGAGAGAGAGAGAGGAGTGTTTGTGTGTGTGTGTGAAATGAGAGATGAAATGGAGAAAATGGGGTTATAAGGGGTGGGTCATGGGTCGCGGGTTGGATCCGCGGGGCTGGGCTGACCCGTTTGGGTCTCGGTTCACGGTTTGTGTCTCCGAATTTTGTATCACGTGTCGAAGTCGGTTAAGTCCCGTAGTTGTTTAATCGCGAAATCTTTGTAAGATTTGTGAATATGTTAAGTCCCGTAGTTGTTTAATCGCGAAATCTTTGTAAGATTTGTGAATATGTTAAAGTAAACCCGCAGGTTAAGTCCCGTAGTTGTTTAATCGCGAAATCTTTGTAAGATTTGTGAATATGTTAAAGTAAACCCGCAATATTTATTTAACTGAAGTATTTTATCAAAATACTTTAATCTAAGTTACAAAATCATAAAGAATATAATTTGGTCATTATTCGCTTGTTGAGGTGCGCCTCGCGCGGTTTCATTGTATAGAATATGTTCTAATTAATACGGAGTTTCTGTGCTATATTATCGTAATACATCGTATAAATAATGTTTGTTTGGATAGTTCTACATTATTTAAAAGTTTTGTCACCAACGTCCATGTTAATAATGTCGGACCTCGTCCGGTTTGTAAGTGTACGATTTAAATCAAATCGCGTAAGCGTGTATGTAATTACACCAAAACGTTACATATATTTAGAGTATTACAAAACTAAATACACAAAATTACAAGTAGTTTAGGCACTAATTAAAGTCCTAAATTGGTGGGTGTTACATTCTCCCCTTGTTAGGAGAATTTCTTCCCGAAATTAGCTTGTAGTCGCGGTGTCGGTAGGAGTAGAGTCTGTGAACAAGTGTGGGTATTTCAGTCGCATTTGGTCTTCCCGTTCCCAAGTGAATTCAGGACCACGCCTTGAATTCCACTGAACTTTAACAATGGGAATACGACTCTGTTTCAAGCGCTTGACCTCTCGGTCCAGTATTTCCGCGGGTTCCTCGACAAAGTGTAGTTTGTCGTCAATGTGTATTTCATCGAGGGGTATAATCAGTGTCTCATCAGACAGACATTTCTTCAAGTTAGAAATGTGGAAGATAGGGTGCACGCTACTGAGTTCGGGAGGTAGCTGCAGTCGGTAAGCCACTGGACCAATCCTTTCAAGGATTTCAAATGGTCCAATGTACCTGGGATTCAGTTTTCCACGTTTGCCAAAACGGATGACGCCTTTCCAAGGCGATACTTTCAGAAGTACTCGATTCCCAACTTGGAACTCGAGGTGTTTGCGTCTTACGTCAGCATAGCTTTTCTGACGATCACGCGCAGCTTTCAGTCGGTTTTGTATGCCGACGATCTTTTCAGTCATTTCGTGTATGATTTCTGGACCGGTGAGTTGTGTATCCCCCACCTCAGTCCAACAAACGGGTGACCGGCACTTACGACCGTAAAGTGCCTTGAAGGGTGCAGCCTTAATGCTAATAATGTCGGACCTCGTCCGGTTTGTAAGTGTACGATTTAAATCAAATCGCGTAAGCGTGTATGTAATTACACCAAAACGTTACATATATTTAGAGTATTACAAAACTAAATACACAAAATTACAAGTAGTTTAGGCACTAATTAAAGTTCTAAATTGGTGGGTGTCACACTAAGGCAAGTGTCGCCTAACACAGAATCTTAATATAAATCATTTCTAATCTATACAGACTCTAGATCAACTGACTGACACACATAATGTACCAACAAACTCCCCCTTGTCTGCAGCTTGGTCTTCAAAAATCTTCAAAACTTTCAATCTTCAAAAATCTTCAATTAAGCCCAACCTGGTGGAAATACTCCACCAGCATGAATACCAACCTTCAAAAAAATCTCGATCACCTTTTCAAACTTTGAAGCCTCTTCTTGGTCAAATCGATAATAATCCATTGGATAAATGACAAAAATCGGCAACGAACTGCCACAAATTGTTCCAAGTATGCAACCTACCAATTATATTGCCCATGTATGCCACTAACCGGGAAGTTTTGTGCTCGGATATTTGAAAGTTAAGGTTTTACTGTTTGGTTGGTATAAATGCTGACTATCATTACACGTCAGGTGACACGTCATTAAAATTTCCACGTCACGAGACACGTGGCTGCCTGATGTGACGTAAAAAGTCATATTTTTAGAAGCTTTATTCCTCACATTTTGGACCTTTTTTTAGTAAAAACATTCCAAAACATTGATTATTTATTAGAATTCACTAAAGTGGTTCAAAAGTAGACGTTGTGTTAAAAATCACTGAAAACACTCTGAAATCGCACAAAACACATCATTTTAATACAAGTCGATTCCTCCGACCTCATTTTCCTGTCAAGACACACTTCCTAACTTCTACCATCTGTTGTATAGGTAAAATCGAGATGGAAAAATCTGGAATCAAGTGAAACGGCCAAAGGACGGAGAAGACACTGCACTTTCAGAGCCACTAAAAGTCATTTCGGCTACTCCTGAGCTCTACACATCCAATTTCTATGAGATTGGCATCATTAGAAGCATAACAGAATTACGAAACCACAGGCGAAAGAATCGAGTCAAACGGACGCATAACGAAGGAGATACAGACATTTTAAGCAACGAACGGAATCAGACGAAGCCCGTATACGGCCATAGGCACCGTATACGGCCCTATACAGACCGTATACGGCCTTGTATAGACCTTATACGGCCCTATACAAGCCATATACGGCCCTTGCACCCCCATATTGTGCTTCGTTTGCTTGTACGTGCTGCTTCGTGAGTTGTACGTGCGATTTAATACTTTGCCTATAAATAGTGGACACCCCTCACTTCACCAACATACCATTTCTCTCATTTTCATTCTCTCCCTACACTTTCTCTCTCACACACATCACTCTCTCTCTAGTTTCCCTCTCTAGAAGAGTTTCTCTCTCTAGAATTGAGCTAGTTAGAGAGATAGTTAGGTAGAGGTAGCTTTTAGCTTTTGTACGGAGTCACTCCAAGACATTGTATTCGCGAAGATCTGTCTATAATAAATTCGTATCAGGTTCTATTTATATATCTCCTACTTTCCAGTTTTAAACATGTGTTGCTTTGTTTATGCTTGTTTAGGATTGTATGCTAGATATATAATGTTAGGCTAGACATTTCTTTGTGTTTACTATGATGTAGTTATGTTAGAATAGTCAATATGTTTATGCCCTGCTGTTACTCGGCCCATGTTACTTTAAACTGTGTATGAACTCATAAACTGAATGTCGAATGTTTTTCTATCCAACCTATGCTGTGGTTAGAAGCTTCCTGCTAGAACTTGGCCAATTACTAGTGGTACGTTCTCTACCTATTCTATACTTGATGATCAATGAACTTGGTATGGTTGTGTTCTCTAGATTGAAACAAATCCCAAGAGACACGGAGCGTAGGATTAGAGATAGGTTAGATTCATGTTTATCTGTTATATATCTTTGAGAGAACTTTCGGGATATCTATGATCTGATTATTGGTTATGGTGTTCTGTTATGTGTCACCCTATCGCATGTTCTTGTTTGATTGTTGCCTTAGGAATGATGCA
This sequence comes from Helichrysum umbraculigerum, assembly GCA_949592205.1. Taxonomy (NCBI): domain Eukaryota; kingdom Viridiplantae; phylum Streptophyta; class Magnoliopsida; order Asterales; family Asteraceae; genus Helichrysum; species Helichrysum umbraculigerum. Next base: position 55,576,420 of record CATIUR010000003.1, on the reverse strand, counting down.
TGCTAGAGTTATCATCCTGGTTCATATCAGTAACTGTATAATTAGGTTTTTAGACACAGAATATTGGTTTACACAGTAGATTAACATGCATGGAATAGTTGTGATGATTTATATCTGTAATGCTGAACAATTTAACTGATCGTTAGCCCGATTATCCCAACTTGGTCCGCGGGATTATCCCCGTTCGTGTTCTTGTTCAATCAACAATTCACGCTACGATACAGACGTCTCTGATGACTGTGACTGCGGACCAGGATTCGAGGATAGTCGTCGGTTAAATTGGTCTGTACATTTGGGAGAACTTCCGGTGTATTTGACTTCTATAACTGCTATCCACGTGACATGTTATTTATCTGATTGCGGACAACTCTACGTTAGATATTTAATAGGCTCGTAGTTGTAGCTCATTAGGATATAGGAAATATGCGAGAGTAATGTGGAACCCTAATTAATGTAACGGAAAAACCGTAAAACGCCCTATTACTCGGTATAGTGCTGGAAACACCAATTGGTGGAGTACAAACGTATGGAAGCCGCGGAACGGTCGTAGGTACAATACTTTGCATTAATTATGTTTCTATCCTCTCCGGATTAGTCATCACATCTAGTAGCCTTACCCTTGACTATTCATCAATAACATTTAACGAAATCATAGTAAACACTCGCTTATCCTCTGTTGACAGAGTCTCCGTACAAACCTCTTTTGTTTTATTTTCTTTATTTAAATTAGTATTTAGTTATAAAAGCCAAACCTATCCAAAAACTTTTTAAAAAAACCCTAGCTGAATCTCCAAAGATAATAAAACTTCCTAGACTCCCATGCCCGTTGTAGTTTGAAGAACGACACCTGAGTCATACATACCACTTGCTGCCCTTTTAGGTCTGTCAGTAGTATACAACTTAGGATTCCCCTCCTCTATAAATTTAAAACCCTGTCCGCGCATCCTGGTTGGTTGGTTCAACGACCGGACAAAAACCCGTCCGACCACTGGAGGCACGACAAGCTTTTTTGGCGCCGCTGCCGGGGACTACAACGACATATTTTAGGAATTTTGTTATCTTAGTTATTTAGCGATCCTTACGGAAGATCAATATCATCAGGAAGTTACAATTTTTATCCCTAGGATTAGTTAGTTTTTAATTTCCCATCCTTAGTTAAACCTATCTTTCCAAAACCCTATTTTCTTTTAAAAACAAGTTATGGCGAATCGTATCACTCTCGCCTCATCAACCTAACCACTGCTAGAGGGACAAGGAGGACCAATCGTATCACCAACCGACGAAACCATTGAAATCAGACCACACTTCATTAAATTACTTAAATCTCAGTGTCAGTTTCATGGTCTTTCGGTTGAAAATCCAAACACCCATCTTAACAAGTTCATCAACCTTTCCGACTCTTTCGAACAAACCGGATCCAGTGTCAAAGTCACCCGACTTCACCTTTTTCCTTATTCTTTAGCTTTCCGAGCTCAGACATGGTTTTATGAACTTGAACCCAATTCAATTCATACATGGGAGGAGATGGCTACTAAGTTCTTAGCTAAGTTTTTCCCTCCGTCCCTACAAACCAAGCTCAAAAATGAAATCATTAACTTTCGTCAAGAAACTACTGAATCATTAAGCTCAGCTTGGGAACGCTTTAAGAATCTGCTTGGAAGATGTCCGAATCATCAGTTGGCTGAAACGAATCTGGTCTGCACATTCTACAACAGTCTAAATCCTCATCACCAACAAACCCTCAATGCTGCTTCATCCGGAAATTTCATGCTACATACGTCAGAAGAAGCCTGGAAGTTGATTGAGACGATAACAATGCACCAACACGACTTGGAGTTTGATGAATCCTCGGAAGACAAAGACACTTCTACTCAAGCGTTCGACACTTTAAGAACTCAACTCGAATACATCTCTAAAGTTGTTAAGGATATGCAAGACTCTTCAAAATCTAAGAAGCAACCTCAACGGCTCTTCTCACGCTCGAAGCCTAAGGAAGATGTTCTCGCCACATCTGGAACCACTGATCAAATCATTCATTCAAAACCTTTCACTCAGCGGTTATCCAAACAACCTATCTCTCATTTGTTAGTTCCCTCTACACCCTTTACTTCTTCTCAATTGTCTTCTCGTCTAAACAATACGATTTTCAATAACTTCATGGTTGAACAAAATAATAAAAACAAACAAATTGTTGATTTTCAAAACCAAATTGATTATTTACTCAGAATTTCAAACGATTTAATTAAAAACATGGAGGATAATGTTAAAAGATTGTTTTTAAAAGTTGAGGAGAAGCAAAGAGAAGAAGCGATTAGCAAAGCTATTCATCATTCATCTTATGATTATGATGATATCCTTGTTGTCACTAGAGGCGGAAAAGAGACTAAGAATGAGAAATCAGAAGATATTCCTTCAGACGAGCCTTCTAGTTCTTCTCTACCCACTGATTCAGTACCTGTTGACACTCCTGTCACCTCTCCTGAACCAGAATCTTCCAAAGCCCCAGAAGTAGTTAAACCAACACGTATACCTTTCCCTGGTAGGCTTAAGAAAGAGAAACAAGAAGCCCAGTTTGGAAAATATCTAGAGATGTTCAAAAGCCTACACTTAAACGTTCGATTATTAGCTGCTTTAGTTGAAATGCCTAGTTGTGCCAAATTCTTTAAAGAACTTATATCCAACAAAGAAAAACTCAGACAAATAGTTAACTTGCCCTTAGACGCAGAATGCTCTTTAATTATGCAACAAGGACTGCCCCCAAAGTTAGGAGACACTGGCCATTTCACTATTCCTTGTTACCTTCAGGATGTTCAAATAAGTAACGCCTTAGCTGATTTAGGAGCTAGTGTAAACCTTATGCCATACTCGCTTTATAGGAAACTAGGATTAATCGAACTTTTACCAACCCGTATGACCATCCAATTAGCTGATAGATCAGTTAAACTCCCTCGAGGAATTGCTGAAGATATTATGGTACGTGTTGATAAATTCGTCTTTCCTGTTGATTTTGTTGTTATGGATATTGAGGAAGACGCTCAGGTACCACTCATCCTTGGTAGACCTTTCCTAAATACTGCCAAGGCCGTCATTGACGTGAATGAAAAATCTTTAAAACTTAGAGTGGGAACTGAGGAAGTCACCTTCAATGTCGATAAACTAATGAAACTTCCAATGGGAGAAGACCTTGGTCTTGTAGATTCTATGCAGGAAATAATTGAAGAACACCTGGAAGAAATCCTCGCAGTAAGCAGCAATAATCCCCTTCCAAACACTGTCATCACAACAAGGAAAATCTGTGAAGAAGGTGCGGGTCTATGCTCAGCTATCTCGGATCCATCCATTGCATCAAAGGAAGTGCTATTACCTTTAAAGAATTCCAACTTACAGCCCAACAGATTTATCACTGCTGTACCACTTGGACAAGGCACTCCGGTCATTCTCTTGAGAAGAAGCCCTAATTCTGAAGTTCCTGATTCATCTCTCTCAAAAGAAGAAATTCTGAAGACTCTCAAGGAAATGGAGTCAATGCTTAAACCATCCGATCCGCAACTTTCTAAAAGTTGTGAAAACTTGAAACCAGAGATTACTTTTACCACATCTTCTTCAGCTCAGTTTCAGAGATTCGCATTCACAAAGGACAACAAAGAAATAATCACTGGAGATAATGCAATCTCTCAATCTTCCCAAGTAAAATATGAGCTGAGAAAAAATGAGCTTTACAACAATACAGAATGGGTTGAAATAGCATCAGCCAACATTCCAGAGGCACCTGCAGTTGAGTCAGATTATCAGACAACATACGATGAGCTTAAAAGAGACGAGATTGCAAGGATGAAGCCTTCCACTGAAGAACCACCCGAATTGGAGCTAAAGGAACTTCCCTCACACCGTGAATATGCTTTTCTCGAAGGAACTTCTCACTTACCGGTTATCATATCCAAAGATCTGAAGCCTGAAGAGAAAGCACTACTCATTGAGGTTCTAAATTCACATAAGAAAGCGATTGCATGGAAAATCTCTGACATACAAGGGATCAGCCCAAATTACTGCACTCACAAGATCTTAATGGAAAATGACTTCAGGCCCTCTATTCAAAGGCAAAGGAGAGTTAACCCAAAGATTCAAGACGTGATGAAAAAGGAAGTCATCAAACTCTTGGATGCTGGTTTAATTTACCCTATTTCAGATTCCCCATGGGTCAGTTCAGTTCAAGTCGTCCCAAAGAAAGGAGGCATGACGGTCATCGCTAACGAAGACAACGAGTTGATTCCAACACGAACCGTCACCGGTTGGAGGGTATGTATCGACTATCGGAAACTAAATGAAGCTACACGCAAAGATCACTTCCCTCTACCGTTCATTGATCAGATGCTTGAAAGATTGTCAGGAAACGAATTCTATTGCTTCCTCGATGGTTTCTCCAGCTATTTTCAGATACCTCTCGATCCAAAGGACCAAGAAAAGACGATGTTCACTTGTCCATACGGAACCTTTGCCTACCGACGTATGCCGTTTGGCTTATGTAATGCACCGGCGACATTTCAAAGATGCATGGTAGCAATCTTTTATAACATGATTGAACAATGCATGGAAGTGTTCATGGATGATTTTTCGGTTTTTGGAGATTCGTTCACCACTTATCTTTCTAACTTGAATAAAATGCTCACCCGATGTGAAGAATCGAACCTAGTTCTGAATTGGGAAAAATGCCATTTCATGGTAAAAGAAGGCATAGTTTTAGGACACCGTATATCCAAAGCTGGAATTGAAGTTGACAAAGCAAAAGTCGAGACTATCTCAAAACTTCCACCACCCACCTCTGTCAAAGCCATCCGCAGTTTTCTAGGACATGCCGGGTTCTACCGTCGCTTTATCAAAGATTTCTCTAAGATATCCCGACCTATGACTCATCTCCTCGAAATGGATACTCCGTTTGTCTTTACAGACGAATGTCTCAAGGCCTTCGATCATCTGAAAGATCTGCTTGTTCATGCACCGATCATGGTTGCTCCAGACTGGAGTCTCCCATTTGAAATCATGTGCGACGCCAGTGATTTCGTAGTCGGAGCAGTTCTAGGACAGCGGAAGGAGAAACAATTTCAACCAATATACTACGCCAGCAAAACGCTCACTGACGCCCAAGAGAATTATACAACCATAGAAAAAGAGCTGCTAGCGGTAGTATTTGCTTTTGATAAATTTCGTTCTTATCTAATCTTGTCCAAAACTATTGTCTATACAGATAACTCAGCTCTGAAATATCTTTTTAAAAAGCAAGATGCTAAACCTCGCCTTCTACGATGGATTCTACTCCAAGAATTCGACATCGAGATCAAAGACAAAAAGGGAGCAGAAAACGTCGCGGCGGACCATCTCAGCCGATTAGAGAATCCTTCAATGGACAAGTTGCACGAAAAAGACATTCAAGACCAGTTTCCAGAAGAACAACTCATGCATGTTGGTAAATACTATCAAGGGTCACGATCTACAAATGATCCCTGGTATGATGACTATGCCAATTATTTGGTGGGAAAAGTCGTACCTAAAGGAATGCCAACCTCTCAAAGACAAAAATTCTTCCGCGATATAAAACATTACTATTGGGATAACCCTTTCCTCTTTAAGGTTTGTCCAGATCAAATCATTAGAAGATGCGTTGATAGGAAAGAGGCAGAACATATCTTACACCAAAGCCACCATGGACCTACTGGAGGACATCACGGTACCAACATGACCGCAAGAAAAGTGTACGATGCCGGTTTTTTCTGGCCAACCATATTTCGAGATGCGTACGATCTGGTGAGACACTGCGATATCTGCCAAAGACAAGGCAATATAACAGCAAGGAATGAAATGCCACTCACAAACATACAGGCCATGGAAATCTTCGATATCTGGGGATTAGATTTCATGGGACCGTTCCCTAAATCTAACGGTAAAGAGTACATCTTGGTTGCAGTCGACTACGTCTCCAGGTGGGCCGAGGCCCAAGCTCTCCCAACAAATGACGCCAAAGTGGTAACCAAATTTCTCAGAAAGCTATTTAGTCGATTTGGGACTCCAAAAGCAATAATTAGTGATCGTGGTACACACTTTTGCAACGTTCAATTCATGAAAGTTCTGCAACAGTATGGTGTCACTCACAAGACGTCAACAGCTTATCACAACCAGACAAATGGGCAAATGGGCTGAAAAATTAGATGATGCATTGTGGGCATTCAGAACCGCCTATAAAACACCATTAGGAACCACACCGTATCGTCTAGTTTATGGCAAGGCATGTCACTTACCAATTGAGCTGGAATATAAAGCATACTGGGCTTTGAAGAACTGCAACTTAGATATTTCTATAGCTGAAGCAAATGGACGAATGCAGTTGAACGAGTTAGCCGAACTAAGGGATCAGGCATATGACAGTTCGTTAAGCTTCAAGGAACGAACTAAAAGAATTCACGATGCTAAGCTGAGGCCCTCAAGATTTAAAACAGGAGATAAAGTGCAGCTTTTCAACTCGCGATTCAAGAAATTCTCTAGCAAGTTTAGGATTAGGTGGAGCGGACCATTCATAGTATCAAAGGTATTTCCTTACGGTTCAGTCGAACTCGAGGCACCAGAAGGTAATTTTAAGGTTAATGGTCATCGCTTAAAGCATTACTTCGAAGACTTTCCCATCAGGGAAGATGTCTTTATCTTTGAACCACCGTGAGTCGCCAGAAAGGTACAAAGAGTCAAGCTAGAGACTAGTAAAACAAGCGCTCTTGGGAGGCACCCCAAGCCTATCTTTAATTCTGCTATTTTATTTCTTAGTTTATTTTTATTAAGTATGGTGGTCTCTGAACTAATAAAATTACAAGCTTGCCACTTATCTGACTTCGAATTGCAAAAACTGAGATAAGTGTTATTCATTTACTATCACTGTTAGCATTACCTGTTTATTTTATCTTGTTTCAGGATGGACGCTGTTGACGCTGATCATGTAGCTGCGAGACCACGCAGACGACACAGACCTCGTAGATGCAGAGCGCAGAGAGCGGCTATGCTGACCATCACTGAGGAGGACCTGACTGATGTCCCGATCACTCACGAGGAGTTGCCCGAAGAGAGGCCCTCATAACCTTTGCCAGCCCCCGTACCTACTTTCGAGTATGGTATCACTACGGCTGACCCAGCGGCTTCGTGGGCCCTTTTTCGGACACTCTCCATCCAGCATGACATCATGTCCTCTATCTGTGAGCAGCTCGAGATTCCGAGACCTGATGAGATTCCCTACAGGCTTGGCCCAGATCCGGGACCTTCTCGACCTCCATGGTCCTTCTTTCCTCCTGCAGATCCACCTGTTGTCTCTACTGCCGGACCTTCCACTGGCCCCACTGCTGCAGCTGCTGATCCTGATCCAGCATTGCCCACAGGACTTGTATCACCAGATCGCAGCCTCACAGAGCAGCTTCTGGCTGTTTTTGATGCTCACACTTCTGTCACCCACACTTCCACTGACGAGATTGTGAGTCAGGCTATGGATTTTTCCATTCCATCTCCGACTTCTGTTTTCGACAGGGATGCTGAGGCGGAGTTTGATCCTGACACTGACGACCTACTTGATGATTACTAGATTCTATCTTTATTATTTACTTTCTGTATTATGACTCTGTACTTACTCTTTAGACCTGCTACCTAGATGAGATACTGTGATATGTGTGTTGTTGTTTATTGCAGAATTCAGCTTTGTGTGGAATGGATGATCTTAAACGAGCCTGGTCATTAAAATCCAGCAATTCACTAGCACCACTCCTGCACAAACCTGGTCTATTCCGGTAAACACAAATGGGGAGTCTCTCTGTTCCTTTCTCCCCGTTTCAATTATGATTCTGTTACGTGATCGGGTAACGGGGGATACGCGATCGGGTACGGGGTGATACGCGATCAGGTATAAGGATGCATACCCGTTCGGGTGAGGAGTCATACCCGTTCGGGTGAGGATTCATACCCGTTCGGGTGAGGGTTGTATCCACTGGATACTGGGCTCGACCAGGGTCTGTTTGTGCGATTCAAGGTGTAAACGAGTTATAGCTCAATTTTTTGGACATAATCAGTTGATATACACAAATATATGATGATATAAGTATTTCTAAACACAATAAATTAAAGAAAAGAGGAGTATTCATACGGATGAAAATGGAGCCGAGAGTGATGATGATGAACACGATGATGATGATGAGGTTGGTAACGATGATGATGATGTTGCTTCTTTCCTTGTTTCCTCTTCTCCGGTTGTGATGTTGATTCCGAAATGATGATGATGGTGCCGGTTTGTGTTTGAGCCGAGAGAAAGGAGAAAGAGATAGACGATGAAGATGAAGATGAAAATGAAATGAAAAAAATGAAGGAAGGTGTGTTTGGTCTGCTTATGGTCACGGGGCAAGATCCACAAATTGTGGATCTTGTCCGTCTCCAATAATTTGGAGTGGTTGCGGTTTAGCTCCAATTCGCAGTGTAAAATGCCCGTGTTCGTGTACCCGATCGTAAAATAATGTGATGTTTTTAAATGATAAAATTTGTAACGCGTATTCGAATATATTTTTAGTCGAGGTATTTTATCAAAATACTTTATTTGAGTTATAAAAAATATAACTTTGTTGTAATTTATTTTGTCGGATACCTTTCGTATGGTTTCGTCGCGTAGAGTACGTTTTTAATAAAACGAATTATGTTTTTAAATGATTTGATATTGTCCGAGTAAATAATGTTTATTTTAATTAATAATACATTATTTATAAACGTTTGTCACGAAAGTTTTGTTTTATACGATACGAAATACTTTTTATATATTATCAACATAATATATTATAAATAATGAGTTTATTAAATAATTCCATATTACTTAATACTTGTGTTCACCAACGTCCGTATTTATGAATCGGAATTCGGCCGATATAAAATGACACGATTTAATCAAACCGTGTATGTGTATATATAATAATATACAAAAAGGATACATACAATTAGCCTAACATAGCAATAATTACATGTATAAACTAAGTGATTAGGAACTAATAACTAGTCCTAATTTGGTGGGTGTCACAGAATCGGAAGAGGTTTTGGCACTCTTTGGATGCCTTGATTTTTCCAGTGGCCGCGGGTTCACATCATCACCAATAAGGGTGGTGTTCGGGTTTTCTTCATCCTCATCATCCACCAAGTCAACATCTATATCTTCTAAATCAGCCCGTTTCCCTCCGTTTGTTCCGCCCTCTGACTACAACCGCCACGGGAACCAACCACTTTGGTTTATCCCTTAAAAAATTCCAAGCTATTTCATGTCCAAAATTCTCTTTCGCCTCAACTTTGTACACATTCAAACAACGCAACCGAAGATCTTCCACGGCTTCACCTCTATGTTTTTTACGACTTAACCTTTCTCAAATTCCGTTATTTTGACACCTTTGGTTCAAATATTTCTATTTAGACGACAATGCGTATTTGCCCCGTTGGACAACGTTTTTGATGTCAGCACGCTTATTGTACTCGTCCATCATCAAGTACCAAAAGGAATCGGATGTTTGGTCGTTTCATCGGTTCGGGCACTCAGATGTACAAATCCAACATTGAGCCAAAAGTAACTCTTCTTTGCTCGTCCAATTATTACGGATCTTTATTACTTATTTCTTTTTTGCCTCGTTAGGTTGTTTGGATTTAGCTGCGGATTTTCTTTGGCGAGATGACGTAGGTGTCTCGCCTACGGCCGATTGTTCCGATGGTGGCTCTTGTGATTGCTTCCATATCAAGAATTCGTGGTGTTGTTCGTGTGTCATTTGGGGATATTGTGTAAATTAGGTTAATGGAACTTGCGTTTATGATATTTGGTATGTTTGACCAAACCCCGGCATTTGGGTGTTTGATGAGTTTGGTGTCGGGGGTTGTACGATGGTGGAAATGGATTCCATTGCAGTTGGCAGGTGGTATGGTGAATTGTTCGGGTTTTGCGATATTGTTTTGAGAATTGTAGTAATCTATCTATACTACTAAAGGGGAGTTCCGCTGACGTCATTTTGCTGATTTTTCAAGTCATTAGGAAGTAGTTTGTGCTGAGTTGTCAACATGTGGTTAACTTGACGATGTCATAAATTAAAAATATAAATATGTAAAATGTATATTTTTAATCTTTTCATCTATTTTAATAAATTTTACAAAAGAAATTAATTTCTAACAGTCCGTTGGTTTTCTCCCAAGCCGCCCTATCCATTTTTCAAGGAAACTTTAAGGGTGTGTTTAGTTGTGGAAAATTTTCCACAATTTTCCTTTTCCAATTTTCTATAGAAAATCATTCTCTAGAAAATTGTTGAAAAATTAGAAAACGCGTTCAAATGTTGGAAAAGTGGATTTTGGAAAACTAGTTATATCTTGAAAAATTTGAAAAAGTATGGGGGAATTGTATAAAGGAAAATTTGGAAAAGTGTGGGGAAGTGTTTTCCACCTCCAAGTTGTATTTTGGAAAAGTGGATTTTCCATTTTCTTAGAAAATTTTCTCAGAAAAATTCATTTTGAACGCGTTTTCCACTTTTCCACTTTTCTTAGAAAAATTTTCTAAAAAACACTTCATTTTTTCCACAACTAAACACACCCTAAACTTTTTATACACGCTTTTAATTTCATTGAGTCCGTAAATAATATCACGCTTTTCTTTCCGATTGATTTAAAAATAACAATGCCACCGCCCAAAATTCAATCTGCTTTGATTTCCCTATACTTCTATCATCCGTTTCTTCTATCTTTAAATTCATTTCTTTATTCTTTCCAAGTTTAATAAAACTTCTTACGCTCCCTCAAATTTCAACAAATAATAGTGGTTCAAATCACTATTTTAGAATACTAGAGTTAGGGTTTATCATTCAATTAGGGGAAAAACAAAAACCAAATCACCTTAAAATTCAACGAAATTCAATGGCGATGGTGAACGAAACAACTTGTGCTGCCGTTGATGACGGTAGTGGATAAGACAGAGCGAAGTGTGTCGTTGTATATTAGTCGATCCGGACATTTGGTTGCGCTGCTAACACTTGAAGCGCCGAGTCTTTGATATGTGGTGAAACTGGTAGTGTTTCATGGTACATAGGTATTCATCTTTTATGTTTATTTAATTTTTTTCTTCATAATCAGATTGGTAATATCAATTGTTTTTGTGTGTTTGATTATTGTTGCAAAGAACTGCTGAAGCTCATTTTCGATCGTTTTCGTCATCGTTTTGCTTCTTTTAATGAGGTACATAACATACACACACATATATATGTATCATTGGAAAGAAATTTTCACAATCGTGTATGAATAAAGTGACTCAATTATAAGTGTATAACAAGGGTGTCTTTGATATTCAATCTCAAGTATTTTGTCGCTAGGACTATTTCTAAGATAAAATTTCCATGTTCTTTCTTATTAGATCGGATTAAGATATGACATGTGACATTTAAATGGTGATTGCAAGTGCACGAAAGGTGTTCGATGAAATATCCTTTGCAGGGGCTGTGTTATTACTTTAAGTATAGTGATGGAGATAGTGTATGTTTGTAGGCAAAGCATGATATTAGGCTATTCTTCTCTATTAATGTTAAATGTTGTTGGTTGTATGTGTTTTTTCTGAATGATGAGAGCTTTAGAAGGTGGAAGGAACTCGGAGGTGTTGATGTCAATTAGGTTTTAGGTATTTCAAAAAATACATTTTTAGATGATAAAGGAAGACATACTTTTACCACATACATAAAGTATCTCACTTTTTCATACGATGGGTGAGTCTTTAACATTGTGGGCACAATCCATCACTGTCTTACAAGAACAAAGAAAGGTAGTAAAGTTACTTTGATATTTTACTTACTTTTGGGCCGACCAAATATCTCAGATTGAAGATAATGGGATTGTTTTCTACCATCTTTTTAGATCTTCCTGTTTTTGTTTTTTCTTGAAGTACAATTTTTGAACAGCATATGATTCCACTCACTCTGCTTAGTTGATTCTTATTGTTTTATTTACATAGACTAGGTTTTGAAGGATGATGTGCTCTGAGTTTGAACCAAATGTTGCGACTTTATCATACAAGAACGTGGATCATGACCCACATGGGGATATAAGAGGATGGCAAAAGCTGGTTTGTGACTTTATTTCTTTTTATACACTACTGTTACAATACATGTTGGCTTGCTTTGATGTTTTGATCTCAAAGAATAGTATAGGTTTTATGAAAGGGTCATATAACACCTTGCAGTTTATGTTAAGATAGAGCCCATTTAGTACCCTGTAGGTATATTGTGAACTTATTTGTATGATCTTTTGCTGCTATTTAATTTTACTAATACTAACCTCGATATAGATACATTATGCAACTGAAATTGACCCATTTTTATTTATAAGTAAAAATGGATCCATGGAAATTGCCTCAATATTTACATGAAATTGCCCATTTTGGTGTTAGTAAGTTTGTCTTTTTTGAATTGAGTGAGCTTTGTATTGTCTTTCTTCTTTTGTGGATAAGTTTGATTGAAATTTGTGTTCTGAGTTTTATTGAAACTTTGGATGTAGTGATTGTATTTAGTTTTCGTTTTGTACCCTACATCTATTTTTCAACAATGCAGGCACAACATGACACGAGTCAATTTTCTGCTTATTTTAGTTATTGTAACGTTTAAAATGCTACTGAAGTTCTTACGAAATAACAAATTCTTATATTTAACTAGGGCAGGGCATAATTATCAATGTGATGTTTCCTGACCCGACTAATTGTAGTGAAATAGAGTTGGAAGTAAAATAGAGTTGGAAGTAGCCTCACAACAACGGATTCATGCACCTGTTTTTAGTCTTTGTAAAGGTGGAACTTCCTTTATTGTGAATTTCAACAATGCAGATTGTACATATGACTTTGAGTAACTATGAGCCCGCTACAAACACTGAACGAGATGATGAGCGAGGGGAAGCACATCATAATTGGGTGGATGAAGTGGTTAGATGTGAAGGAAGGGGGACTATCAAAGTAGCTGATTCCAGCAACTTGACTGTGAAGCCACAGGCAGAAAAGAAAGATCCTTCCCTTTTGACCAGGTTATTGTCATTCCTCCCTTAAGATAAAAATGTTGTACTTCGATAGCATGCGTGAATTTGTTGTACCTTTTTTTTAAGTAGTTTTTGTATTATGTACAGGGAAGAGGCTGAAATACCAAAAGTATAGGCTCAAATTTGTATTCAAAGAATGGTAGAACTCGCCAAAGAAAGTACAACGATGCGTAGAATGTTGGACCCAATGTTTGTCTATTTTGATACTAACCGACAATGGATTCCTCCTCGTGGGTTAGGCTTGATTGTTCTATCTGATATGGCGTACTTCATAAAGAGCCCAGGTACTTGGTTTTTACACTTTCATCTTAGTTAACTTTTACATATTGTTCGCGATATTTATTAATACTGAAATTTGCTTGTGTTCTGATTTCAGAAAACAAGCAGCTGATATTAGCTTCAGTTGTTCAACCATTTGGCATAATGGCATGTAAGATTATGTTGTTTATTGGACTAAAATGCTCTATCTTCTACCATGCATTGCCTATCAAATTATAAATATAATGTACAATCTCCTATAGTTAAAGCAACTTGCTTTTTTTTTTACTCTATTTTATACAGTTTCGTGACTTCATCTGATACTCACATTTTATTATTTTGAAGAATAAACTTGATTTATAAGTTTTGTGCAAACTTATCTTGCATTAGGCTACAAATATTTTGCTGTCAAAATATGGCTATATCTGTAATCTTTTTCATATAATAGGCCCATGAATCTGAATATTTTAGTGGCAGCTATAACTCTTGGTGAACTCTGTATAGGTAACAAAGGATTGACGTATGAAATTTGGAATTTACTTTTATGGAAGAAGTATGATTCTTCTATTATATGGAAGTTATTTCTATAATACTTATAGGTAAGCCGAATATTATATTTGTTATTGGGTCTTGAAAAAATAATGTTCAATAGGTACTTTTGATTGTAATTTTCTCATCCCGAGTTAAGAGTGATCGACTCCATTGTATGGGCGTGCCACAATTGTTATAAAAAATGGTGAATAAAAGTCATTTAAGAGTAATTAATACTATGTTATGTTGCTTTATTGTTTAGTTCCATTCCATGTAAAGTTTTTATTAATTATTATACATGTTCAGTATGTAATCTAAGGTAGATTTCCTATTTTTGTACAGCATAACTACAAATCTAAGATTTTCTATTTTTGTTTGCTCAATAACAATTTATATTACAACTATAATACCAAATCTACTTTGTTATGGACATTGCGTAATCATTAACATGATTCATCATTTTTACCAGTGCTAGAATGCAGTAATATGTGGCGTTGGGATTGGGATGGTGAACTGGAGTGGTAAAAACAGTAGCTAAGAGGATTGATGCATTTTACTAGCATATGGGTCGTCTAATAAGTAAACGAGCAGCAATTTGGTGCCAAGCAAAGCCAACATATTTCATGGAGAGTGATGAAAAAGAGATTGCGGGTCAAAGTTGAACTTGACAAGAAAGGAATTGATCTTTATTCACTTTTTCGTACACGATGTGAGGATACGATTGAAACTGTTAATCATAGTCTGCTATTGTGTAATGAAGTAAATCGATTTGGGAAATAGTGTTCAATTGGTGGAATAAAGGTAGTGTTAATATGCTGATAGGAAAAACGAAAGATCATACAATTGTTAATATTTGGGAAAGAGTGTTCAATTGGTGTAGTAAAGGAATAAAATGATACAAGTGGAATGTGAGGAAGTAAGAAAGATCATAACAAAAAGGTTGGGGGTGTCCCATTTGTATTATTATTATGTAGATAGAAAGTCAAATTTGAGATAACGATTATTTGTGTAATGTTGTGTTCGAGAAACTTATGAGATAGGTGTGTTGTAATTTTTCTCTATCCTATTTTATAATAATTCTGACACAAATTAATATTTCTTTATAAATCCATATATTTTTATAATAATTTTTCATAAATTTTATAATTTTTTGTATAACAAAATAATATTATAAATTTTATTTTTTTTCGATACAAATCCCGTGTTTTCACGGGTCTTAAAACTAGTTGTATAAGTAAAAGTGAGTTTTTGGGTGTGAAAATGAAGAAGGGTTAGGGTATAATTTTATAGTGTAAATTGTTGGTTTGTTTTTTTTAGAAATAAAAAGTCAAAAAGTCAACCAAACGCTCCCTTTACATATTTGCAATTTTGCATAGTTTCATTAAACATGCGCTCATTGAAGCCATCGTTGTCATATTAAAATAAATAAATATAAATACTAGTAATAACTTGTGTTAATTCAAGTACATCTTTATTTTGTCCTCAACTACCCATAGATATTTAACGGTATCTATAATTAATTTACTTTGAATTTTAAAGAATTAGATAATTCCACATGATGATTATTGACTTTTAGTCCGCAAAAATCAACCAACTTCAATTCACCTCCGTTTCCAATACGCCAATCCTTAAAATCCAAGTCTCGCCGTCATATCATAACAACAACCTGAAAACGCGTCAAACACTTTGACTTTTATTCATTCCATATATTATTTTATTTTCCCAAAATCCACTCCTATCATTTTCACAATCCTCAAAAAATGTTGTTATTCCGATTATGGTCGACCATACTCTTAATCACCACCACCATCATCCTTCAATCACAAGCACAACAAACATACGTCGACAACAGACAACTCGCCTGCGAAATCAACTACACAACCGCACTCGGTTACACTTGCAACGCAGCCGCCTCGTGTCAATCTTACCTCACTTTCCGATCACAACCACCACTTTACAACACACCAACCACCATCGCCACCCTTCTCAACTCAAACCCTGATGACATCACTGCCATCAATAACTTCACCTCCTCATCCGTCATCATTCCGGCTCATACGGTCGTTATTGTTCCCATAAGTAAATGTTCTTGCTCTGATGGCGGATTTTATCAGCATAACACCAGTTATGTGCTTAAAGGTACTAACCAAACGTATTTTTCGCTTGCGAATAATACTTTCGAGGGCCTTACTACCTGCCAAGCTATGATCAACCAAAATACTTATAATTTTCGCAATTTGTCAGTTGGTGACAATATCACGGTAAAGCTCTCATACATGTTATTAGATTTATATGATAATCTGCTTTGATACCATCTTAAATCGGCTGATATTTTGTACCTAATCAAATCCTCTTGTATATATTGATCACCTCAATCTGATGTCAACTTAAATTCTACTGTATGATAATTTGCTTTGTTACCGTGTTAATCGTTTTGAGAATTTGTAACTAGTAAAATATTCTGTATGTAGGCCTGTATATTTTTAGCACATTTAAGCATTACTCACATGAATATCTGTACGTGTATATCTGATATTGTGTTAATTGTATCGCAATTTACTTTGTTACAATGTTAAGAGGATTTTTTGTAACTAGTCAAATATTCATGTGTATTGTCTTTTGCTTCTATGTTAATCAAATACGATCTTATATCTATATGTTTTATATACAGATTCCACTCAGATGCGCGTGTCCAACAGCAAACCAAACAGCTGCTGGAATTAGGTATTTGCTCACTTTCCTGATCACATGGGGTGACACTTTTGACTATATGTCTCAAACATTTGGGGGTGTTGGTCAACAAAGAATCTTAGATGCTAATGAGCTCAATGCAACTCAAGTTATCTTTCCATTTACACCAATTTTGATTCCGCTTACAACTGCACCCACACGAATTAACGCAACTGTAACTCCAGCATCTCCGCCTGCTCCATCCGTGATTCCAGTAGCACCGAATAGCAGTGGGAGCTCCTCGAACAAAGGGGTCTTTATTGGTGTAGGAATTGGTGTCGGTTTACTTGTACTTGTTTCTGTTTTCGGGGTTCTAGTTTGGTTCTGTAAGAAAAGGAAGGTTCAACAGAGGAAAACTCATAATCTGCCTCCGGGTAAAAACTCTGCAACTGCTACATTGATCGGCCCAGAGAGTAACTCGGGGTCGATTTCAACGGAAGGGATTCGAATAGCGATTGAGTCGTTAAAAGTTTACAAGTATGAGGAACTACAGAAGGCTACAGGGGATTTCTCGGAAGATAACCGAGTGAAAGGATCGGTTTACAAGGGTGTTTTCAATGGGGATTTTGCAGCCGTGAAGATAATGAAAGGGGATGTTTCCGCCGAGATCAATATGCTTCAACAAATTAATCATTCAAACATCATCAGACTGTCTGGATTCTGTTTGCATCAAGGAAACACTTACCTAGTTTACGAATTTGCTGACAATGGGTCACTCAGCGATTGGCTGCACGCAGCCACGAAGAACACTAAATACGAGTATGTTTTAGATTGGAAACAAAGAGTTCAGATCGCACATAATGTATCAGATGCGTTGAATTACCTTCATAATTTCATTACTCCACCATACATCCACAAGAATTTGACAAGCAGCAATGTGTTGATAGACGCTAACATGAGAGCAAAGATAACGAATTTTGGGCTTGCCAGAAGTGTTGATGAAAACGACAATGGAGAACTTCAGTTAACAAGGCATGTTGTAGGGACATTTGGTTACATGCCACCAGAATACATAGAGAACGGGTTAATTACCCCTAAAATGGACGTGTTTGCCTTAGGCGTGTTGATGTCAGAGCTTTTGTCTGGAAAAGAAGCCGCCACACGACCACCTGAGGGTGGCGGTGATGAGAAGAAGGATAATACGGATGTTACGGTAGTACAGCAGGGGCAGTTGTCGGAGATGATAAAAGAGCTGGTTGGAGGGGATAATGTGAGGGATAAACTGGCGGAGTTTATGGACGGTAGATTGAGGGGTGAGTATCCGTTGGAGTTGGCGTATTCTATGGCGGAGCTTGCTAGTAAATGTGTAGCGGCTGATTTAAACGACCGCCCATCTGTTACAGAGGTGTTTATGACAGTTTCGAAGATAATGTCTTCGTCTTTAGATTGGGATCCATCTGATGAACTTGAACACTCCAGATCTCTTAGTCTTGGCAGATAAAGAAAATACCTTTCAAGTATTTTAATCTTATGTAATTTTTTATATGGTTTTTGATATGGTGTACAAGTGTATTTTGCTTCTTAGAGAATAAAAAGATCATCATGAATATTATATATAACTTTGAGTGTCTCCTCGAGTCCTCCCTGATTTGTACAGAGCATGCTGTAGCTTCAAAGAGTATGGTAATAACCAGTTCTGACCGGTGGCGGATCCAGAACTACAAACCACGTGGTTCAGATGACAAAAGGAACTACAAACCACGGATCGGTCGAGTGAGTACGGGTCGGGTCGGGTCGGATTTTCAATACAAATCACATAAAACGTGTTCAATAATTGTATTATAATTAGTTGAATTATTCCTGAGTGAGTTTCATATGTAGGATATCAAAGGCCCCAACTCACTGATATGTATTGCAATGACAGAATATAGACTTGCAGAAACAAAAAAACAAAAAAAACTGCTCATTCAAACATAAGGACTACATTGCTACTGCTTTTCACTTTTCATACATGTAAATAGAAGGATTATATATATAGCCTTTTTCATACTACAAACTACTAAACGTGGGAACATGCAAAACCTAGCTCTACTAACTTACCCACTAACCTATCAAATAGAAACATGCATGCATACAACTATGCAACTTCTAAACGTGGGTATACTACCAGTAACTTGCAACCCAAATTCTCATCCTAAATACCCGGTCAAACTAGGTCCAATTCAAACCAATTATTCAAATGCTAAATGGATCAACCCAACTACGTTACCCATAAAGATTAAACCCAACATCATACACCCGAAAATTCTTCGTGAGTGTGTCTTTATCGTTATTAGTACTACATGTTTCAAGATGTTACACCACAATAACCATTTATGCATATTTCTCATTTTGCACTAAACTAGATCAATGCCAGTCACTTATGACAGAATAATCTTAATCTATATTCTATCCATTATCTATTATCTATTAATATATATAAGAAAAACCCTTAAAAAAATCTTATCCATTAATTTTAAACTAATCATTCTCTAATCAACCCTTAGATCAATACATGACATCATTTAGCTTATTAATTGTGTAGTAAAATACAAATATACCCTCATAATTAATTAGGTTTATTCAAATTAAAATCAAATCAACAGCTTCTAGGAAAAGCTAATCAACTTATATTCAAAAAAATACTGATTAATTCTCAATTCAGTACGCACCAGAAACTTTTTAATTTTGTTCGCATGGTTCACTCACAAACCCCAATTTGCAGAGTTCTTTAATTTTGAGAAAGTTTATGCAGGTATGATTACGATCTCTAAATTTTGATATACAGTAAACCTTCTAAATTCTTGCTTGTACGAGGTATGATTGCGATTCATATACAATTATTTTAACTCCTTTGAAATTATGAACACCCACTTCAAAACCTATCAAAACAGTTATGGTTTGCTTTTCTCCTTAAAACTAACTGTATTTTCTTTCTACATAAAATCAAAACAATGGTTTCGGTTCATGGAACTTAATAATTTTGTTGCATCTCCTTCAGTCCAATGGCCAACTCAGGTTATACATATTGAGCATGTGAAGATTTGCTATATAATTTGATGTTAATGTGATTAGTTTGATTTCTATCTCCAATGCGAAATTAGTATGTTAAAATCATCACAATCTATCTTCTATCAGCTTCAGGTCAAGTGAGTAGGGTTTACTTTCATCTTGATTCTTGAACAGTTGCAGCCTCGTACGGTTGTCTCATAATCGGTATTGTTTCTTACGTTTAAGATGTTATATCCAATACTTTTATATGTTGGTTTGAGTGTAAGTTTTTTTTTTCACGGATTATTTATTTGAATGACTTGAAAAGTATTGGAAATTGTTATGCATACCAAGTGTTTGATAAAATGCGTGAACGAAAAATTTGCATTTTGTCTTAAATGCATATGATTGCTGTGTATTAACTTTGCATTGCCTAATTCCGGTTATGTTGATATTTATATAATTACATTGGCAATTTTGGTGTCCTCGATAGAATCGATCTTTATGAGCTTGTGGTCTTGCGAATTAGGATTCACTTTCATTTTTATCTTTATGTACTCGATTTTCTTTTCGCCTTTCTGAATTAGATTGCTACAAAGGAAGCCTTTCAGAGTAGTAAGCATACGGAAGTAGTATGTTCTCATGCTCCATGTTTATGTTAAGGCCGCTTGTATGGTTTCCATTCTACAAATTATCAATAGCAACAAATACCCCCTTGCTGATGCACTTTATGAATTATGTATTACCGCCCTGCCCAATTAGCATAAAACTGGTTCGCTTGCTTCATTTAGTACTTTTCCTATAATGCAAGTTTACGATGTTCCATTTCGTTTCTAACTTCAGTCTTTTTTTGACATCAATTGTACTAGTGCGATATTCAATACCTGGATATTCTCTTGGATTGGTTGTTGTGACTGTTATGGTATACTCTACTAACATATATACTCCTTTCATGTTAACATTGGTTGAGTCAAAATAAGTGATGTCTATACATGGTGAAACGGACTGGAATGGTTTGGGTAGACCCGAAGCATTTCTTGTCCAAAATTTTAGACCTTTTTCCAAATATCTATTGTGCTATATATGATCAAAAATATACATTATTTTAACATTAATCTATACTAATGATTAACAATGTGTTTGGACTTCATGTGTAACAGCATGAAGATTAGTGCTTTATACGGTTTTATACATTTATAATCACAATTGAGTTAGCTATTACTTCTTGATCTTCCAATAACTTGAACTCTGATCTTTGTGTTAAATAAGTTATGGTCCATTGCCATTCTAAGGAATTATGAACATTACGTATTATTTGTATTTTTACGCTACTGCTAACTGAAATGTATAAATTAGGTGTCGCAATCATATTTGCCAGTTTTTCTTAACTTGTGATGGCTATGGGAAAGACCAACTAAATGTTCATTATACTATTGTGTGTATCTATTTTTGTAATGCTTTTAGGTAATACCGTTTACTTAACGCGTTCCAGCGTCAAGAATCCTTTCTTACGACAACGGGAGAATGCATAAGAGAGGCACCACAGTTGGCTGCTGGTCGAAAACCATTTATGAGTGTTTATTTAGTACTCATAATCAAGTGTTAAAGACCAATGAACTTCACATTGTACTTTGTTATAAAATGGTATTTATATATTTGGCGATTTATGTTCAAGATCGAGAAACGCTTATGTTGACATATAAACCAGAAGAAGACTTGCTGGTATGCTGGCAGCTGGTGGTCCAGTTAAGGTTAGCAATTTTACGTTTTCATTGGTGTGGAAAAATGGACGGTTCATGTGACTTTCAACCCATTTCACCTGTTTCCGTACTATTTTTTTAACCATTAGTGTAACAATATAAACGAAAACACTAATCCATAAATAACTATGTCGAGATGGTCATCATTTTTTTTTACCACTGATATTGAACGAAATTAGAGTCCTTAATAAGAGTGCATTGATATACCCTTATATAATACCTGTACAAAAACCACATGGTTTTATGTTGGAACCAATCTGGCCATTAGGTCCCCAAAAAAGAGGTTGTATTTGTGTAATAATGGGAGAAAATATTTTCAATTGGCAAAGAGTAATAGGAACTTGCATTTTCATGAACAACTTAGATAACTTATGATGTTTTAAATTCAATTTAGACATGTGCTTCCGTGATAAATCTAATTATGGCGTCAATCATTATCATTTTTGACGATAGTTATTATCTTAGATCGTACTTGAAAGCTTTCTTCCAGGCCACCAAAAGAAGCCACAAAAGCGTAACAAATCAGGATTCAAACCCCATCAGCTATCTTACTGCCTACTATTGCTGTTATATATGCCCATCTTCAAAGAAATGGCCGAAATAAACCTAAGCTAGGTCATAGACTCACATGCCCCCTAAAGCTATCACGTGATTATCTGTGAGTTAATTGATCCATATATCATACTAATGAAATATATGTGAGCTCCTTTTTTACTTCTTGCTTGTCTCACATAGGACACCTGCTTTTCATTTTCTACATATATCTCAGATATGTAATTGGATCTAACTATCTTATATAGGGCTTCCAAACTTATAAAAGGTATCAATATTGTAAATTCTTTCTACTATCGCGAAAGTTGTGAAAGCTGCAAGAATGAAGGAAAAAACCCATCAAATGGCAGTTCGGTAAGTACGCACATATTGGTGCTATTTTGCATGTGTAATTGGGCCAGATATTATACTCTATACAAAGACGCACATAGCTTACTTTTGTTAAACTAGGTAATTGTTTCTTCATATAACATCTTTGGCAGGGGGAGCAACAAATTTTTTTGTATAGAAATTCAAAATTTAAGTACAGTTGGCAAAATGGTTGGGTCATTGGGTCATATTCTGTTAACTGAAACAATTTTTGTCCAATAATCCAAATTGCTGTTAAGTCTAAAACTTATATCATTTTTAATAATACTCTGTATAATTAAGTACATTAATTTAGTACCCTTACTGCTTTAAAAACACTTTGGATGACTTTTAAACACCCGTTTTCTTTTAGGCTATGCTTTTTCTTTTACCGGTTGATCACTTAGATAGAAATTATAACCTAGACTGACATGTTTAAAAGTAACATGGTAAGTATTGGTACCTCTAAGCTAGAGGATTGATATTTAAATACCGAGTATATGCTCTATTTGTACATGTATGCACGCATATAGATGTGGTATATAGTGTAGTCAATACTCAGTAGTTTTAGATGGTTAACCTGTTTCTTACTTCTCTATTTTATTTTTAGGCATCCTAATAACTGCAAGAGGCTTATAACTGTAATGGACACGACTCTTGGAATGGTTTATTTGAGCTCAAAAAACATTGTCCATTTTGACCTGAAGCGTGACAATCTTCTGATGAACATGAAGGCATCTTCACGCCCTAAAATGCAAGGCTATTACATATCATGATGCCTTATCTTTTACCCAATTATTTTTCTACAGTTCAACATTTATCCTGTTAAATGACATTTTCACTGCATGCGTATGCATATATATGAGATTCTAACTTGTGAAGAACCATATGCAAATATGTACAATGGTGCAATGATAGGTGATCTTTATGTGATTTTCTAGCATTCTTTTAGGCTTGTAACATGGGCAATTTATTTGTTTGACTAAAGATAATATATTTTATGGTGGCAGTCTTTGCTCATACATTTAAAGGATCAAATAGTTGACTGGATTGTGTTTTATCTCAAATGGATCAAAATACAAAAATTTAGCCAGGGAAATGGGTTAAGAGTTATCCTAAGGCATCCTATGAAAGAAGTATAAAAGTTGAACCAAAAAGGGGCTTGTGGGTCAGCCTAACCTGAGAGATGGATAGGTTTGACCCCACATTATGGCTATTTGACCCGTTAAATGGCTTCCCCACCTTTCCTCATATAGTAATTAGCTGACTTGATAACTCCATCATCAAAGAAAACCACTTTGTCAATTGTGTTATCGATATATTAATAAGGTTAGAAAATCTCAAGGGTTTACCATGTGATTGCAACGACTTCTAAAGTTTAGTTATATATACATCTTTACATACATGAACGAAATTTGCTTGTGACAAAAATGCTACACGAGTTAATTTCTAACCTTCTGTCTAACACTTCATAGCAACAACTGACAGATTGGTATGCTATTTCGTTTTTAATTTAGATATGGCAATTTTAACCCGTTTGCGTATGAAGATATTTTTTTTTTAGGATTTCTATATCAGGAGTGTACCTCATCTTCTTAAAAGTTAAGAACCAAACTTTTGGTATACAACTAACATTAGAGATGTTCATGTCACTAGAAGATTTGTTTTGAGTATTGAGTCACAACGGAATTATTCACTCAATAAAATAGTTTTGTTGTTGTGGTCCTAGCTAGAGATTGGTATGTTTAGACTAATTGAAGTCAAACTGGTAAAAACAAAGAAGAAAATGATATTATTGTTGCAAGGGGAATAAAAAATGAATCTACGTGGTTTAATGTATAGGCAAGAGAGGGAGTGTTAATAGTAGTGCTTGAATGGGATTCACAATGAAGATTTAAAGCTTGGAGTGTAGAAAAGTATAAAGCAACAAAACTAACTATTACGTTCGTTAAACACATTACACTATATCCCACAAGTACAAAAACACTTATTACATTTGTAAAACAAATAATTGTGTCATCCCGCAAATTTTGCGGGTCTTAAACTAGTTATTATTATATAAGAGAAGTATTATAGATATCTGGTAAATTTATTGCATCATATTCGCAAAGAAACGAGGATTGTTAAAGTAATAACATAAATTTTCTATATAAAAATTTGAACATCAAAGAAAAAGTGGTCAAAAGGTGATTTTATTGAAAGTTTCAAGGGTTGTTCGTAATTTGCTTAAACGTAAAAGAGAAAGAAACTGAAAAGTAACACTATGAGATGTTGATTCTGAAAGAACACAAAACAAAACGTTATTGACCACCAAGCCAAACTCTACTATTTTTAATTTAAAGTAGGTCATAATATTGATATAACATGGTTCCTAAAAAAGTTGACACTCAATTTCCACTAACATTTGAGGGCTAAGGTAGGTCAAGTGACCTACATGGTGACACTGTGAATCCGCCCTTGGTTATGACTTATTAATAAGGCTCAATAAGAAGTCAGCAGTATAGACGTACAGTACAATGCCTGAGCTTGAGCTTTAGATATTAAAAACATCAACTAGACAAATCCAGAACTGAATCAACACTGTATTTATCATTAACTAGAACAACAAAACCAGTTTAAGTCTTAACGATATCAGTAGAACAAAGGAATAGTTGATCACTTATCTAAAGGGCTAACTCTAAGATATGAATCAGAGTTTGGCAGTTGCGTTGGATGGCACTCTCTCAGTTGCGTTGGATGGCACTCTCTGCTTAGTTGATGGATAGACTTAGTGTAACACCCCCAAATTCGTCGGTTTTGTTTAGCGGAAGCATTGGTTTAAGTTGGGGGATGCCACATTTACACTGTACATGCATACGTACCAGAGCTTATGATTACCACAGAACATGTATATTAAGATGCCAAAGTTAATGATTTACAAAAGTTTACGATTCATCAAATCGTATAAAAGTAGTGATGTTATACAAAAGTAGATTTCTGAAATATGACTAAAAACTGATTAGTTATATAAAAGAAATCCAGTTGTCAAAAGTTGGCATCCTATTCCTTCGTGGGTCGCCTAGAGTTCCATATGTGCAGGCGGTTCTTACGTGCGCAGCTAATTCCCTGAAAAACATAGTAAAAGTCAACAACGAGGTTGAGTGAATTCATAGGTTTTATGTTCGTAATAGTTGATCGTTAAACCAGATACGTTTCAAAAGTAGTTGTTCGTAGGAAAGTTCGTATCCTAGTTCCAAATATGTTTTGTTGGGATGTTGCCCAGGGTTCAGTACTAGTTATAATAGGAATGCCAGTATCCTAATAGTTGTCTTTCATAGGAATGTCAGTATCCTAATAGTTGATGTTTCGTAGGAATGTCAGTATCCTATAGTTGTTTTCGTAGGAATGTCAGTATCCTATAGTTGTCTCGTGGGAAAGTCAGTATCCCTGATCCAAGTCAGTAGGATCCAAGTACCCAAGTCAGAAGGGTAAAACCATAATCGTAGGGGAAGTCAGTATCCCTGATCCAAGTCAGTAGGATCGAGTACCCAAGTCAGAAGGGTAAAACTAGTGTAGTAGGGAAAGTCAGTATCCCTGATCCAAGTCAGTAGGATCTGGTCCATGTCAGTAGGACCCATTAATTGCCCAATTAGTTTAAATACGTCGTTGGTCGATCTCCAGCGTTCACATAAAAGTACCGGTCGTTCTCCGGTTTACCAAACAAAGTTTATCATGTTTATAGTATGAAAATGTTGTTTCATAAATACCAGTTTTGTGTAAGGTTTCAACAGTTCAAAGTACTCAAATCGTTCGAGTAAAACAAGTATACGTTCGTGTTTGTAAAAGCGTTTGACTATGTTTTCCACCCCTGTTCAAAGCAATTAAAACAGTAAAAGTAGGGGCTGTGAACTCACCTGTTGAGTTAAGTAACGTGCGAGTGCTAGCAAACCTAAGCCCAAGTATGGTCCAGAATCTCCTAACGCCCTAAACGTATGAGATTAAATAAGTACGTGGATGTTTAAGTCGACCATCCATGCCAGTGTTCGTACAACTAAGTTATGTCCAAAGTGTTTGTTAAACATTTAAGTTTGTTGTGAAAATGTATACGACTCGTTGGTAGCGGTTTGTAATAATAATTTCCGAAAACATTATTATATTCGTTTCGTTTTATGCTTAGTAAAAGTATATATTTTTGTATGTTAATCATCGTTGTAAAGAGGGTAATTTTCGTTACGCGAATGTCGAATCGTTGGGTAAAGGTTCACAGACCAGGTCAGTTCGGCTCGCTCGTTCGATTCGCAAGTTCGACTCGCTAGCTCGGCTCGCGAGTTCGGTTCGCCATGGTTCGGTTCGCATGGCTCGATTCGCTGCTCAGTTCGGTTCGCAGCTCGGCTCGGTTCGCAGATCGGCTCGGTTCGCAGATCGGCTCGGTTCGCAGATCGGCTCGGTTCGCAGATCCGCTCGGTTCGCAGATCGGCTCGGTTCGCTGCTCGGCTCGGTTCGCTGCTCGTTCGGTTTGCTGGAAGAACAGATCTCAGCTCACAGAAATTTTTGTGTCATTTTTGGACATAATTAGTTGATGAAAACACTAAAACATGATGTATTAAGTATATTAAACATGAAATATTAAAGAAAACTTCAAAATCTAAGAGTTTGCGGGAAATGTCAGAAACTTACGCGTGTCGGTTTTGAAATCCGAAAAGGTAGAAGTGTAGATCGTGATCCCGTGATCGTTTTATTCCAAAGGAGTGGGGGTGATTTGGTGCGTTTTTGGTGTAGTTTTTGTTGATTTTGTGTGACGTTTTTAGAGAGGAAAATGAGAGAAAAGGGAGGTGAAGAGAGAGAGAGAGTGTGAAAATGAGAGATGAGGTGGGAAAAGGGGAGGTGTGGGCCGGTTTTGTTCCAAAAAGGAGGAGGGGACTTTGTCCCACTTTGTGGTATTTTACCCGTGTTTGTTTACCTGATCGTTAATTATTAAATCACTTTTAATTGGTAAATCTTAATTATCTTTTAGAATATATTTTAGTTGCGATATTTTATTAAAATAAATTAGTTAAGTTTATAATATTTTAACTTTGTTTCATTTCAGTTTACGCAATAAACGTTTATACGTTATAAAATACTTTGCAAATATTATCAACATAATATTTAAAAAATCGTTAATGTTATTTAATAATTTCGTTTTATTAAATAATTTTTGTTCACCAACAGTCGTATATTTTTATCGCGTTTGTCCCAATTGTTTTGTACATCATTATAACCAATTATGAATCGTAATACTACGCGTATTAACTAGTTGGGCTTTGCTAGACTTACCTTTTAAATGTGTTGTGAATTCACTCAAGTAGGGAATTAGCCTAGAAATGCATGTTAATTACGTTTATAATTTTGTTGAAATTGCGGGGTGTCACATTCTCCCCATGTTAGAGAAATCTCGTCCCGAGATTTAGAATCAAGTCGGAACGCCAATTGCGTATGTTTTCCGAAAAGTTGCGTTTGTCAATTGTATAGCGCTCTAAGTTGCTATAAAAGTTTTAACGGTTTGTGTATACTCGCGGTATAGTTTGATAAGTTATATGTTTGTCATGTAGTCAAAGTTTACCAAGTGTTGGGTTCAAATCGACATTCAAATAGTGTAACGTTAAAGCGGAATAATAGTTTGCTAAAACGTACGAATGTTAGCGTAGGGATCCTCTGGTGCATCACGAGCACGAAGGATGAATGCACGTCCACGAGCTGGTGGAAGGTTTGCGATGGTGTTGTTGTTGTTGTTATGATTGTTATTGTTCCCGGGGTTGTTCTGGTTGTTATTGAGTTGGGGGTGTTGGTTTCGGTAGTGGGTCGTGTCACCGCATCTGAAACACCCATTGTTTCGTCGTTCGTTATTCGCAGGGTGAGTTCTGCATGCCTGAGTTCTGTGTCCCCATCGGTTGCAGTTTTCGCAAAAGAGACAGTCCCCCTCATGGTGTTTTCCACACTTCCCACACTTGGGCCTGTTTCCAAGGTAGGGCTTTGGTTCAGTGTTGGTGATTGTCGCGTAGGCTCGGGCGTTTCCCGGGTTTCTGTTTTGTTGACCCTGACGGTCGTTACTCTCACTGTTCCACTTTCGTTTGTTGTTTCCAGAGTCACCAGCCTCGATTCGGAGGGGTTCACTTTTCCCAGTAGAAACTTTCAAAGTTCCAATCAGGACCGCGTCATCGGTCAGATTTTGAGCCAGACCCACTGCGCTCCTAAAAGTAGTTGGTTTGGAGGACATCACCATGCCTCTGATCTGTGGGGCCAAGCCCTTGTTGTAACGCTCGATGCATTTGCTTTCGGGTGTCACCATGTGAGGTACGAGGCGCGCAAGCTCCTGAAACCTTGTCGTGTACCTAGTTATGTCAGCACCGACCATCTGGATGTTCCAAAGTTCTTTCTTGAGTTTCTGTTGCTCACTCAGAGAGCAAAACTCTTCCATCATCATCTGTTTCAATGTCTCCCACGAGATGGAGTAAGCGGTTGTACGGCCGAGGATCTGAATCTGAGCGTTCCACCAAGTCAACGCTTTGTCAGCTAGGGTACAGGTGGCGTACTTTACTATTTTGTCAGCGGCGCAGTCGCTGATGTCGATCACTGACTCCGTTTTCTCAATCCAGTGGACTAGGCCAATGGCCCCTTCAGTTCCGGTGAAAGTACTTGGTTTGCATGCCTAGAAGGTTTTGTAGGAACACCCCTGCTGGGTATTCGTTGGTGTTTCGCTGGTAACGGGTGTGGCTCCACTATTGTTTACAACATTCTCTCGGTTGCGGTTGGCCTCGTACTGGGCAATAGCTTTAGCCACATGATGTTCGATGATTTGTTCGGTGGTTTCCTCAGCAGCGGGAGGTGAGACGTTGCGTCGACTGTTCCTCGTCTTTCGTGGCTTTGGTGGCATGATAACGTTCTGCGATAAGGGATGCAGAAGTCAATACCAAATAAAAGGATGTGAAGAATGAGGTTTCACATATTTTCAGTTATCGAGTATTTAAGAAGAAACGACAAGATCCCCATCACGTGTCTCACGACTATGAAACACCCATATGTACTTAGTATAATATAATCACGTTGGCCAGGCGTCATTATATGATGCTAAATACATACTTCTTTTCATCAACCACTTAACACGATCAGGTTCATATGAGATCGGAGTGAAAACGAACAAGTCGAATGTTTGTGAAGTTCCATAAATGGATCACGCGTATCAATGTATCGTAGCGATAGTTAGTCGTATGCAAATGTGTGTATGCATGTGCGTTCTAGCCAAGGCTATAGTCTAGGTCTCTAAGGTCTCTAAGTCACCTAAGAAATCTAGTTCGCTATAACCAATGGCTCTGATACCAATCTGTAACACCCCCAAATTCGTCGGTTTTGTTTAGCGGAAGCATTGGTTTAAGTTGGGGGATGCCACATTTACACTGTACATGCATATGTACCAGAGCTTATGATTACAACACAACATGTATATTAAAATGCCAAAGTTAATGATTTACAAAAAGTTTACGATTCATCAAATCGTATAAAAGTAGTGATGTTATACAAAAGTAGATTTCTGAAATATGACTAAAAACCGATTAGTTATATAAAAGAAATCCAGTTGTCAAAAGTTGGAATCTTATTCCTTCGTGGGTCACCTAGAGTTCCATATGTGCAGGCGGTTCTTACGTGCGCAACTAATTCCCTGAAAAACATAGTAAAAGTCAACAACGAGGTTGAGTGAATTCACAGGTTTTATGTTTGTAATAGTTGATCGTTAAACCAGATACGTTTCAAAAGTAGTTGTTCGTAGGAAAGTTCGTATCCTAGTTCCAAGTATGTTTTGTTGGGATGTTGCCCAGGGTTCAGTACTAGTTATAGTAGGAATGCCAGTATCCTAATAGTTGTCTTTCGTAGGAATGTCAGTATCCTAATAGTTGATGTTTCGTAGGAATGTCAGTATCCTATAGTTGTTTTCGTAGGAATGTCAGTATCCCATAGTTGTCTCGTGGGAAAGTCAGTATCCCTGATCCAAGTCAGTAGGATCCAAGTACCCAAGTCAGAAGGGTAAAACCATAATCGTAGGGAAAGCCAGTATCCCTGATCCAAGTCAGTAGGATCGAGTACCCAAGTCAGAAGGGTAAAACCAGTGTAGTAGGGAAAGTCAGTATCCCTGATCCAAGTCAGTAGGATCTGGTCCATGTCAGTAGGACCCATTAGTTGCTCAATTAGTTTAAATACGTCGTTGGTCGTTCTCCAGCGTTCACATAAAAGTACCGGTCGTTCTCCGGTTTACCAAACAAAGTTTATCACGTTTATAGTATGAAAATGTTGTTTCATAAATACCAGTTTTGTGTAAGGTTTCAACAGTTCAAAGTACTCAAATCGTTCGAGTAAAACAAGTATACGTTCGTGTTTGTAAAAGCGTTTGACTATGTTTTCCACCCCTGTTCAAAGCAGTTAAAACAGTAAAAGTAGAGGCTGTGAACTCACCTGTTGAGTTAAGTAACGTGCGAGTGCTAGCAAACCTAAGCCCAAGTATGGTCCAGAATCTCCTAACGCCCAAAACGTATGAGATTAAATAAGTACGTGGATGTCTAAGTCGACCATCCATGCCAGTGTTCGTACAACTAAGTTATGTCCAAAGTGTTTGTTAAACGTTTAAGTTTGTTGTGAAAATGTATACGACTCGTTGGTAGCGGTTTGTAATAATAATTTCCGAAAACATTATTATATTCGTTTCGTTTTATGCTTAGTAAAAGTATATATTTTTGTATGTTAATCATCGTTGTAAAGAGGGTAGTTGTCGTTACGCGAATGTCGAATCGTTGGGTAAAGGTTCGCAGACCAGGTCAGTTCGGCTCGCTCGTTCGATTCGCAAGTTCGACTCGCTAGCTCGGCTCGCGAGTTCGGTTCGCCATGGTTCGGTTCGCAAGGTTCGATTCGCAGCTCAGTTCGGTTCGCAGCTCGGCTCGGTTCGCAGATCGGCTCGGTTCGCAGATCGGCTCGGTTCGCAGATCGGCTCGGTTCGCAGATCAGCTCGGTTCGCTGCTCGTTCGGTTCGCTGGAAGAACAGATATCAGCTCGCAGAACGAGCTGATCGTATTTTTGGTTTTAAAAATGCATTTTTGTGTCATTTTTGGACATAAATAGTTGATGAAAACACTAAAACATGATGTATTAAGTATATTAAACATGGAATATTAAAGAAAACTTCAAAATCTAAGAGTTTGCGGGAAATGTCGGAAACTTACGCGTGTCGGTTTTGAAATCCAAAAAGGTAGAAGTGTAGATCGTGATCCCGTGATCGTTTTATTCCAAAGGAGTGGGGGTGATTCGGTGCGTTTTTGGTGTAGTTTTTGTTGATTTTGTGTGACGTTTTTAGAGAGGGAAATGAGAGAAAAGGGAGGTGAAGAGAGAGAGAGTGAAAATGAGAAATGAGGTGGGAAAAGGGGAGGTGTGGGCCGGTTTTGTTCCAAAAAGGAGGAGGGGACTTTGTCCCACTTTGTGGTGTTTTACCCGTGTTTGTTTACCCGATCGTTAATTATTAAATCACTTTTAATTGGTAAATCTTAATTATCTTTTAGAATATATTTTAGTTGCGATATTTTATTAAAATAATTTAGTTAAGTTTATAATATTTTAACTTTGTTTCATTTCAGTTTACGCAATAAACGTTTATACGTTATAAAATACTTTGCAAATATTATCAACATAATATTTAAAAAATCGTTAATGTTATTTAATAATTTCGTTTTATTAAATAATTTTTGTTCACCAACAGTCGTATATTTTTGTCGCGTTTGTCCCAATTGTTTTGTATATAATTATAACCAATTATGAATCATAATACTATGCGTATTAACTAGTTGGACTTTGCTAGACTTACCTCTAAAATGTGTTGTGAATTCACTCAAGTAGGGAATTAGCCTAGAAATGCATGTTAATTACGTTTATAATTTTGTTGAAATTGCGGGGTGTCACACTTAGACCAATAATAGTTTATGACTTGTCAAAGTGGCAGACTGTTGGAATAGTGTCTAAGTTCATAACTAATTGGTAAGAATATCATTTAAAGTAGAGTCCTTTTTGGGTTGCCCTCAATGCACAGTTAAGAGAAAGGAATAAGGAATAATATTAATTTATATTAATATTATATTATATTTAATTAATTGGTTTATTAATTTATATTGAATTAATTAGAAATCAAAAGGTAATTAAATGGCAGAAGAATCTGGAAGTTGGATTCCAACTGCCGGTTGGAAGGTCCAACCGCCGGTTGGGATTAGGGTTTTGAAGTCGGTGGAGCACGCGGGTCAGAATCCGGGTGCTTGGACAGAAAGTTAGCCCAACCGTCGGTTGGAAGGTTCAACCGGCGGTTAGATGTCAAAATCTGCAAACCGTGGAGTTTTTCTCTCCTATATAAATAGGGGTCTAGCCTATACCTTAAGATATACGAATTTATACGGATTTTCGGTGCAAAGACGAAAATTATTCTTTCTCTAGGGTTCTTAGGTGTGAAGCATTGGAGGTATTCTGGTTTGGGTACTCGCCTCCAACTAAGGAAGTTCTGCTAGGTGGTTTGCAAGAGAGACATTTGATTTTTTCTAAGGTTAGTGTGTTCCTTATTTATCTATTTTGTTATTGCTTTATTTATTAAGTTAAGATCCTTTAAGGTTTTAGTTTCCTTTTGCCCTAGATTATATTATTTTATTTCCGCTGCGTATACTAATCAAGTTAGGGTATTATGGAATAGAAAATCCATCATATACATCACAGTACATCTTAGGGGTTGTTTACCTTTTTTTTTTTGTATTTTTTTTTTTGTATTAAGTGTTGTTTAGATATATGGTCTATTTGTATATATCTGTCTGTTTGCAATGTAAACTTTACAAAAAGTGTTGTTTTAGTAAATGTTGTTTCTTTTTATTTCTGAATGAACGATCTTAAAAACACAAAAGATAATTATACCCTTTTGTCTTAATTAATGTTAAATCACTATTTTAACACTTTTTATGTAAATTTTTAATAAAATACATAATAAATGTTATTTTTATTCAAAAACAATATAGCAGCAACGTCAATATTCATAAATGTTTTTTTTTTCTCCTTTTATTTACTTATTTCTCACTTTTCTTATATCTTTCATCTCACTCTTTTGTGTTTTTGCGAAGGTTTCTTGTCAACAACATAGAACTCAACCGGAATATATATATATATATATATATATATATATATATATATATATATATATATATGCTAGGCATATACCCATGCGATGCACGGTAGATTTATATTACAATTGATTAAATGTACGAAAAACAACAAATAAGTCCAACCAAAACAACCACATATTAACCTCATTTACGTATTTTAACATATAACAAATCTAATGTACAAAACATATAGCAAATCTAATGTACAAAATATACAAAGCAAAAATATTTAAAGCATATATATATTAATATTTCACTCTATATATGCATTTTAAAAAAAGTTCATGTACACATTATAGCATGCCAAGCAAGTTAATTAATTATACGTACCAGCTCATACATCTAAACGATTAAACTATAACCCAATCAATCTCCATAGCTATATAATTTTTAAATCAGCACCACAACCTGCAACAAATCAAAAGTATATACATGTCATAATACATGAAACACTAAATATAACTTACGTCATTAAAGTAACATCATATACCAATACTAAGCAAATTTTGCTGACGAAAATATGCAGTAGGATACAAATAATTATGTGTATTATGAGTAATTTCAAGCTAAACAAATAAAACGCCGGAATAGATGGGAACAAAAGATACACAAATTGTTATTTATCAATTATTAAATCAAATAGAAACAAAAGATGAGAACTCACCTATAGTATTGAACGCAAAGATGAAAGTTTTATTTGATTTTTGTTTTGTTTTATAGTTTTAAACTTAATTAACAACCTTTTGTTTCCAGGAATTTGAGATAGAGTAATACATGGAACCTGAATTTTTTATTGTTTAATACAATTTAAACTTAATTAATATTTTTTCTCTTGTTCTATAGTTTTCAATTAAAAACCTTTTGTTAATAGGAATAGTATTATGCACTTCCATCGATATAGGCATCATATATTAAGATTAAGATAATATTTATAAGATATTAAAGAGTGTTGGTATACAATTAGAGATGGCAATGGATCGGATATGGATCGGGTGACGCTATATCCATATCCATATCCATTTATTTTTCTTCATCCGCATCCATATCCATATCCATTAAAATGACAAATCATCCATCCACATCCATATCCGATGGATGGAGCGGGTTCATGGATATCAATTGGATATTAAAAAAAATGTTAAACATTGTGATAATCTTGACATAATTTGATACATAATATAGGTAAAACATAGTTTCTAAGGATACGAATCACTTGATTATTGTTTTATTTACATGCTCTTAACATATAAAAATAAATGATGATAAATTACGATAGAAAGGTAAATATATTTTGAGGATCTAAAGATATAAGAACAATCCTCTTAAATAATTATAATATTATACTATTTATAAGTTCAAAGTGTAAGTACATGTACGCGTATATATGTATTTCGGATGATAATGGGTGCATCCATGGATGAGAATTGGTCATCCACATCCAATCCACTAATCATCCACATCCATATCCATATCCGGTATACATCCATTTAGATCGTCCATATCCATCATCGGTGGATCGGGTGGATGGATATCCACTGGATCGGATGTTGATTGCCATCCCTATATACAATCATGATTTCATTTCCCGGGTACTTTGTGTTATAAAATTTTGGATATAATATGATTAAGGAAAAATAATTAGAAATTACCACGTGTCATTGTTGCCTACGTGGCAAATCCTAGAGCCATTATTTATACTCGCTTAGTATATACATAGATAGGGATGGGTTATGGTGAAAACAAGGGGATAAAAAAAATCATGAAAACACATCTCGTCCATCCGATCAGATTAAAAGCTTGATCCACGGCCCATATAAACACGGTGGCAATTTTGTAGTTTCGTGAAACTTTAGGGGCAAAGTAAATAGCTTCATATAAAATAATTACTGGAGTGTACTCCTCTTGTTCCTGAAACATCAAACCGTTCTTCTACCACCACTTCACCTAGTTTCTCTGTCACCGTTCCTCCGCCGTCGATCCCCACCGTTCCTCCACCGTCGATCCCCACCGTTCCTCCTGCGTCAGTCCCCATCGTTTCTCTGCCGTTGCTTCCTACTATTACTCCGCAGTATACGTTTCTTCGTCGTTTATCAATGATAGTCGAAGAATGCTTGAATAATCTTCAATGAATTCAATTTTAGGTTTGTTTTGATCTTTTCAACTATTTGGATATGTTTTGTTGTTATTCGATTATGATCATACATTATTTGTAGATTATTCATTATCTGCTTGCTTGATGGTATTTTTCTAGTACTTTGCTCAATTTTGTCACATGAGTTTTGCTATTTGACAACTTTTTGAAGCAATTTAGTCTCAAATATCAAAACAAGCATTCACAAAGATAATATACTTATCTTGTGTGATATTTGTAAACTTCATACTATAAGTCTATAAGCTTAACAACACCTCTATGTGTGAAGGTTTCTAGATTTGAAAAATTCCCAGATTATTTACTTGTGAATGTTAATCCTTGCAATCAAGATTTAAACTTCATTTCAACCTAAATGTGAATATTAAGTTGTGAACCTTAATTTTTTTGAGTTCACGGAAAGTTTTAACTTTTTCAATTGTGAACCTTAATTTTTTTTGGGTTCACGAAAAGTTTTTAACTTTTTCAATTGTAACCTTATTTTTTTTGGTTCACGAAAAGTTTTTTACTTTTTCAATTGTGAACCTTAATGTTTTTTTTGTTCAGGGAAAGTTTTTAACTCTTTCAATTGTGAACCTTATTTTTTTGTTTTGGGTTCACAGAAAGTTTTTAAGTTTTTTTTTATTGTGAATCTGAAAAAAAATTCACATAAAAATCTAAAATTTCTATCTGTGAATTTTTTTTTTGGTTCACAAAATCATTTTTACTTTTCTAATTGTGAAGCTTAATTTTTTGTTTGGGTTCACAGAAAGTTTACAATTTTTTAATTGTGAATCCTAAAAAAAATTTGGTTTACATAAATTTTTTTACTTTTCAAGTTGTGAACCTTAATTTTTTTTGGTTCACGGGAAATTTTAACCTTTTCAATTGTGAACCTTAATTTTTTTTGGGTTTACAGAAAGTTTTTAACTTTTTCAACTGTGAACCTTAATATGTTTTGAGTTCACGGAAAGTTTTTTAAGTTTTTCAATTATGAACCTTAATTTTTTTGTTTTGGTTTACGGATTTTACAAACTAGTAATATAATACTGTCAAATTCAAACAGAAGATCAAATTGTTATATAGAGCTCAAACCTCCCAAGAATTTGATGGAAAATGAAATTGAATGAATCATACAATTATTATACTCATTACATATGAAGGTTATAATCCGCTGTAAAATGATGACCAAACACCAGAACCAAACACCAGCATATGCAGATAAGTCTTCTTAACTCCTCTCACTGGATCAGTTCACCGAGTCTCTTACTTGTTTTTTATGCAAATATATCCAGTTTAAACCAGACCGAAATTGTATAAAATGTTCACTCTAACAAAAATCCTTAACCAAATTAAGTTACAACATGAACCAAACCATTTTAGCATTGATTTTGTTTACTATGGTTTCACTTTAATTCAAATTTTGGGTAGACATAATATAAATTCTTAATAAGGATATTGACTTCTACTAGAATTTAAGAAGGAAACCTATATTTAATGTATGATATCAAAAGAATCAATACAAAAGAATAGCTAACTGCATTTTCTACCAGATGAGCGTATGGTAAAACTGCATTTCAGGACCAAGAAGGGTGCTATAAAATCGCTTAAAGTATAATACAATTGTGATATATAACTGAACTCAATCATAGCTATTACAACGAATCAATTTTTTTGATCGCTAATTTATTATCTTGAGCAGCAAATTACAACTGTTTGGAGCCAAAAACATGAAGTGAAAAAACTGCACTTTTGGGCCAAAAATAGTGCATTGAATCAGTGGCAAAATATGCAATGTTTATATATAAATTAATCCCACTTTGAATAGTATATAAACTACATGAATTATGCTATTTCTTAGATGTTTTCAATACTAAAAAAAGCCAAATAAAGCACCACAAACACAAAATAAAGCATAGTTGTAACTTTGAAATAGAGGACTTATATAGGCTCCGAAGTCATTTGATTTGGCTTTTACCTTCACAGTGATAACTAAACCTTCACAATAGCATCAGCTACTCTCACACAAACAACTAGACATTTACACTAACAACTAAACCTTCACACTAGTATTAGTTTTATCTTCACACTAAACACTGAATGAACATAGTAATAAACAAACTTTCACACTAGTATCAGTTTTACCTTCACCCTAACAACTGAAACTAAACGTTCACAGTAATAACTACGCATTCACACTTGCATTAGCTTTACCTTCACACTAAAAAGAAAACATTCACAGTATAAACTAAACCTTCACACTAAAAGGAAAACATTCACAATATGGTTTGTTACACCAAGCCTTTGGAGCTCAAACCATAACAAAAGTTGTGAAGCCAACTGTGACTGTGAAGTTGTCCAACTTTCAGAAACAAGTCAAACTATCAGAATATCCTAATGGTAGTGAGCATTGAAAATGATACAAACCATATTGCCTTTATTATAGGGGCAATATCAGAGCCGGCCCTGGCACCGGGCGGCACGGGCGACGGCCCGGGGCATCACGCAATTTGGGGCAGCAAATTTTCGATCCATGTTATCTTGTACTATATTCAACTTTGAACGATTTAGTCCACTTAAGTGATGTTTATAGTGAAAATTTTTAGTTTTGATGTAGCTAAAATAGATTGTTTAAAGCACCGTTGAAGCTTGAAATTGCTTTAAGTGGTAGATGGGGAAAAGTAGATTTACCGAGTCTAGGAAGACGAAGACCCCATTTTCCATTCATGCCCTTGTTATTAGAAATATTTCAGTTTAATCCTTCAACTATTCTCACATTTACTGTTAAGTTCCTATTTCTAGTAGTAACTTTTTAATTTAACAATAAACATTATAGACTCGTTTTAAACCGTTTTCTTGATATCCTTTTTACAAAATGACAATATTGCACTATACTTTTGTAATATATCAAATTTAAAACAAACATAATATATTTAAGAGTTTTACCGATCTTTTAATGGAAAAATATACAGTATATTTTAACTACACTTGTGTTCAAGACAAAAATAATTTACTTTTTCGAAAATAAACATTTTAAATATTTGTGATTACATTTCTTACAAACTCAAACTTTTACTAATGAATTAAAAGGGTATATAATGAAAACGAAATTAGATATACATACGCATAATCCATTAATATGATTAAAACATTTCGTATTAAAGACACTATGTAAGTATAATTAAACTTATATTAAAGATTACCAATACAAAATATGATAAGGGCATTTTATGATCAACTTGCCCAGGGCATCAAAACTCTCAGGACCGACCCTGGGCAATATGAATTAGATCAACCCGAATCTTCACACCAAACAATCGAACCTTCATACTACAAGTCAGTGTGAAGATTCATTTCTTCAACATGAAATTAAGTTTTAAAAAAACATTCACACTAAAAGTTTGTGTGAATGTTTATTCTCTACCATGAAGTTAATCTAAAAAATAACCTTCACACTAAAAGTTTTGTGTGAAGGTTCGTTTCTTTACCATGAAGTTAGAAGAACCTTCACACTAAAAGTTTGTGTGAAAGTTCATTTATTTACCACATTAAGTAATAAAAGAACCTATCACATTAAAAGTTTGTGTGAAGGTTCGTTTCTATACCATCAAGTTAAGTTTTAAAAGGAACCAAAGAACCTTCACACCCTAAATAGAAAAGTAGGCGGTTAAGATTCACAATGTCTCACTACCTAAACTCTAAATTACACCAAGATTCACAGATGAAAGTTGATGTGAACCCTATATATAACAAAGTTAACAACATGATTCAAATGTGAATTATTTATTAACAAATCATAACACCATGTTTATTATATCAACCTCTGTACAAAAAAATATACACGCGTATTTTCAACTGTGAATCTACCTATCAATTAAACTTAACAAAACAACCTAAGAAGCGAATCTTAATTTGAATAAAAGCAGGTGGCGCACAAAAGATTTCTTTAAAGTATTTCATCAAACACATAGAGTGCAAAGACATTATTAATTGAAAACCTATTTGTAACTAATTTTATTCAAACAATTAGTTAATTATAATAACTATAATCGAAACAAGAGATTGATTATTCATATATTACACAAACAAATATCGAATTTAAGAAAGAAACTGTAGAATTACAAGAAAAATGCTATGAAAACTTACTGAATTGTAAGTCAAATATGAATATCAATCGAAACGAATAACAACTTGATTAACGTGAAGAAATCTCCCTTTAACTTGCAAGGAATCGCCTTTAATTTTGTAAAGAATATGATATTTACATATGAACGAGGCTTGAAATCGGAAATTCGCCTTTAATTTTGCAAAGAATTTGATAATTACAGATGAATGAGGCTTGAAATCGGAAATTCAAAGTCGGTAATGAAGGAGCAAGCTTGTTATCAAAACAATTGTCGAATGACGGTCTTACCCTTCCAGCTGGTGTGTTGGGTTACATTGAGCAAAAATGATGAAGGGCTGCGATATGTTTTCACTGTTTTTATTTTATTCCATTGTTTTCACGGTATATGATTCCTATATATATATATATATATATATATATATATATATAGGGGAGATCTAGAGGGAAGTAAAAAAATGAGGGAATGAGAGAAGCTATTTTTAGCCAAACATTTTGGTCAACTCAAAAGTCAACGCGGTGACAAACTTGTAAATGACTCAATAAATCTCCAGAACGTTAATATTTATTTGAAAATCATGTTAATCAATTGCAAATGAGGAAACAAAAACCCACCAACTAGAAAACGTGATTTTCATGTTAAATTCATCAAATTAAAGCTTAAAACTGGCAAAAATCAATTGAAAAACACTAGTACACAACTCGTTAAGCAAGATTGATGAACAATTGTTAAATTCAATCAAACAAAAATGTTGAAAATGTATATCATGAAGTAAAATATATAAACCCATAAAAAAAATTACAAATTCATTCAATTGAGTATAAAATTGAGATATATATAAAGCGAAAGACAGATAGATCGATCATATACATCAATAATTGATCAAACTTGTAGTAATTTACGTTTTAAACATAAAATTTCTCGTAATCCAATATCTCATAACGTTAGCATTCATTTGAAATGCATGTTAATCAAAATTATAACTTAATATTCTTGAACATTCATTTATGATGAATATTAATTTATATATGTTATCAGTGTATAATAATTCATATACATCATAAATGAATGTTAATATCTCATTGGGTCTTTAACATTCATTTATGATGAATATTAACTTATATCATGCTGATGAACATTATAACATTCATTTATAATGCATATTAACTCATATATATTGTTATACATTGATGAATGTTATGTTATCACGTTCAACGGTGTATAATAACATATACTCCCTCCGTCCCTAGTCTATTGTCCAGTATTCCTTTTTGGGATGTACCAAATTAATTGTCCACTTCCATAAATTGATAAGAATAATGAGATAAAGTTCTTTTTTTACCCCTAGTGTATATATGTGAGACAAAAAAGTAGGTAAAAAGTAGAGGGTAAAACTGTCATCTTATCAAAAAGTAAGAGAGATGATTATGTTTTCTTAAACTGCGTGTTTTTTGTCTAGGGATAATAAAATTGGGACAGAGGGAGTATAAGTTATTATTCAACATAAATGAATGTAAGAATCTTGATTGTAATTTTGATTAACATGCATTGTGAATGCATGTTAACGTTCCGAAAATTTTTAATTTTGTGAAATTCGATGGATAATGACAACTATAATTCGATTAATCACCTGTCTATAAGTTTTGTATGATGAAATTCGTTTAATTTTGTTGTTTTCATTGGCAAAACAAAATTTTTACAAAAACCCAAAAGTTATACCAAAAATTCATAATTTTTGATGAATTCAAATTATGACGAATTGAAGATATGTATGAATATGTTTGATGGATTTGAATACATATATAGATGCTACAATTTATTAACTCAATGCCCATTTCGGATCTGTTAAAGAGAAAAAAATTTTGAACATCGCCGTCGTGAATGATGTTGATTGCGTGACTGACGGAGAGAGATGGCGGCGGTGAGGAGGCCGGCGACAGCGACTGCGTAAAGACCAACGACGATCGATGGCTGGTGACATCGGAGGATGAAGGTTGGACTTTTGGTGAGATTAGATATTATGTGTGCTGGATTATGAAATGGAGGGGGTAAAGGGGAAGTGCATAAATGTAAAGTGGGGGTCTGTTTGGGAGGAACGCTGTTGGGTCAAAACTGTTTTGGGTTGAAGTTGTTATTGATGAGAAGACAAAGAGTACAAGTGTTTAAAACTGTTTGTGTTAAAGGTTACAACTGTCTTTACAAAGCTTCAACTGATAGAAGAAATCTGAAGAGAAGACAAGTTGTT
The DNA here is from genome assembly GCA_949592205.1 of Helichrysum umbraculigerum. Classification (NCBI taxonomy): domain Eukaryota; kingdom Viridiplantae; phylum Streptophyta; class Magnoliopsida; order Asterales; family Asteraceae; genus Helichrysum; species Helichrysum umbraculigerum. Next base: position 55,534,496 of record CATIUR010000003.1, on the reverse strand, counting down.
ACAACTGATTTAAGATTAATTTCAACTGATAGTTATGTGTGTGTAAGTAGTTGAAACTGCTTATGTGTCTGTAACTGTTAGTTATATATGTAGCAGTTAACACTGATTATATATTTGTACTTAGTCTTATATTACAATTGAAGCAGTTACCACTGAATGTATAATAGTCACAACTGTTTACTTCAGAATGGTAGTTACAACTGTTTATGATTTCGTGATAAGTATGAGTCGGTTATGGAAGTTATTTTATTCCATATTCGTAGGAGATTGTATAGGACTCTATGTGTTATAAATAGATATCCTTTAGACCTAGATAGGTTAAGATTTTGCGCAGCTTCAAGGTTTTCTGTAACCCTAATACATTAAGTGTATTCGTCTTATATCATTAATAAGATTGAAGCTTTCAGTATATTATTGTGTTCATCGTATTAATTTATATTCGTTGATCTTCTTAATATTATTGAGTGTGATTCCGCAACTTCTCAATAATACATTCAAGGCTTATTATATACAATTGTTTATTAAGTTAAACAGGGACTAACAAACGCATAACAGACACTTTTTCTAGATTAAGTGGTAAATAAACACGGCAATATATCCATTTGAATTAAGGAGAAAAGTTCAAAAAGGAATGGCAAAAAAATAGAGAATGGAGGAACCAATAGGATTGCTCCATTTAAAAACCCATTTTCACCTTCTTTTTTTAAAACTAAATATCTCACAAACCGTATGTTTATAAATTATAAAAATTACATATTCGGAATCAACATCTTTTTCTCTTCGATTATAGAAGTTTTTTTTCTTCCATTTTTATAGGGTTTCAAAAAATTTGTAATGTAATATCACATGTGATTTAACGGTAAAAAATAATCACACCCGCTTATATCTCCGATTAAACTTTAATTTCAAATCATTGATGATTTAAAAAGATTTAAACATGAAAACTAAGTTGTAATCACATGCGATTAAACATCAAAGTATCAATCACATGTGATTAAAGAGTAATAAAATACAAATTTTCAAATCGTTGACTATAATTATACAATTAAGTTAAAATCAAGTTCAAATCAAGCATGAATTATCATATATCGGTAAATTGCTCATCAAATATCAATTTTTAAATGAAAATCATATATGATTATATGCAAAATCATATGTGATTATATAACAAATCACATGTGATTAAATGTACAACTAGCAATCACATGTGATTTTTAATAAAAACAAATGTAATTTTTAAAATTCTTTTTATAACTATTAATGTGGATGAATATTAAGGTGTATTCAAGTGTTAATTAACATATAGCATGAATAAATAATCGTGAACAAATTTTAATTTTTTATCATAAATCACATGTGATTATATTGTAGAACCCAGTAAAAAAAAGGAAAAAAAAATTCGTCGAAAGTATAGCCTGTGACATCTCTAATCGAAGAGAAAAATACGTTGGTTCCGAATATGTAATTTTTATAATTTATGGACATACAGTTTGTGGGATATTTAAAATTGGGGGGTAAAAGTGAAAGTGAGTTTTATAGAGAAATGGAGCAATCTTGGTTCTCCCATTTACTACTTTATTTAAACCCACCTCTTGGATTAAGATCTATGTGAAAACAAATCATTAAGTGGAAAAACAAATATATCCACATGATTATCAATACTTATTCAACCTTCACAAATGCACAAAAGGAAAAAAGAAAAGTAAAATCAAACTGAGAGTCTTCCTTCGACTGTGCCTTGTTGAATAACGTATCGAAATATACAACTTTGGGATAACCAGTACACGTATTTTTCGGGTTTACCTTTGATGCATGCTTTCATTGCCTTCTGTTGACGTTCTGATAAACATGAATTAACTATCTCCAAAAGGTCTGCCATACTCAATGCCATGTCTTTTGCAAAGTAATACAAGATTTTTGGTAGGTATATTCTTTTTTCTTTGTTCACGTACACCGTTGATTGTATGAACTCTTCTTTAGCCAGCTTCAGATACTGAAAAACGTTCTTTGCATTGTAGATGCGAACCTATGTTAAAAGATTCGTCGTAAGTATCAAATTTTATAGCTATAAGGGGAACAGGTCAAATGTGCAGCGAGTAAATCAGAAGTGTCTGCATACCGCAGGGTCAGAGAACGCTCCTAAAGATAGGGCAAAATGGACTAATGGTTCAGGGTATTCAATGGCGTAAATATGTTTATTAGTGTCTGTTTTCAGCTTCCTCCCTGGAGATATCAGTGACTGGAGCCACTGAGTTCAAGATACGTTAGTTAAGATAACTTTTTCCTTTTGTGGGACCAACATAAGAAAAAGTAAAAATGTAAAGAAAAGGAAGATAGATGAGAGACAAACCGGTGCTCTAAAGTGTGATTTGATCCCTAAGATAGAGATTTGGATTATATATGCATTGATGGAGTGTCCCCCAATGTTATAAGTTGCCTGAACGAGATTATGAACCCACCAGAAAAACATTAATTGGGATGAAAATGAATCATTACAATGAACGTATGAAAGGAAAACGAAAAAATATCAGAAATTTCCTACCTTCAAAATGGAATTACTTTTTGTGCTGTTTTGTGTTCCGTATGCTAGATATGCCTGCAAAGCACATAACAGTTTTTCAACAAGAGACAAAACTGCAACTTTTCCCTGTTTTAGATTTCCTACAGATATTGCATTTATTTTTTCAGAAAGCTTTGATGTTAAAGATGCCCGATCAGTCATACATATCATCATCTTAAATGAACCGATGCCTGTTGATTTAGGTCCAAGATATACCTTTATTTCTATTTTCATTGAAGAGTATTTTAAATATGCAATAATAGTATATACAGCCTAGTCAAACGCTACAACTTCATAGATTCAAGGCACGGTGAAGTAAGAGACGAGAAAATGGACAGATTAGCAGGTTGGGTAACAGGCCAAAAAAGGTAATTTTGGGCTCTGGTTATTCTGGTACATGCAAAATGGGACGGGTTCTTTTGGCTCAAAATACTTGTTGTCCATAACTATTACATTTTGATAACTTATAGGCATGTCTAATTCCAACTATAATCAAAATTATCAAAGATAATGACTTGGGAGGTTTTATATTTCAGAAGTACACTTTTAACACATTCTACCAATTCGACCCGTCTCCCTTCAAGTTACTTCTCGTTTCTTACTTTTTTTGAACGGAAAACACACACACAACACACCCCCAAACCGCATGTTTAACACATTCCTATACATTATTCACACATTTTGTCTCCAATGAGACTAGAAGCCATAATTTTTGGTTGATGGATTACTCCGATACCGCAAAGCCAATGACCCTTTAAAAGGTAATTGGTCAACCCATTAAAGACAATAAGCAATCCAATTCGACTCATTCAATATTCAAAAGTAATGGGTCAAAAAAGCCACCTGTAAGTAAAATAGAGAGAAAGAAAGAACCTACATGCATCACCAGGGCATTGTGAATATTGATCCAAAACGCAAGCTTTTGTTCTCGCTTCATTTTTGTGGGGTTAACATTCTCAAGTTTCTTTACCAATGTTCTACGTCATTAAAATTTTTAAAGTAATTAGAACCAGAAAACAGCACTAGAGAAGAACTAAGAGCATTTCAGTTGATAACTAAAGAACCTGAATTTTTTTAGTATCCTTGAAGCATAATTGAAACCATCATCATCCACATTTATTTTCAGAACTTCTATCATCTCAGCATATGGCCCTTGTTCCTCTTTTAAGCTTTTCTGTTTAGTGTCCCACGTAGCTTCCTCATTGCAATAAGGACTCCATGTATCAGAAAGATTTCTGGCACAATTTGTACCAGATGAGGACAATGATGTGGCAGACGAAACCAATGGTCCAGATTGAGATTGATTTTGGTCCCCAAGCTTGCAATAGATTGATGAGATACATCCAATTATGTCTTCAGAAAGTCTATCAGGCCCGTCAAGAATGGCATCATCCATACAAGGTGTTTCAAGGTGATCCCCAAGACTACGATGACTATAATGAGCTGTTTTTCTCTCCTGCAATTACTCGTCATAGACATAACGGTCAAACTGGATTGCATTGAATCGACATGTTATAAATTTATATTTTAGTAAGACCATGTAGTCCCTTTTCTAATAATTAAATAACAATGCAAACCGTTTCATCTATAGCTAATTAACCAATTCTGATTATTTAATATCACATAACTGGTTTGGAAACACATATTATATTGAAACGCAACTTACTTTTCTAGATGATGACTTTGGTATTGGAGGACCAATTTGATGATTAAGATTCACACTTTCCTTCTGCTTAGGAGAAAGTTGAGCAGGATAACCACTTAACCAAGCATCAGGGTTGACTTTACTGTACCCCTGATCAGCAACAGGTTGTAATTCTAATTCTATCTTATGTTCTGAAGTGGACTTAATGGGTTGTATACTATGAACTACATGCTGCTGAAAAGCGGTTCGATAGAGTGAAAGTATATATCTTTCCAAATGAAGTATTTCCGTTTCAAGAGACGTGATTTCCCTCACCAGTTCCATCGATGACTGTACAAAATTAGGCAGAGAGACAATTAGATAATATAAATGAGCCAGAATGTAAAACAATATGTGATTTACGCACATACTATATACTATTACTAATCTACAATCTGCAACTACTTATAAAACATTTGGTTCATGTCTTAGGAACTAAAAATTTCAACATTTAATATTATTAATTTACCAGGGTAATAACTAGAGCTTCCATAAACAATAAATTGTACAGGTACAATTTCAACCTATTAGTTTAAGTTTTAAGGATCAATCTGCATATAGCCGGACCTAGAAAATCCAAATAGCACATAATTGATCAAAGTTATGAATTCTACAATCCAATTTAACATGCTTATATATACATAAAACAAAATGAATTGGCCCGTTGTTTTGCGTGGGTACTATGCCAGCAAGTCTATAGTACAACGGATGCCAGCAAGTCTAGTACAACGGATATCAGCTTCGTCGCAGTTTGACAAAGTTTCAGCCCAAAACTTCATATCTTGTCCTTCACTAATCACATTGACAAAAGTAAGATGAATACAAAAGAATTGCGAAACCTTTGAATTCGGAGTGCCGTTAGAAGTATTGGAAGAAAATGAAGTAGAAGATGGTGTCATCTCTGAGTCTGACCAACTGGAAGATTGATGAGGCCCCAATTTTACATCATGAACCAAAGATTTGGTTAATTTGTCAATCTCCTGTTAAAATTAGTATGTCAATAATTGTATCTATCAACTCGTGCGAAATGTGAAACGAATATATAATTAACTTATATGTTTTGCTTGATATATACAGAGAGAGAACTAACAGGTGTGAAATTGTAGGAACGTGTATCTAGTACACCACCACCACCACCATGATCATGTTTGCTAATCCTCCCGTTATTCCAAGAACCACTGCAAAAATAATAATTAAGAAATCGAAATCCGTAAGAAAGATAAACCGATTCAAATGAATTAGTTGAATAAGCCAAATAATGGAACCTGCATTGAGAAATATGTGAATCATCATCATCGTTATCACATTTCAACATCTTCTTCTTATTTATGTCTTCTGTTTTTGTTGGTCACCGACAGTTTATGATGAAGGTCATTAAGTAACTACAGTTGATATGTTTTATGTGCTGAAAAATAGTAACAACTTAAAAGGTGTATTGAAAAGTATGAAGAAAAGGAATGAATATATGATATGATGTTGGAAATTGTTGCGTGTTGTGAGTGTGAGTGTTTCATTTAATTTAAGAGATGTAAGAACAGAGAGAAAGAAAGGCTCGAAAATAATACTAGTATTTTCTTCAATTCCTTTGAGTCGAGGGAAAGGGAATTGAAGGGTGAAAAACGACAAGTGTATAATTTCATTTGTTATTTTTTTTATTTTGATCAACCCCACATTCATAAATACACACAGAGTGTGGGTGTACGTATATCATTATCATCTCATTAATTAACAAAGATTTTTAGCGGGGTGGGTAAAAGCTAACACAAGGTGGTGGAATGGAAGTAAAAATGCGACAAACAGATTGATAAATATATACTCCTTCCGTCCCGTCCCGTCCCTATTGAAATGTCCACAATTTTATTTTTAGTTGTCTTATTATGATATATGTAAGTGTTCAATTTTTATTTAGATCGATAAAAAATATTTTAGTGAATAGATATGATATATTTGATTTGATAAAGATTGTAGTTTGTGGAGAATATTAAAACTCCGGTGATCAAAGTGAACATTTTAATCTACGTAGCGAGTAAAATGTTATTTTATTTTTGTTATATAAGTTAATTTTTTACTCCTTAAAAATGAACAACAGAATGAATTGAATAATGTGGGTGAGCATTGGGGCGGGGAAGATGGAGCAGAGCAGCAAGCATTGCTGTCCGTCTACCGAATTTCCTGGGACTCCATATTTTATACTCCCTTCCGTTCCGTATCTATTGTCCAGTATTTCTTTTTGTGATGTCCTAATTTAATTGTCCACTTCCATGAATAGAAAAGAATAATGAGATAAAGTTCTTTTATGCCCCTAATTTATATATGTAAGACAAAAAAGTATGTAAAAAAATAAAGGGTAAAATTGTCTTGTTACCAAAAAGAAAGAGAAATATTGATGTTTTTCTTAAACTGCGTGTTTTTTGTCTGGGGACAATAATATTGGGACGGAAGGAGTACTTTTTTATATATCTTCCAAATATAATAATAATAATAATAATAATAATAATAATAATAATAATAATGGTATTGGGATTTGTATTTATTACTACGTATATTAAATAAATTACTGCTATTCAGTGGAGTAATTAGCTTTTTAGTTTATATCACAAAGACATATATTCCACGAGTTACTTAATACTCTATATTACCAAAGTTAAAGGTGTCAATTTTAGACCCCTTGGTTAATTATGGGTCAATTTGGTTAATATTTAGGAGATGATGGGTTTGTTGGGTCTCCTCCCCGTTTTTTGGATGGGTCTAAATGGGTTTCTCAATACAACTTCCAATTGTGTAACAATTAACCAACGGGTCTAGACGGGTCTAGCGGGTAAAAAAAAATTTTTCCACGACATTTCATTTTTTTCATTTTTCACTCAAATTAAAAAAAAAAAGTTTGGTAAAAATCCGATGACCCGACCCGAGACCCATTTGACCCGGACCCGTTTACACCCGTCCTTCTAAATGACCCATCTAGACCCAACACATCTAGATCCGTGACCCGACCCGACCCATTCATTTTGACACTTATAGTAATGGAGTTTATCACATTATCTCTAATAATTAACTGAATTAGTACCGAGATAAGACCCATTAAGAATCAATTTGACGAATCATGAAAAAGGTATGCATATTACATATAATATATATTCTCTTTCAAATTATATAAAATTACACCTTTTAAGAGTGGAGTAGGTCGATCATCTTTTACCTGAAGTTCCCATTTCATAAATTACACCTTTACGATATAATTTCTCTCAAGTTAAATCCTATCAAACTCTTGAACGTACAAGGACTAAAGTGTTTGACGTCTTGTTGTAATTAATTAAATAATGTTACATCGTATATAATATAAATTATTACATTATTCGTACATCATCCCAACAAGGGGCGGATTCAGAAGGGTAACCCACCTTTAAGAAATCTAAATTTACGATAAAATATACCTTTTTAAAAGTTATTAGTGAAAATTTTGAAATTTTACCCTTCTAAATGATAACAAAGAAAAAATTATTTGCCCACTCGTAAAGAATATTCTAACTCCGGCCCTCACACAACCATCCGTCGTGTTCATGATCCTTTTCTTAACTCCCATCGTGTGTTATTGTCACAACACCACCATCCACTCACATTTAATAATAATAATAATAATAATTTGACTTGCGACATATATATATATATATATACATATAACATCATCATCATATTGCATTTAATATTGTACATGACCTGAAGCAAAAATAACACGAAGAAGACTATTAATTCTTGGGTGTCTTTTATGAGTTATTGAATGACACTGGCCAGTGATAAAACCGATGATCCATGCACATCCCATTACGGGATATAAAACTGTGTCAGGTCAAAATGTAAATACATACTCATACTCAATAATAAGTAACAGTATACGGAGGTAAATTATTGGTCTGGAAATGAACAATAGACTCCTTTCAATACTAGTACTTGTTTAACTAGTGTATTCAACTTTCCAATTACTTATTTGTTACATGCACCGATCATGTTGTTACATCTGTTTTTAAGGGCGTTTTTAAAATAGTACGGAGTAGCTGTTAGCTGGAACTAATAGCTAGTTGTAACTTATATATTTGAAGTTGAAAGTATGAAAGCTAAAACTTAATTTATTTATTTTTGCAAGTATTTTGCAAACTAGATGGAAATTAACATAAGAAAAACACAAATGATAAATAATTATGTAAGTGGTATTCATGTAATTTCTATTTTCATAAGCTACAAGCTTATTTTAAAAGTTACTCCAATTATTATTCGTGTATACCAGACGATACTACAAGTTTGAGCGTTTAGAATAAATAAGTTTGTGCTTTTATAAACTCCAATAAACTTGCTTGTCAAACACCTGAGTCTGATAATTCAAGTCTATTGATTTATTCAACTTAACATATGCGTTTTCGACTTGATTTGCGAAAAATAATAATTTCAATCTTATCGAAATTGAAATTATTTACAACAGTACTGTTAACTTGAAACAAAATTGTTATATCTTATATATATATACCTATATTATATAATTAAATCAAAATCTAGTGGAGCAATCTGGACCTTAGATTTAGTTTCATCCATAGAGCTTCTACGGCTAAAATTGTTTTCTACATCAATTTTCATTTTTTAAAAGGTGTACCCACATTTATTGAGAATTGACATTTCTAGTACTTCCCTAATTCTTTTGAGTCCTTATAGGTTATATATTACGACGTTTTAACCGGTAATTTGTACATAAACCCTTAATATTTGAAAGATTGATTATTAACATGATTTTTTTTTCAACAACATGACACTAAAAACTGATAATCCATATTGTCAGACAACCTTAATATGATGAATACGTTAAAGTCGTAACTAAAATATTTTATGGTTTGTAACTAATAGTCCTTAATTGTTAGTTAATACACATTGAGCTAAACAATATACAAACATACGTCATATTCAACCATAATAACATTGTTCTAATTTCTTTTTTGTGATTCATGGATTTTGTTATTCTACAAGTTGTGTTTAAGTCATTGCTATAAACAACTTCAATTTTTATATAAAACTAATTTCTTATCCTACAACTGACTCTTCAAATTACCTAATGATAATATTATTGTAAAATTTCATGGTTAATCACGTATTGTCGCGGATCTAGTATTAATATTAAACAATATATAAAGATATAAAAAATCGTACATCTTAGATAGGTCACCCTAGTTAGTAACCAATTTCATAAGGATTTAAAGCCAATGAACTTCCTATGATTGTTTTATAATTAATAATAAGATAAGATGACCTATCTTCATCTTCATGTTGAATAAAGTAGTAACGCATGCAACCTAAAAGACGACATAATGACATATGTAGAGGATTAGATGATCCGATTTGTATTATATTGTAGTATTAGTTTAGGTCAACCAAAATACTAAACTAAAAACAAACAGTCTCCTCATAGTAGTTAAACAACAATCCTATCTTTCATTTTTTTTTACGTACCCCTTTATATATTATTATAATATAATATAATAATAATATAAAGTAATAAAGAGAAGTAGAAGGTTTGTGAACCAAATAGTATCTAATTATAAACACTAACAAGACTACTAGCTATAGGTTCACGTTTATAAATTAATCTTTCTTTCTATATGCATCAAGAAGTTGTAGTTTCGTAAGTGAAAATTTGTCATTATATTTTTTTTAACTACATAAATTGATATTTCCATCGTAGTTTTTATAAATAAACTAAAAAGTACAACTAATAATCTATATATTACAAATTGTAATTTGCATAAATTTGATGTATATATCAAAAATCAAAAATAATAGTGAAAATGTCATTTAATTAGTTCGAAGCGGTTAAGAAATAAACAACTTTACCAATTAAGAACTAACCAAGTTCTTAAGAAACAAACACTGATTTTAGAAACTAAATTCACAGTTGAATTATCTTGTCAAAACAATTTTTCTTCTTAATTACTTTCTCCACACCCTAATTTTATTATCCCTTAACAAATTTTGCTGTTTGCTGGACTTAAGATAAGTTAGATGGATGCAGGGGTGAAGTTAGAAAATTCAAATGGAGGGGGTGAAAAAAATTATTTTTATTTCTTTTGTAGTTTTGTGGAGCGAAATTTTTAAAAAGTCATTAATACCTTAAAAAACATTTTTCTTACATAATTTAAATTTTTTTTGAGGTAGCTGCTTACGTTGCCCTCGCCCTGTCTCCTCTTGATGTCAATTTTACCATTATATTCAAACAAGTTTGACTCAATTTTTTTTATAAAATAATTGATTAACAATTATAGATGAGGGTACATTAGTGAGTTAAATTTTTTTTAAGTCGATAAGCTTTTTTAGACAAAAAATAACATTGTAGATAATCAAAATGGGACAGAGGGAGTATGATTTTATTTAGTTACTAGTGTTAAACCCGTGCGATGCACGGCTGGGTAATTTTTTTTAATGTGGTATTCTATAGGTTGATTATAATGAATGGAGTTGTAGTAATTTTAAAACGTAGATTATGTTAATGAAATTGTAGACGAACATTGCAAGTCATAAGAATAACAATATGATAACATATCGTGGATGTATATTTTGGTTGTCATGTTTTTTTAATGTGATATTCTTTTAGATACGAATTTGTCACTTCAATTTTGAAACTTTAAGTGGCCATGCTAATGACTCCAAATGTTTTAAACCCTAATTTGTGGTATGAAGTGTTTATAAATGACAAGCCTCAATTTTGACCTGCCTTAATTTTGTAAATTAAAAAAATGGATCAAGCGATATTCCTCTTAATTAAAATTTTTTGACAAAAACAATCATTTTCTGGCAAGAATTAAAGACACGAGTCCTTTTTGGGCAATGGAGGAAGTGATATTCCTTTTATTGAGAAATTTTGAACTTTACATTACCTTTTTGGGCTATTTGCCCTTCATTGATATCAATAAAAGAACCACTTGACATATTAAAATAGATAAATATGATGGATAAATCGTTTAACACATTTGTTGAACAAACCTATTGATCCAATACATCACTTGCACCTTTAAATCTCCACTATCCAACTTCTTGACACCAAGACTTGTAACAACAGCTAGACTTATAACTTCTGAACCAAAATAAATTATGAGTAGCAATTGGATAATCTTTCATTCTTTTCTCAAAGTATCGCATACCTTTGATTAACCACGCCAAGATCCACAAGTATATCCTTGCCAGATCGACCAATTCCTAACAATTGAAAACAGCTTAGCAATTTTTAGAGTACCTTTTGTATTTCACTAAAGAATGTTCGCTCACACCTACAATGTTATATTGAACAGAGTACCAGCAACAATACAAATAAAACATGGTGGTAACAGTTATGACAATGATCTCAAATCTCAATACATCTTCTTGTTTAATCAAACATAAAAATCAAAGTAAAAGTCAGCTATTACAATGAAGGCAACGTCCCTATCCTTTAAAATACGAATGGAAAAGACAAAGAAAATATAGACTAAACTTAATTTCCTATAAAAGATCATTTAATTCAAAAAAATATATTCAAAATATGGATGAAAATGATCAAACCATTTTCATTAGGTGAGCATAAGCTTCAATCGGATAACTTTAGTAGTGAAACAATTGAATTCAACACTCTCCTATAATATAAGATGAAATCAAATCAACATTCAAGTTAGTGTCTTTTTATATCGAAATATATGATACATAAGAAATTGGCACAAACGTGACATATTAAAAATTCACCTTATTGGTGCATTTTTACAAACACTTGGTCGCAATAACTATAACCATAATATCGCTGATACTGACATGGTTGTCGAATTCAGGCTTAGACCAGAGGCAAGAGATAAGTAAAATTAACTGAATGAGCTTGATAGTGGTGACGATGTTTATAGCCTGATCATATGCGTAAGAATATCGTTTCCATATATGATAGAGTTGACTATGTTAAATATGGTAATGAGATAACCACAAAAATTAATTTTTCATACATTAAGGATGAAACGTTTGACATATTGCAATTTGGACGATAATTATGAAAAGATGCCAACTCTCAAGTGACTTGAGATTTTGACCATCTTATTTAATTAATTCTATTACCATTATTGCGAGGACCAGGACACGTTGGCATAAAAAATGAGTAGAATGCATGGGTTAATGACACATAGGATTAAGTCAAATTAGTGGGTTAATTTGTTGCCAAATAAGCGTCTCCTCCTTTAATTATAAGAGAAGATTTTGTGTGTGTGGTCACTGGTCACATGTTAATTGCTGCTTGTTGAAGTCCTGATGTGATGTGGGGATATTTAATTGGGTTTGGGTCAACGGAAATGCAAAATGTAGGCGCAAGCAATGGGCTTGTTATTATGCTACTATCCCATGTGACCCATTCCAATATCTTAACACACACGGAGTCCACATAACCAAATTTAATGTTCGAGGTAATTAAATAAGCCACGAGCCTAATGAATTCAAGGTATGTTTGTTAAAAACATTTGATTTAATGTTACTTGAATAAAAGACATAAACATAAAGGGCTAGGGAATGAGTTGGCTGTTAAAGTTAGTAACTCAAAATAGAGTATGTTTCTTTAAATTCATTGGAAGTTGAAGACGGGAGTTGAAACGTAAAGCTTATATTTAGAACCAAGGCATCTTCGATGTATGTACCAAGAGTAAGATTAGATGTTAATAAACAAGATCGGGTAAGAACACTTCGTATTGACACATGTAGCCCTCAATATCAGTAGATTCACATTCATATATCGCAAATATGTGTAGAATGTGTGTTATTAAAAATGCATAAATATCAAAAAACGATTGATGCATAAATGTGAATCTAATGATTTTATCAAGTATTATTATAAATTTGAACGTTAAAAGTTTGATGCTTACATTGAATAAAGAAGATGTTGAAATGTGACTTCATGACCACAGTGAACTTGCTTTATTCATTCCTTGATATCATCATATAGCTCTTTCTATTGTAGCATTCATTTTCTTAGACAGTTGTAAAGCTCGTTCTTTCTTTCTATTTTAATTCAATGATCGTGTAGATGAATCAATGTTAGACATCCAAAAGTATTCTAGCACATGATATGATGTACGCCATTGTGTCATCTGGCTTAATGGTCCCAGCCCCTTGCTTCCGCAGATGACAAAAAGACAAAGGAAAGATCCAACATTGACATAAATGTCATATGCGTGAAGTTAAAGAGGTAGGCTACAATATATGTCTTCATTTTACTTGACCCCAAATTAGCAAAATCTGATCTACTCTAGTTGTCCAACCAAATTAACTGCTCTTTGTTGGTTTTATTAATAACATTGAGTAATTCTGCAGTGAACACCAGAAATTAGTATTTTTGCTAATTATTTTGGTCTATTGAAGCTTTTTTGCTAGATATCTTTCTATGTAATATAACATAAAGTTGCTTTTTTATTTTCAATGAATGGATAGTTGCTACTAAATATTTTACTTAAAGTTTGGGGTACTTGTTTAATCTCTTTTGGCATCTTAATTAACTAGTATTATATTTGTATAAAATTTTACTATTAAAATAGCACGATGTCGTCAATTCTAGCCTACGAAGTTGTGGTATGTCAATGAGTTCCATTCTGAATGTTTTATGTTTCAAGAAATCGGTAGGGGACTTGAAATCATAAAAGAGAAGTGCGTTATGGAGTGTCGTTTGGCTAGTTTGATGACTCTGCTCACTTGCATACATATATATATATCCAAGATTGACCAATATACACACATGTGCTGATGTGCATGGCCCTTTTCATGTCTACCCCATAAATCCTTATGATTTATCTGATAGCATGCAGTAAAACATGTACCGGAGGCTGCACTTGTAATACTACCGCACGAACAAACTATTCAATGAGTGAATCAAGACAGAGAAAAAGGTGAATCGACAACACGCACTCATGTAGCTAAACGTTCCTTTATTCTCTATGTCATGGGATACTGAATTGATTGAATGATACTATATCTTAAGGGAAAAGTAGGAACAAGATTCAACGTGTGGCTGTCTCTATTGCTATGTGGGGCAAGGTCGGTCAATGGAGAATAGCTATATAGGATGACGAAAAACAATGTTTTGAAAACCATTTTTCAACTTGGACCCGTGAGGGGGTCGAACTTGTTTGACCGCCGGCCCAAAACCGGTCAAAAAAAAAAAAAAAAAAAAAAACACTAAAAACTGGTCCGGTTCCTGGTTCAACCGGTCAAATCTGGAAAAACCAGCGGTTTGTTGACCGGTCAAACTTATCCCAAAACTGGTTTTCAACCCGCCGGAAATCTCAAAAATCCCGGTCCGACCGGACCGGTCTAACCGGTTTTTCAAAACATTGACGAAAAAACGATAATTATCAGGACAAGAAGAAACCAACAAGAACGACACCTAATTTTTCGCTTTAGTACTATTCGTGGTGCACATTCGTTGATGCTTTATTGAATTTCAATAATACAATAGCTTATAACTAGTACTTAGAAGCTTAATGAAGGATACTTGTTCAATTTTACAAGTTTTTTCCATCAATTTCCCTTTTCATCTATGTACTTGGAATAAGGATCCTCAAGAGTGGCTCGAATTTATCTACCCTAAACCAATAAAATATTTTGCAAATTGCATTAGAAAATGAACAAATAACTTCGGTTTGGTTTTTGTTTTGGGTAGCATTCACAAAAAGTCTCAAACTTTCAAAAATCAATTCATTTTGGGTAATCTTCCAAGTTGACTAGTTTTCTAGTGTCAAAGTTACCAACAAGGCAGCTATCATGATTGTCATTCTTTTGAATGACTATTGGCGGTTGGCTTTCGTGTTGGATTACCTTAAATCGAAAAAATCTTAAGTTTAAGGTTGCTTATTTAGTTCATGACTTATAACTGATGAGAACAAAGATTATCTTCCATGCAAAAATACTAGACCTTATATTAATCTGTATCGATCTCATACCACTACTACAAAAGTAAGCATTTAAGGCGCTACTAAAAGGCGGTCATAGATGTAAAACCGCTTATAGGCTGAAAATGTGGGGTCCCAACGCTTCATATGGCGGCTTTTTACAGGTTGTTAAAGCGGGGCTCAGGAAACCGCCAAACACATAACAAAAGGCAGCGGTTATGAACAACCCGCCATACTTTTTTAAGGCAGTACGATTTATCATCGCCCGAAATAATGCTATTTGAGGCGGTCTCTTATTACCCCGATGTTTTTTCCCTTGCCAGCCATCGTAAATACATATTTCAAAGGTTGGTGTATTTATTTGAGGCGGTCTCTTATCACCCCGATGTTTTTTTTTCTTGCCAGCTGTCATAAATACGTATTTTAAAGGTTGGTGTATTTGACATGAAATATACATGGTTACGTAATTATCTTTGGTTGTTATGCCTAATTTTTTTTGCCTATATATACTTCAAAATCCAAAGTCCACATTACTAAACCCTTAAAAGATCGTTTTTTAAAAAATAATATATAATGGCATTGGCATCATCTTCTCAAATTCCGGATAATGATTTACCTCCACGTCCTCCTTCTCCAATGATGGAACTTTTAAATTATGCATGGCAAAGGGATGAAGTAATGCATATTTAAGTTAACATATAGACCAAAAAACTCAATAAACAAAAGAAGAAGTATGAACATCTTTAGAATTACTCAAAGAACTCGAGAAGTCTATGAATCAAAAGAGGGATATTTTGAATTCTTTGTATAAGAAATAATGTCACATTTCATTATTAATTAAGAGATTGAAAAATTGTCTCTTGTCACTATTAATTTCAATTATGTATGTTAATTTACTAGTTTAGTATAAATGTCTTTTTAATTTGTTCCATGAGAAAGGAATATTGTAAACAAATGAAAATCATAATTGGTAACTAATAGAAGACAAGAGAAAATTAAAGGTTTTCATTACATACATAAAGATAAACAAAAATTATAGAATATAAAAAAAAAAAACAACAAACTAATCATCATCTCCTCTTAACATAAGCTCTTTCCATTCTATATGAATTTGAATATACTTCTTGAAACGTGATAACAATGCTTCAACTGATGCTTTCTCAGGCGTGAAATATATTAAATCATAATACTCACATTTTTCGAGAAATTCGATCTCGGGCTGAGAAAGTTCACACCCAAATTCATCACGTTTGTCTTTCAGGTCAACGATCCACTTGCTTAACTTCCTCATTGCGTCATTAATGTTTTGGATACTTTCTTCAAGCGAGTTGATGACATTATTGTTAATCTTGTTTAATACGTCAAATTTTTTACCGATCACAAACTGTTCTTCTTCGGTTTCCATACTAATTAATTGCCTGAACTTCTCGGATTACGTATGCGAATGATGAGAAGGAGTTAGGTATTACGTTGTGTGTATTTCAAATGGAGTCAAGGGTCTCTATTTATATTGGAAACCCAACTTGTATAAACATAACGAAAATCATTGTGTCGCTAATAAACTTTTCACCTCATGCCCTTTGGAAATTATAAAGTTTTTAATTTAACAATTTACACATTATTTGTGACTGATTAACGCGAAACCGCCTTTAATTATGGCGCAAATATCATTTTCAATTCCCGCCTTGTCAAAAAGTATGTTTTTAATTTGTAAAATTTTGTGTAAATATTTTTATTTTAAGTAACTGATGATATGGCGGTTTACTTTAGACCGCTATGTTTTATAAGATATTAAGTAGTTATATGAAAAACCGCCTTACATGATTTTAAGATACAAAATGACGATTGTTTTAATTGTTAACAGCCTTGTAATAAATTATGGAGTAGTTGATCGGTGTGTACTAATTAAACAGGTTATTCATCTTTAAATAGATACATTGTGGGACTTTTAAACTAATAGGGTAATTTTTTTTAAAGTTGGTGTTAATTAGCCTTTGGCATATAATTTGTTGTTGCTGTTTGAATGCTTGATATATAGTCGGACTATAGGTAGATTTTAATCACTGGTGGATGCAGCAGAAACTTCATAATCCTTCGATTAAAAACAACCAAACATAATTTTTAGTTCTTGATCATCACTTCAATATTTTTAAATACACAAATTGAATCATAACACAACGAATAGAAATTTTTATTTATAAATAAACCATATCCAAAACAATATATAAGATTACATATGAAAGTGAAAAAATTAAATGTTACAGTCTAAACAAAACTAGCCTAATATCTCTGCAGCCCATTTTTATCAACTAAAGAATGATATCTTGAATGGTTGTACAGGGGCTTTCAGTTTCAGATATATGTATCAACTAAGTAATACATAATAAACTTTTATAAATACACCATATCCGAAACCGAAAGTGTAAGGGATTTAGAACACATCAAAACGTCGATCAAACTGAAAACCCGTGTTACTTCAAAACATTCTCAAACGGAGACGATGTTCCCTTCGAAAATGGGTTTCCGATAGTATCACGGCTCAGAAGCATGACTTGGGCCAAAATTAGTAATTATTTTATTTTCTTCATTATTTTCAGTCAAATTCCGTTCACACTCATTCGGACCATATACAGACATCTTAAAAGTGTGATTATCAAGCATTGTAAATAAAAGAAAATATGCAAAAGATAGGTCGGCGTCTCTAACAACGTTGCTCCACCCAGCAGTGAAACAAAAATCCTCAACAATATTCTCGATCTTCAACTCCCATATATACCGTCCATTAGGATATACAATAGTAGTGTTCACGGGGACGTTGTTAGGAAAATATCTAAGCACAAATGAATATGGGATAACCTGAAATAATATAATAATACACAATTAAAACTCAATATATAATCGAGAAAATATAAATACAGAAAGATAATAATATATATGATTACCAAAGTAGGAGAAGAAGGTTTGAGCAAGATATGGAAGAAATTAGGAGGAACCGGAAAAACCATTTGAGATTGATTTTAGGGTTTCTTAATGTACAATGAAAAAATATGAAGTTTCATGTTCTATTTATAACCAAACTATGATTTAAAGCGGTTAATACAAAATTCACAGATAAATAATATAGTGGCGGTTTTTGAATACACCGCCTTTATATTTTAGTTAAGCTTTTTTAAAACCCGCCTCTAAATTTTATTTTATGCGGTGTTTTACAAAACCGCCTTCATATGATTCAAAATATCTTCAACAGTAATATATACACTGATCTCCTTCTTCATTTATTATTACCACTGGTCTTTTTAGATCAACAACAAAACCCTTCTGTACAACAAATCTCACAAACCAAAATTAAATCTACGTAATCATTCATTGGAAGGTTGTTACATCAATAAAAACCATCTCGATTTCTACGGAATGAGGTCAGTTGTTTTTGCTGTATCTATTAGACATTTAATTAACATGTGAAGCATACATCCATATTGTTATTTGTTATTAATTAAATATTATAGGTCATATATGCCATTAGTTTGTATACTCGTTCGAGTTTAATCTATTATTTTAGAGATTAAATTCGGATAGTCCCCGTTAGGGACTGCTTTTTGAATATTTTTTCTCATTTAGGATGTATATATATATGTTTTAACGGATATGATTGACATTATAAAAACAAAGTCGGTGGACACTTCCTCTTACTCCTTCAAGTATGCGTTTATAATATATTTGGGGAGTTACGGGGAAGTGCTGCCGAAATTTTTTTATAACGTCAATTCATTAAAACATATACATATATGAGATAAAATATTCAAAAAGTGGGTTAGGATTTGTAACACCCCCAAAATTTATGATTTGCGGAAGCATACTTAGGGTGCTACTAATCAATAATCACAGAGCACAAGATAATATAGCAAACGACCTCTAAATGAGACGTTGTAAAACGATTTCATATGAAATAAATGTTTGAAAACTCAATGTTTTTGTATACAAAATGTAGTACCCTAGAGTCCACGCGTGTAGCGGGAGATTCTATTACATAATCAAAATGTACAAAAGATAATGCTGAGAATCTCCGTTAATGCAATTTAGTTGAAATCATGCGACTCTAGCTATGTCCTGGAGTAATCCTACTCCGTCTGGGTACCTGAGAATACATGCTAAAAGGTCAACACGAATGTTGGTGAATCTCACATGTTTGTAAGTAATATCAGTTTTTGAACACAAGATTTCATCAGTTGTGCCCGCAGGCGTAAATCAAGTATTTGCAATCCTGCAAATGTAAAATATGTAAGTTATACCGTTGCCATGAGGCTCATAATCGAAGCTTAACCCGTAAGTGATAAGTTGCTCCTGTGACATGCTTGTAACTGAGCAAGCATAAGTAATGAATAATAGTCGCCCGTTTATACAGAACGGTTCGTGGTAGCGCTACTACCCCGGGCGGGGAGGGTCATTTCCCTAATGGATCCATTAACTAGTGTTCGCGCTTAAGTCCATAACTAACGATATATGATGGAGAGACTTCAGTAGAAAGTAAGTAACTCATGCAATCCCGTATAGTAAAATGAATAGTTCGTACTTGTGTTCAAGAAAAGTAAGCAATGTATCTCACCCCGTATGTAAAACAGTAAAAGTGGGGCTGTAAGACTCACCTGAGTCTTGAAGCGTTTAATCAATAAACGTGAGTTGATTAGCCGATTAGTGATGGTCCGAAGACTCGTAACCTGAGGGTGTCCATGACACGCGATGGTTATAACATGAGAAGGTATCTTAATAGACTACTTGTAGTTGTTCGTCCAACTAGAATGTCCAAATTACCTTTGGTTGATTCGTTTGTGTTTTAAAACGTGTACGGCCCCTTGGTGACGGTTTTTGGTGGTAATAATAATCTCTGAGTTTATTTTATGGTATTTAACAAAGTGGGGGAATTGGGTACGGGGGTCCGGGGGCAGCGCCCCTGGTAGCGGGGTCCAAGGGGTGGCAACCCTTGGCGTGGTCCAAGGGGCAGAGCCCCTGGTTGGGGTCGAGCTGCCAAGTCAGCTTGGAAAATTTTTATTCCTACTACTTTCCTTTAGTGAAAACGTATCCGAAATTTGAAATTGGAGTAAAATTAGGTGGTAAAATCTTGGTTCCAACACTTAGTAAAAATCTGGGTTTTCAGGGTTCTGTTTTATGCGACGTCGCAGGTCCTAACTGCGACGTTGATCGTGGAGTCGCTATGTGCGACATTCGCAATTCAGTGCGACGTTGTGGGTGGCGTCGCTATATGCGACGTTGTGGTTCTTGCGACATAAGGGTCGATGTCGCTATGTGCGACGTCGGCCAATTAAGGTGACGATAGGGATGACGTCGCTATATGCGACGTTGTGAGGGGTATTGCGACATAATGGTCTACGTCGCAGATAGCCCAGCGTCTCTGCGACGTTGCGGTCTGATAAGAAAGTGGTGGCCGGAAAATCGGTCGAAAAGCTTCCGTTTGGTCCAAATCTTTTACCAAACCCATTTTTGGACATTTTAAGCATATATAAACAACAAACAAGTAAAAACGAGTAAAAACGGAGAGTTTCGGGTTTTGTCGGAAACTTACGCGGTGTCGAAATAAAATTCCGAAAAGATGAAGTTGTAGATTGTAGCGTGGTGGTCGTTTTTCCTAAAAGAGCTTTGAAATCTGACGACGTTTGGTGGTGTTTTTAGATGATTTAATGGTGATTTGGTGATGGTGGTTTTGAAAGAAGAAAAGAGAGAGAGAGAGAGAGAGAGAGAGAGAAAGAGAGAGAGAGAGAGAGAGATGATGAAGTTGGATGATGATTATGGGAAAAGGGGGTGGGGTTTCTCCCCTTTTTGGCTGCCATTTTCGTGGGGTCCACAGAGGTGGGCTTCACCAATTTTTAATCCCGTGTTTGCGCTCCGTGCGGCGTTCGTTTTCCCGATTTTATAAACGTTAAAATAATTTTATTTACGTTTAATTATAATTTTAAAGATACGAATATTTAGTCAATATTTTGCTTGAATTATTTCATCAAATATTTAATAATCGGGTTATAAAATGTAACTTAGATTTGTTTGCATGTTTAACATTTTAACCGTGTAGACGTTATTTGTTCGACACGAAATGTAATTGTAATATTATAAACATAATATTCTGGATATAATATTGTTATTAAATAATGTCATGTTATTTAATAAAATTAATCACCAACGTCCATTGTTGTTATGTTTGGACCATGTCCGGTCCGGAATTCCCACGATCTACACCGATCGTAACAGTGTGTACAAAAAGTCACATATATTTAGATTTATTAATACTAAATACACGTATTTACAAGCAGTTAGGTACTAATACATAGTCCTAAATTACCGGGTGTTACATTCTCCCCTTGTTAGAAGAATTTCGTCCCGAAATTTAGCTCGAGGTCGCGTTTGATGAAGAATCGGGGAATAACTGAGGATACTTGAGTCGTATTTGGTCTTCCCGTTCCCAAGTAAATTCAGGACTACGCCGCGAATTCCACCTGACCTTAACGATGGGAATACGACTTTGTTTGAGTTGTTTGACCTCACGGTCCACGATTTCAGCGGGTTCCTCAACAAAATGAAGTTTGTTATCGACGCGAATCTCGTCAAGTGGTTTGATAAATGTCTCATCGGACAGGCATTTCTTCAAGTTAGAAATGTGGAAGGTGGGGTGCACACTGCTGAGTTCGGATGGCAGCTACAACCGATATGCCACGGGGCCAATCCTTTCGAGGATCTCAAAAGGTTCGATGTACCTGGGATTTAACTTCCCGCGTTTACCGAATCGAATTACGCCTTTCCAAGGCGATACTTTCAGGAGTACTCGATCCCTAACCTGGAACTCGAGTGGTTTGCGTCTCACGTTAGCATAACTTTTCTGACGGTCACGCACGGCTTTGAGTCGGTTTTGGATTTCAACAATTTTCTCGGTGGTTTCGTGTATGAGTTCAGGACCAGTGAGCTGACTGTCTCCCATTTCAGTCCAGCAGATCGGTGATCGGCACTTACGACCGTATAGTGCCTCAAAAGGTGCAGCCCTAATGCTGGCGTGATAGCTGTTATTGTAGGAAAACTCGCACAATGGTAGGTGTCTTTCCCAGTTTGTTCCGAAATCAACTACGCAAGCTCGTAGCATGTCCTCCAGTGTCTGAATAGTTCGTTCACTTTGGCCATTAATGACACGCAAAAAGTCATGTTTTTGAGT
This sequence comes from Helichrysum umbraculigerum, assembly GCA_949592205.1. Classification (NCBI taxonomy): domain Eukaryota; kingdom Viridiplantae; phylum Streptophyta; class Magnoliopsida; order Asterales; family Asteraceae; genus Helichrysum; species Helichrysum umbraculigerum. The sequence continues at coordinate 55,512,123 of CATIUR010000003.1, read as the reverse complement.
GCCATTTCCTCACCTTTTTAGCCCAATTATGGATGAAAACATTTGAAATATACATTTTTATACTAAATTTCATAATGAAGGCTAAAATATAGATGATGCTTCAAGAATCAACCAAAAAGGCCTAAAAACGAATAAAATAGAGTACAAACGATAATAAGCATTCCCGTTCACGCTTTTTAGCACTTTTTGAGTTCCGCTTGGAATTATGACCTCTAACTTATGTCATTTTCTTCCTTAGGAAAATACGATGTGGATATAAAGAACGCTGAAAATGGACACCCGAGTCAAAAGTTACGCCCAAACGAAGAATCAAGGCAACCGGAGAAGACCAATACGGGCAAACCAAGCCGTATACGGGTAGCACAAGCCGTATACGGCCTGTGTTCCCCCATATACGGCCTCGTTCTCCCGTATTTTACCCGTATTCGCTCGTATCGTGCCATTTCCACCCGAAATACGGGAGGTCCTCCCGTATCGTGCTCTCCTCCCGTACAAGGTGACATTTTGATACGGTTGAGCGATACGGTTGAGCGTTTGAAGGTTAGAATACGGCTGAACGAGATGGCTGAGCAACTAATATATATATGGGACTAATTCACCTCATTTCAAAAACATCCATTCAACACACTCTTCACACACTTCTCACTACTCTCTCTCTAGATTAGATTTATATTTTCAGTTTTCGTAGTTAGCGGCTAGTTAGTCACGGCTCTGACCGGACAAATAGGGGTAATATTGTAATATTGCTTGGAGGATACTCGGAGTTCCGCCTGTATTCGTTCACGTTGTATTCAGCTACGCTGTTATTCTAGTTATATCTATCCTTTATCTATTTCGTTATGATGATTGTTATTACTGTTATCATGCTAGAATTAGGATTGTTTACCATGCTTAGCGACTAGTATTACTGCGTGTTTGCTATGATGTAATTAGTCGTATTAATTGGGATGATGTCATTATGAAAACAACGGAGGTAACGTTATACAGCTTTCATTTGTATAGCGCCGGAAACATCACGAATGTGTGTAGTACGGAACGTGGAAGCTATGAAAGTTGTGGGCATAATCCGTTGTCGATTAATGATTAATTAGTGTGTTGATCCACTTTCTATCTATGATTTTAAACCTCAATCAAACTTAACGCCTTTCAACCAGTAAACGTGGCTACGGCCTTAATGATAGGACGTCGCGAACCCTATCCAAGGTGATTAGTTATCTGTGTCTAAAACATGGTCTGATTTGCGAAGAATGTAAACATTGTTTTCTAAACGGAACACCAAGTACATCATCATCATGGAAATAATGTTTTCACTATTGAACGCAAAGTACATGGTGATTATGGAACAACGTTTTCTAACTTGAACACAAAGTACACCGGTACTGTGGAAAGATCGCTTTCCCTTAGAACGCAAAAGTACACTGTACCTGTGGAAATACTGTTTTCTAATCGAACGCAAATATTACGCTATTTGCAAATTAGGGATTTATTGGGATTTTAAAGTAAGGGCTGGTTTATATCATAGATGGAGAATCATTGTGCTCAAATACAAACTTAGTTAAACAAAGTCTAGGGTTCCAACTATAAGCAAAGTAGGTACCGCAAATCGGCTAAGTACTTGGTTTTTCCATGGAAAAGAGCCGTAGTTACCTATTGTGCACTTTACCAAATCATACTTAGACTTTACAAACCCATCAATAGAAAGTGATCAACGCACGCTAAATCTGATCTTGAAAGTAAATATTTTGTTTAGATTAAAGTATTCTTGTGGGGTTAAGAAAGGTCGGACATCGAGATTGGTTTGTCGCCTTATTCATGCACCCAGGATTTATTTCCATATAAGGGTCACTATACCGTCATTGGTTAGTGTTGTATAGCTGGATAAACTACTCCGATCAGAATTATGATAGCATAGTTGTTCAGTGACATACTGATCGAGAAATCTATCAGTAGGGAACTAGTGCTTACTCCACTAATACTTGAAATGAATGGAATATAAACTTTTGAGATGATATTACAATCCATCATCCCAATTAAGAAAACTAATGAAGTCATAGCAAACACCTCCTCTAGATTATCTGCTAACTACCGATATTTTATCTTCCTTTATTTTAATTTTCTGCCTAAGTATAAAAAACCAAAACCAAAACCCCAAAAATCTGTTAAAACCATTACTAGTTAGATAAATCGTCTTCAACGTTAACGTTTCACAATACTACTGGTTTATAGAACGACCCTAGGTCATACTTACTACTGTACTCCCATAGTTTTAAGTATACTTAGGCCCCGCATTTACAAATTTTAAAACCCACTGATCGCCGCGCCAGGAGGAAGGCCCGCAACGACGCGAGTCAAATCGCAACCTCTCGGTGCGCATCAAGTTTTTGACGCCGCTGCAGGGGAACCAGTTGTAAGATCCAAAGACGTTCTAGACGAACTTTTCTTTCTAGTAAATATCCGTAGTTTAGTTTTACTTTCTTAAGTTTATTTGTCCCAGACGAAAATTCCTCACCACAACACACAACGATATTCGACCAGATCATCCGGATCTGAACCGCTCATTTTCATACCCGATCTTGAGTCGATTATCCGAACTACTCGCAAAGAATCGCGCACTCGACAACCGATGGCTGCACGTGTCACTCTCGCCGATAGCACTAAACCGTCAATCGAAGGACGAGGTGGACCCATCAACTATCCAGTTATCGACGGCGCATCTTTCGAACATAGACACCACATCATTCAGCTAATCAAGGAATTCTGCCTATTCCATGGTTTGCCCAATGAAGACCCCAACGCCCACATAAACCGATTTATTCAAACCACCAACTCTTACAAGCAGAATGGAAATGAGCAGGACATAGTTCGCCTATACCTATTCCCCTATTCGCTTACTCACCATGCCTTAACTTGGTTTGAGGGATTAGAGATCGGCTCTATCTCCTCTTGGACGGAGATGGGAAATAAGTTTCTAACTAAGTACTTTTCTCCGGCCAAACAAACCAAATGCAAAAATGACATCATGAACTTCCACCAAGCTCATGATGAATCTATCTATACGGCATGGGAGAGATATAAGAGTCTCCTAAACAAATGTCCTAACCATTTGATAGAGAAAACCAGCCAGCTGTGCACGTTTTACAACGGTCTTGCTCCAAACCATCGCATCACCCTCGACGCTGCTGCTCAAGGAAACTTCATGCAGTTAACTGATGAAGAGGCATGGAACCTGATCGAGAATATGACGATGCACCATCACGATTGAAACTCTGGTGAGCATTCCTCATCATCGGCACCGCTTGCCACTCCAAATCCGTTCTAGGCTGAAGCTATCAAATCTCTGACGGAGAAGATCGAAACCCTGACGAAACAGATCGGCGAAATGAAGAAACCATCCCAGCACATCCATCAAGTTCAGGAATGCCAGAACTGTGCCAACCTTCCGACTGCTGCTTATCAGGTTGAGTACGAGGATCCCGCTGACGGAATGGTTTACTATTCTCAATTTCCAGCTCGCCCTCAAAATCAGTCACGTTTCGCTCAAACCTCTCCCCCTAGGACTAGAAACACCCAATACCCGCCTATAAACCAACCACCCTTCCAACCCAACTACCAACCTAGGTACCCACAACAAAACCAACTCACCCATAACCAACCACTATCATTGACTGCACCCGACGCAGCTCAATCGACTGAACCACTAAAACCCTTGTGCCCATTACTAGTACAGATGACACCCTCACTAAGTTCATCCAAGGCCAACACCAGGTCAACCAAAAGACTAGCGCTAGGCAAGACCAAACTGACCTATACCTTAGGAACCAATTGGCCGTTCTCAAAAATCTTGAGGCCCAAATTGGACAACTAGCCCAACGTCTTGACTCTAGGCCCCAGGGTAATCTTCCTAGTAACACGGTACAAAACCCCCACATAGAAGAGGCTAAACAGATGAGTACTACAGACACGAAGGAGGCACCGAGCCAACCTTCCACTACTTCTCCTGTCTCACCGACAGTCAAGACCCCGTCTGTCCCTACACCACCAAGGGAAGTACAAATCCCGTTTTCTAGCCGTCTTAAGAAAGCCTACAAGGCTAACACCTTCCGACTCGATAGAAAGTTCATGGACACCGTGTCCAGAACCCCTTCCAGTTCAAAATACATCCTTAAACTCCTGTCTACTAAGGACAAGGTACCCGAAGTACCCAATGTCCCACTGAACGCGGAATGTTCAGCAATCATTAAGAATTCCCTACCTGAGAAATTAGGAGATACAGGACGTTTCACCCTTCCTTGTTCGATCTATCACTCGGGCATGATACACTCTCTAGCCGACCTAGGAGCCAGTATCAACCTTATGCCTTATTCACTATACACCCGACTGGAATTAGGACCCCTTAAGCCTACCAAGATGAGCGTCCATCTAGCTGACCAATCCATTAGATACCCTAAGGGAATAGCTGAGAATATCATGGTTAAGGTAGATAAGTTCCTATATCCCACAAACTTTGTAGTGATGGACATTCAGGAAGATGTGCATATCCCTATCATCTTAGGAAGACCATTCTTGAACACCGCGCGTACTATCATCGATGTTTATTCACAGACTATTAGTCTTAGATCTCACGGAGAGACTATCACCTTCAAGATTGATTAGACTGACCAGGCCTTGACCGAGCATGCGGAGATATGTATGATTTCTACAGGCAGAGTTACTTCGGATAATGATTCTGAACTAGACACACGGATGTCTGACGAGCCCACTATGATTGCTTCCGACACTAAAGAAGAAGAAATGGAAGAAGAGGAAGAGACTGAAGAAGAAATAGAAGAAGAAGAGGACGAGATAGAAGAAGATCACACCACACCGACTTACCTTCCTGAGTCATACCTTCCGACAGCAGAGATAATGCAGATAGACTACACTCAAAGTTTTATTCCGCTGCCAGATAATGATTCAGAGGAAGAAGAACCAATGGAAGATCATTCTTGTGATGCCAAACTCATCACATCAGACCTCGATCCACTCACCTTTCCTAGACTTCGAACTCAACTTGAGCTAGGAGGTACTTCTGGTTCCAGTCGTGATTCCGACTCTCAGGATGAAAGGGAAATTGAGATGATCTCTTCTCAGCCGATATCTCAGATCACTGACGAGTCTCAGTCAACATCTACAGCTTTCGAGTTTCCCGATTCACTAGAGGTTGATCCCACAGCAACAGATAGTGACGAGGACGATGTCGTATTCATTGATGTTCCGATAGATATCCGCTCTATTAACCTTCATCTACCTTCCACCATTCCAGACTCTTCTCTCGGAACGATCCAAGTACCGACCGTCTCTAATCACGAAGAGATGATCAGTACTATTGAGCAATACGAGGATGACTTTCATACCTTGATGGCGATTATCAGAGATTCTACTATTGAGTACACGCCACATCAGAGAGATTTGATCGAGGAGATTGAAGCAGAATATGATGTTTATCGTGCCACCAACTCTCGAAGTCCTCAGCATTTACAAAACCGCATCCATGCCTTCGCCGAAGATCTCACTACTCAGCTTCTGCCAGAACCTCAGAGCAGTGATGAGCCATCTGCTGACGATCTGGAATTCTTTGAAAACCAGAAAATCATACATGGCAAGGTATACGAGACACTAATCAGGTATGCATTTCCATATTCGCCCATACAGATGGAGTTTCTACACTCTTACAGATACAATATGGATTATGCTACTGGGAACCTTGATGACGAAGTCGACAAACAGATGATGAGTGATCTTCAGGGATTGATGAACTCTATGGCTAATAACGATCATATCGACGATTCTTCACCGCACAGGTTTTACATTGACAGCACTTTAGAGTTCCACGCTCACAAGATTATCGAGAGGCTGGAGCGTGTATACCAGGAGGAAAGGACCCGTGACATCCCTTCATCCATACCTGACGATTCATTGGTTAACACCGCGAACTTCATCACAGGACAGCTTAGAGATATCTTCGGTACTGTCTTCACAGGGGAGCCAAGACAGTTGTTCCATGATGGACTGCGTGAGGTTTACAATAGAATGATTAACATCTTTCGTAAACCCAACCTCACATATTCCAGTCATCAAAAACAGCTCATCCAAGGCATCCTCGAGTCCATTGAAGAATTAGGAAGAAACACCAGCGTCAGCACTCATGAAGACATCCATCTGCGCTTCTTCGAATTCATGGATTCATTAAGGCAGGAACGACCAGAGCGTGAGAGACTTGAGTACAACGGGACCTACTTCATAGATTCCGATGGACCCATCTCCAAAGCAGTCTATGACATCTCCTGGGACCTCTTATACTTGCAGAGGGTGGCTGAGGAACACTTCGATAGCTTCCCTCTCTTCGTTTCAAGAATCCCGAATATCACCCAAGTCATCACTCGCTATTTCTTCAAGTTCTATCCTCAAAACTCCAGGGCCCCACCACCGAGCATCTCTAGCCCTGGAGGTTCCTCTTCCGGCTGATCCAGGAGGAAAGAAAGTCGAGCCCTCGACTGTAAATAGAAGCGCTTCTCGGGAGGCAACCCGTGGAATAAATATCCTTTAGTATTAGTATTAATTTTATTTTCCAAGAAGTGAATTATCCCTGACTATCTTTCACACTTGGATATACAAATGCTTTAAAAACACCACTTCATTTTAAAAACTAACAGCTTTTACCACATCGCTAATCCCAGAATTTAGGAAACATTTTTTAAATAATAAGTCATGTGTTTCGAGCAATTGAGGTACTTGTGTGCTACTTTCACACATTATGCTCGAACTCGTTTAAAAACATATGTCTTACAAATGATTTGTAGTAGAAAGCATCTCTTCACATTCTGGGATAGTGATACACTTTTCCGGTAAAAAGCTTTAAAAATGAGAAGTTGGTTAAAAAGTATATCCAACGTGTTCACACTTACGAGATATTTTCACATGAGAGAGCCAGTGAGGAGAATGAAGAACCAAGCCATTTTGTACCAAGTGCTCTTCCCAAAAGCCGAATGAACTTCATGGAACTGCCGCAAGAAGGATATCTGGCAAGTACTCTTCTTCATAAGCAGCATATCTTCAGACTCTCAGTCTCCTTCAACCACCTTGATAGGGGAGTTCTCTCGTTCTTATCTTTGTTTTGATTATTTTTGCTTTATTTTTTAAGTAATCTATGCCATATCCTTAACTTATCACTAAGTGTGGGATTCCAGCCCAAAACGAACGCTTAAGTAACATTTTCCGATATTTTCAAACTCTAAGTGTGGGATTTTACTTACAATAAAATCTCAACACAAGAGAACATTAGGGACATGTTCCTCTAAGTGTGGGATAGCGGTATAGAATACCTTAGGTCTGATTCTTATTTCCAAAAGCAAACTCGGAAAATGTTCCTCAATTTTAAAACCTCACTATTGCTTGAAATTTTTTCAAAATTTTTGAATTAAAATGTCTTGAGAGGAATCATTTTCATATATGAGTAATGTATTTTGGAAAATAGGATTAAATAAGTTAGGACTTTCTTAAGCTGAAATAATAATCTAAAAGGCATCGCATGACTAGACACATACAACCCAATCTTGTAGTGAGGTATCTTGAGCCATGAAAAGCATTCATTTTTAATGCTTCACTATTCGTTTGATGAGTGTATGCCGATGCATGCATCCGGAATTAGAACTTGCTCATGTTATAAATGTCGAGACCACATTGGTTGAGTACCGTACGCGGTATAGGTGCAATCAGAGGACCTTGACATTCCTTAGGATTAAACCCTTTTTCTTTAAAACCTTCTTTTCCAGCCCAAAACCCTTCCAACACTCATTTTTAGTGTTGATGATCCGCCTAGAAAACCCTGTTGAGCCTTAGCCTTTTCGTTTCTTTAAAACCCAAACTTTAAACCCATTTACATCCGCACCCACCAAAACCTTATCTTAGAAAATTTAAAATTTTTTAAAAAATGCTATTTAGGTATTCTTTTTGCTTTCACTCAAAATTACAAATCTTGTGTTTACTCAAAACTCCTCGTGTGCGTTTCCATGATCAATACTCAAATTGAGAGTCTTATGGTGCGTAAAATTGGCACCAAGTAAATTCGAAATTGTCAAAAGTGTGAAAAATGAAAGTCAGAAAAGGTCTCAAAAGGGCAGTGAATAAACTTAAAAAATTCCTTAGAGATTCCTTGGCAAAGAAATTCTAAGCCAAAAATATTGAAAAATGGAAAAAAGAAAAGAAACAAAAATATATATCATCTGAAATAAAGCTAAGTGCTTCAAAATCTCCCAAAAACTCCGATTCCTAAAAGAGTATAATCTTCCCTGCGTTTTAAGAGATAGAAGTCAAAATAGCTCTCCTCCCCCTATCGTTATCCGTTTCCGTTTTCATTGAAAAGTTTATCTAAATAAAAATTTTCATGAGTTTAAAAAGGCCTAAGATAAGCAATTTCCCCTTTCATCTTAAAAACAATTTCCCACTTATCCGTTCCCTTAAACCTCACCAAACATTACAACCCATTTGAATGTCCTGGGATGATTAGCACCGTCCTCACCTAAGTGGTGGAGATGTGATTCTCGAGCAAGCCTATGACGATGGGTGCTGCATGACTGGCTATTGAGCGATTTCGTTTGATTAGAATGATAGGTAACCCGAAACACTTCTGAGTGAATTGAGTGACCACCTTGTGAGATCGCCTAGTCATGTATATCCCAACAGTATGCCAAAGAGAATTATTTCATGCTTCTGAAACGAATACCTTATTTTCTCTCAGTTTCTAGGATATATTACTTGTGTATGGGATTGTTTGCTCTCAACATTTTGATTCACCCAAAATGCATTAACACTTTCAAATATTTTTATTGGGAAAGCAAGTGAGAAATTTGAGTTTTGCTTGAGGACAAGCAAAGTCTAAGTGTGGGATATTTGATGACACGCATAAAGTCAAGTTTTTGAGTGCCATTTCCTCACCTTTTTAGCCCAATTATGGATGAAAACATTTGAAATATACATTTTTATACTAAATTTCATAATGAAGGCTAAAATATAGATGATACTTCAAGAATCAACCAAAAAGGCCTAAAAACGAATAAAATAGAGTACAGACGATCATAAGCATTCCCGTTCACGCTTTTTAGCACTTTTTGAGTCACACTTGGAATTATGACCTCTAACTTATGTCATTTTCTTCCTTAGGTAAATACGATCGCGTGGATATAAAGAACGCTGAAAACGGACACCCGAGTCAAAAGTTATGCCCAAACGAAGAATCAAGGCAACCGGAGAAGACCAATACGGGCAAACCAAGCCGTATACGGGCAGCACAAGCCGTATAAGGCCTGGACATGACCGTATATGGCCTGGCAAGGGCGTATACGGCCTGGACCAGCCGTATACGGCCTGTGTTCCCCCGTATACGGCCTCGTTCTCCCGTATCTGACCCGTGTTCGCTCGTATCGTGCCATTTCCACCCGAAATACGGGAGGTCCTCCCGTATCGTGCTCTCCTCCCGTACAAGGTGACATTTTGATACGGTTGAGCGTTTGAAGGTTAGGATACGGCTGGACGATACGGCTGAGCAACTAGTATATATATGGAACTAATTCACCTCATTTCAAAAACATCCATTCAACACACTCTTCACACACTTCTCACTACTCTCTCTCTAGATTAGATTTATATTTTCATTTTTCGTAGTTAGCGGCTAGTTAGTCACGGCTCTGACCGGACGAATAGGGGGTAATATTGTAATATTGCTTGGAGGATACTCGGAGTTCCGCCTGTATTCGTTCACGTTGTATTCAGCTACGCTGTTATTCTGGTTATATCTATCCTTTATCTATTTCGTTATGATGATTGTTATTACTGTTATCATGCTAGATTTAGGATTGTTTACCATGCTTAGCGACTAGTATTACTGCGTGTTTGCTATGATGTAATTAGTCGTATTAATTGGGATGATGTCATTATGAAAACAATGGAGGTAACGTTATACGACTTTCATTTGTATAGCGCCGGAAACATCACGAATGTGTGTAGTACGGAACGTGGAAGCTATGAAAGTCATGGGCACAATCCGTTGTCGATTAATGATTAATTAGTGTGTTGATCCACTTTCTATCTATGATTTTAAACCTCAATCAAACTTAACGCCTTTCAACCAGTAAACGTGGCTACGGCCTTAATGATAGGACGTCGCGAACCCTATCCAAGGTGATTAGTTATCTGTGTCTAAAACATGGTCTGATTTGCGAAGAATGTAAACATTGTTTTCTAAACAGAACACCAAGTACATCGTCATCATGGAAATAATGTTTTCACTATTGAACGCAAAGTACATGGTGATTATGGAACAACGTTTTCTAACTTGAACACAAAGTACACCGGTACTGTGGAAAGATCGCTTTCCCTTAGAACGCAAAAGTACACTGTACCTGTGGAAATACTGTTTTCTAATCGAACGCAAATATTACGCTATTTGCAAATTAGGGATTTATTGGGATTTTAAAGTAAGGGCTGGTTTATATCATAGATGGAGAATCATTGTGCTCAAATACAAACTTAGTTAAACAAAGTCTAGGGTTCCAACTATAAGCAAAGTAGGTACCGCAAATCGGCTAAGTACTTGGTTTTTCCACAGAAAAGAGCCGTAGTTACCTATTGTGCACTTTACCAAATCATACTTAGACTTTACAAACCCATCAATAGAAAGTGATCAACGCACGCTAAATCTGATCTTGAAAGTAAATATTTTGTTTAGATTAAAGTATCCTTGTGGGGTTAAGAAAGGTCGGACATCGAGATTGGTTTGTCGCCTTATTCATGCACCCAGGATTTATTTCCATATAATGGTCACTATACCGTCATTGGTTAGTGTTGTATGGCTGGATAAACTACTCCGATCTGAATTACGATAACCTAGTTGTTCAGTGACATACTGATCGAGAAATCTATCAGTAGGGAACTAGTGCTTACTCCACTAATACTTGAAATGAATGGAATATAAACTTTTGAGATCATATTACAATCCATCATCCTAATTAAGAAAACTAATGAAGTCATAGCAAACACCTCCTCTAGATTATCTGCTAACTACCGATATTTTATCTTGCTTTATTTTAATTTTCTGCCTAAGTATAAAAAACCAAAACCAAAACCCCAAAAATCTGTTAAAACCATTACTAGTTAGATAAATCGTCTTCAACGTTAACGTTTTACAATACTTCTGGTTTATAGAACGACCCTAGGTCATACTTACTACTGTACTCCCATAGTTTTAAGTATATTTAGGCCCCGCATTTACAAATTTTAAAACCCACTGATTGCCGCGCCAGGAGGAAGGCCCGCAACGACGCGAGTCAAATCGCAACCGACCTCTCGGCGCGCATCAGCCATCGGTTTGAGGGTGGTATGCGGTACTCATATCGAGACGGGTACCCATTGATTTCTGAAGCGATTGCCAAAAGTGAGAGGTGAAACGGGCATCTCTATCGGAGATAATCGAGGTAGGAACACCGTGTCAAGAAACAATTTCTTTGATGTAGATTTGTGCGAGGCGTTCCATTTTATCGGTTTCCTTGATTGCCAGGAAGTGAGCAGATTTCGTGAGACGATCGACGATCACCCAAATGGTATCGCAACCGCTCGACGACTTGGGTAGTTTGGTTATGAAATCCATGGCAATATGTTCCCATTTCCATTCAGGGATGTCGGGCTATTGAAGTAAACCAGAAGGTTTTTGATGTTCAGTTTTGACTTTCGAGCATGTAAGACACTTGCTGACGTAAGTGGCGATTTCAGCTTTCATGTTCGGCCACCAATAAAACTCTTTGATGCCGTGATACATTTAATCGGACCCCGGGTGGATAGAATATTTGGACTTGTGAGCCTCATCCATCACCAAGTCTCGCAGGTTCCCAAAACTAGGCAACCAGATTCGGTTTGAGAGATACCTAATCCCGTTAGGTTTGGTTTCGAATTGCTTATCCATGCCTCGCAAGGCTTCGCTTTTGATGTTATCAGGTTTCAAGGCTTCGAGTTGAGTGACGAGGATCTAAATGTTTAGATCGTTATGAATAGTCATACTGAGGGCTCGGACTCAAAGGGGTTACGCTCGTTCCTTACGACTTAAGGCATCAGCAACTACGTTTGCCTTGCCTGGGTGGTACTTTATTTCGCAGTCGTAATCAGTAAGTAATTCGACCCATTTACGTTGTCGCATATTGAGATCTTTCTGGTCAAAAATGTGCTGGAGACTTTTATGATCAGTGAAAATAGTACACTTGGTACCGTACAAGTAGTGCCTCCAGATTTTGAGTGCAAACACTACGGCTCCCAGTTCAAGATCATGGGTTGTATACTTCCTTTCGTGTATTTTCAGTTGTCGGGAGGCGTAAGTGATAACTTTGTTCCGTTGCATTAGTACGCAACCGAGACCTTGGTGAGAAGCGTCACAGTATACCACGAAGTCATTGGTGCCTTCAGGTAACGATAGTATCGGTGCACTGCAAAGTTTTTGTTTGAGCAGTTGGAAGGCTGACTCCTATACATTAGTCCAGTCGAACTTCTGTTCTTTTTGAGTCAGGGCAGTGAGAGGTTTGGCAATTTTTGAAAAATTCTCAATAAACCGCCTGTAGTATCCGGCGAGTCCCAAGAATTGTCGTACTTCAGTAGGTGAGGTAGGTGCTTGCCAGCACTTGATGGCTTCAATCTTTGAGGGATCGACATGAATTCCCTGATTGTCAATAACGTGTCCAAGGAATTGTACAGTCCATATCCAGAACTCGTACTTGGAGAATTTGGCATACAACTCCTCATGCTTGAGTAGTCCTAGGATAGTCTTCAAGTGTTGCGCGTGTTCTTTTTCGTTGCGCGAGTATATCAGGATGTCATCGATGAAGACAATAACGAACTTGTCAAGGTAAGGCTTACACACCCGATTCATAAGGTCTATGAATACTGCCGGTGCGTTGGTTAAGCCAAATGGCGTTACTTGGAACTCGTAGTGCCCATACCGAGTTCGAAAGGCTGTTTTGGGGATGTCTTCGTCATGAACCCGGAGTTGGTGATAACCGGATCGTAGATCGATTTTTGAATAGACGCTCGACCCTTGAAGTTGGTCGAACAAGTCATCGATGCGAGGTAAGGGGTAACGGTTCTTGACTGTTAGCTTGTTGAGTTCACGGTAGTCAATGCACATACGGAAAGGACCGTCCTTCTTTTTCACAAACAAGACCGGAGCTCCCCAGGGCGAGGAACTTGGTCTAATGAAACCCTTGTCCGGGAGTGTTGCGGTCCCAGCGGTCGGTCGGGTTTTAGAATCCGGGTCGTTGCACCGACGGCTACCGAGACGTGCGAACGGTTTAAAAATTTATATTTGCTGGGCTCAAACTATGCAAGCTACCTACCTTGTGGGTAAGGTGGCAAGTATAACTCGAGTGTCGTCCAAAATCGGAACGAATTGAATTGAATTGGAACCTACCAAAGATAACTTGACAATAGGATGGGTTTAATACAAGGTAGGTATGGCTTTTGATTTTATCTAATCTAATCTAACTACAGAAATTAAAGTGCAGGAAAGTAGACGAGAATATAAGCAGCAGGTAGAGAGTGATTGCTGAAACTTCGACGATTAGGGTTTCGGGATGATATTATATAGATGATAGGTGATTACTCTGGTTAAGAATCTTCTAAACAGTTGGTGTAAATACTAGGACCCTACGTCTAGGTGTAACCCTAAAGCATATGTCACTGAATCCTAGGTTATCCTGATTCTGATCAGATGGGACTGTCTTCAGACCCACCTCACCGTCTCTTTTGGAGACCAAGCGACCCTCTGAATGGGGTTAAGGAATAAGGCGACAGTCTACAACACTGACTTTTCTTAACACCTATGTCTATCCAATTTTAACAGAGTAATACTGGTTGTATGCTGAATAAGTTAAACTATCGGTTAAGTAGAGTTTAGGGGTTTTAAGCATTTGGGAACACAGCCGGCATCCTTGCTTTCATTTCTTAACTCATGTTTTATCTGTTTAAGTTCTTAATACTTCCGTCATGGATTAGACCCTCCTTTGCCATCTGTCGTTCATCCCTAGGTATGCGTACAGTGTATAGTGTCCTTATTTTCCACAGTACTCTAACCCTAGGTATATATACGGTGTTTTAAAGACCTATTATATCTTTACATAGCTTTATAACCAGAGGTAGTTTAACGGTGTACTATATCATTTTCTCGGCTAAACAAGACCTAGACCCGTGTCTGGAAGGGTTGCTTCCAGGTATTCCACGGTGAGATAGGCCACCGGCATTTCCTTGGCTTCCACGTATTTGTACTCTACCAGCGGTATTTCCAACGCTATACCAAGTATTCTGACGTGTTATGGCGATCTCACAGTTTCATATAAACATGAGATAACTGTGTATTCGTAGTTAGGGTTGATCAGATCCTATCCTAAGGCAACAGTCACGTGAGAGACCGGAAAGGGTGATTAATTAAGTCTACATCCAGGATAAGTCTAAACATGTATGCAGTATAACAACTACCAATCATATATAAGATATATTTAATTAAACATCATCCCTAATCCTAACATCTACATTCAAACAATCACATATTAATCTAGCTAATCAGCAGGGCAACAATCATAAATTGTACTGAAATAATATGCAAAGTAAACATTATAACAGTAAGAAAGTAAGATAATATCACCGGATTAGAAGAGTAATACTGAGGATTACAACAGTCTGACTTGAATAACCTTGCTACAGCTTGATTACCCAATTACAACTTTCCTCTAGCTCTAACCGCTAACTTATATCTCTCTAGTTCTCCTCTAACTCCTAAGAGTAGTGCTAGAGAGAGAAACTAGAGAGAGAACTAACTACAAGAATAATTCTCCTCTAACTCCTAAGAGTAGTGCTAGAGAGAGAATTCTAGAGAGAGAAAGAGAAGTGTGTGAAATGAAAGGTGTAAGGTGTGTTTGAAATGAATGAGGAGGCTTGGTATTTATAGGAGAATGAGATGAAGCTTGGTACAAGTCACAAAGCATGAAGAACAAGCACCAAAGCGCATACACCGGACCAGGGGGGGGGGGGGCAAACGGCACCTCACAAGCCACCAGGCCCCGTATACGGCACCCCAAGGGCCGTATACGGAACCTAGGGTACCGTATACGGTACCTAGGTGGGCAGGGGGGGGGGTTGGTGCTTGGTTTGGCCTCCGCTTGTTTCTCGGTTGCTTGGTTCGTCCGTATCTTCTTCGTTTGGGCTCCGATTTGCTTGATTCTTGCGCCGTTGGCTTCGTTTTTCCGTTACGCTTCTAATGACACTGACTTTTCCAAATTTGGAAGTGTTTGATTTTTGCGTGTTCCGGATGACGATCGGTGGCCTTCTAGACTGCACATCTTCTTCGTTCTTCACCAGTTTCTCTTGATTCTTTCACCACCGATCTTGGATTTTCCTATTGAATAATAGAATATGCATTAAGATCTACTTTGATAGGATGATCAAGAATGGAATATTTAAGGTGATAGTTTTGCCTCGGTTTGCGTGCAAAATGGATGCTTTTACTGATTTTTGAAGCAACGTCCGTATTTAGACTACCTTGGTGATTTTTGATGATAAATGATTGTTTTGAAATGTTTTCACCAAAGAATAGTCTAAAAAGTGCGGAAATAAGTACTTATAAACATGACTTTTTGGGTCACATCAAGTATCCCACACTTAAGCGTTGCTTGTCCTCAAGCAACACTCAGTTGTGTCCATGTGAAAACATTTTATAAATTTTAGGTGAGTTAGAGCACCTCCAAAAAGTTACCACTTTGTCATATGGGAAATTTATTTAGAGAACATAGGGAAAGCTAAGATGATCCTTTCAGAAATAAGTATTGACTTTCCCAGGCATACTTTCCAAATCTCGTGATCTTGGAGTATACATGACTAGGCGATCTCACTAAAGATGGTCACTCAATTCACTCAGAGTGTATCGGGTTTCCTATCAATCTAGCACAATCGAAATCGCTCAAATAGCCAGTCATGCAGCACTCATCATCATAAGCTTGGTCGAGAATCGGATCTCCACCACTTAGGAAGAGGACGGCGCTAATTATCCCAAGACATTCAAGTGGGTTGTAATGTTTGATGGTTGAGGGGTATGGATAGTGGTGATTTTTGGTTGTAAGGGGTTGCTTATCATGGGCTTTCTAGGAATCATGAAAAACTTATTGTAGAACGGAGAAGATAGCTACTCGTATTTTATTGAATCTTTCTTTGAAAGATTGATACTCTGAAGCACTTTAGCTTTATTTTATTTTCTTTTTCTTTTCTTTTTCTTTTCTTTTTCTTCTTTTTATTTTCTTTTCTTTCTTCAGAACTCCTTTGCCAGAGAACTTCCAAGGATATTTTTGATTTTCTTTCGGAAATCTCTTCTTTCTTATCACAGACTTCTTCGAGTCTTTTCTTCTGGTGCCAATTTTTCGCACTCTTGATTTTCTAATTTTGGTGAACACGGAGGAGTAGATCAATTCAGAAAGAGATTCTTCAAGATGTTTTTCATAACCTTTAGAAATTCCAAGATAAGTTGTTGGGTAATTTGGGAAAAGTGGTTAAAGATATAGGGTTTTGAAGAAACGAAAGGTTTAGGCTCAAAGGGTTTTCTAGGCGGATCATCGATACTAAAAATGTGTATCGGAAGGGTTTTGGGCTTGAAAAGGCATGTAAGAATGGGTTTAATCCTAAGGAATGCCGAGATCATCTAATTGCACCTATACCGCATACGGTACTTTCCAATGTGGTCTCGAAACGTATGTCAGGAACAAGTTCTAATTTAGAGATACTAGCATCGGCACACACAGGAAATGAACAATGTAGCATTTAAAATGAATGCTTTTAAGGCTCAAAACCTCACTGCAAATTTGGGTTTTGTATGTGCCTAGCCATGCTCCTTAGATTGTTAATACTTATTTAAGAAATTTCTACCTTAATTTCCCTAATATTCTTGAATAACTAACTCATATTAGAAATGGTTTCTCTTTGAAAGAAATCGTAACTCAAAAATAGTAGAGCTAATCGGATGATTTGGCTCATACTTTATTATTTTTTTGTTTAAAAAAAAAGTTTTGAAAATTTTGAAAATTTGAGGAACATTTTCTGAGTAAAGCTATTTGGACATTAAAATCTGTAAAACATTTAATTCAAGGTATTCTATACCTGCTATCCCACACTTAGAGGAACATTGTCCCTAATGTTCTCTTGAGTTGAGATTATATTTGAAAATATAATCCCACACTTAGAGTTTGAACATATAGAAAATGTTTCTCAAGTGTTTGTTTGGGCTGGAATCCCACACTTAGTGATAAGTTTAGGATAGAGTATAGATTACTTTGCATTCCTAAGCTAACAAAATGAATCAATGTATGAAAAATGAGGTGAAAGGTAAGAAACTCCCCAGATGACGATTAGACGTTTAGAAGCGAAAGCTGAGAATTCGAAGATCTTCATTAAGAGTGATTCAGCTCCGCATGTCCTTATTTGGTGCACAGCGCTTTCTCATTCATGCTTAGCCAAGAGTCGACCCATAATGTAAGTGGAAATTCTTATTAGTGAATTTCACACTTTTGTGATTTAAGATTTGGAGACGATTCTAGCTAAGATGTCTTGGAGTGTGGGTTGAGATCCCACACTTAGATCTTTGAAGAGTCTGCGGTGCATGTGCGAGTTTCAGAAGATAGACCAAAGCTCCTCTCCTGAGATGTGTCTAAGTTCCGTGGTCTGCAGTTGTGAATTCCTTGGTTGTCTGCCTTTTGACATCACGGTTCTTTCTTGAACGCTCGTCATCTCATATGGTCTCGTGCTCATTCATCACACATTCAATCACTTATTCTAAATAAAGAAACAAACATAATAAGTAAATACGATAAACGAAATATAATAATAAAGTTTCAACCATAAAGGCTGACAAATATCCCAAAAGTTTAACCAAGTGCAAGATAGAGATCACTGTAATCAATACAATACGAAAGTCAGTGATATAAATATGAATCATAAGATAAGTAGTCTAGAATGGAGGATCCTCTGCTGGTATGTCATCAGGCTGAGCTGGAGGTCCTGCAACTGACTGCTGTCCGCTAGATACCCTCTGCTCATCTGGAGGTAGTAGTCCTCTCTGAATCAATATCTGCCTGAGAGTCATCGCTGGAAGTGCCATCATATCATCATAACCCTGTGCGAGCATGTCCGTAGTGGTAACACCTGCCATCTGTAACATATCAAGGTAGAGCTGCCTGAGAGTGCTCTTAGTAGGAACCTGATCTGAGAAGATGGGGCCCAAATCCAAGTAAGGGCCGATGCTACCAGTGAACAATGCATCGGTACCAATGTAGAGCAGATCTGGTCTGTATGATGTGCTAGCCTCTGGATGCTGGTCATGGGTCGGAATGGGTACAGTCGGATGAGGCAATGATGCCTGCTGACGGGCTGGTGATGGTATGTGTACTGAGTAGACTCTGGCTATATCAGATGTGGATCTGTGAGTGGGTAATGGTGCGGAGTAGGTGGTAGGTGTGTGTGGGCGTCTATATGGATGTGGTGGCTGAGTGGAGGTATGTGGATGTGGTGGAGGAAATGTGGTGTATGGGCGAGTGGTGGTACATGGGTGAGTGGCGGTATGGGTAGTGGGTGGAGGTGGCGGTCCACATCTATATAAGAAGTGATCAGGCTCAGGAGTACCATGTGTCCTAGCTGTCAGAACCTGCTGATCACGGATAACCTGTAAAGCATGTAATAGATAGTACTGAGTAAGAGGAGTGACCGGATCCGTGTGATGCACAACGGCCTGTGTAGGAAGTACTGATGTGTCTGCTCCTCGTGATGTCTCAGGTACCTCTGCTGCAACTGGTCTCTGTGGCTGGGGACCAACATCTCTATCCTCTGTAGTCACGCGCTTCCTGGTCATGAAGCATCCAGGAATGGGCTGCCGAGTCTGATACCATAAGCACTGTCTCTCAGGTCCCTCATCAATGATCCTGATCAACTTACAATACTCTAGATCAAACGGCTGCGAGCTAGCGTGATGGGTGTAATCCTCACGGTGACGGTCAGTGAGAATCCCCATGCCGACTAACAATCTCGTGATAATGGCTCCCATGAATACGTGGCGTCTATCCTCTCTCTTCTCCTTCCACAATCTATCTGCTATGATGTATGCGACATTCAGGTTCTGCTTCCTTATGATCGCATCCATGAACTTAAGCTCCTCTGATGTAGCAGGTCCAGCATCTCTCTTCCCAAAGATAGTACAGCACAGGAGCTTGTGAAGAATGTGATGAACTGGTCGGGTCATGAGTGAAGCTTTCACTCCACTCCTGAAGGTTGTCCCCGTCAATCCTCTCCATATCTCCTTGTGATCCCGTGATGATAAACTAGAGATAAACTGGAAACTACCGGTGAACCAATCAGAACTGGCCTGAGACTGTGTGTAAAGGCCAAGGTATACCCCGAAATCTCCAACTGTCATATGATATTTCTTCCCACGATACCGAAAAGTGATCTTCTTCTTATCAGTGATCTCCAATCTCTCTCGGAACTCGTAAGTCATCATAAACTCAGTGACGACCTCTCGGTATATAGCCTCATCAATGGAGAAAAGATGGAAAAACGCAGCATGTTCCTCGCCATCTTTATCAAACTTAATCAAATCTTCCAACTCATCCCTAATACCCAAGCGTCTCATATCCGGCCACATGTTGACTCTGTTTGACCCTAAGTATCGTCCCATCCATTTCTCAATATCGTCCATATTTTCGGGGGATGAAGCAAGCTTCCTTAACGAAGGGTTTGATAGATCCATCTGTTGACAAGAAAATGAGATGCATAAGTAATAACAAATTGCTAAGTTCATTTCCAAATTTTAAACAAAAATTGGAAATGTAGGCTTTAAAATATGAATATATCCATAATTTATTTCAAACTAAACCTAGGCCACAGGGTAATGATATTGATAATGAATTCCAAACTGTGCAAAGGAGAAATAGAGGTGTAGAAAGGTTGAATGTTAATTGGAGACAGAGTTTTAATGGTAATAGAATGGGGCAGTCAATGGGAAACTAATCATTGAATCAGAATAAGCAATCTTTTCAGACTAAAGGTGTGTTTCCAAATAGAGGGAGTGTTTTTGATAGGATAAGATTTAACAAGCAAGCGAACCTTGGTCAGAAAGTTGTGAGTCAGAATATGGAAAATGGTGGTCAAAGAAAGGCTAAAGATATTAATGGGAAGGAGGTGGATTTGGGAGAACAAAAAGAAAGTATTTCTGCTACTGTTGAAGTTAGTAATTTGGTAAATAATCAGAGTGTTAAAAATGATGGTGCATCTACCAGTCAATATAATAAAATGCAAAAGGGGCAATCTGGTAAGCAAGTTTATAAAATGGTCAAAGATAATAGAGATAAAAAGGAGAATGCCTTTGAGAAGCAGAAGAATATGTCAGTAAATAAGCCTATAAATATGGAAGAAGGGAATGATATATTGGTGTCTAATAAGTATAGTGTTTTGGGTAATGATCAAGATGAGGAAGTCATGTATGATTCAGATTCTGATGCTGATTGGGATACAGAGTTGGGCATGTATATGTTTCAAAGAGGGCTGTTAATGCTTATTTGGAGACAAAGAAGTATCCAGATCAAGAGGTGAGAAAAGGCTGGACTGCTGCTCAAATGGAGTATTGGTGTAACAAATGTAAAGAGTTTGGATTGAATCCTGATTTTGAAGAGGATGATGATGTAGCTTCCGATTCTAATGGAGCTGCTTGTTTTATGAAAGTGGAGGGGCCTGATACTACTACCTTGCAGCAGGGAATTGAAGGTAGTAACATGTCCAATTTGTGTTAATGGATATTAAAATCTTAGTTTGGAATGTTATAGTTATTTCTAATATCTCTAACCAAAATCAGGTTAAAAGGTTTATTGATGAGGGTTATTTTAGTGTATGTGGTTTGTTAGAAACACGTATTAGTAAGAAGAATTTAAGTAGAATTGGTAATAAGATGTTTGGGAGTTGGGATTGGGTTTCAAATAGTGTTCAATGTGAGGGTGGCACTAGAATAATGATAGGATGGGATCCAAGGTCTGTTAATGTTATGATTATTGAATCTCATGAGCAAGCTGTGCATTGTTATATAGAACCTTTGAATTCTCAAAAAGGTATCTATTGTACTTTTGTCTATGGTCATCATACTAGAATTCCTAGGAGAAAGTTGTGGCATAGCTTGGGAATTTTTCATAAAGTTGTAAAAGATTTGCCATGGGTAATGTTAGGTGATTTTAATGATACCTTGAATTTAAATGAGCATTCTTCTGGATCTTCTTGCATTTCAAGAGGAATGAGTGAGTTTATAGATTGTATTAATGAGATTGAAGTTGATGATTTGAGTATGACTGGTTTAAGATTCACATGGAATCAAGCTCTTGGCAGAACTGATGGGGTCTTTAAGAAGTTGGATAGAGCTATGGGAAATGAGCAGTTTATGACTTGTTTTCCTAATTCTCAGGTTCATTTTCATCCTTTTTTGCAATCAGATCACACTCCAATAATTCTTACAGTTAGTGGGATGAAGAAGGCCAATCCTAGGCCCTTTAAATTTGCTAATTACTTGGTTGGTAAGGCTGAGTTTCTCCCATTGGTTAGTAAATTGTGGAATGATGAAGTTCAAGGATATGCTATGTTTAAGTTGGTATCAAAGTTGAAAAAATTGAAAAAACCTTTGAGGAAGTGTAATTATGGTCAAGGAAATCTGTTTTTAAAAGTCAAGCAGCTTCAAGGAGAATTAGAAAGAATTCAAACTGAAGTGGAAAAGGATCCTTTTAATAAGGATCTGAGAAGTGAAGAAGCTGAAATTTTGAAGAATTATAGAGCTGCTGTTATTGATGAGGAGCTTTTTTTGAAGCAAAAGTCAAAGGTGGATTGGTTAAAAGAAGGTGATCAGAATTCTAGATATTTTCATAGAACTGTCAAAGAAAGGTTGAATAGGAGTAGGCTTGATTCTGTGGAAGATATGAATGGGGTGAGGTTTTTTGGAAAACAAATGGCTGAGCAGTTTGTTTTACACTTTAAAAATATGTTGGGGTGCAGGGTTGAAGTACAACAAATTCAGAATCCAGAGGAGTTATTTACAAAGAAAATTTCTTTTGAAGCTGCCCATCATATGGTAAGGTATATTTCTGATGATGAAATCAAACTTGCTTTGTTTGATATTGCAGATGACAAAGCTTCTGGTCCAGATGGTTTTTCCTCTAAAATTTTTAAAGCATCTTGGAGCATTGTTGGGTCTGATGTATGTAAAGCAGTGACGGAATTCTTTCAAAATGGAAAGCTGCTAAAAGAGGTGAATGCAACAATAATTGCTTTAGTGCCAAAGGTTAGTAATCCTCAAAGAGTTGCTGATTTTAGGCCAATTGCATGTTGCAATGTGATTTATAAGTGTATAAGTAAGGTAATTGCAAATAGAATGAAATGTGTGTTGAATGACATTGTGCATGAAAACCAAAGTGCATTCATACCTGAGAGGCAAATTAGTGATAATATCCTATTAACTCAAGAGTTATTAAGAAATTATCATAGGAAGTTGGTAAAAGGGCCTGCAAAGTGTGCTTTTAAAGTTGATATCCAAAAAGCTTATGACACAGTTGATTGGAGTTTTTTAAGAAGTTGTTTAAAGAATTTTGGGTTTCATCCTTGCATGATTACATGGATTATGAATTGTGTTGAATCTGCTTCTTTTACAATCAATGTGAATGGTGATCACATTGGTTATTTTAAAGGAGCTAGGGGATTAAGACAAGGGGATCCTATATCTCCCTATTTGTTTACCTTAGTTATGGAAGTTCTTTCACTCATGATTAAGAGACAAGTAGAAGATGATGATGATTTTGTGTATCATTGGAGATGTGAGGGTGTAGAACTTACCCACCTCTGTTTTGCTGATGATCTTCTTTTGTTTTGTAATGCTGATCTAAAATCTGTTGCTGTGTTGAGGAGAGATTTAGATGAATTTAGGGATGTGTCTGGATTAGTGGCTAATTTTGATAAAAGTACAACATTTTTTGGTAATGTTGGACAAAGATTGCAAAGACAGATCTCACAAGTAATGCCATTCTGTGTTGGGCAGCTTCCTATTAGGTATTTAGGGGTGCCATTGTTATCCACTAGGTTGAAACAAAAGGATTGTGTTAATCTGTTGGATAAAGTGAAAAAGAGAGTGTGTAATTGGAAGACAAAATCTCTGTCCTTTGCTGGTAGACTTCAACTCATTAATTCTGTTTTGAGTTCTCTTCAAGTCTACTGGTCATCTATGTTTATCCTTCCTAAGAGTATATCTAATGATATTGAAAGAATTATTAGAGGGTTCTTATGGAGTCAAGGGGAGTATAAAAGAGGGCAGTCAAAAGTAAAGTGGTCTGATGTTTGTAAGTTGAGAAGGCAAGGAGGATTGGGAATTAAATCCTTACATGAATGGAATGTTGCTCTTATTTCCAAGCATGTATGGAATCTTGTGATTGATAAAAATTCTATTTGGGTTAAATGGATAAAAGCTGTGAGGTTGAAGGACAGGAACTTTTGGGCCTATAGATCTCCTGGCAATGAGTGCTGGAGCTGGAGGTGCATTATGGAATGTAGAAATGAGCTTAGGAAGTTTATTGTTCATAGACTTGGAAATGGTCAGGATACTTCTGCATGGTATGACAATTGGCATCCAATGGGGCCACTTGGTTGTACCATTGATTGTATTGACATATATAGGTCTGAGCTTAATCTAAAATCAAAAGTTTCAGACCTTGTGGTAAATGGGGAATGGAATATTCCAGGAGAGTGGAGAGATAAATATTCTGCTTTTTTTGATCTCCCACCACCACTGTTGATTGCTGGGAGAAGGGATAGAGTCTTATGGAGAACTAATAAAGGTAAATCTGTACCTTTTTCTATTAAAGTTGTATGGAATGATTTGGTAACTCAGTTTGATGATGTTAAATGGGCAAAGCTTGTTTGGTTTTCCCAATGTATCCCTAGGCATTCATTTATAACTTGGGTTGCCATTAATCATAAATTGAGAACACATGATAGATTTGTGAATGGTGAAGTTCAAACTGAGATGAGGTGTGTGTTTTGTAAGAGCATGAAAGATAGTCACTCACATTTATTCTTTGAATGTGAATGGCTGGGATGGTTGTGGGTTAAGTTGAAGGAATTGTCAAGACTTGATCAAGCTCCTAATTCATGGAAGGAAATTATTGAATATATCCAAGATAGACCTATGAATAAGTCTATTTGGAGT
Source organism: Helichrysum umbraculigerum (assembly GCA_949592205.1). Classification (NCBI taxonomy): domain Eukaryota; kingdom Viridiplantae; phylum Streptophyta; class Magnoliopsida; order Asterales; family Asteraceae; genus Helichrysum; species Helichrysum umbraculigerum. Next base: position 55,487,795 of record CATIUR010000003.1, on the reverse strand, counting down.
ATCATTCAGAGATTAGTTTTAGGGGCTCTTGTTTATACTATTTGGCAGGAAAGAAATCTCAGAGTATATCAAGCTAAATTCAGGTCAAAAGAGCAGTTACTGGAGATAGTGCAGAATCTGATTAGATGGAGGTTGATAGGGTTGAAAATAAAAAAGTCTAATCAGACTTTGGCTGCTGCTGCAATCTGGAATTTTCAAGTTCATGATGAGATGAAGAGGAATGGTAATGAAGGTACATCTAATCTGTCTCATGATAAGGTCTGATATATTTTTTGGGTGGTTGGGTTGGGATGGAGTTATAAGGGGGAGAAGGGTAGGTATGCTATTTGTGCCTTGTAAAAAAGTTGAACAAAAAGGTCTTATGTATTATGTATTGTTTGTGTTTGAGTATCATTTGTGTCCTATTATATGTGAGTCTGGTCAAAAAAGGCAAAGTGCATGCATAGGATACTGGGTGATAATATATTATTTGCTGGAGGCTAGCAATGTAGTTACCTTGGGAGAGATAAGGATGGTTTTTATTTCTGACTTATTTTACTATTTGTCTTCAAATAAACTTACTGTTTTAATTAGGCAGCCTGTTCTAGAGGTCAGTGAAATTAATATTTGTGGTTTGAGGATTTATGATTTGAACTGGAGATGTAAGTGTTCTACTATTGTGAAGATGTGGATTCATGATCCTGTGATAATCACAAATGAATTAATTTGCTATGAGTGCTGTCATGGGTGTTTTTTTGTGTCTAAAGTCAATATTGGGTGGTGTTGGTCTGGGTCTGGTGATATAAGGGGGTGTGGGGTAGTGGTGTTCTTTTATAGCTGCTTTAATTATGTGAGGATCATGACAAACATAATTGTGAGGAATGTTTATTTGAGTGCTCCTGTGATTTTAAATCTTCTAGTGCAGATGAGTGATTGGATTAAAAGAACACTACATAGGTTATGGGTGATAAAAATATGTGTATTGCTGGAGGATAGCAATGTTAGTATACCTATTGGTGATATAAGGTTGAATGAGAGTTTTTGGTCTTTTATTTGGTTTACCCCTTTTAAATATCCAAACATGTTTAGGAGTACCAGTGAGTCAATTCATGTTTTGTTGAAATTGCTTGCAATAAGGTGTAGGAGAAGTACCTTTGTGCTGCAATGCAGGCAAGAATTGAGGATGCATAACATGGGATTCGACTATTGGTTGACCTGTGAGGAGTGTTTTATCTTTCTGGGAATGGGTGGGTTTATTGGTGTTATAAGGTGGAGAAGGGTAGAGTTATCAGTTGTTACTAATTTATGGTATAAAATGTGTCTGCTCTGTCATTATAAAACTTTTGAATTTGTATACTTTCACAAGTTCAAATTGATTTTTGACAAAAATACTAATAGTAACATCTGGTTAGGATTGGAGTTATTGGTTATAGTGCAGGGGTATAGCACTTTATTCTTTTTTACTGGTTGTATAAGGTTGGTAAAATTTCACTTTTTCTTGGAAATTATATGTGTTGAGCTTATTCTTTCATTTGAAGGTGAGATGGCAATGAATATTGTGAAACTGGCTGTAAGGAAATGGAGTAGCAGAGTTTCCTATATTATGGTGTTTAGGCAGCAGTTGATGATTAATATTCATGTGTCAGGCTACCATTGTCAAGGTCATTCATATCATTTGAATGATAACTGGATTCAGTATCAATTTGTGAATCCATCTGTGTGTGAGCTTGAGTCTGGTTTGTGGTCAATTTGTATTCTGAATATTGGTGTTATAAGGATGGGAAAATGGTGATGGAAAATGGGAATGGTATATGACAGGGTTCAAATTTGCAGGGTTTGGTTTAATCTAAGAGATAAAAGATTTTTGGCATGGTTGACTTTTCTGAGTCAAACATGGGAAAGTCAATTTGTGGATAGTTTGACTCTACCGGGTCAACTTAATAGTTCATATGGGTTGAATAGGGTAGAGTTGCATGTATGGAATAAAGTTTGTAATTGCAAGTTTGTGCTGAAAAGAAAACTATTAGGTTTGACTAATTTTAGTCAACTTGATATTGATGGGAATATTGTGTGGATTACTGGTGGCATTGATAGATTTGATATGGGTAGGAATTGCAGGTTTGTTAGCACTCCTATTTGCTGCTGTAATGACACTGTTGCTAATGGGATTAAGGATTTTGCTGATATGCTTGCTATTAGTAATATTGTGTGTATTAATGGCACTGGTAGGATTAATGGTCTTGGTTTTAATGTTGGTAATAAGGTTATTATGGGTGCAAGAGATGTTGGTTTAGTTGCTGGATCTATTGCCGCTACTAATTGTGGTATTGTGTTTACGGATTATGGGCTGCAAGGTATGGGTAATGGGTTGTGGTTTAGTTATATTGGAATTCAGACTTTAGCAAATTGGATTCATTTTAAAAAGTATTTGAAGTTGGATGTGGTCGGTACATATTCACGACAGAGGGATCAAAAGTGTAGTGGGCTGATTTTGATTAAATATGGATTGATTATTGACCAGTGGGCTGTGAAGATCCAAAAACAGAATGATATGGGAAGACAGAAGTATTGGACTTCGAATTGGGCTACTTCAATTTTGTGTGCAAAGTTAAAAATTAGTAATACCATAGTTATTAAATGTATCGATATAGTTAATATTTTTTTAACTTTGCTAGAGTTATTATTATCGTGTTTGGTTTTTGTATTAAAGTTTGGGTGGTACACTAAAAATCACCCCTAGAGGTATGCCTCTAGTAGTTTTGTAGTTACTTGGTTTTATTTTAATGCATTTTGCCGGGGCTTTATCCCTTTTACCCAAAAAAAAAAAAAAGAATAAATCCGCAATTTATTTTAAACTAAACCTAGGCCTAACTAATCCTCAATCCGCAATTTTCGCAACCATAAGTGTCTAACCTATTCCAAGGGTATTAAAGCAACAATAATACTAGTGTTTAATCCAAGTAAACTCGTCATTTCAAACAACTAGCAAATATTTTTACTTTCATTTATGGCAACTTAATCTAAGTGAGCTTAACCATGTAATTACCTCAAATACATCAAGTGAACCAAAAAGAACATAAACTAATTTATTTATGCAAATACCATATGGTTAAAGACACGTGTCAACTTATTCGGTTAATTTTGCAAGATTTAAAGATTTTGATAAATGAATGACGGTAGCTTACGTGTGATGGTCATATTAAAATATTCAACACTTTATTAATCAAGGTGGTGAATAATTTAAAATATTCAAGGAGCAAAAGCTAACTAATGAATTATTGAAAATCTAAGAAACTTGCCATGATTTACTTAACACAAGCATCATTTTATAATTTGAATATTTAAAATAAAGTATGATACTTGGTTAATTTTTAATCACAACGTGCTTACTTTAACTTTCAATAATCCTAGAGATCATTCAAAATAAACTAGCAATCATGTAAACATGTTTATCAAATCATACTAAGCATGAATTAATTAAAACAAGTCAAAACAAACTACTAGTTATCAAAAGTCAACAATTCTACCAACTTTGACAACTTAAAGTCAACACTTGAAGATCAAAGTAACAAATTATCAAGGAATCTACTCAATCAAGCATGTAATCATGTTAAGCAACTATGCAAGAACACTTTTGAACCATAAAACACAAGTTTTCACCATGGATTTCATAGATCAAAAGTTGAAACCCTAACTTTTAAAAAGTTAATGAAATTTAAAGATTTGAGTTGGGAATTACCTTGCAAGTGATGAAATGATGTTATGTATGCAAGAGAGATGATAAAATGAAGAACTTGAAGCTTTTAATCATCAAAAATGGTGGAAAAATGAGGGTTTGGTGATGGAGATGGAAAGCCGTGGGTTTTGGGGAAGAAGGAGGAGAGAATTTTTTTGGCTTTTTGTTTGTTAGTGAATCCCTTCCTCTTGGATTAAATACGTTTCGATTTAAAATGCGAAAGATACGATACGTACGATTGGTTTTCGAAAGGTTTTAAGATTTTTAATAAAGTAACCAAAAGTAAATACGAATCTTTATAAAAAGTTTTCGCGAATTAAAATTGTGTTTTAAATTGCGCGCGAAAAATTCTTTGCGTTTAAACTGAAACGAGTTTATTTAAAAACGAAACAATATTTTTATGTACTTTAAACTTTAAAACAAATCATAATTAATTTACCAAAATTTTAAAATTAAAACTTTGTTAAATTTTTCTGAAAAGTTCGAACTCACGCAAATTGCGCGAGTTTAAAGTTTAAAGGACGTTTTCTTGATTTTTTAAACGAAAGCGTTAAACGAAAAATTAATTTAAACTAAAATTAATACTAACTAATATTAATAAACCTAAATAGGCTTGGGGTGCCTCCCAAGAGCGCTTTGTTAAAGACGAAAGCTCGTCCATACCAGACTTACTGTTTTACCGGATAGTGTCCGAGATGACACTGTTGGGTACAGTTGATGCTTTGGATAGAGACAAGGTATAGCGGGAAATAAACGTACCTCGGAGAGCTCGGATGACATAGTAAACTAAATCAGCAGGATTTATGAAATACCATTCAAATTCTGTTAAGAATTCTCGTTCTTCCTGACTGAGTTGTAACAATGCATCGACAAAACGATTAAATTCCCGTTTTACCATTTCTGGTTTGAAATGCCATCCCTAAATCCTGCATCTAGATAAGACAGATCATAGAGCAGTTTTGAAAGTAAATCTACAAATTCCGTTTCCTCAGAAGAATCGGGATTTCCGTATGTAGTATGAACTGCTTGCGAAAGTTCTTCGATATAAATCTTCTGTTGGTTAGTAAACGGGAATTTGGTTTTTTGGAATAACTGGATTAGCTGGATATGGATCTGTTTCCTTTTTGCAAAGAAAGCAGCATCCATAGCTTCCTCAGTTGATTCGGGAAAAATAGCTCTAAGCTCATTAATTAAATAAGTAGCAGGATCAACAAAGAATGGAATATCTGCAAGAATCATGTTAGATTTGATATGGCTTTTTTCTTGTCATAGTTGGGGATCACATTAGTAGGAATATAGGCCAGTCTCTAGCTTCTCTCCCTTTCTTTTCCTCCTCTTCCAGTTCTATTAATCAGAAAGGCCATCATTGACCAAGATCCAAAGGGATCAATCTTTTACACCGATTTATCGTACTCTCTCGACCAGGTCATCATAAAAAAAGACTGCAAAATCTTTCCGAAGTGTTATAAAGAGGGAAGGCGCGCTACAACTAACATAACAGCCTCTTCCTTGCCCCCTAAGAATCCAAGGGTGACCTTTGGATGTTGTCATGACACTTTGGTTACGAAGGTTCTCGGGTCTAGGTTTATGGATGGATTCAGTAATCGAAAGTCCCTCCAACTCAATCAATATCAACAACATGTCGTGACCGGTTAGGCTTGGTTGATTTTGTCAGAAAAGAAAGTAGGTTTCGGGGGTTCATTGATTAGTACACCCCCGGTGCTGGTAAGGTCGGGACCGTGGTCGTACGTCTCCGGTTTGCCGGCCTATCTTCTTTCTGAGATTGACCAGCCAGCTGGGTTGGTTTGGCCATTCTTTTCTATTGAAAAGGAGTCAGCTGTCTGCGCGAGTCATCTTCTTCTAGGCTCCGCTGGACGACGCGGCATTCTCGTTTAAATAAATAGATGTCGGCCGTACTTGTGATGGTTCCCAAGGATCCAATATGACCACTTCACTTAGGTCTACGTTGCCACGATATTGTTCTATGGAAGCGGGCGGGCTGTTAGAAGTTCGGCCCGCTTTTTTTTGTGTCGTAGGGGAGGGATTGACCTTTCTAACGCATATTCAGTCGTACCGGCATGGCCTCACTGATTTCTTTTCGATCGAAGCATCCAGCAGCGTAACCCGGTTCTACTTGACTAAGCCCGTGCTAGTCCAAGGAGGGAGTTTGCTTTACCCAACCCCCTTTTTGATAACAAGGCAGAAAGCCCCGACCTGACATTCATTAGTTTCGAATGAAGAGTGCCCTGCCGCACCTACTCCTATCAAAAAGCGAGACTTTACTAAACAAGAAAAGCCCCTTCTATCTATCTTATTAGTAAAGCGCTAACGCGCGCCCTGCAATCAAACTCAAGTTTCGCCTTGATCGATACGACAACCTTACTAATAGAAAGGGTCAAAATGCGCTCAAGCAACCTATCTTATTATTTGGTGCCCGGGTTTACAAAGGACAACGAACCAGATGCAGTGGTGTAGGACTGCAAAGCCGTAGCCTGTGATGCTGTACCTGGTCGTTTAAATCAAACCTCTATTTCGGTACAACGAGAAGGAGTTTACTATGGTCAGTGCAGTGAGATTTGTGGAACTAATCATGCCTTTATGCGTGCGCCCGGAAAGATAAGCCGACTGCTGAGCCCACTCTGGCTCAGCCGCACCACCCAGGGTGCGAGCCACCCGAGAAGCAAGCTATTACAGCGAGCGGCTGTTCGTCTCATGCAGTATCCGAAAAAGAGTAGTTACTATCCTACGCGTCTACCCGTGCTACAAATTCAATCAGTCCTAACTTGCATACCCCAACCACTAGCCCGCATCATCATCTATTCATTTGCATGCTAGCCGGAGGAGGACTATCCGAACTAGACCTAGCCAAAAGAGTAAGCCATGCCATCTGCCCTTGTGCTATGAATAAGACAGTCTCCTAGCTCACACCTTAGCGTTCTTTATGGGTATTATTCGGTGCCAGTGGCCTCTTAGCTTTGTGGGCGATATCGGATGGTTGGTATCTCACCGCATAAGTGTCAGGGATGGCGTGATAATCGGTGCTGGCAAGTAAATCCATTAAAAGATCTAATTCTGATTTTAACGATAGCTCGTCTTTTCTACTGTGTTTAGCACGAAGAAGTCTAATAATCTTATCAATTTCAACAAAGGTCTTTCTCTGCTCAAATGTAAATGGAAAATCAGATATCTTAAGATATTTCAGAAAGTTGGCATGGATATCTATCGTCCTATTGGGCTTTTGAGAATTTCCTAAGTGATGGTCTGTTTCTGATTCGGGTAGATGATTCCTAGATTCAGTGTTTAATCGGGTTGGTGTTTCTATCCTAAGTTCATTCTCAACCTGATACTGGAGACACTCTTCCTCAACAACACTTGAATAAAGTGTAGTGGGGTGGGCTCGCAAAATATCTGGGAGATCGTACTCAAAGTATTCATCTAAACAATGAAGACGTTCATTCAAATCCATCCAAGGCATGGGTGGATAGAAGAACACTTCAATTCCAAATGGTTCATCATCAGGTAAAGTAGCAGGTCTAATATAGTGTGGATACCTAGACAAGATTGATAGAATCTCAGGGTCAAGTGTGGGTTGACCACTTAAAGCAACAATAACAGAAGCTGGAATCTTCTGCTGAGATTCATCAAAACTTAAGTCTAAGCTCGATATTTTTGGGTTCTCAACTTCCTGGTTAACACAGATCTCTCTAACGTCAGAGGAGTTTGACTCATACTCTGGACAGTCAAAGTATTCCGCATCTACCAAAGTCGTCATCTCATCCGTCATCATTTGATTGAGAGGAGAGATGGGGTTTGAAGGAGAATTAGGGTATTCATCATTTTTTAATTTTTATGTATTTTCTAGGGTTTAAGAACTAAGTTATCTAACTAATAAAGCAATTAACTTCCTAAGTAATGATAATCTTAAGGAAGGATCTCCTAAAGTTAATTATCTAAGGCAGAATTCAATTCTTGACGAAACCGATCCCCGGCAGCGGCGCCAAAAACTTGTCGCGGTCCCAGCGGTCGGTCAGGTTTTAGAATCCGGGTCGTTTCACCGACGGCTACCAAGACGCGCGAACGGTTTAAAAATTTATATTTGCTGGGCTCAAACTATGCAAGCTACCTACCTTGTGGGTAAGGCGGCAAGTATAACTCGAGTGTCATCCAAAATCAGAACGAATTGAATTGAATTGGAACCTACCAAAGATAACTTGACAATTGGATGGGTTTAAAACAAGGTAGGTATGGGTTTTGGTTTTATCTAATCTAATCTAACGACAGAAATTAAAGTGCAGGAAAGTAGACGAGAATATAAGCAGCAGGTAGAGAGTGATTGCTGAAAGTTCGACGATTAGGGTTTCGGGATGATATTATATAGATGATAGGTGATTACTCTGGTTAAGAATCTTCTAAACAGTTGGTGTAAATACTAGGACCCTACGTCTAGGTGTAACCCTAAAGCATATGTCACTGAATCCTAGGTTATTCTGATTCTGATCAGATGGGACTGTCTTCAGACCCACCTCACCGTCTCTTTCGGAGACCAAGCGACCCTCTGAATGGGGTTAAGGAATAAGGCGACAGTCCACAACACTGACTTTTCTTAACACCTATGTCTATCCAATTTTAACAGAGTAATACTGGTTGTATGCTGAATAAGTTAAACTATCGGTTAAGTAGAGTTTAGGGGTTTTAAGCATCTGGGAACACAGCCGGCATCCTTGCTTTCATTTCCTAACTCATGTTTTATCTGTTTAAGTTCTTAATACTTCCATCATGGATTAGACCCTCCTTTTACCATCGGTCGTTCATCCCTAGGTATGCGTACAGTGTATAGTGTCCTTATTTTCCACAGTACTCTAACCCTAGGTATATCTACGGTGTTTTAAAGACCTATTATATCTTTACACAGCTTTATAACCAGAGGTAGTTTAACGGTGTACTATAGCATTTTCACGGCTTAACAAGACCTAGACCCGTGTCTGGAAGGGTTGCTTCCAGGTAATCCATGGTGAGATAGGCCACCGGCATTTCCTTGGCTTCCACGTATTTGTACTCTACCAGCGGTATTTCCAACGCTATACCAAGTATTCTGACGTGTTATGGCGATCTCACAGTTTCATACAAACAGGAGATAACTGTGTATTCGTAGTTAGGGTTGATCAGATCCTATCCTAAGGCAACAGTCACGTGAGACACCGGAAAGGGTGATTAATTAAGTCTACATCCAGGATAAGTCTAAACATGTATGCAGTATAACAACTACCAATCATATATAAGATATATTTAATTAAACATCATCCCTAATCCTAACATCTACATTCCAACAATCACATATTAATCTAGCTAATCAGCATGGCAACAATCATAAATCGTACTGAAATAATATGCAAAGTAAACATTATAACAGTAAGAAAGTAAGATAATATCACCGGATTAGAAAAGTAATACTGAGGATTACAACAGTCTGACTTGAATAACCTTGCTACAGCTTGATTACCCAATTACAACTTTCCTCTAACTCTAACCGCTAACTTATATCTCTCTAGTTCTCCTCTAACTCCTAAGAGTAGTGCTAGAGAGAGAAACTAGAGAGAGAACTAACTACAAGAATAATTCTCCTCTAACTCCTAAGAGTAGTGCTAGAGAGAGAATTCTAGAGAGAGAAAGAGAAGTGTATGAAATGAAAGGTGTAAGGTGTGTTTGAAATGAATGAGGAGGCTTGGTATTTATAGGAGAATGAGATGAAGCTTGGTACAAGTCACAAAGCATGAAAAACAAGCACCAAAGCGCATACGGGGGGTACCGGACCAAGGGGGCAAACGACACCTCACAAGCCACCATGCCCCGTATACGGCACCCCAAGGGCCGTATACGGCACCCCAAGGGCCGTATACGGCACCTAGGGTACCGTATACGGTACCTAGGTGGGCAGGGGGGTTGGTGCTTGGTTTGGCCTCCGCTTGTTTCTCGGTTGCTTGGTTCGTCCGTATCTTCTTCGTTTGGGCTCCGATTTGCTTGATTCTTGTGGCGTTGGCTTTGTTTTTCCGTTACGCTTCTAATGACACTGAGTTTGCCAAATTTGGAAGTGTTTGACTTTTGCGTGTTCTGGATGACGATCGGCGGGCTTCTAGACTGCACATCTTCTTCGTTCTTCACCCGTTTCTCTTGATTCTTTCACCACCGATCTTGGATTTTCCTATTGAATAATAGAATATGCATTAAGATCTACTTTGATAGGATGATCAAGAATGGAATATTTAAGGTGATAGTTTTTGCCTCGGTTTGCGTGCAAAATGGATGCTTTTACTGATTTTTGTAGCAACGCCCGTATTTAGACTACCTTGGTGATTTTTGATGATAAATGATTGTTTTGAAATGTTTTCACCAAAGAATAGTCCAAAAAGTGCGGAAATAAGTACTTATAAACATGACTTTTTGGGTCACATCAGGGAGCTCTTGTAATTGTGAAGACAACTCCTGAAGATCGGAAGGAGCTAAACGGTATGGGGCTCGTGCTACCGGCGCCGCACCGGGCATGAGGTCAATAGAAAATTTGACTTGTCGGGGTGGCGGCAAGCCGGGCAAGTCTTCAGGAAAGACTTCTGGAAAATCTTGGACAATAGGCACATCCTCGAGTCGCTTCTCCTTCGACTTTTTCTCCGTAACGTGTGCGAGGATTGCCTGATACCCTTTTCTCAAGTATTTTCGGGTTTTCATGCAGGATACGATATTTTGTCTCGTCCCACCGGTCTTCCCTTGTATGATCAAGGTTCTGTCGGTGGCGAGAGGAATGCGGATGATTTTCTCAGAGCAGATATTTTCGGCAAGGTGCTTGGATAGCCAATCCATACCGATAATGACATCGAAGCTGCCGATCTCGACAGGTATAAGGTCAATGGAGAATAGTTCGTCGGCTAGTTTCAGCGTACAATTGGGTACTATGCTATCAGTCTCAATAAGTTTACCGTTTGCCAGTTCCACTGTATACTTAGACTCTAAGGCAACAGGTGTAATATCAAGTAACGGGCTAAACTCATCAAATATGAAACTTCTATAAGCACCGGTATCAAATAATACGGAAGCAGTAAGATTGTTGAGAAGGAACACAATTCGGGTCTTGTCTGGCTTCCCCAGCTTTGATGATGAATGCTCTGCCGCGAGCAGGGTTGTTGTTCCGGTTGTTGTTGTTGTTCTTCTGCTTAGGGTAATCATTCTTGAAATGCCCAGGATTTCCGCACCCAAAGCAGGTCTTTGGGGCGTTGGCGTTAGGGGTAGGAATGTTGGCTCGACAATCCTTGGCTAGGTGCCCAAAACGTTTGCAATTTGAGCAAGGGCAAGAACCGTCATGATGGCGGTTGCATTTGGAACAGTAGGGTTTGTTCCCGATGTACCCTTTCCTCTCTACAGATCCCGAGGAATAAGCCTTAACAGACTCAGGTTTCTTGTTGGAGGTTTGGTTGGATGAATTGGGATTTACTTCCCATTTGCGTTTGTTGTTTGCAGATGGGGTTGAAGTTGTGCCACGACGGAGGTAGTTGGCCGTCAATTCATGGGCCATACGAATGGCGCTCTGAATAGTACCCGGTTTGGATGAAGTCACCAGGTCTTGGAGTCTGTCGGGAAGTCCATCAACGTATTTCTCGATCCTCTTATACTCAGGATCGACCATGGATGGGCACAGAAGTGCCAGTTGGTGGAAGTGGTTGGTGTAACCGGTGATGTCATTACCCTACATCTTGTGGTTCTAAAACTCCACTTCCAGCTGTTTTAATTCGTCTCTGGGGCAGTACTCGCCCCTCAGCATCTTCTTCAACTCCTCCCACGGGAGTTTGTAAGCAGTGGCAATACCCACGGTCTGGGCATAGGTGTTCCACCAGGTGAGAGCGGTGTCAGAGAAAGTACTGGCGGAGAACTTGACCTTGTCCTCTTCCGTGCAGTTGCAGATCAGGAATACAGATTCGATTTTCTCGATCCAGCGTACTAGACCGATTGCTCCCTCAGTACCCGCAAAGCTCACTGGTTTGCAATTCTGGAAGTCCTTGTAAGAGCAGGGTTTGGGTTGTGGCCCGTTAGTAGCTGAATCCTCGCTACCAGAAGTCGGCGTTCGGGTAGCCAAGGCTTGTGCCATGCTGCGGGCAATCAGACCCGCAATTTCGGCTTCACTGAGGGTGACTTGTCGGCGAGGTGGCATGATGCTGAACAAGAAAAGAACAAGGAAAAGAAATAAGATAATTGCATTAAACTTCTGATATATCACAAGTGTATATGATGAGATACACGATAACAGTACGAGGTGATAATCACATTCCATTTAGATAATCGAGTTGGATACATGGTACAAGTTTTTCCATAAGGTTACAGAACAGTAGTAGTACAAAAGTGCCAGGAATTGTTACATCCGGTCGAATTACATAGGTCCTACTTAAGTAGTTAACTGGTTACAAGTTACAGACTGATCTAATCTTGATGCAGATTAGTCCGCTCCATCAGCGCGACAAGGAGGTCCACGGTTTCTGCAAGTCTGTTGGCTTGCCTGGCGTTGTCTTCAACCAAGGCCAGTCGTTGTACCAGTGCTCGAGAGTACTCTTCAGCCTCCTGTGAACGCTGTTCACATTCCTCTAGTCGGTCTCTTATGAGATCATCCGCACCTAATTCAACGGTCATTGAATCCTGAATTATGCTTACAGAGAGGTTGGTATCTTCTTGTTCTCGCTGGAGTTGTGATATATGATCAAGAGCTTGGCGGAGCAGGTAGGTCATTCGGTGTTGTTCCCGTTCGAGATTCTCGAGCCTTTGTTCCTGATGATGGAGTCGGGCAGCTAACACTGGTACTGCGAGGTGTGTCGTGTCCTGGACGTTAGGAGCTGGGTATTGACTGGCTCGAGGCGATCTGGCGGTCCTCCTGTCTACCCTCTGAGTTCGGGGTCCGCGGGAATAAGAGCGCGGTGAATTGGGCGGAGAGTTTGTCATTTCTGGGACATAGCGAAAGTAAGACGAGGCCAATATGTATATAAGTATATAATATCCAGCCTAGTGTCTAGCACGTATCAAGTATGGTCTGGTTCTCTCGTGGTCAGAGTCAACTAACGTATCCCCGTTCAACATAATCATTTCAGACCTTACATCATCTTTCCTTAATTGTACATAGTTGATCAGGCTATGTTAAATTAAAGTCGTATGCAGTAATTCCTGAACCAGTCATGCCTAATAAGGAAATACTGCCTAACGGTCATAGTCTAGGTCCACTAAATGCAACCTAGTTCACTATAACCTTAGGCTCTGATACCAATCTGTAACACCCCCAAAATTTATGATTTGCGGAAGCATACTTGGGGTGCTACTAATCAATAATCACAGAGCACAAGATAATACAGCAAACGACCTCTAAATGAGACGTTGTAAAACGATTTCATATGAAATAAATGTTTGAAAACTCAATGTTTTCGTATACAAAATGTAGTTCCCTAGAGTCCACGCGTGTAGCGGGAGATTCTATTACATAATCAAAATGTACAAAAGATAATGCTGAGAATCTCCGTTAATGCAATTTAGTTGAAATCATGCGACTCTAGCTATGTCCTGGAGTAATCCTACTCCGTCTGGGTACCTGAGAATACATGCTAAAAGGTCAACACGAATGTTGGTGAATCTCACAGGTTTGTAAGTAATATCAGTTTTTGAACACAAGATTTCATCAGTTGTGCCCGCAGGCGTAAATCAAGTATTTGTAATCCTGCAAATGTAAAATATGTAAGTTATACCGTTGCCATGAGGCTCATAATCGAAGCTTAACCCGTAAGTGATAAGTTGCTCTTGTGACATGCTTGTAACTGAGCAAGCATAAGTAATGAATAATAGTCGCCCGTTTATACAGAACGGTTCATGGTAGCGCTACTACCCCGAGCGGGGAGGGTCATTTCCCTAATGGATCCATTAACTAGTGTTCGCGCTTAAGTCCATAACTAACGATATATGATGGAGAGACTTCAGTAGAAAGTAAGTAACTCATGCAATCCTGTATAGTAAAATGAATAGTTCGTACTTGTGTTCAAGAAAAGTAAGCAATGTATCTCACCCCGTATGTAAAACAGTAAAAGTGGGGCTGTAAGACTCACCTGAGTCTTGAAGCGTTTAATCAATAAACGTGAGTTGATTAGCCGATTAGTGATGGTCCGAAGACTCGTAACCTGAGGGTGTCCATGACACGCGATGGTTATAACATGAGAAGGTATCTTAATAGACTACTTGTAGTTGTTCGTCCAACTAGAATGTCCAAATTACCTTTGGTTGATTCGTTTGTGTTTTAAAACGTGTACGGCCCCTTGGTGACGGTTTTTGGTGGTAATAATAATCTCTGAGTTTATTTCATGGTATTTAACAAAGTGGGGGAATTGGGTACGGGGGTCCGGGGGCAGCGCCCCTGGTAGCGGGGTCCAAGGGGTGGCAACCCTTGGCGTGGTCCAAGGGGCAGAGCCCCTGGTTGGGGTCGAGCTGCCAAGTCAGCTTGGAAAACTTTTATTCCTACTACTTTCCTTTAGTTAAAACGTATCCGAAATTTGAATTTGGAGTAAAATTAGGTGGTAAAATCTTGGTTCCAACACTTAGTAAAAATATGGGTTTTCAGGGTTCTGTTTTATGCGACGTTGGATGCGACGTCGCAGGTCCTAACTGCGACGTTGATCGTGGAGTCGCTATGTGCGACATTCGCAATTCAGTATGACGTTGTGGGTGGCGTCGCTATATGCGACGTTGTGGTTCTTGCGACATAAGGGTCGATGTCGCTATGTGCGACGTCGGCCAATTAAGGCGACGATAGGGATGACGTCGCTATATGCGACGTTGTGAGGGGTATTGCAACATAATGGTCTACGTCGCAGATAGCCCAGCGTCTCTGCGACGTTGCGGTCTGATCGGAAAGTGGTGGCCGGAAAATCGGTCGAAAAGCTTCCGTTTGGTCCAAATCTTTTACCAAACCCATTTTTGGACATTTTAAGCATATATAAACAACAAACAAGTAAAAACGAGTAAAAACGGAGAGTTTCGGGTTTTGTCGGAAACTTACGCGGTGTCGAAATAAAATTCTGAAAAGATGAAGTTGTAGATCGTAGCGTGGTGGTCGTTTTTCCTAAAAGAGCTTTGAAATCCGACAGCGTTTGGTGGTGTTTTTAGATGATTTAATGGTGATTTGGTGATGGTGGTTTTGAAAGAAGAAAAGAGAGAGAGAGAGAGATAGAGATGATGAAGTTGGATGATGATTATGGGAAAAGGGGGTGGGGTTTCCCCCCTTTTTGGCTGCCATTTTCGTGGGGTCCACGGAGGTGGGCTTCACCAATTTTTAATCCCGTGTTTGCGCTCCGTGCGGTGTTCGTTTTTCCGATCTTTTAAACGTTAAAATAATTTTATTTACGTTTAATTATAATTTTAAAGATACGAATATTTAGTCAATATTTTGCTTGAAGTATTTCATCAAATATTTAATAATCGGGTTATAAAATGTAACTTAGATTTGTTTGCATGTTTAACATTTTAACCGTGTAGACGTTATTTGTTCGAAACGAAATGTGATTGTAATATTATAAAAATAATATTCTGGATATAATATTGTTATTAAATAATCTCATGTTATTTAATAAAATTAATCACCTACGTCCATTGTTGTTATGTTTGGACCATGTCCGGTCCGGAATTCCCATGATCTACACCGATCGTAACAGTGTGTACAAAAAGTCACATATATTTAGATTTATTAATACTAAATACACGTATTTACAATCAGTTAGGTACTAATACATAGTCCTAAATTACCGGGTGTTACAGGATTGGCCACCCGTGACCAAATATCATGTTGTAGTACTCATTCATGCATGCATATAATTCATTGTTGTGATTGTATGTTATGTTAATTATTTTCAGGTGGACCGTGAACGGATGTACAACTTAGGACGTTCTACACCACAATATGTGACATGCCTGAAAGAATTTTTAAGATTTGCAGAATATGATCGTGTAAGCAAAGGAGACGGAGATTATTTGTGTCTTTGTGCGGATCGTAGAAATTCTAAGAGATTTGAGAATATTAGTACCATTGAGTTACACTTGATTAGTCGTGGGTTTGTTCAAATGTATACTTGTTGGTTTATATATGATGAAATGCAAGTTGATTATAACACGTCGTTTTCTACATTAAATGATAATAATAATGATGAAAAACCAATGATTTATGTGATAAAAACAATGACAATGTTAGCGATATGTTTCATGATATGGAGGCTGACGTTGATGATATTGAACGAGTTGAACTAGAACGGGTTTTTAATGAATCGGAAAAACCATTATATGACGGTTGTTTCAAACTTTCTGCTGTAATGAAATTGATGAACATAAAAGCAAACAATGGTTGGAGTGACACTAGTTTCATAAGCTTATTAATACTTATGCATGACATGCTTCCTGAAAATAACGAGTTACCTCGTTCCTTATACCGAGCCAAGAAATTGATGTGTCCAATGGGATTAGAAATCAAAAGGATACCCGCATGTCCAAATGATTGTATATTGCACAAGAATGATTATAATGATTTGCATGAATATGTTGTTTGTGGTACCTCTCGGTATAAGCATACAAAAGAAATGAATGAAGATCTTGATGATGATGTGTCTAAAAACGGTCTACCAGCCAAATTATTGTGGTATTTGCCTATCATACCAAGGCTTAAACGGCTATTTTCGAATCCGAAAGAGACTGAATTGTTGCATTGGCATGCTGAACTCCGTAAAAAAAATGGAAAGTTAAGACATGTAGCTGATTCACCACAATGGAGAAATTTTGACAATCTTCACCCAGAATTTGTAGCGGATATGAGAAACCTACGATTTGGTCTTAGCTCTGATGGTATCAATCCGTTTGGAAACATGAGCAGTAAACATAGTACTTGGCCAGTTCTTCTATACATCTACAACCTTCCACCGTGGTTATTGTAACACCCCCAAATTTGTTTAGCGGAAGCATTTAGTTTGAGTACGGGGGTGCTACAATAACAAAGCATGCATACGTATCAGAGCTTATGATTACAACAGAACATAATATATTAAGACGCCAAAGTATTAATTACAAAGTTTACTATTCATCGAATCGTACAAGTTAAGAGTAATAAGTTTACAAAAGTAGATTTCTGAAATATGATTAAACATTTCAGTTATACTAAAGAAATCCATGTGTTTCCAAAAGTTGGCATCCTAAACTTCACGGGTCGCCTAATTCTCCATGTGTATTGGCGATTCTTATATGCGCAGCTAATTCCCTGAAAAACATAGTAAAAGTCAACAACGAGGTTGAGTGAATTCACAGGTTTTATGTTTACAAGTTCAGTTTTGATAAACCAGGTTGTTTATAATGTATAGTTGGGATGTCTCCCAAAAATACAGTGTGGTTGGGATGTCACCCAAAAGTGTAGCTCGTAAAACCAAATGTGTTTCTAAATAGTTGTTTGTAGGAATGTTCGTATCCTAGTAGTTGTAGGAAAGCATTATCCTATTTCTTGATCGTAGGTGTAACACCCCCATAAGACCCGTATCTGGACCACGTGCGGGCAGTGTTAACATTGTGCTGAGTATCCTAATCGTTTGGTGGGTCCATGTCAGTAGGAAACCCAGTGCCCATGTCAGAAGGGACTTTTCGTCAGTGTAATAACAATAGTAGACCCATGTTCGTAGGATCTAGTGCCCATGTCAGAAGGGACTTTTCAACAGTCGGTGCCAATATTCGTAGGGACTTTTCAATAGTTTGTGCCCATGTCAGTAGGGACTTCTCAGTAGTTTGTTGCCCATGTTAGTAGGGACTTTTCAGTAATGTTGCCCATGTCAGTAGGGACTTTTCAATAGTGTAATAACGATAGTAGATCCGTGTTTGTGGGATCTAGTGCCCATGTCAGTAGGGACTTTTAGTTACCCAATCCGTTATATAAAGTGTTGCTGGTTATCCTCCAGCGTTCTCAAAACATGTTCATGTGTTTACGGTGTTGGTAGTATGAAAGTATTATGTAACACCCCCATAAGACCCGTACCTGGACCACGTGCGGGCAGTGTTACATATTATGTTGTAATTCGTCAGTTTGTTTATCAGTTTACCAGTTCAATGTACTCCACTTGTTTGAGTAAAATAGTATACAACCATGTTTGTATAAAAGTGTTTGACTATGTTTTCCACCCCTGTTCAAAGCAGTTAAAACAGTAAAAGTAGGGGCTGTGAACTCACCTGTTGAGTTAAGTAGTTGTGCGAGTGCTAGCAAACCTAAGCCCAAGTACAGTCCAGAATCTCCTAACGTCCTAAACGTATGAGACTTAATAAGTATCGTGGATGTCTAAGTTAATCATCCATGCAAGTGTTCATACAACCAAGTTATGTCTAAAATGTTTGTTAAACGTTTGCGTTTGTATTTCGTTGTTGTGAAAATGTATACGACTCGTTGGTGATAGTTTGAAATCATAATTTTAGTAAAATAAGTATGTTTGTAATGTTTGTATCGTTCGTATATCATATCGTATGTAAATATTCGTTTCCGGTTAAGTTCGACACTTAGTTTACAAATAAGTTGCAAGTTTTCTGTTTTTGGCGACACTGGTCTAGTGTCGCTATAGGCGACACTAGTTAGGCGACACTTACTGAGTGTCGCTAGATTTCTGATTTTCAATTGTGTAGCGACACTTGGTTAGTGTCGCTATAGGCGACACTTGTTCAATTATGGCGTCACTAAGGTAGTGTCGCTAGGATGGATCTGGTTAAGTATTTCGGCGACACTTAAGTAGTGTCGCTATAGGGGCGACACTTAGGCATAGCGACACTTAGCTAGTGTCGCTAGCACTGTTTTTGGCACATAGCGACACTTCCAACTGTTCGACGAACAGCTTGGAAAAGTCGGGTTTTTTGTCGATTTTGGACGTTTTCGGTTGTATAAATCACTAAAACATGGTAATCTAAGTATACTAAACATGAAACATGAAAGAAAACTTCGAAATCTAAGGATTTACGGGAAATGTCGGAAACTTACGGGTGTCGGTTTTGAAATCCGAAAAGGTAGAAGTGTAGATCGTGATCCCGTGATCGTTTTTCCTAAAGAAGCTCGGTGATTCGCGACGTTTTTGTGGTAGTTTTTGTGATTTTTGTGTGATTTTGGCGGTAGGTTTTAGAGTGAGAAAAAGATGGAGAAAGTGAGAGATGGAGAGAGAAAAGAAAGATGGAGAAATGAGGGTGGTGGAGGTGGGAAGGTGGGTTTTGTTCCCCTTTTTCTGCCTCCGTGGTTGCACTCCGTGTTTGTTTACCCGATCGTTAAATGCTACTTTATTTTAACTAATATATTTGTAATTACATATTTCATTATATCTTTAATTAGGATCTTTTTATGAAACCAAATTAATTTAGTTATAAAATTTTAACTTTGTTTTATTTTAATTATACAAGTTTACGTTTTACATTATAAAATGATATGTAAATATTATCGACATAGTATTTAATTGTTAATATCGTTATTTAAATATTTCGTTTTATTAAATAACTTTGTTCACCAATAGTCGTATATTTTTGTCGCGTTTGCTCAATTCGTTTCGTATGTAATTACATCTAATTACAATTAAGTAATACTACGCGTATTAACTAGTTGGGCTTTGCTAGACTTACCTCTAAAATGTGTTGTGAATTCACTCAAGTAGGGAATTAGCCTAAAATGCAAATGTTTAGCGTTAATAATTGTGTTCAAATTTGCGGAGTGTTACATTCTCCCCATGTTAGAGAAATCTCGTCCCGAGATTTAAAATCAAGTCGGATCGCCCGCGGCGTATGTTCTCCGATAAGTCATGTTGTTAACAATCACAATAGTTTGCGTGGCGCTCATTTGTTGCCATAAAAGTTTAATCAGTTTATGTATGCTCGCGGCATAGTTCAATATGTTGTGTGTTTCGTTTCGTGGTCAGAGTTTACCAAGTGTTGTGTTTGAATCGACATTCGAATAAAACGTATGTTAAATCGTAGCAACAGCTGTTAAGACATACCGTGCTAGCCGAGGTCCGCAACCGTTTCCGGTGCACGGAGGATGTATGCACGGCTACGACCAGGTGGGATGGTTGCAATGCAATTGTTGTTGTTGTGATTGTTGTTCCCGGGGTTGTTCTGGTTGTTGTTATTCTGATTGTTGTTGGCGTTATTGAGTTGGGGGCACTGATTTCGGTAGTGTCCCGGGTCGCCACATCGGAAACAGCCCGTGTTTCGTTGTTCGTTGTTCGTGGGGTGAGTTCTACAAGCTTCGGTTCTGTGTCCAAATCGGTTGCAGTTACCACAGAAGAAACAATCCCCTTCGTGGTGTTTTTCACACTTTCCACATTTAGGCCTTTTGCCTTGATATGTTTTTGGTTCGGGGTTGGTGATTGCGGCGTAAGCTCGGGCGTTCCCCGGGTTTCTGTTTTGTTGACCCTGACGGTCGTTACCCTCATTGTTCCATTTGCGTTTATTGTTTCCAGAGTCGCCCGCATCAGTACGGGTAAGTTCAGTTTTCCCCGAGGTAGTTTTCAGAGTGCCGATCAGAATGGCGTCGTCGGTTAAGCTTTGAGCCAGATCCACTGCGCTCCTAAAAGTGGCGGGTTTGGAGGACATAACCATGCCTCGGATTTGCGGGGCCAAACCCCGGTTGTAACGCTCAAAGCGTTTGCTTTCGGGTGTCACCATGTGGGGTACCAGTCGTGCGAGTTCCTGGAACCTTGTTGTGTATCCGGTAATATCAGCACCGATCATCTGTATGTTCCAGAGCTCGGTTTCCAGTTTCTGTTGCTCACTCTGGGAGCAAAACTCTTCCATCATCATTCTTTTCAGGGTTTCCCAGGTGATGGAGTAAGCGGTTGTACGGCCGAGGATTTGAATTTGAGCGTTCCACCAAGTCAACGCTTTGTCCGCTAGGGTACAGGTGGCGTACTTCACAATTTTGTCAGCGGCACATTCGCTGATGTCGATTACCGACTCTGTTTTCTCAATCCAGTGGACTAGGCCAATGGCCCCTTCAGTCCCGGTGAAGGTACTCGGTTTGCAGGCTTGGAATGTTTTGTATGAACACCCCTGCTGGGTATTCGTCGGTGTCTCACTGTTAACGGGAGTGGCTCCACTGTTATGTACCACGTGTTCACGGTTTCGGCTAGCCTCGTATTGGGCAATTGCCTCTGCTACACGACGTTCAATAATCTGTTCGGTGGTTTCGACGACAGGATGTGTATTTGTTTGGCGACTGTTGCGAGTCTTTCTTTGTTTAGGCGGCATGCTGACGTTCTGCGAGGAAGGAAATACAGAAGTCAATGCCAATGAAAGGGATGTGAAGGATAAAAATTTCACATAGTTCAGTTATCGAGTATTTGAGGAGAAATGACAGGATCCCCATCACGTATCTCACGACTATGAAACACCCATATGTACTTAGTATAATATAATCACGTTGGCCAGGCGTCATTATATGATGCTAAATACATACTTCTTTTCATCAACCGTTTAACACAATCCGGTTCACATGAGATCTGAGTACAATGAACGAGTCGAATGTGGTGAACAGTTCACGTGTATCGAGGTATCGTAATGATAGTTTAGATGTATGTAAATGTATGTATGCACGTGCGTTCTAGCCAAGGCTATAGTCTAGGTCTCTAGGTCTCTAAGTCACCTAAAGTTTTCCTAGTTCGCTATAACCATTGGCTCTGAAACCAATCTGTAACACCCCTAAATTTGTTTAGCGGAAGCATTTAGTTTGAGTACGGGGGTGCTACAATAACAAAGCATGCATACGTATCAGAGCTTATGATTACAACAGAACATAATATATTAAGATGCCAAAGTATTAATTACAAAGTTTACGATTCATCGAATCGTACAAGTTAAGAGTAATAAGTTTACAAAAGTAGATTTCTGAAATATGACTAAAACATTTCAGTTATACTAAAGAAATCCATGTGTTTCCAAAAGTTGGCATCCTAAACTTCACGGGTCGCCTAATTCTCCATGTGTATTGGCGATTCTTATATGCGCAGCTAATTCCCTGAAAAACATAGTAAAAGTCAACAACGAGGTTGAGTGAATTCACAGGTTTTATGTTTACAAGTTCAGTTTTGATAAACCAGGTTGTTTATAATGTATCGTTGGGATGTCTCCCAAAAATACAGTGTGGTTGGGATGTCACCCAAAAGTGTAGCTCATAAAACCAAATGTGTTTCTAAATAGTTGTTTGTAGGAATGTTCGTATCCTAGTAGTTGTAGGAAAGCATTATCCTATTTCTTGATCGTAGGTGTAACACCCCCATAAAACCCGTATCTGGACCACGTGCGGGCAGTGTTAACATTGTGCTGAGTATCCTAATCGTTTGGTGGGTCCATGTCAGTAGGAAACCCAGTGCCCATGTCAGAAGGGACTTTTCGTCAGTGTAATAACAATAGTAGACCCATGTTCGTAGGATCTAGTGCCCATGTCAGAAGGGACTTTTCAACAGTCGGTGCCTATGTTCGTAGGGACTTTTCAATAGTTTGTGCCCATGTCAGTAGGGACTTCTCAGTAGTTTGTTGCCCATGTTAGTAGGGACTTTTCAGTAATGTTGCCCATGTCAGTAGGGACTTTTCAATAGTGTAATAACGATAGTAGATCCGTGTTTGTGGGATCTAGTGCCCATGTCAGTAGGGACTTTTAGTTACCCAATCCGTTATATAAAGTGTTGCTGGTTATCCTCCAGCATTCTCAAAACATGTTCATGTGTTTACGGTGTTGGTAGTATGAAAGTATTATGTAACACCCCCATAAGACCCGTACCTGGACCACGTGCGGGCAGTGTTACATATTATGTTGTAATTCGTCAGTTTGTTTATCAGTTTACCAGTTCAATGTACTCCACTTGTTTGAGTAAAATAGTATACAACCATGTTTGTATAAAAGTGTTTGACTATGTTTTCCACCCCTGTTCAAAGCAGTTAAAACAGTAAAAGTAGGGGCTGTGAACTCACCTGTTGAGTTAAGTAGTTGTGCGAGTGCTAGCAAACCTAAGCCCAAGTACAGTCCAGAATCTCCTAACGTCCTAAACGTATGAGACTTAATAAGTATCGTGGATGTCTAAGTTAATCATCCATGCAAGTGTTCATACAACCAAGTTATGTCTAAAATGTTTGTTAAACGTTTGCGTTTGTATTTCGTTGTTGTGAAAATGTATACGACTCGTTGGTGATAGTTTGAAATCATAATTTTAGTAAAATAAGTATGTTTGTAATGTTTGTATCGTTCGTATATCATATCGTATGTAAATATTCGTTTCCGGTTAAGTTCGACACTTAGTTTACAAATAAGTTGCAAGTTTTCTGTTTTTGGCGACACTGGTCTAGTGTCACTATAGGCGACACTAGTTAGGCGACACTTACTGAGTGTCGCTAGATTTCTGATTTTCAATTGTGTAGCGACACTTGGTTAGTGTCGCTATAGGCGACACTTGTTCAATTATGGCGTCACTAAGGTAGTGTCGCTAGGATGGATCTGGTTAAGTATTTCGGCGACACTTAAGTAGTGTCGCTATAGGGGCGACACTTAGGCATAGCGACACTTAGCTAGTGTCGCTAGCACTGTTTTTGGCACATAGCGACACTTCCAACTGTTCGACGAACAACTTGGAAAAGTCGGGTTTTTGGTCGATTTTGGACGTTTTCGGTTGTATAAATCACTAAAACATGGTAATCTAAGTATACTAAACATGAAACATGAAAGAAAACTTCGAAATCTAAGGATTTACGGGAAATGTCGGAAACTTACGGGTGTCGGTTTTGAAATCCGAAAAGGTAGAAGTGTAGATCGTGATTCCGTGATCGTTTTTCCTAAAGAAGCTCGGTGATTCGCGACGTTTTTGTGGTAGTTTTTGTGATTTTTGTGTGATTTTGGTGGTGGGTTTTAGAGTGAGAAAAAGATGGAGAAAGTGAGAGATGGAGAGAGAAAAGAAAGATGGAGAAATGAGGGTGGTGGAGGTGGGAAGGTGGGTTTTGTTCCCCTTTTTCTGCCTCCGTGGTTGCACTCCGTATTTGTTTACCCGATCGTTAAATGCTACTTTATTTTAACTAATATATTTGTAATTACATATTTCATTATATCTTTAATTAGGATCTTTTTATGAAACCAAATTAATTTAGTTATAAAATTTTAACTTTGTTTTATTTTAATTATACAAGTTTACGTTTTACATTATAAAATGATATGTAAATATTATCGACATAGTATTTAATTGTTAATATCGTTATTTAAATATTTCATTTTATTAAATAACTTTGTTCACCAATAGTCGTATATTTTTGTCGCGTTTGCTCAATTCGTTTCGTATGTAATTACATCTAATTACAATTAAGTAATACTACGCGTATTAACTAGTTGGGCTTTGCTAGACTTACCTCTAAAATGTGTTGTGAATTCACTCAAGTAGGGAATTAGCCTAAAATGCAAATGTTTAGCGTTAATAATTGTGTTTAAATTTGCGAAGTGTTACAGTTATGCATGAAACGTAGATACATTATGGTGTCATTATTAATTCAAGGCCCAAAACAACCCGGTAATGACATTGATGTTTATTTGGCTCCTTTAATCGAGGATATGAAAACTCTTTGGGTGGAGGGCGTTCAAGTGTACGATGCATATAAGAAAGAGCGATTTCAATTGAGAGCCATGATTTATTGTACCATAAATGATTTTCCGGCATTCGAAAATTTGTCTGGATACAGTACGAAAGGAAAACTCGTGTGCTCTGTTTGTGAAGATCAGACATCTTCAAGATGGTTAGAAAATTGTAGGAAAACTGTTTATATGGGTCATCGAAGATTACTTCCAATGGATCACGAGTATCGTCAACAGGGGGACAAGTTTGATGGGACAATCGAGCAAGGAACAGTGCGGGCACGGTTTGACAAAAATGACACATTCGCAAAAGCTTAAAAAGTAAGCACCGTGTTTGGAAAGTCAATACCGCTCGAAAAGGGATCTTGGAAAAAAATGTCCATTTTTTGGGATTTACCTTATTGGAAGCAATTAGAGGTGCGACATTGCTTGGATGTTATGCATATCAAGAAAAACGTTTGTGACAGCTTGCTTGGTTTATTGATGAACATTCCTGGGAAATCAAAAGATGGTCATAATGTACGCCTAGACATGGAGGCAATGATTATTCGGCCCGAGCTTCATCCGAAGTTTCGTCAGCAAAACGGGCGCGAACGTACATTTCTACCACCGGCGTGTTATACATTTTCAAGAGAAGAAAAAAAACAATTTTGCAATTTCTTACATGGTATCAGGGTTCTAACAAGTTATTCGGCGAATGTTAAAAGGTTGGTGTCACTGAAAGACTGCAAATTAAACAGTATGAAGTCGCACGATTGTCATATTTTAATGACGCATATTATTCCTATCGCTATCCGAAGATTGTTGCCTGTCCACATCCGAAACACCATCACAAAACTTTGTTTATTCTTTAACTCGATCCACTCCATGGTCCTTAATCCGTTGGATTTACCGGGGATGCAAAACGATATTAATCATACGCTATGTGAACTTGAAATGTATATTTCTCCTTCATTTTTTGATATCATGGTACACTTGGTGACACATATTATAGGAGAAATTAAAGTTGCGGGTCATGTATTCTTACGTTACATGTACCCTTTTGAGAGATATATGGGAATCCTAAAGGGGTATGTAAGGAACAATAATAAACCAGAAGGTAGTATTATCGAAGGATATTGTGCGGAGGAGGTTATAGGTTTTTGTAATGACTACTTGGATGGTATCAAAAAGGTTGGAATTCCGATATCTCGACACAAAGGTCGACTTCCTGGGTACGCGGCCAGCGGGATGAAACCTATCTTCCCAAGTCATGAACTTCTATGGCTTGCACTTTTTGAAGTCCTAAAACATATGACATGTGTAAGTCCATACATTGAAGAGCACATGGAGGAATTATGTGCAACTCACGAGGGGAGAGACGAAATGTGGTATAACACCAAACACAACAAAGAGTTTGCAAATTGGTTGAAAAGGAAGACGATCGCAAATTACGGTAGACAAGATGTTGACATGGATGTGCAATCTTTAGGGGAGGGCTCAAACCATTGTGTAAGGTCGTATCAAGTATACAACATTAATGGTTATACGTTTCACACCGAAAAAAGTGATGGGGAAAGTGCAAGTCAAAATAGTGGAGTCACACTTATAGCATCAAGCAAGGTTGACAAAACCACGTCGAATCATAAAACACGGGCGCGAATTGCTAAGGCATCATATTATGGTGTCATACAAGAAATTTGGGAGTTGGTTTATGACAATTCTCTTACTATACCAGTGTTCATGTGTAGATGGGTGAATAATACCGAACGAGGTGTTAATGTTGATCCCGACGGCTTCACTCTTGTCGATCTCAAAACTAATGGGTATAGAGATGAACCATTCATTCTCGCTAAACTAGACACCGACGCATTCTACGTAAAAGACCCCAGTCAATCAAGATATCACGTTGTATTGAAAGGTAAACGATGTATACTTGGAGTTGATAATGTTGTCGACGAAGAAGAATACGACCAATTTGACGAGCAACCACCGTTCTCTGTCGGTATTAGTCCGCTAGAAGATGACAATGTTGTAACATCTAGCACTACATATGCACGAGTCAACAATGATGACGAAGGAGTGTGGCTTGATGTACCAAAGGTTCGTTTGGTCTTCATTGATTAAATACAAATAAAATTAGGGTGTGTTTGGTAACGATGGACTGGAGCTGTGGCTGGTGCTGGAGCTTAGGGCTAGAGCTGGGCTTGGGCTTCTATTCATAAGCCACTTCAAAAAGCTTATTGTTTAAGGGCTTCTGGGGCTTATTTTTTCAAGAATCCCCATTTTTTATGTTGCCAAACAAAGCTTATAGTTGGGGCTTATAAAAAATAGAAGCTCAAGCCCCCAAAAGCCCCTCGAAGCTCCTCATTTAAACACACCCTTAGTGTTTTCATTTTATCATAACAACACATATATATTAATTAATTAAATGTATTTTTTCATTTGCAGGCTATATGAGGATCGGATCACGTAGTATTGTTTAATGATATGATGTTCCTCATTTTTTTTTGGTTATATATATATATATATATATATATATATATATATATATATATATATATATATATATATATATATATATATATATATATATATATCATTGGTTATATATATCCAGATATCATTAATGTATGCCAACTATCATCATCATCATTAATGTACACCAACCCTCGGATTCCTATATAAAGCGTTTATATATTAAAGACAAACTATTACAACCTCTGAAAAAGTATGCTCCTATTGAAAATACGGGCACAAGAACAAGTGTAACTAAACGTCAACAAAGTATCAATCAAAATATGCAAAATTTGGTGGATCTTGACAAAGATGTCATCAAAGTGTTACATGCACATGTTGAAAAGTTTAATCAAACTATTACAAAGATAAGGTCTGAAATTGAAACGCATCAAAGTGTCGAGAATTTCTTCCTTTCTCATGGAGATCTAGACGATTATCTTTTCAAACTCGCAAAAAATCTCACATTTTATACAGTGGAGAAGCAAAACTGTGAAGAAACCATTATTCAGTTCAGATCGCATATGGAACAGAACGAAGCTTACATGAAATAAGAATGGGTGTTGTAATATATATATTTTTTCTTTTTAATAAAAAGTGTAATAATAATGTAACAAAGAATGTCTTTTCTTTTGAATAATGTAACTATTTACATATTTAAAAATATATTAAATTTTTAGTAAGGCGGTTATATTAAAAACCGCCTTAGATCCCGAATATATATATATATATATATATATATATATATATATATATATAAACCACCTTACATGATTTTTAAAACCCTAAATATTTCTGGTATATTTAATCATTTACATAGGCGGTTATATTAAAAACCGCCTTACATGATTTTTAAATCCAAAACGTCAAACGACGAATCTTTTTAATAACGCCTATTAATATTAATAAATTATGGAGTAGTTGAATGGTGTGTACTAGATATTTTTGGTACATTTATTAGTTAGAGTGTTGAAATCTCTATATATGTACCCACATTTGAGACCACATGCCACATACTAAAATATACGAAATATATTTTCATTTTCCTTTTGAAATACACACGCAAGAGATGTCTACTTCCGATGGAGCAAGAAAAATGTTCGTTTGAACGCGGGTTTTACAGTTAACGAACAAAAATGGTGAATACGTAAAAAGGTTGAAAAGTTTAAGAAGGTTGATAAAGAGGCTATTGAAAGGCTATCGGGTCAAGTTGATAGTTATAATAATGTACTTTCCCAAATAGATTGAGAGATTAGAGCACTTATAAGTGTTCAAGAACGCACACCCGATGAGGCCGAATTCTTGAAAGAGCTTAACAATAATCGTAGGTTTTATATAAGTGAGAAGGATAAGTGTGAACAAGCGATGGAGAGGTTCTTAAAAAATATGAATGACAATGAAATATTTGTTGATTTATTATAAATTTGTATTTTGTGAGTAGGTTTTATCGTAATGGTTTTATCGTAATGGTATTATTATTATTATGTTCTGGCATTATCAATATTAATTGTTTTGTATCTATGTAAAATTTTAAATGTTTTATTGAGGTAGTTTATAAAAGAACCGCCTTAATATAAAAATGATTTATTAAGAGTAACCCTATGTGAATTAAATTATGGAGAGTTTATTGCATCTCTTTAAAAAATATCTACTTCATCGGCTTCTTTCCATTCGAATTTTAAGGGTGACCTTCCAACTCATTGCTTATGTAATCCACCACTTTTGTTGAAGAAACGCACCTCCTGGACATGTACCAACCTGGCCAGACATTTTTTGAATTGCCCAAATTCTATGGTACATTTTTTTTTGTGTGTTTGAAATATGTTAATCGGTTTTATATATGGTAACATTTGTGCTGGCTTTGTGATGTAGTCTGCAAGGAAAGGGTGTGAAGCTTATTACTTTATCGATGAGGAACTTACAAATAAATGGTACAAGTTCAACTTGTTTGAATTGTACTCGGTTTTGAATCCAGATCAAAAGGATGCTTTTAGAGAAATCATGAAACACAGAGAGAATTTAGAGAAATTGGATACCGAGTTCGAGGTGTACAAATCCAATATGGAATATTTACTTGTCTCACTGCAGTCGGAGTTGAAGAAAAACAAGGCTAGTGTTTTTTTTTCAAGAAATGTTTAATTTGTATGTTTGTGTACTTGTTTTAGTATTGTTCAAGTAAGTTTAATTAATTCGCTACTTAGTCGTATATATACTTCAACATTTATGTTATTACAATGTGGTTTCAAACTTTGAATATTGTTGGATGGATGTTATTGCAATGTGGTTTGAAACTTTAAATATTGTTGGATAAATCTTACATGTAACAATATGGAAGATTTACTTGTCTCACTGCAGTAGGAGTTGAAGAAAAACAAGGCTAGTGTTTTTTTTTCAAGAAATGTTTAATTTGTATGTTTGTGTACTTGTTTTAGCATTGTTCAAGTAAGTTTAATTAATTCGCTACTTAATCGTATATATACTTCAACATTTATGTTATTACAATGTGGTTTCAAACTTTGAATATTGTTGGATGGATGTTATTGCAATGTGGGTTGAAACTTTAAATATTGTTGGATAAATCTTACAGGTAACATGAACTTTGATTTTAGAGTGAAAATTTCTAACTTTTTCGAACCCCGCCAACAAGCGCCAAATTATTTCACCAAATTTTTTTTGTGCAGTGGTCAACCCTGTAAAGGCGGTGATTGCTGAAACCAATAAGCGCGTCCTTACCGATAACCGACATATTTGGATTTTCAGTAACTTTCAAATGAAGTTTAAACAACTCCCTCTCACCATTTCCCAATCCCACCTTCACCACTTTCATCTCTAATTGGCGATACACCAGGCACTCGTTCGCTCTATTCTAGCGGGAGATTTCGTTTAGCATATGAGATCGAAATATTTCGTTGAATTATTGATTATTCCGGTTTTACTTATTTAAAGATATGAATTATTCTTTACTTACTGTTGGGACATGTATTTGTGACAACAGATCTAGCTTGTAATAGTACTAGTGATTATAGTAATCAAGTGTGTACAATTGATTTTGAATTGTAATAATTGATATGATATTAGTTTGTTGTTAATATTCGTTAAATATATTAGTAAGATAAAGTGTTAGATGAATATCGAGAATGAAAATGCAAACTAAAGTCTGTCTGCGAGATGAGATCTCAAGTCGCAGGATTGAGTTCTACGAGTCGAGATCTGGGCTAGTAGAGGTGGCAACGAACCGAGATCAGAATGGGCTTGGTTTTGGGCTGCGAAGTCAGTCGACTCGCAGAGCCCATCGGGCTGCGAGTCGAGTCGGCTGAATTCATATATATACAAAATTTAGGGTTTAAACACTGCCATTCGATTTCCAGAGCATTAATTCGTAATTTTAAGCATTGTTAGGCTAGGTATTGATAGATTAACATTCGTTATAATCAATACAAAGGAAAACGTTAATCAATTCGCTATTATCTTGCGAAACAATTCGTTCACAATCTGTGATACAAGTATTGAGGAATTCCACGCCTTAATACCTAAAGATAACCTCGTTATCGATCATAAGAACTAGGGACTTACAATTGGTATCAGAGCTTTCGGGCTAAATACGATTAAGTTCGAGGTTTTTGGATAATAACGGTTGATTTAGGGTTGTTGGTACGTGCAATAGTACGTAAAAACGATCAAAATCAGTCTCTGGAAGTGTTTTGGTTCGAATTCCACCGAAATCTTAGGGTTTAGTCGATCAAAAACCTAAAATTTTCGTTTTTGGGGTTTTCAGCCTATCCTACGAACCGAGTTCAGTTTCACGAACCGAGTTCAATCCTATGAACCGAGTTCAATCTCACGAACTGAGTTCAATCCTACGAACCGAGTTTAATCTCACGAACTGAGTTCGACCTTACGAACCGAGTTCAATCTCACGAACTGAGTTCGACCCTATGAATTGAGTTTCGTCCGGTGAACTGAGTTCTTGTTTTGCGAGTCGAGTTCCTACGAACTGAACTTTCTGATTTTCGTGTGATTGTTAATTTTTGAAACAATAAGATGTCTGATCTTAGTAAAATGATCGAGATGGAACACGAGGTGGGAAAATCAAATGTTCCACCTAAGTTGTTGAAGATCGAAGATTACTATAACTGGAAGGACAGATTTGAATCTTACTGTAGATTCCATGATCTGTCAATCTGGATGTGTATTAAGAATGGACACACGGCACCTACTCAAACTGTTCAAAATGCTATTGTGGTACTTACTTATCAGAATATGAGTGACCAACAGAAGGAAGAATACAAGTCTGAAAATCGAGCTCATTCTTGTATTAAGATGTGTCTTCCAAAGGAAATCGCTCATCAGCTGAAGTCTTTTCATACTGCAAGAACGCTCTGGGAAGCTCTTGAGAAAAGAGGTGAGGGAAGTCCACAAGTGAGAGCTGGCAAGAAGAATCTTCTCAAGAAGCAGTTTACTATGTTTAAAGCTTTGAAGGGAGAAGATCTTGATGGTTATGTTACTCGTTTCTACCATTTGCTAAGTGAGTTAGAATACCATGAGATCACTGTAGAAGAAGTTGATAAAACCGACAAATTTATTGAGGGTTTGCCTTCTAAGTGGGAAATGTATGGTGTTATAATCTAAGATAATGAAACCAGATATGCTACCATTACTTTAGAGCAGGTCATTGACAAGTTCAGAGGTTATGATTTCACAAAAAAGTCAAGAGATACCGATTCTGATCAGGTTCAGAACCCTGGGTTATATCATGGAAAAACAAATCTTTCGACTTCGTCTTCTAGTTCGACCACTGCATTGTTAGTTGGTGATACTGGTGAGAATGGTGAAATGATATATGAGGATCTGTGTTTTATTTCCTCCTCTAATGATGAATCTAAAGGAAAGAGTTCTGAGAAGTCATCTCAAGAGCATCAGAAGATGCCAATGAGTGTGAAATATGCCGAACAACAACTGTCTGTTCTTGCATCCTTTGTTGCATCTTATGAGAACTATATTGAGGGAAAGATCAATGATCCCGTTCTGTTTGACGAGGATTATGAACCGATCGATTCGGACTACGTTGAGGAATTGGAACTTCAGGAATTACTAGCATTGGTATCCAGAAAAGTTAAGAATTTCCTCAAGAGAACTGGTAGAAAGGTTTTGGGTAATAGATCAGGGTTTGATAAAACCAAGGTCAGATGCTTTAACTGTCAAGGTATTGGTCATTTCGCTCGTGAATGCCAAAGACCTAAAGTAAAAGCTAAAGGAAAACAAGGTTCGGGAAGTACTCTTGCTTCCAAAGCCTTAGTGGTAAAGCAGTTGGATGGCTCTTATGACTGGAAAGCTCAGTCAGAAGAAGAAGCTTTGATGGCTGAGATTGAAGATCAAGAGACAACTGCTGGATCAATGTCCTACATGCCCACTGATGTAGAACAAGGAGTAGAGGTGCCTGAGTCTGAAGTGAAGACTAGTGATGAGGATGTGATGTACATGGATTCAAATGCTGAGATGAGTCCAGAAGATTTTGTGGCACACATGGCTGAAGTACAAATTGACAAGAAAAGGGTATGTTTGGATATTCTTACTCTTGCTGATGTTTGTTATTTAGTTACTGATTTGCAATCTCAATTAAGTGTTTTATCTGTTTCAAATCAAAATCTGCTATCCCAAGTTAGTGCTTTAACTGACTCTAATAGGTCTATGATATCTGAATTTGAACAAGCTAAATGTGATGTCCTAATGTTAAGTACAGATAAGGTAGATCTTAAGAATAAGATTAAGTCTGATGTTTCTGATAAGATTGCACTTAGAGATACCATTAAAGAAAAGGCTGTAATCATAGATGGACTCTATATAAACATCAACGACTTAAATCAAACAATAGCTAATAAGGATAGAGAGCTAGCTGAGCTTAAACAGAAGTTAGTAGAGCAAGATCGTAAGATTGAGAACTACAGAACTTTAGAAATGGACAAAATGTTAGAAGCTCAACGTAGTGTAAAGGACAAGACTGGGATAGGATACAATGATGTGCCTCATCTCTTTAATGCCAATTACACTAGTAACTCGATAGATTCTGAAATGACAGATGCTAATCCTGAGATTTTAGTAACTAATGATCCTGAAAACTTAGAGGCACAGAAGGATGTTGTTAAGAACCTATCACCAGATAATAGTAAAGTTTCTCATTTCACCAAAATACAGTTTGTACCTGGTGGAGTGATTAATGATATTAAGACTCATGATAAGGTTGATAAGGAACAAAATCTAAACCTTTATTGCCTAACACTCCGGATGAGAAAGCAAAAGTTAGTAAATCACGAAAACAGATGTCTTGCTTTAAATGTCGCCAAAAGGGACATGTTGCTTCGTGTTGTCCAAACAAGAAGCCGGAAGCATCACATAAGTTAGTGATTGATTAAAAGACACCGACTGACTCTAGTACGACTGTAGATAGGTTAGATACCAAACCTAAGTTAGGTAATAAACCTGTTAACATTCTTAAAAGAGAAGGTAAACATAGTGTCTCCCCACCTAAGCCTAAGCGACCATATCCTCTAAGTGATAATTCTTTCAATAAACCTAGGGATATGACACCGTCAAGGTTTAGAACTCAAGGTAGAAGCCATAGTCATTTTGAGAATGGTTCTACTTCACAATCACATGGGCTTAATTATAATTATCATAATAGAGCTCAGAATTCAGTGCCTAGGAGGTTTTCCTCAAATTCACCTCTTAAGGTTGATCGTCCACAAGCTCAAGTATCTTCAAAAGTAACCAAAGCTCCTGATGGGAAGGATGGTTATTTTAAAGAGCTTAAGTTTGTTGATGATAAGGGACAAACCAAGACCGTAATGGCTTGGGTCCCTCTTGACAACTGATTTTGTTTTGTGTTATGTGCAGGAGCATGCTGTGAACAAGGATAGCTGGTAGTATGTAGACAGTGGATGCTCAAGACACATGACAGGAGAAAGAAGTCTATTGACTGACTTCAAGGAAGGTCTCAAGCAAAAAGTAAATTTTACAGGAGATAAAGGAGGAGTGATTACGGGAAAAGGAAAAGTTTCAAATGGAACTTTGACTCTTGAGGATGTGAACTATGTCGAAGAATTAACTCACGACCTAGTGAGTGTTTCCCAAGTTTGTGATAAAGGTCATCCAGTTCATTTTAATGAAAAGGAAGCCTTAGTCCTGAAGCCGGGTTTCATAATTCCCGAGAAATGGATATTAATGAGGACACCAAGGAAGAAGGACATCTATGCAATCAACATGGGTGTTCCTAACTCTTCAATGGTGTCTACATGTTTATTATCAAAGGCTTCGGAAACAGATGCTTTGTTATGGCATAGGAGAATGGCACACCTGAACTGGAGAGAGATGAATTACATAACCAAAAATGGTTTAGTTCTAGGTGTACCACAAAAACGTTTCGAGTTTGAAGATAAGTGTGTTTCTTGCATGAAAGGGAAGTAGCACAAGAAACCACACAGATCTAAGACTAAAAACTCTATCTCCTCACCATTTGAATTGCTACACATGGACCTCTTTGGCCCTATAAGCAAGAGAAGTCTAGGTGGCAAATGGTACTGTTTGGTTGTCACAGATGACTATTCTAGATTCTCGTGGGTATTCTTTTTGGGATCAAAGGATGAAACTCCATGAATACTAATTGAATTCTTTGATCTAGTAGAGAATGTCTATAAAAAGAGAGTGAAGCGTATTCGTAGTGACAACGGAACAGAATTCAAAAATTCAACGTTGAATATCTATTGCTTAAGCAAAGGGATATTACATCAATTCAGTGCACCTTATGAACCTCAACAGAATGGTGTTGCTGAAAGGAAAAACAGGACGTTGATTGAAGCTGCTAGAACAATGCTTGCTGATTCAAAGCTTCCGGTCATCTTTTGGGCAGAAGTAGTGAATACATCATGTTGTGTTCTCAATAGAGTTCTTACGGTTAAAAGACATAACAAGACTTGTTATGAGCTTTTAAACAATAAGAAACCTAACTTAAAAGGGTTTGAACCTTTTGGAGTTTCATGCACCATATTAAAGACTGGACATCAAGCTAAATTTGGTGAAAAGGCCGACGAAGGATTTTTCCTAGGTTATATGCCCAGTTCGCCAAATAAAAGAGTCTTTAATAAAGTCACGGGACGTTTGGAAGTAGTTTATAATATTGAGGTTACGAGCTACTCACCTGATGTGCATAAGGGAGTTGATTGGCAATTTGATTATTCTGATCTCTTTGCATCATTTAAAGTTCCTATTAGTGACTATGTCAGTGATTCAGAGATTGCTGAACATTTAGTGTCTGAAGATGTGGATAATGGCCATACTTCAATATCGAGTGTTCAAAATTCTGGAATCAAGACAAATGTTGATCCAAATCAACCATCTACTAGTGGATCTCAAAAATCTAAAGTAGATATACCTCTAAATGAAGAAGAGCTGACTAACAAATTAGTGGATGAAATTTTCACTCCACTGAGAGAGTTAAGAATATCTATGGGTATTGATAACTCACAGCTATCTAGAGAGGGTGTACCAGATTTGGAAGACATTCCTGAACAACATAGTGTTCTTGAAGAAATCGGTACTAACTTAGGAGATGAGATTCCAGTTGAGCCTGTTGCTTCAACTAGAACGAGTAAGAATCATCCCGTTGAAAACATCATCGGTGATATTAATACTCCGGTTCAAACAAGAACTCAATTAAAAGCTAGTACGTCTGAAAATTTAGAATACCAAAGCTTGTATACTGCATTGAACGAGATAGGGATTCCTAATCAATGTCTACATTCATGCTTTATCTCACAAGTTGAGCCTAAAAATGTTCAAATGGCTTTAAAAGAAAGCTCGTGGGTAGAAGCAATGCAAGAAGAACTATATCAGTTCTCTAAATTACAAGTATGGGAGTTGGTAGACCTACCAAAGGGAGAATATCCAATTGGAACTAGATGGGTATTTAAGTGCAAGAGAGATGATAAGGGAATTGTTACTCGCAATAAAGCTCGTCTAGTGGTTCAATGTTTTAATCAACAAGAAGGTATAGATTACAATGAAGTGTTTGCACCAGTTGCTAGGCTAGAAGCAATTAGAGTGTTCTTAGCATTCGCATCATATTATGGTATAAAGGTTTATCAGTTGGATGTTAAGAGTGCCTTCTTGTATGGCAAAGTGGAAGAATTGGTGTATGTTTCACAACCACCAGGGTTTGCTGATCTTGAGTATCCAGATATAGTATATCGTTTAAATAAGGCTCTATATGGATTACATCAAGAACCTAGGGCATGGTATGGAACACTATCAACGTATCTACTTGAGAATGGATTTACAAGAGGATCGATTTATAGTACACTGTTTGTGAAGTGGAAGAAGAAAGACTTTCTTCTCGTGCAAGTTTATGTTGATGACATTATCTTTGGATCGTCTGATGAAAAGATGTGTCAAGAATTCGAGAAAGTCATGAGAAAAAGGTTTGAAATGTCTGCAATGGGAGAATTGAACTTCTTCTTAGGATTACAAGTTGATCAAAAGAAGGATAGATTCTTTATTCATCAATCTAAATATACATATGAGCTATTAGAATGCTTCAAGATGGATGAATGTAAGGTCTACAATACTCCAATTCCAAACAATCATGGACTAGGTCCAGATACATCGAGTGATAGCAATGTGGATCCAACTCTTTATAGAGCCATGATCGGATCACTAATGTATCTAACAGCCTCTAGGCCTGACATAATGTTTGCTGTTTGTTTATGCGCAAGATATCAGGCTAATCCGAAAGAGTCACACATGCAAGCTGTTAAACGAATCTTTCGTTACCTTAAAGGAAAACCTAAGCTGGGTCTTTGGTATCCGATTGATGGAGACTTAGATCTCGTAGCTTATACTGATTCGGATTATGGAGGATGCAATCAGAATAGGAAATCTACGACCGGAGGATGTCAATTCCTAGGAGGTAGATTAGTATCCTGGCAGTGCAAGAAGCAAACCTCGGTAGCCATTTCTACATGTGAAGCTGAGTATGTTGCAGCTGGCAGCTGTTGCTCTCAAGTGCTTTGGATTTAACAGCAACTGCGGGATTACGGGTTAAATATAACCAATACTCCTATGATGATTGATAATGAATCAACTATGTCGATTACCAATAATCCGGTGAAGCACAGTAAAACTAAGCATATTGATATTCGACATCACTTTATTAGAGATTGTGCTAAAAAGAAAATGATAAGGTTAGTTAAGGTTCCGACTTCGGATAATTTAGCAGACCTCTACACCAAGGCGTTCGACAGAGCAAGATTTGAGACGTTGGTTCAACTAAATGGAATGAGAAATCTAGAGTGATTAGTCTTCCAAGGGTAATTTTTGTAATAGTTAGTATTTTTATGTGATAAAAAAAAAAGGCGTATAGCATTCATTTGTTTGTTACTGTAACACCCCCAAATTTAATGATTTGCGGAAGCACGATTTGGGTGTTACTAATCAATAACAAAGCACAAAGATATATAGTAAACGACTCTATATGCGTCGTTTTAACAAAATATATTAATAATTGGAATGTTTACAACATTTAAAGCTTTACATAGCTCGATTTTAAATGAAAGGAGATTTCAGTACATAAGTACTTGTACAAAATATACTAATGCAAGAAAATCTCAATCGTCTGTATGTTGACTCGAGCTAAAAGTCCTGAAGCAGAAGCAACCTACTGCTTGGTACCTGCGATACATGCTAAATGGGTCAGCTAAAGCTGGTGAGCTCATAGGTTTGAAATCAAGTAATAAAGTATGAACAGCAAGATTTAATAATGATTTGCATCCAGCAAATGAAATGATAATAATCGTGTATACAGCCATGAGCACATAGTTGAGCTTAACTCGAGGGTCGGGTCCCCTATAGAGAATTCCGGGCGAGGTGCCTCCACGAATGCCTAATCAACATTCGTCTTCCCAAATATTAGTACGTCCGTTTACCCGGTTAGTGCTTGCTAACCCGGACGGGGAGGGTCAATCCTATATGGTACCATATACTAATATTCACGCTACAACGTATTAACAACTATGCTGACGGAGGACTTTAAATGATTAGTTGTGAAAAACTCATGTAGTATATGTAAGAGTTGTACTTGCGTTCACACGTTAAAATAAGCAATGTATCACACCCCTGAGTAAAACAGTAAAAAGAGGGGCTATGAGACTCACCTGAGTCTTGTGAGTTTAACTTAATAAACTTGAGTTGGTTAGCCGAGTATTGAAGTCCAAAGACTTGTAACCTGAGGGTGTCCACGACACGCGATGGTTATAAACATGATTGGGTATCTCAAAAGATCACCCTTGTAGTTGTTACACAACTATATATATATATATATGTCCTAATTACTACGATTTGGTTGCTTTGTTAAGTGTTTGAAAACGTGTACGGCCCGTTGGTGATTAATTGTAATAATAGTCCCGATGTTATCACATTGATTTCGAAGTGTTATACTTGAAAAGTATATTCCATTATGTTTGAAAAGTTGTATCATATAAGCGTTTTGAAGTCATACAAGTTTGACACTTGGTGAGAAATGTGCTTACGGAATCTAAGTACGGGGGTCCGGGGGCAGCGCCCCTGGAGGGGTCCAAGGGGCTGGCCCCTGGCTGGGGTCGAGATGCAAGGTCAGCTCGAAAAATTTTTATTTCTACTATATTGCTTTGGTGAAAAACGCATCTGGGATCTGAATTCGGGTAAAATCGAGTGATAAATTTTGAGTCTCGACACTTAGTAAAAATCTGAGTTTCCTGTGTTTTGCGACACAATATGCGACACAAAAGTTTGTCATGCGACACAAGGGTTGTGTCGCATAGATATGCGACACAACATCTATACGACACAAAGGTTGTGTCGCATAGATTCGAGATGCTGATTCAACAGCGACATAGAGGTTGTGTCGTATGGTATTTACGACATAAGGTACGACACAATATTGTGTCGCATAAGATACGACATAACTGGTTTCATACGACACAAGATACGACATAAAAGGCAAAATACGACATAACATGCGACACAAGGCTTGTGTCGCATTGAAGAACATCAGCCCAGAAAGTTTCGACTGCCGAGGTTTTTCCGGCCAAAACCCAATTTAAACTCGTTTTTAAGCTATAAAATCGTGTTTTACACTTTGTAATGGACATATATAAGTGATATAAACAACTAACAAGTGAAAATACAAAGAATCGAGAGTTTTCGGGATTTTGTCGGAAACTTACAAAGTGGCGAAATGAAAATCCGGAGAGATAGAAGTGTAGATCGTGATGTCGTGGTCGTTTTTCTCCAAAGCGGTGCTATGATCCGGTTGCGTTTTATGTGGTTATTTTGAAGATTTATGATGGTGGTGGTGGTTTAGTGTTTAGAGAGAAAATAGAGAAGAGAGTGTAAGAGTGAGAGAGTGAGTGGGGGAGAAATGAGGAAAGAAAAGGGAAAGTGGGAGGTTATCCTCCCATTTTTCAGTCTCCGTTCTTCGTGCGATGTTCGTTTTCTCCGTCATTTAACGTTTTAATAAATAGTTTGGGCGTTAATTAACCATTTCAAAATACGAATTTTTGTTTAATAATCTAATTTAATTGTTTTACCAACTATCTACTAATTTAAAGATTTAAAGTGTGATTTAAATAATTTGTGTATTTTGTTTTTAATTACGTAAGTATTAATTGTGCAAAACGGGACAACTCTGGGAATGTAATTTAAACAATTACTTTGGACCCAGTAATGTTTTCTGATAATGTTTTATACTTAAATATAAATTGTGTCACCAACGTCCGTATTTATAGAACAGAAATACATTCGATTTAAATTGCGTACGATCTAATCAAATCGCATTTTCCTATATATTCAACAATATATATTTTGATACATTAATTAGCCTAATACAAAACTAATTACATGTATTAACAGAGAATTAGGCACTAATTACTAGTCCTAATTTGGAGGGTGTTACATTCTCCCCCTGTTAGGAGAATTTCGTCCCGAAATTTAGCTCGAGGTCGTGGTTGATGTAGAATCGGTGAATAGCTGAGGATACTTGAGTCGCATTTGGTCTTCCCATTCCCAAGTGAATTCCGGACCACGCCGCAAATTCCATCTGACTTTAACGATGGGAATACGACTTTGTTTTAGTTGCTTGACCTCACGGTCCATGATTTCAGCGGGTTCCTCAACGAAGTGAAGTTTATCGTCAACACGAATTTCATCGAGGGAGATAATAAGTGTCTCATCAGACAGACATTTCTTCAAGTTAGAAATGTGAAAGGTGGGGTGCACGCTGCTGAGTTCGGATGGCAGCTGCAATCGATAAGCTACGGGGCCAATCCGTTCGAGGATCTCAAAAGGCCCGATGTACCTGGGATTTAACTTCCCGCGTTTGCCAAAACGGATGACGCCTTTCCAAGGCGATACTTTTAAGAGTACTCGATCCCCAACTTGGAACTCGAGTGGTTTGCGTCTCACATCAGCATAACTTTTCTGACGATCACGTGCGGCTTTGAGTCTGTTTTGGATTTCCACAATTTTCTCAGTGGTGGCGTGTATGAGTTCAGGACCAGTGAGTTGACTATCTCCCACTTCAGTCCAACAGATCGGTGATCGGCACTTACGACCGTACAGTGCGTCAAAAGGTGCAGCTTTGATGCTGGCGTGATAGCTGTTATTGTACGAGAATTCGCACAACGGTAGATGTCTTTCCCAGTTTGCACCGAAGTCAACTACGCAAGCTCGTAGCATATCTTCCAGTGTTTGAATGGTTCGTTCACTTTGGCCATCGGTTTGAGGATGGTACGCGGTGCTCATATCGAGATGAGTACCCAATGCTTTTTGAAGTGACTGCCAAAAGTGAGAGGTGAAGCGGGCATCTCTATCGGAGATAATCGAGGTTGGAACACCGTGTTGAGAAACAATTTCTTTGATGTAGATTTGTGCAAGGCGCTCCATTTTATCGTTTTCCTTGATTGCCAGGAAATGAGCAGATTTGGTGAGACGATCGACGATCACCCAAATGGTATCGCAACCGTTCTAAGACTTGGGTAGTTTGGTTATGAAGTCCATGGCAATTTGTTCCCATTTCCATTCAGGGATTTCAGGTTGTTGGAGTAAACCAGAAGGTTTTTGATGTTCGGTTTTGACTTTTGAGCAAGTAAGGCACTTGCTGACGTAAGTGGCGATTTCGGCTTTCATGTTCGGCCACCAACAAAATTCCTTGATGCCGTGGTACATCTTATCGGATCCCGGATGGATAGAATATTTAGACTTGTGAGCTTCATCCATCACCAAGTCTCGTAGGTTCCCGAAACTCGGCAACTAGATTCGGTTTCAAAAATACCTAATCCCGTTAGATTTGGTTTCAAATTGTTTGTCAATACCCCGTAAGGCTTCGGTTTTGATGTTTTCTGGTTTCAGGGCTTCGATCTGAGCGGTATGAATCTGAACGGTAAGATCGTTGTGAATGGTCATACTGAGGGCTCAGACTCGAAGTGGTTTTGATCGTTCCTTTCGACTGAGGGCATCGGCAACAACATTAGCCTTCCCTGGATGGTACTTGATCTCGCAATCGTAATCGGTAAGCAACTCGACCCATCGACGTTGCCTCATATTGAGATCCTTCTGATCGAATATATGTTGGAGACTTTTATGATCGGTAAAGATTGTGCACTTAGTGCCGTAGAGATAATGTCTCCAGATTTTAAGAGCGAACACGACCGCTCCAAGTTCAAGGTCATGAGTGGTTTAGTTCTTTTCGTGGATTTTGAGTTCTCGTGAGGCATAAGCAATGACCTTGTCTCGTTGCATTAACACGCAACCAAGACCTTGATGAGAAGCATCGCAGTATACCACGAAGTCATCGGTGCCTTCGGGTAGTGATAGAATTGGAGCACTGCAAAGCTTTTGTTTTAATAATTGGAACGCTGACTCTTGTTTATCAGTCCAGTCGAACTTCTTTTTCTTCTGAGTCAGTACCGTGAGTGGCTGAGCTATTTTGGAGAAATTTTCGATGAATCGCCGATAGTACCCAGCAAGACCCAAGAATTGACGTACTTCGGTTGCAGTGGTGGGTGCTTGCCAGTCTTTGATAGCCTCGATTTTTGATGGGTCAACGTGAATTCCCTGACTATCAATCACATGACCAAGGAATTGAACGGCTTTTATCCAGAACTCACACTTAGAGAATTTGGCATAAAGCTCCTCGTGTCTAAGTAGTTCTAGAATGGCTCTGAGGTGTTGCGCATGTTCTTGCTCGTTGCGCGAGTAGATGAGTATGTCATCGATAAAGACAATGACAAACTTGTCGAGGTAAGGTTTACACACCCGGTTCATGAGGTCCATGAATACCGCCGGTGCGTTGGTTAGACCGAAGGGCATCACTTGGAATTCGTAGTGCCCGTAACGAGTTCTGAAAGCAGTTTTTGGAATATCGGTGTCGCGAACCCGTAACTGATGATACCCTGATCGCAGGTCGATTTTTGAGTAGAAACTTGAACCCTGAAGTTGGTCGAATAGATCATCAATGCGAGGAAGTGAGTATCGGTTCTTGACGGTTAGCTTGTTCAACTCTCGATAGTCGATACACATTCTGAATGAACCGTCCTTCTTTTTAACAAATAAGACCGGAGCTCCCCAAGGCGAAGAACTCGGTCTAATGAATCCCCTATCCAGGAGTTCCTGTAACTGGGTGGACAACTCCTGAAGTTCAGATGGGGCTAAATGGTACGGTGCGCGGGCCACCGGTGCGGCACCCGGCACGAGATCGATTGAGAACTCAACCTGTCTCGGTGGAGGTAGACCATGTAGTTCTTCCGGAAAGACTTCGGGAAAGTCTCTAACAATTGGCACATCCTCAAGTCGCTTCTCCTCCGACTTCTTCTCTGTGATGTGTGCAAGTATTGCATGGTAACCCTTTCTCAGAAATTTTCGGGTTTTTAAGCAAGAGATGATATTGAGTCTCGTCCCACCGGTCTCCCCCTGTATGATCAAGGTTCTACCGACGGCGAGTGGGATACGGACGATCTTATCGTAACAAACGATTTCGGCTCGGTGTTTGGACAACCAGTCCATTCCAAAGATGACGTCGAAACTTTCGATTTCAATGGGTACAAGATCGATTGAAAAGGTTTCATCAGCTAGGTTTAGAGTGCAATTAGGTATCACACTATTGGTTTCTATAAGTTTCCCATTTGCTAGCTCTACAGTGTACTTAACATCTAAGGCAACAGGAGTGATGTCAAGTAGTGGGCAAAAGTCATCAGAGATAAAGCTTCTATCAGCACCAGTATCAAATAGAACAGAAGCAGTTAAGTTGTTGAGGAGGAACATACCCGAGACCACATTCGGGTCTTGGCGGGCGTCCCCGGAGTTGATGACGAAGGCTCTACTTCGGGTGTTGTGGTTATTGTTGTTGCGGTTGTTGTTGTTGTTGTTGTTGTTGCTCTGGTTCTTCAGTTTTGGGCATGTGTCCCTGAAGTGCCCGGGGTTCCCACATTCAAAGCAGACCTTAGGTGGCCTAGTGTTGTTGTTAGAATTGTTGTTGGTAGGGGAACGGCAATCCTGGGTGAGGTGACCATACCTCTTGCAATTGTTGCAAAAGGAGCCACAAGAACCTTCGTGGTGGCGGCTGCACTTGGAACAATAGGGTTTGCTCCCAGTGTAGCCCCGTTTGATGTCTGTGGTGGTGTTGTAGGCTTTGATGGTGTCGGATTTCTTGTTTTGTTGGTTTGGGTGGTTGTTGTGGTAGTCGGACCACTTTCTTTTGTTGTTGTGGGA
Organism: Helichrysum umbraculigerum; assembly: GCA_949592205.1. Taxonomy (NCBI): domain Eukaryota; kingdom Viridiplantae; phylum Streptophyta; class Magnoliopsida; order Asterales; family Asteraceae; genus Helichrysum; species Helichrysum umbraculigerum. Next base: position 55,444,137 of record CATIUR010000003.1, on the reverse strand, counting down.
GGATGAAGTGGGTGGTTCAGAATCTTGGCTCATTGCCATCAGGTCTTGGGCTAGTAGGATTGCACCCTTCAATGGTGGCTTGGTTCGAAGAGGCAACGTGCCCCCGAACAGGCTCAGGAAGACCAAGGATGTACTTCCTGATTTTATCAGTTTCAGTGCTTACCATGGCTGGGCGGAGGGCAGCGAGTTGCTGGAATCTGGTGGTGTAACCATCGATATTACTGCCCTGAACTTTTAGGTTCCAGAACTCCTCGTCCAGCTTTTGGAGTTTGTCGATCGAACAGTATTTGGCGGTGAGTTTTGCTTTCAAGTCCTCCCAAGAGAGTAGGTAGGCAGTGTCAGCACCCACTGATTGGGAATATGAGTTCCACCAAGAGTGGGCATCGTCTTCGAGAGAGCAGGTGGCGAAGTTTACTTTGTCATTTTTCGCGCATTTGCTGACACGGAAAACAGTTTCCATCTTCTCGAACCATCTGATCAGTCCGATGGCTCCTTCAGTACCCTTGAAGCTTGAGGGTTTGCAGCTCTGAAAGTCCTTGTAAGAACAGGGTTTAGTAGCGGGGGTTTCAGCAGCATCGCTGTTTCTATCGGAATTCTGTGGAGTATTCCGAGCCAAGGCTTCAGTCACAGCCTGGGTTATGAGTGATGTAAGCTGAGCATCAGTGTATGGTCTTTTCTTTGGTGGCATGATTCTTCAATAAAAGAAATGAAGATACATGAGATTTTGCAAGAAAATTGTATTTATCTCAGATGTACATGTATAAAGGCGGTAATACATAACATCAATATGAAAAAGAAAAAATGGCAATAAGTATAAGTAGAATCAGCAAGGAATATTTGATAGATAATACGAGTTCAATTGTTACATCCCACGGATGTATTACAAAAGGGTGTCGGGAATTGTTACATCCGACCGAATTATAGAGTAGCACTTAGATAGTTATTAGACTACAAGATAGATTACAAGACAAGAACTACACTAGTCTCAACGTAGATTAATCTGCTCCATCATTTCAATGAGGCGATCCACAGTGTTTGCAAGTCTGCTGGCCTGTCGGGCATTGTCTTCAGCCAATGCTAGTCGCTGTACCAATCCACGGGCATATTCTTCCGTTTCCCGTGAGCGTTGCTCACACTCTTCTAGTCTGTGTTTCAAGAGGGCGGTTTCTACGCTTATCTCCACCACTTTGTTGAAAAGAACGTCTACATTGTTAACGGTGGTTTCGTGATCCTCGGAGACTTGTTCGATGCGTTCGAGGGATGTAAGTCTCCAGTTTTTGTTCGTTTCCTGCAACACGACATCCATGGTGCGAAGTCGCTGCTCGTGTTGGTTCACCCTAGCGGCTAAGGCCGGCAAGGTGAAGTGAGTGGAGTACGGGCCAGCTCGAGGCAACCTGGCGTTCCTCGTTGCTACCCTTGGGTTCTGCGACCCGGATTGAGAGTGCGATGAATTGGGCAGTGTGTTTGCCATTTCTGAGACAAAGCGTTAGTAGGAGTGAGGCTTATATTCATATAGTTCCTATATAATATAGCCTATTGAGTGTCTAGAACAAACATGTTTAAGTCTCGGTCCTCTCGAGGTCAGAGTCTTCTAGTGTACTTCTGTTCAACATAACCGTTTCAGACCTTACATCATCTTTCCTTAATTGTACATAGTTGATCAGGCTATGTTAAATTAAAGTCTTATGCTGTAATTCCTGAACCAGTCATGCCTAATAAGAAAATACCGCCTAATGGTCATAGTCTAGGCCCACTAAATGCAACCTAGTTCACTATAACCTTAGGCTCTGATACCAATCTGTAACACCCCCAAATTTAATGATTTGCGAAAGCACAATTTGGGTGTTACTAATCAATAACAAAGCACAAAGATATATAGTAAACGACTCTATATGCGTCGTTTTAACAAAATATATTAATAATTGGAATGTTTACAACATTTAAAGCTTTACATAGCTCGAGTTTAAATGAAAGGAGATTTCAGTACATAAGTACTTGTACAAAATATACTAATGCAAGAAAATCTCAATCGTCTGTATGTTGACTCGAGCTAAAAGTCATGAAGCAGAAGCAACCTACTGCTTGGTACCTGCGATACATGCTAAATGGGTCAGCTAAAGCTGGTGAGCTCACAGGTTTGAAATCAAGTAATAAAGTATGAACCGTGATGACACGTAAAAAGTCATGTTTTTATGCGTCATTATCTCACCATTTTAGCCCTATTATTAATGAAAACACTTGAATATGAACTTAAATGTCACATTTCATCAAGAGGGCTAAAATATAGACGATGTTTCAAGAATCAACAAAAACAACCTAAAAATGAGTAAAATAGAGCACAAACAATCATTGAATCTTCCGGTTAACGTATTCTAGCACTTTTTGAGCAAGACATAGAGTTAGGACCTCTAACTTATCTCATTGTCTTCGTTTTTCAATTACGATTTCAGGGATATAAAGAACGCTCAAAACGAACATCGGATGAAGAAATTACGCCCGAACGAAGAAACGAAGAACCGAGGAATCAGGATACGGGAGAACTAGACCGTATACGGCCAAATTAGACCGTATACGGCCTAGCACAGACCGTATACGGCCTAGCTAGACCGTATACGGCCTAGCACAGCCGTATACGGCCTGTGTTCTCCCGTATTCACCCTATGCTCTCCCGTATATGGTCCAGTTCAACCGTATTTGCCCTAGCTCAACCGTATCGTGCGTTTGGTCAATAAAAATCATACTTTTATTCGGGTTTGCGATACGGTTGTGCATTTGAAGGTTTGGATACGGTCTACGGATACGGTTGTGCGTTGCCTATATATACAAGCCTCATTTCATCATTTTGAACACATTCTACACCAACAACACACACTTCAATACTCATTCATCTATCACTAGAATAATTAGTAGCTTTCTCTCTCTAGCACTACTCTTAGGAGTTAGAGGAGAAATAGTAGGTAGTTAGGTTCTCTCTCTAGTCTCTCTCTCTAGTTTCTCTCTCTAGAAACTAGTTAGAAGATTAGGGAGAGAATCCATCGCTTTAGGAGTAGCTATGTAATGTAATTCGTAGAAGCTAGCATTTGTAATACTTGGGATATTATTCGGAGAAATACAAGTGTTATTCTGCTCGCATTCATTTACCGGTAATATCTATCCTTTCTTATATTAATTTGTCATAATGTTCTTGTTTGATATTTGTGATCTATTAATGTTGGAAATGTTTATTGCCATGCTTTGTGAGTAGTTTCTTGTATGTTTGCCATGATTAAGTATGATTAATGGAATTGTTAAACTCTGTATCTGTCTAAACTTATCATGTATCTAGACTTAGTTATGGATCACCCTTTCCAGTCCTTCGCGTGACTATCACCTTAGCTGTAGGCCTAAGTTACGGTAGATATGTTATCTGTATGTTTGTACGAAGCCGTGTCTGTCACTATAATTCGGCTGAAATACTGAGTATAGCTTTGGAAACACCACTGGTGGAGTACAACGTGGAAGCTCCGGAAAAAGCCGTATGTGCCAACACTGTGGATTACCTAGAGACCCTAGAATATGGCCTAGGAACCAATATAGTTGTGGAAATGTTACAGTACACCGTCTGTCCACCCCTGGAACTGAAGCTATGGAAACATTTCGACATAGTACACCGTACCTGTACCTAGGGATAAAATCTACAACATATCCCTGGTTACGAGGGTCTGTGGAACTGTTTATGTGTAGTACATCGTGAACGGTGCCTAGTGTGGTATGCTGTGGAATGAGTATGCATTGTACACCGCTGGTGTTCCTAGGGCTGAATGGCTGATTGCAAAGGAGAGTCTAGATCATGACAGAAGTATTTGAGCTAATCAAACGTAAGGAATGAGTCTAGAGATGAAAGTCAAGCCCAGCAGTGGTTCAGGATTCTTAAAACCCCTAGACTCTACCAAACCGATAGTTTAGAATACAAGGATAATGATCAGTACACGTTTAGATAATAACATTTAGACTTAGGTGTTAAGAACGGTCAGAATAACCCAATGGGCAGTCTGTTACCTTATTCCTGCACCCTTTAAGGGTCATTGTCTCCACAAAGACAAGTGAGGGGGGTTGAGCAGCCTGTTCTGATCAGAATCACGATAGCCTAGGTACTCAGTGACATACTGATTTAGAATCTATCTAAAGAAGTAGGGTCCTAGTGTTTACATCTGTAGTTTATTTGTCTGTTACCTAGATGTGCCCCATATTGAACATCATACCTAAATCATGATAAGCCACGTCTCCGTCATCCTTAAGTGTTGCAAATATGCTAGCTTCCCTTTTATTTTATGTTTTATTAGTTTAAATAAATTAGAAAACCAAATACAAACCTATCCAACTATTCAAAACCCAGCTTAATTACTAAGTTATCTGAGTGAGCTCTGTTTCAATTCTACCGTCGTGAGGAACGACCCTGGATCATCCTTACCACTTACTAGTATCGGGTACTCGTACCAAGTAATAGTAGGTTGTTCGGAAGGTTTAGGTTCCGGCAATTATAAATTCAAAACTACACCGTTGCAGCTGTTGCGTAACGACCGTTTCAGCTGTAACAAACCGCAAGATTTAATAATGATTTGCATCCAGCAAATGAAATGATAATAATCGTGTATACAGCCATGAGCACATAGTTGAGCTTAACTCGAGGGCCGGGTCCCCTATAGAGAATTCCGGGCTAGGTGCCTCCACGAATGCCTAATCAACATTCGTCTTCCCAAATATTAGTACGTCCGTTTACCCGGTTAGTGCTTGCTAACCCGGAAGGGGAGGGTCAATCCTATATGGTACCATATACTAATATTCTCGCTACAACGTATTAACAACTATGCTGACGGAGGACTTTAAATGATTAGTTGTGAAAAACTCATGTAGTATATGTAAGAGTTGTACTTGCGTTCACATGTTAAAATAAGCAATGTATCACACCCCTGAGTAAAACAGTAAAAAGAGGAGCTATGAGACTCACCTGAGTCTTGTGAGTTTAACTTAATAAACTTGAGTTGGTTAGCCGAGTATTGAAGTCTAAAGACTTGTAACCTGAGGGTGTCCACGACACGCGATGGTTATAAACATGATTGGGTATCTCAAAAGATCACCCTTGTAGTTGTTACACAACTATATATATATATGTCCAAATTACTACGATTTGGTTGATTTGTTAAGTGTTTGAAAACGTGTACGGCCCGTTGGTGATTAATTGTAATAATAGTCCCGATGTTATCACATTGATTTCGAAGTGTTATACTTGAAAAGTATATTCCATTATGTTTGAAAAGTTGTATCATATAAGCGTTTTGAAGTAATACAAGTTTGACACTTGGTGAGAAATGTGCTTACGGAATCTAAGTACGGGGGTCCGGGGGCAGCGCCCCTGGAGGGGTCCAAGGGGCTGGCCCCTGGCTGGGGTCGAGATGCAAGGTCAGCTCGAAAAATTTTTATTTCTACTATATTGCTTTGGTGAAAAACACATCTGGGATCTGAATTCGGGTAAAATCGAGTGATAAATTTTGAGTCTCGACACTTAGTAAAAATCTGAGTTTCCTGTGTTTTGCGACACAATATGCGACACAAAAGTTTGTCATGCGACACAAGGGTTGTGTCGCATAGATATGCGACACAACATCTATACGACACAAAGGTTGTGTCGCATAGATTTGAGATGCTGATTCAACAGCGACATAGAGGTTGTGTCGTATGGTATTTGCGACATAAGGTACGACACAATATTGTGTCGCATAAGATACGACATAACTGGTTTCATACGACACAAGATACGACATAAAAGGCAAAATACGACATAACATGCGACACAAGGCTTGTGTCGCATTGAAGAACATCAGCCCAGAAAGTTTCGACTGCCGAGGTTTTTCCGGCCAAAACCCAATTTAAACTCGTTTTTAAGCTATAAAATCGTGTTTTACACTTTGTAATGGACATATATAAGTTATATAAACAACTAACAAGTGAAAATACAAAGAATCGAGAGTTTTCGGGATTTTGTCGGAAACTTACAAAGTGGCGAAATAAAAATCCGGAGAGATAGAAGTGTAGATCGTGATGTCGTGGTCGTTTTTCTCCAAAGCGGTGCTATGATCCGGTTGCGTTTTATGTGGTTATTTTGAAGATTTATGATGGTGGTGGTGGTTTAGTGTTTAGAGAGAAAATGGAGAAGAGAGTGTAAGAGAGAGAGTGAGTGGGGGAGAAATGAGGAAAGAAAAGGGAAAGTGGGAGGTTATCCTCCCATTTTTCAGTCTCCGTTCTTCGTGCGATGTTCGTTTTCTCCGTCATTTAACGTTTTAATAAATAGTTTGCGCGTTAATTAACCATTTTAAAATATGAATTTTTGTTTAATAATCTAATTTAATTGTTTTACCAACTATCTACTAATTTAAAGATTTAAAGTGTGATTTAAATAATTTGTGTATTTTGTTTTTAATTACGTAAGTATTAATTGTGCAAAACGGGACGACTCTGGGAATGTAATTTAAACAATTAGTTTGGACCCAGTAATGTTTTCAGATAATGTTTTATACTTAAATATAAATTGTGTCACCAACGTCCGTATTTATGGAACCGAAATACATTCGATTTAAATTGCGTACGATCTAATCAAATCGCATTTTCGTATATATTCAACAATATATATTTTGATACATTAATTAGCCTAATACAAAACTAATTACATGTATTAACAGAGAATTAGGCACTAATTACTAGTCCTAATTTAGCGGGTGTTACAGTTACCTAAGGGGAATCGCCTTCATTAAAGCTTAAAACTTTTTAAGTTTTTATCTGCAAAAAACAAGGGAGATGATAGTACGTTTGGAGAATAAGCTTTACAATAATACGCTTAAGTCCTAAGGATGATGTGTTAGTAGGTTCAAATAAAGTTACTTTAGAACTTCAGCTGTTCTATCAGGTATGTGTTTATATTTATTTAATTATACACCTATATCCACAAGTTATAATTTGTCTATTTTAATGAAAAACTTAGATGGCTTCATCATATGATGTACTGGTAGGCAAATTATATGACATTTTCTAAGCCTTAAGAAGTTAAATAATTACTTGTTTATTATCTTATGTCACTATTCTATGATGTATGACATTAGTCTTAATTGTTGAATGATGGTACTGCCATACACTGTTATCATGCATTTTTAATTTACATTGACAAATAGTAGCAATATGGGTATTAACTTAATTACTGGTAACTCTGTGGTACTGAGTACAGATCTGAAACCTTTAATTAAATTAATATTCTCAAATATATTTTGAATTATGCTAGAAGGGATTCTCTGTTGTACTAAGTACAGACTTGGATAACATAGCATATTCAATGTATGTTTGATATTTGTCTGACTTTAAAATTCAAGTGTATGTTATATGTTTTGAAAAGATACATCATTTAGTAACCGCTACCTTGAAGTTAAACGATGCAGTGTTATAAGTTTTACTTGAAATTCTTCAATATGTCATCTAATAGGAAGCACTTGATAATATTCATATTAATAATAAAGTATTTGCTTAGGAAGTGTGTATAATTTGTTTATGTGGATCATAATACCGGTAATCGTCTTGAACTATCTATGATTAAAACATTCATTTTATGTGAATAATGCATTTATTAATTATGCTATGTGGATAAAGGTACCTAAGATATAGTTTTATAAATATAAATGTATAAATGATACATTTAGTTGTAATTTTATGGTAATTTATTTGAATTTCATAAGGTATGTATACTAACAATCAACTTAGACTTTTTAATAAATTATAATAACTTGTTCTCTCTAATATGATCCCTAAGCAGTTAAATTCTTAGTCAGTTACATTATGTATTTTATTTTATTGAAGTGATTAATAAAATGGTACTTGATACCACTGTTAGTTTTTATGTTTCGTATTCTATTTTATTTTTATCTTTTTCCTTTGGAATTAAATTATGCTGAATAATTGTCTCTATTTATTGTTGAACAAATGTTACAATTACAAGTGAAAAATATTTTTATTTTAGACTTGTAAAAATAAATGGGTTTTATTTTATACTTAGTTTTTATTTCGCATTTTAAATTAAGATTGCAAGTTTGACTTGTCAAATCTGCAAAGTGAGTGAACCTGTGCGAAATTGAACTTAGAGTATAAAAGGGGACAAGTCAACGAACCGACCCACACTCTTCACGAACCGATCTCACATACCTCTGCTACTCGAGAGTAGGCGAAACGAACCGACTTTGATTTTCAGTTGATTTTCGATTGTTTAGAACGAGGATGGAATTTTCAATCCGTGAAACTTATTCATCTTGTTATTACGCATCTTTTGACGTAAGTTTCATACGATTTCACCGTCTAATTTGTGAGATATCGATCGGTTTATGATTTCGAATGTTTCGGTTTAATTTTTCACGGATTTGATACAAATTAGTGATTTAGAAAACCTAAACAATGTTTCTAATGCTTAATCGATGCTAATGGAACATGTTTTAAGTGTTTAATTACTTCGAAACATGTTTAATCGCTGTTTTAAAGATTGATCTCGTTAAACCGTTCGTCCTACGAACTGAGATCTAAACTCGCTTCGTAGCCCGCTCCAACGAACCGAGTCGACTGATTTCGTTTGGTTTCAGTTTAACGAACCGAACCGACTTTTTCGTTTGACTTCTGTTGACCTGAGCGACTCGAATTCAACTCGTGGAGATTCTGCGAATCGAGTTGAATGATTTATATTATTCACTTTGTTTGACTTTGAGAACTGAATAAAGTAGTTGACTTCAGTTGACTTTGTAAAATTAAGTAAATTTTATAAGTTTTATATAATAACTTGTTTTCGATTTGCGAATCATTTGATTACAAATAATTAACAAGTTACTTGTTTCTACACTTTTAGACTTACGAACTTGTGTTTATAAGTTAAAATTGTGTAAACATTTAACAATTTCAGTTATTACATATCGAAAGTCTTTCGACTCTTAATGTAGTCGTGTAGCGTGTTCCGATATTTGTCGGCGGTATGATAACTTAAATTGTGATTTAACTAACAAACTTTATATAATTTATAGAATATAATTGACAAGTTAATAATTTTTAATGGTTCAATTAAGATTTTGTGAATTAAATGATTAGTTAACAGTAGACTTAGACGTTTGATGATTGTTTGATCATGATACGTAAAAGTTTAAATTAATTAATGTTTGTTTAGTTAATCTTTTTGCTATTTGGGTAATTTTAGTACAGATATGGAGAATAGATCTTTCGAGAAGGGTCACAACATACTAGTGAACCTAGATCCGAACGAGCGCGGTGCTGAGCGCTTTGAGCAGATTCTGACTTATCTAGCACGATCAAGAATTCGATTTGCTATTACAGAGTCACCGCCGCTGAATAGAGATCTACTTACACAGTTTTGGAGAAATATTATGTATGATGCTGCTGCGAATCCTCCAACGATTCGTATAACGGTAAATCAGCATCCTATCTCTTTTACTGCTTCTGACCTTAACAGCTTTTACATTAAGGGACTGAAGAACAAGATGCGGGTATTCATCCTTATTCTGCTGATTTCATTGAGGGTGCTTTGGGTCGTACTGGATATTCTGGACCCAGGAGAGGACGCCAGTTTGTCAAGGCGTTTGTTCTAGGACAGTGGAGATTCCTGTTTACGGTTATTGTTTCTGTCTTTGGGAACAAGAAGTCAGGATTAGATGAGCTCAGTCCGGAGCTTATGTCTGCTGTACTGTCACTGGTTTACAATAAACCATACAGTTTCTCTTCTTACATCTTCAATTCTTTCATCGGACAGATTACAGGAGCTGTTCGAACACAGTTTATTCTTTATCCCCGATTTTGCATGCTTTTGATTCGAAATCAAGTTCCGAATCTCCCGGCTTATGAAGCTGATTTTCATGTGGAGACGATAGGGTTGAGAGGTTACAACGCTTGTTTTCTCTTATCCAAGCGTAAAGATGAGATCAAACCGGAGGCTGCTGATCTTTTTGGGCATCTTCTTGATGCTGATTATGTTGCTCCACCAAACAATGGTTGGATGGATGCAGGAGCTCAAGCTCAACAGCAACAGCAAGCTCAACAACAACCCCCAGCTCCAGTGCCAGAAGCAGCTGAGCAACAAGAGCTCATTGATGATGTTATACATCAGGCTGCACAACACGGGGAGCAGATTATACCTGAGCTAGCTGCTGAGGTTTTACATGACGTCTTAGTACAGAATGATGACGCTCATGATCCAGTTTTGGTTGCAATTGAACAGTTTAAGGTAATATTTGTTATATATTATAATTCAATTGTTAAAATGTATTATCTTTCTTATCATTATATGTGCTTACTCATGAATAGGATACTGAAGTTGTTGACCTAGAGGTTATTCAACCTGAGGGTTCACAAGGTCAGAAGGGTGCGGGTCCATCTGTTCCTTTTAGGAAAGATGGTGATACAGCATCTGATTCAGATTCTGATGATACCGCAGATGATGATGTGCCAAGGGTTTTAGAACCGACTGAGCGTGGAAAGCGAAAGCTTGTAGATGAGGATGATGATGAAGAGGTTCAACCTCTTAGGACTACACGTAGGAAACGTGTTAGGACATCTACACCTGAACTTTCGATTGGAAACATGCCAGGTTATTTATTTTATTATTAATAGTAGGGTGTAAGTTGTGACATAGAGACTGAGATAGATTTTTTTCTATAACAGTTGCTAGGGAACGACAGCCTGCTAGGTCAAGACCTACGATGCAACGACCGACTGCTCGTATATCTGAAACCTCAGAGTAGGTTAGAGATATGCGTATTGTTGATGCAGTGAAACTTAATTAGAGATTAAGACAGTTGATTCTGTTAATGTTACTAATTTAAGTTGTATATAGGTGTCTGGTATGACTGGTCGGTTTACGATAAACAAGGTTGCTCGTATTGCAGCTGGCATGTTGAGTGATGCGTTTGATAAGATGGTCCATCAAGTGGGACAATCTACTACTGCTCAAACTGCACAACAAACGCCACCGCCAGTGAAAGCTTCTGAACGGATTTCTAGTTTGGAATCTAGAGTTCAAACTCTTGAAGCTCAGAATGTTATCCTTGCCCAGGAGTTTACTGAGCAAGGTCTGGCGTATACTGCTCTGCTGAAGGCACACACGATGTTGCTTAGAGATGCCGAGGATAACTAGAGAAAGCTTGATCGACTTGAGCGTTTAGTGCTAGAGTTGACGAAGGACAAACCGTCTCAGGGGGAGATTCTGGCATATCATGAGGCCTGCAGTGAGGATGAGCTAAGGAAGAAGCGAAGAAGAGATGAAGATGATGATCCCAGTACTCAGAGAGAGAGTGAGCCGACTGGTCCTTCAAAGACTAGTGAGCGAGCTACTACTCAGGGGGAGTCTGCGACTGCTGGTGATGGTGTTGGTACGAGTGCTACTGGTACAGGTGAAGCTGGTAAGACAGCTTAGACTTAAGTAGTTATTTGTACTTAGCATTTTAGTTGAATTATGATTGTAAATTATAATTGTAAATGAATAATTGTAACTTAATATTTTGGTAATATATTCGGCTTGAGATGATTATTACAAGTTAAATATATTAGAAATTATTTAAGTTAGTTAATTTTGAAAAGTTAAATAAATTAGTGATCGAAAGTCTTCCGATTCATTGAGAAGTCGTGCGGCGTGTTCTGATTTATATCAGCGGTCAAAATTTATTTTAACTTAGACATTTTAGACTTGAGAGTTTTTATGACTGACAAGTTAAATATGTAATATTTTTGGCTAGACAAATGATATATATAATTTAAAAGTTAGATTGATATTTCAATTAAATCTTAGAAATTATATAAGATAATTAATAGTAAATTTAAATGCTTGGTGATTATGCACAATGCATTAGAATATAAATTTAATTAATATTTGTTAAGTATCTTAATAAGACTTAAGAATTTTTGGTTGATTCAGGGTAATCAATAAAATTTTATAAGTTATATAATATGGTTATATCACACAATTGAGATAAATAAAGAGATTCTTAGATTGATTCAGGGAAATCAATGAAAGAATTTATATTATTAATTTGATTTGTGTAGGTATGGAAATGCTAGAATTTAGTGACTCTGGAAGTGATATTCTTGACGAAGTTGATGAAGATATCGACTATGATCTTGAAGAAGGAGAATTTTACTACCTGAAGATTGGACTGCTGTACCTGAGAATGTGCAAGACATTGGTGTAGATCCAGATGCAAATATTGATGAACACCATGTGAGCCCATCTAGGACAGAAGTTATTATTGAAAATGATCAAGGTCCAACAGTTGTCGATGTAGATGAAGAAATCGATGACTCAACTGATTCTGAAGATGATGAAACTTTGATTCCTACCCATAATCCAGCTGTTTTGCTTAGGAAACTTCCAAAACAGAAGAAGAAGATTGGAGTTTCAGAAGTTGATATTACGGGAAAACGTGTTCCTCGTAAAGGGATTATAGGATGGTACTTTGACTCTGAGCTGAAGCTTTTTGCTATTAAAAGGTTTGATGGAGTTCAATATTTTGAGCGAAAGCTTGCAGTATTTAGTTCCTTACCACGTTATGAGATACGTGACTTGGCTAGATTGGAGATAAATAATCAGAGTAATGATGATTATGCTAAACGTATTGAACGAATAATTAGAACTGAAGTTGGTACAAATAAGTTTGTACAGATTAAGCCAAGAAAAGGGAAGATTGTGAAACTACAAGAGAAAAGTCAAAGAACTGGAAGAAGAACGAAAAATATATATCCAGCTGTTAGATGCATACAGCAGATTCCACTGAAGACAATGCCACAAGATATTCTGGGTAATATGAAGAGATGGCACGTGGATTCAGAGAATGGAGAAGCTGTCATGGTTGAAGCTGATGATGAGGTTGAAGGTGGTGAAAGAGAAATCTTCAGAGTTTATGACCATCGACACCTAATGAACATGTCGAAGAGAGATTTGATAAAGTTGAATGAAAATAGAATATTGACGACAGAAGCATGGGGTGATTTAGCACGTGATTATCAAATGATGGTTAAGACTTGTATAAAATTGAAGATTTATGCCGGAATTAAGATTTACAAGTGAAAATCAAAGACAACTTGAAGACATAGTAGCATAGACGCTAGAGCTATTGTCAAGGGGGAGTCAGTTGGGACATGTATTTGTGACAATAGATCTAGCTTGTAATAGTACTAGTGATTATAGTAATCAAGTGTGTACAATTGATTTTGAATTGTAATAATTGATATGATATTAGTTTGTTGTTAATATTCGTTAAATATATTAGTAAGATAAAGTGTTAGACGAATATCGAGAATGAAAATGCAAACTAAAGTCTGTCTGCGAGATGAGATCTCAAGTCGCAGGATTGAGTTCTGCGAGTCGAGATCTGGGCTCGCAGAGGTGGCAACGAACCGAGATCAGAATGGGCTTGGTTTTGGGCTGCGAAGTCAGTCGACTCTCAGAGCCCATCGGGCTGCGAGTCGAGTCGGCTGAATTCATATATATACAAAATTTAGGGTTTAAACAAAAAGGACTTTTGCCATTCGATTTCCAGAGCATTAATTCGTAATTTTAAGCATTGTTAGGCTAGGTATTGATAGATTAACATTCGTTATAATCAATATAAAGCAAAACGTTAATCAATTCGCTATTATCTTGCGAAACAATTCGTTCACAATCTGTGAACCAAGTATTGAGGAATTCCGCGCCTTAATACCTAAAGATAACCTCGTTATCGATCCTAAGAACTAGGGACTTACACTTACTTGATTATGCTGGTTTTGGGAATAATTAATTGCTGGTTTCATCCTTATGTTGGTTTGCCAATGTTGGCAGAGATAAGCTAGGTTGATATAGCCTACTGGTGTTTTTGTAGGTTAATATATATAAACATGTCTCGAAGAGGTAAACGAGGGCCGGCAAAGGGGAATGACTATACTTACGATCCAAACCGTTGCATTGAGTTCACACCACAAGGTGAACCTTATGGACCAAACCGTGCAGATTTTAGTTTTTGGTTTGGGCAAGAGGTTAAAGTGTGTATTTCCTTATCATTTGCAATGGAATACCAAGGAAGTGGATGAGGGAGACGAAACAAAAGTTACTCCTGCAATGTTGGATCTTCTATGGGATCGTACAAAATTTCATTGGAACATTAGACGATACGGCTACACGAACAATGATGAATAAGGTCAACAAACTATGGAGGGGCTTTAAGTGCGAGCTTAACACCAAGTTTATTGCACAAGATTGCTCGTCATTCCAAATGTATTCGTTTTTGTCAAAAGAGCATTGGCCAAGATTCGTTGCCACAAGGACCACTTAGGAATTCAGGGTTTGTAACATACGTATTCTTGAACACTTTAATTTGTTATGTCTCATTTTTTCACTTGATAATTACAACTAAAGTTACTAACGTTGATTATTGTCACAAGATAAAAAGTGATAAAGCCGAGGAAAGTGCGGCCAAGAATACTGATCCCGCCCGAGTTGGACGATCGGGGTATGCTGGAACAAGGGAGTGGTATCTTGCAGATAAAGTCAGCATTCATGAAAAATACCCTTTTTTGAAGGATTTGCAATCTGAATGATCGGTTTTGTATATTTTGGCGAGAGTAAAAGATAAAAAGGCAACCAGAGTACGAGAGTTTACAGCGTTCCTAAAAAAACAAGCAGAGGATTTGGTAAGCTTTTTAAAAAATACATTTAGAAATGTTTAAACACCATAATGTTTATATCTTTGACAGCGGAGACACGAGCTAGCTATGATTGAGGATGTCACTTATCATCTGACGGGGCACGAACCCCTAGAAAAGTTGAAAGGAAAATAGTACGGTGGGCGGACTCGAGCAGTCTCCAGTGTTGTCGGGATCAAAAGATTCCTTGGATATAAGAGAGATACAAGGAAGCAAATGGTTACGATTGAAGATTTTGATTCCTTCAAGGAGAAAGTGGTTGGTGATCAACAACGTCTATTGGAAGAGCAACAAGCCATTAATGAACAACTAGAAAATAAGTTAGATGAACACCAACGCAAGTTAGAGGTCGTGCTAGCAGACTTGACTAACGTACAGAGCGGTTGCTTAAACATCACCGATTCATGTGGATCGGTTAATGGGTTTGATGACGACAATGTACGACTTACTTTGTACACCTTTATATATATGTGTGTGTGTATATATGTAGTCATGTATATCCTAATCCCTTAATGTTATATGCTTTATACATAGGAGTTTGTATCATGTCAACTTATGAAGCCATACGGTGATTATAATGATAGATGGGCGAGAGGGATGACATTTCCATCACAAAAGGACGGGCTACTGCCTGGTCATCTGTTTGTACAAGTAGACACCATTGACGACGGTTGTGACTTATTGCCGACCCCGATTCCTATATCCACCTCTGGAATCAGATGTCTAAACGACGCAAGAAACGAGATTATTCAATGGCCACACAAAGAGATTGAGGTTTCCATTCTTTCAATTTAATTATTAAGGATATACATTTTATAGCTAATATCAAAAATGTCTAATCGTTCTCTTTAAATGTAGCTTGCCCACGTTGTTTCGCCACATGCCTCTAGTCGTCGCCGTACCTCATCACCTAAGGATCCGGTAATCGGTTATGTATTCTTATATTCATTTGTAATTTTTTACTCATCCATTATTACTATTTTTTGTGTTAACATTTTTTTGCAGCAGCCTAAATGCATGTCTCCTCATGCTTCCACTAGTAACTGCACGTCAACATAAGTAATTTAAGTAATTTATATTGAAAATGTCACTAATAATCTAATGTTTTGTGTGTGTCTCTACCGTCACCATTTCCGGTACGTCCAGCTCCAATCTAAACAGGATGCTGAAAGGGCCAAAAAGATTCTTAATCTGGAAGCGAAGTTGAAGAAAAGACCGAAGAGAATTCGAGAGTTGGGTGAACGATTCACCAACTACTTCAAACATAATGATCCGATTCATCTTGTGCCGCCACCTGGTATGTATGGTCAAGTTGAGATCGAGGAATGGATTGAATACGATGGAGTGCTAACTTGGTTGACAAACGAGTGGCTTGATGTCACCATTTTGTCTTGGTGGGCGTTGTAAGTTCGTTAACGCTTTTTAAATAATATCTTTATAAATTATATCCTTATTTTTTACCATTACTTAATCATAATTTTGATTTAGGAACTTGTGGTCGACTTGCGAGAAACAGTCACCTCCAAATCGATGTGCGTTCCTGCATCCAGGAATAATTCAATCACTCTAGGCCGTAGATCTGGATAACCACCACACTATTACTAATCACCTCCTGACGCAGTTCGAATATCAGAGTGCCAAACACTTCTTCGTTGCTCCGTTTTTTCATCGGTAAATATATGTTTTTATTTTCCCAATTATGGATTTTGTTACAAGTGCTTTATACTACTAATATACTACTAATAAATAATTAATCCTTTGTATAGTGAACATTGGGTTCTTTATATTCTTGACAATGTCACCTAATCGGGTACATATTAGATTCCTTGTTGGTATCAGAAGATCCATGGGTTTACTTCTCGGGTGACACAGTAAGAATGTAACACCTGCATAATTAGGATAATTAATTATGCCTAATTATTTGTAACTAGTTGTAATTAGTATATAATAGGACTAATTACAGACTCTATTTGTATATATATAAGGTGATTTATATATATATGTGTGTACTTACGCGATTTGGATGAATCGTACGAATTAACCGGACGGAGTCCGACACAGTTTACTTGGACGTTGGTGACAGAAATTTACTTAAATAATGAGAACGTATTTTTGTTATATAAAATACACAATTGAACGAACAGTATTTATATTACCGCGACGACATTTTGAATAATTCAACAAAAACGTATTAAACGCGAATTAATAATTTAAATATTTCGACAAATGTTTTTATTACTAATTTCAAGGCATTTTTATTTAAATACTCCAGTTACATTTTAAAAATATAACTACTTGGTCAAATATTAAAAACGAGAGATTAAACAATTAGGACACGGAGTAAACACTGGGTTTTGAGGAGTATTTTCCCCTCCTTTTCCCCTTTCCACCAGCCACCACCACCTACACCCCACACCCTCATTTCATTTTTATCATTTCAAACACACACACATCTCTCAAATACTCTCACCAAATTACTACAAATTTTCGGAATCATCAAATCTCGACCACAAAACTTACATTTTCGGAATCACCATTACAAGAGGAACAAGATTTGTAAAAGCATCATCATCATTTTCGGCCTCAATCTCTCTCGATTTGCATTTGTAAGAAATTTCTAAAAACTTAGATCTATTCATTTTGGTGTAATGTTTTGATGAAATATTGTGTACACAACATAGCTATAACCTAAACAATGAAGAAAACACGATTTTACAGCTTAAAAATGGGTTAGATTTGCGTTTTTGGTCGAAAAATCTCGACAGCCGAATGTTTCTGGGCTGGTGTTCATCAATGCGACACAAGCCTTGTGTCGCATACTATGTCGCATAAAGCCTGTTATGTCGCACCTTGTGTCGTACCAAACCTTTAGTGTCGTAACCTCTGCGACACAATACTGTGTCGCACTCTATGTCGCATATTATGTCGTATTTTTATACGACACAACCCTTATGTCGCTATTGAATTAGCATCGCAAGCTTTTGCGACACAACCACTGTGTCGCAGAGCTCTTGTGTCGCATCCTTCATGCGACACAACCCTTGTGTCGCATGACAAACTTTTGTGTCGCATTTTGTGTCGCAAAACACAGCAGTTTTACAATTTAAATTCAATTTAAGTGTTAAACATTTGGGACTTCAAACGATTATACAATATAACATCTACGGGACATAGAAACACATTTTTCAAGCATAACACTCCAAACAAATGGTCACCAACGGGCCAAACATGTTTTCCAACAACAAACAATTACAAACATACGGACAAACACTGGATATACTAGTTGTGTACAACTAAACGAAACGTCTCGCGAGACATATACTTACATAACCTCATATGTTTAGGCATTTGAAGGTTACGGGTTCGGAGAACCTACTTGCTTTACTTACTACTTGCTATTTGCAACTGATTACTACAAGACTCAGGTGAGTCTTACGGCCCCACTTTTTACTGTTTTATCTGATTGGGGGAGAAACATGCTACTACTTTTTCTTGAACACAAGTACTAAACTGTTTACTATACCAGACGGAATTGCATGAGTTGTTTACTATTTACAGAAGTCTCTCCATCATATATCGTTAGTTATGGACTTAAGCGCGAACACTAGTTAATGGATCCATTAGGGAAATGACCATCCCCGCCCGGGGCAGTAGCGCTGCCACGTACTGATTTACACGTAGAAACGGGTGACTAATTATTCGTTACTGATGCTTGCTCATTTACGAGCATGTCACGGGAGCAAACTTATTAATTACGGGTTAAGCTTCGATTATGAGCCTCATGGCAACGGTATAACTTACTTACTTACATTTGCTGGATTGCAAATACTGGTTTTACATTTGCTGGATTGCAAATACTGATTTTACGCCTATGGGCACTACTGATGAAATCTTGTGTTTCAAAACTGATATTACTTACAAACCTGTGAGATTCACCAACATTCGTGTTGACCCCTTTTAGCATGTTTTCTCAGGTACCCGGATGGAGTAGGATTTCTCCAGGACTTTAGCTAGAGTCGCATGATTTCAACACAATTGCATTAACGGAGATTCTTAGCATTATCTTTTGTATATTTTGATTATGTAATAGAATCTCCCGCTATACGCGTGGGCTCTAGGAAACTACATTTTTGTATACGAAAACACTAAGTTTTCAAACATTATATCTATGGAATGTAACTAATTTACAAACATTGCATATAGATGTCATTTGCTTTATCTTTGTGCTGTGATATTTGATTAGTAGCACCCCAAAACCTGCTTCCGCTAAACAGTGAATTTCGGGGGTGTTACAGATTGGTATCAGAGACTAAGGTTATAGTAAACTAGGTTGCATTTAGTGGGCCTAGACTATGACCATTAGGCAGTATTTCCTTACTAGGCATGATTGGTTCAGGAATTACATCATACGACTTTAATTTAACATAACCTGATCAACTATGTACAATTAAGGAAAGATGATGTGAGGTCTGAAATGGTTATGTTGAACAGGAATGCGTTAGTTGACTCTGACCACGAGAGAACCGGACCATTACTTGATACGTGCTAGACACTAGGCTGGATATTATATACTTATATATATTAGCCTCGTCTTACTTACACTCTGCCACAGGAATGGCAAACACACCACCTAATCCGTCACTCTCTCACTCACATGGGTCACGAAACCCACGAGTAGCCAGGAGGAACACAAGGTCACCTCGAACCAGCCCCTATTCTGTTCATAACTCTCAGAACTCGGCACATCTCACGATGCCAGTGTTGGCTACCCAACTTCGCCGTCAGGAGCAAAGGCTCGAACATCTCGAACGGGAACAACACCGAATGACCTACCTGCTTCGCCAGGCACTTGATCACATATCTCAACTCCAACGAGAACAAGAGGATGCCAACCTCTCTGTAAGCATAATTCAGGATTCAATGACCGCTGAATTAGGTGTGGATGAACTCGTAAGAAACCGACTAGAGGAATGTGAACAGCGTTCACAGGAGACTGAGGATCACTCTCGAGCATTAGTACAACGACTGGCCTTGGTTGAAGACAACGTCAGGCAAACCAACAGACTAGCAGAAACCGTAGACCGCCTTGTCGCGCTGATGGAACAGATTAATCTGCACCAAGATTAGATCAGTCTGTAACTTGTAACCAGCTAACTACTTTATTAGGGCCTATGTAATTCAACCGGATGTAACAATTCCCGGTACTTTTGTACTACTATTACTCTGTAATCTTTTGGAAACCCGTACCTTGTATTCAACTTGTTTATCTAAATGAAATGTGATTGTCACTTCGTACTGTTATCGTGTATCTCATCATTTACACTTGTGACATATCATAATTTCATGCAAATATCTTATTCCTCTTTCCTTGTTCTTTTCTTGTCCAGCATCATGCCTCCTCGTCGACAAATCACCCTCAGTGAAGCCGAAATTGCGGGTCTGATTGCCCGTAGTGTGGCCCAAGCCCTAGCTACCCGAACATCGACTCCTGGTAGTGAAGATACAACTACTAATGGACCACAACCCAAACCCTGTTCTTACAAAGACTTCCAGAACTGCAAACCTCTGAACTATGCAGGTACTGAGGGAGCTATCAGTCTAGTACGCTGGATCGAGAAAGTCGAATCTGTATTTCTTATCTGCAACTGTGCGGAGGGAGACAAGGTTAAGTTCTCCGTTAGTACTTTTACTGACACCGCACTCACCTGGTGGAACACCTATGGCCAGACTGTGGGTGTTGCTAATGCTTACAAACTCCCGTGGGAGGAGTTGAAGGAGATGTTGAGGGGCGAGTACTGCCCCAGGGATGAATTGAAACAGCTGGAATTGGAATTCTGGAACCACAAGATGCAGGGTGATGACATCACCGGATACACCAACCGTTTCCACCAACTGGCACTTCTGTGCCCAACCATGGTCGATCCTGAGTACAAGAGGATCGAGAAATACGTCGATGGACTTCCCGAGAGACTCCAAGACCTGGTGACTTCATCCAAACCGGGTACTATTCAGAGCGCCATTCGTATGGCTCATGAGCTAACGGCAAATTCTGTCCGCCGTGGCACAACTTCAACCCCATCTGCAAACAACAAACGCAAATGGGAAGGAAACCCCAACTCATCCAACCAACTCACCAACAAGAAGCCTGAATCTGTTAAGGCTTATTCATCGGGGACTTCGGAGAAGAAAGGGTACAGCGGGAACAGACCCTACTGTCCCAAATGCAATCGTCACCACGACGGTTCCTGCCCTTGCACTAACTGCAAACGGTTCGGGCACCTAGCCAAGGATTGCCGAACCAACATTCCTACCCCCAACACTAATGCACCAAAGGCCTGCTTTGGGTGCGGAAATACAGGGCATTTCAAGAAAGATTGCCCAAAGCTGAAAAACAACAACAACCCTGCTCGCGGCAGATCATTCGTTATCAAGGATGGGGAAGTCAGACAAGACCCGAATGTCGTGACGGGTACGTTCCTTCTCAACGACCTTACTGCTTCCGTATTATTTGATACTGGTGCCGATAGAAGTTTCATTTCTGAGAAATTTAGCCCTTTACTTGATATAACTCCCACTGCCTTAGAGGCTAAATACATTGTAGAATTAGCTAACGGCAAACTGATTGAGACTGATAGCATCATACGCAACTGTACACTTAACTTTATGAACGAAACATTTCCCATTGATTTAATCCCTGTCGAGATCGGCAGCTTCGATATTATTGTCGGTATGGATTGGTTATCCGAGCACCGAGCTGAAATCATCTGTCATGACAAACTCGTACGCATACCTCTTGTCTCCGGTGGAACCTTAGTCCTACAAGGGGAGACCGGCAGACGGAATCTGAATATTGTATCCTGCCTCAAAACTAGAAAATACCTACAAAAAGGGTATCAAGCCATCCTCGCACATGTAACGGAGAAGAAGTCGGAGGAGAAGCGACTTGAGGATGTTCCAATCGTGCGGGATTTCCCAGAAGTCTTTCCTGAAGACTTGCCCGGACTTCCACCACCTAGACAAATTGAATTTCAAATCGAACTTGTGCCAGGAGCTGCACCCGTGGCATGAGCCCCTTACCGTCTAGCACCATCCGAAATGCAGGAGTTGTCTAACCAACTACAGGAACTCCTGGACAGAGGATTTATTCGACCAAGTTCCTCGCCTTGGGGAGCTCCGGTCTTATTCGTGAAAAAGAAAGATGGATCTTTCCGCATGTGTATCGATTACCGAGAGCTGAATAAGCTAACCATAAAGAATCGGTACCCACTTCCTAGAATCGATGACCTATTTGACCAGCTCCAGGGATCAAGTGTTTACTCAAAGATTGATCTACGGTCAGGTTATCATCAACTCCGAGTCCGCGACAATGATATTCCAAAGACATCCTTCCGAACTCGTTACGGGCATTACGAATTTCAAGTAATGCCATTCGGTTTAACCAACGCACCGGCCGTACTCATGGACCTTATGAATCGGGTGTGCAAACCGTATCTTGACAAATTCGTCATTGTGTTTATCGATGACATCCTGATTTACTCTCGCAATGAGCAGGAACATGCTCAACATCAGAAAACCATTCTAGGACTCCTTAGACACGAAGAGTTATATGCCAAATTCTCTAAGTGTGAGTTCTGGATTCGAACCGTTCAATTCCTTGGACACGTGATTGACAGCCAAGGAATTCATGTTGATCCTGCCAAGATTGAAGTAATCAAGGGCTGGGAGTCACCGACCACTCCAACCGAAGTGAGACAATTCTTAGGTCTTGCTGGTTATTACCGCCGATTCATTGAAAACTTTTCAAGAATAGCTGTTCCCTTAACAACACTGACTCAGAAAGAAAAGAAGTTCGATTGGACTGATAAACAGGAGTCAGCTTTCCAGCTATTGAAACACAAACTTTGCAGTGCACCAATCTTGTCCTTACCCGAGGGCACCGATGATTTCGTAGTTTATTGCGACGCCTCACACCAAGGACTTGGTTGCGTGTTAATGCAACGGGAAAAAGTCATTGCCTATGCCTCACGACAACTAAACATTCACGAGAAAAATTATACGACCCACGACCTCGAGTTAGGTGCCGTGGTCTTCGCATTGAAAATCTGGAGACATTATCTCTACGGTACGAAAAGCACTATCTTTACCGATCACAAAAGTCTCCAACACATATTCGATCAGAAGGATCTAAACATGAGGCAACGTCGTTGGGTTGAGTTACTTAGTGACTACGACTGCGAGATCAAATACCATCTGGGCAAGGCGAACGTAGTTGCCGATGCCTTAAGCCGAAAAGAACGAGTGAAACCCCTTCGAGTCCGAGCATTTTCCATGACAATTCGTAACGAGTTCCCTGCTCAAATCCTTACCGCTCAGCTCGAAGCACTCAGCGATGAAAACCTGAAAAATGAAGCCTTACGAGGCTTGGATAAACAATTCGAAATCAAACCTGATGGGACTCGATACTTCTCTAACCGGGTGTGGTTACCCAAATTCGGAAACTTGCGAGAATTGGTGATGACTGAAGCTCACAAATCCCGATACTCTATACATCCTGGATCTGACAAGATGTATCACGACGTCAAAGGGTTGTATTGGTGGCCTAACATGAAAGCTGACATCGCCAAGTACGTCAGTAAATGCCTAACCTGTTCCAAAGTTAAGGCCGAACACCAAAGACCCTCGGGATTGCTCCAACAACCTGAAATTCCTCAATGGAAATGGGAACAGATTACCATGGACTTCATTACCAAACTACCAAAAACTTCGAGTGGTTGCGATACCATTTGGGTGATCGTGGACCGTCTCACGAAATCTGCTCATTTTCTGGCCATCAAGGAAACCGACAAGATGGAGCGTCTGACTCGCATCTACGTCAAAGAAATCATCTCGCGACACGGTGTACCTATCTTGATCATCTCGGATCGGGACAGCCGTTTTACTTCTAACTTTTGGCAATCACTACAGAAATCTCTTGGTACTCGTCTGGATATGAGTACTGCTTATCACCCGCAAACCGATGGCAAAAGCCAGCGAACTATTCAAACACTGGAGGATATGCTACGAGCCTGCGTAGTTGACTTCGGTACTTCTTGGGAAAATCATTTACCGTTGTGCGAGTTCTCGTACAACAACGGTTACCATACCAGCATTAAGGCTGCACCCTTCGAGGCACTCTACGGGCGTAAGTGTCGATCACCCATCTGTTGGACTGAGTTAGGAGATTCCCAACTCACGGGTCCAGAAATCATTCACGAAACTACTGAGAAAATCATTGGTGTTCAAAACCGGCTGAAAGCCGCACGTGATCGTCAGAAAAGCTATGCTGACGTGAGACGCAAACACCTTGAGTTCCAGGTAGGGGACAAGGTACTTCTCAAAGTGGCACCGTGGAAGGGTGTCATTCGATTCGGAAAACGAGGCAAACTAAACCCTAGATACATCGGACCATTCGAAATCCTTGAAAGGATTGGTCCAGTGGCATACCGCCTGCAACTTCCTGCTGAGCTTAGCAGCGTTCACAACACATTCCACATTTCTAACTTGAAGAAATGTCTGTCTGACGAGACACTGATTATACCGGTCGACGAAATTCAAATCGATGATAAACTTCATTTTGTCGAGGAACCTATGGAAATCATGGACCGCGAGGTCAAGCGATTGAAACAGAGTCGTATTCCCATCGTAAAAGTCAGGTGGAATTCTAGGCGTGGCCCTGAGTTCACCTGGGAACGGAAAGACCAAATGCGACAGAAATACCCACATCTCTTCCCAGACAAAGCACCGTCCGTACACTCGAGCTAATTTCGGGACGAAATTTCTTTAACAAGGGGAGAATGTAACACCTGCATAATTAGGATAATTAATTATGCCTAATTATTTGTAACTAGTTGTAATTAGTATGTAATAGGACTAATTACAGACTCTATTTGTATATATATAAGGTGATTTATATATATATGTGTGTACTTACGCGATTTGGATGAATCGTACGAATTAACCGGACGGAGTCCGACACAGTTTACTTGGACGTTGGTGACAGAAATTTACTTAAATAATGAGAACGTATTTTTGTTATATAAAATACACAATTGAACGAACAGTATTTATATTACCGCGACGACATTTTGAATAATTCAACAAAAACGTATTAAACGCGAATTAATAATTTAAATATTTCGACAAATGTTTTTATTACTAATTTCAAGGAATTTTTATTTAAATACTCCAGTTACATTTTAAAAATATAACTGCTTGGTCAAATATTAAAAATGAGAGATTAAACGATTAGGACACGGAGTAAACACTGGGTTTTGAGGAGTGTTTTCCCCTCCTTTTCCCCTTTCCACCAGCCACCACCACCTACACCCCACACCCTCATTTCATTTTTATCATTTCAAACACACACACATCTCTCAAATACTCTCACCAAATTACTACAAATTTTCGGAATCATCAAATCTCGACCACAAAACTTACATTTTCGGAATCACCATTACAAGAGGAACAAGATTTGCAAAAGCATCATCATCATTTTCGGCCTCCATCTCTCTCGATTTGCATTTGTAAGAAATTTCTAAAAACTTAGATCTATTCATTTTGGTGTAATGTTTTGATGAAATATTGTGTACACAACATAGCTATAACCTAAACAATGAAGAAAACACGATTTTACAGCTTAAAAATGGGTTAGATTTGCGTTTTTGGTCGAAAAATCTCGACAGCCGAATGTTTCTGGGCTGGTGTTCATCAATGCGACACAAGCCTTGTGTCGCATACTATGTCGCATAAAGCCTGTTATGTCGCACCTTGTGTCGTACCAAACCTTTAGTGTCGTAACCTCTGCGACACAATACTGTGTCGCACTCTATGTCGCATATTATGTCGTATTTTTATACGACACAACCCTTATGTCGCTATTGAATTAGCATCGCAAGCTTTTGCGACACAACCACTGTGTCGCAGAGCTCTTGTGTCGCATCCTTCATGCGACACAACCCTTGTGTCGCATGACAAACTTTTGTGTGACAACCGTCAATTTAGGACTATAATTTAGTGCCTAATCAAGTGTAATACATGTAATTAGTTCTGTGTTAGGCTAATTAATGTATCAATTATTATATATATTGTTGAATATATATCTACAATTATGCGATTTGTTTAAATCGTACGAGCTTCAAATCGAATGAAATTCGATTACAATAAATACGGACGTTGGTGAACAATTCTATTAAGTAATACAAATATTATTTAATAACTCAATTTTTTCAAAAATATTATTTATAATAATATTTCGTATCCAAGTTTTATTAAACAATTAACGTATACGCTATTAAACATACAAACGCGCAAACAAATAAAACGAATTTCAATTTAGATATCCCAAATGGATAATTGATAAATTATTTTAATAAAACATTTTATAATAAATTCGTAATTTAAAACTTATCTTTTAATGCGTAAAAATCATTTAACGTTTGAACAACGAAGCGGACGAACACCACACGGAGCGGGAACGCGGGGCGAAAATGGGAGTTTAACCTCCCACTCCCACCCCATTTTCTTTCATTTCTTATTCTCTTTCTCTCTCTCCTTTCTCTTTTTCTCTCAAATATCATCATCACCACCATTTTCATCAACCATCAAAATCGCAAAATAAACACACTAAACGACCTCGGATCTTCAAGCCCCTTTGGAAATAAACGACCACCTCGCGACGATCTACATTTCTACCTTTCCGGATTTTCATTTCATCACTTTGTAAGTTTCCGACAAATTACGAAATCTCTCGATTTTACTTACTTTTCATATATTATTGTTTGGATAAGCTTAATATGTCCCTATGAGGGTTGGGTAAAAGAATCAGACCAAACGGAAACCCGAAAACACGTTTTTGGCTCGAAATCCGTCAAACAGGTGATAGTGTCGCATGGACGAACCCAGATATGCGACACTACCAGCGACACTCCTTAAGTGCCGCTATACTTCCAATACCGACACTCCTTAAGTGTCGCCTAAGCTCAAATGTTGGCCTCTGACCGTCACTACTGAAGTGACGCCTATATATACCTAGCGACACTTGTTAAGTGCCGCCATATCCTTTTAGCCGACACCACATACCGTCACTAGATAAGTGACGCCCTATATTCTATACCGACACTTCATAAGTGTCGCACATAATTCCATTTTGATCTATACCCGTCACTCCTGAAGTGACGCATACTACTTCACACGACACTACACTAGTGACGCTATCATTCCAAATCTGACACTCCACACGACACTTCCTTAGTGTCGCATGAACTGCCTTAGTGACGCCTATAGTGACGCATAAAACAGCAGGTTTTCCAACTATTTTTACACCAAGTGTCGAGATTTTTCAACTTCAAATGCTTATCCAATACGACTTTTAGAACATAATGGGACATGTATTTCAAGTGTAACACTTCAAAAACAAGACGACAACAATAACACTTTTATTTTCAACTAATCACCAACGGTCCGTACGCGTTTTCAAAACATACTTCAAAATCAAACAAGTCGTTGTAACTTGTATCAACTTATTCAAACAAGTCGTTGTAACTTGTATCAATTTAATCAAACAAGTCATAGTAACTTGTAACAATACAATCAACCAAATCGGGGTAATTTGGACATTAAGTTAATCCAACAATTCCAATGGTAGTCTTTCGAGATACCAATACAATTAATAACAATTTAAGTGTCGTGGACACATTCAGGTTTCAAGTCTTTGGACACCAACACACTGCTAATTACTTCAAGTTTAATTGCTTAACAATTCAAGACTCAGGTGAGTTTCATAGCCCCATTTTCACTGCTTTACAACTAGGGGTGTGATATTACTACTCGATTTTGTTTTACAAGTAGAACGCAAGTGCCAAACTTCAAATACTACATGAGTTTCAAGCTAATCAATTTAAAGTCCTCCATAAGCATAGTCTCTAGTATTTTATAGCGTGAATGTTAGTATATGATATCATATGGGATTGACAATCCTCATCCGGGTTAGCACGCACTAACCGGTCAAACGGATGTATTAGCATTTGGGAAGACGAGTGTTGATTAGGCACTCGTAGGAGGCATTTCAAGTTAGGTTTCCTTAATTGGGCCTGACAAATCAAGTTAAGCTCAGACTATGTGCTCATGGACAGTATAACTTTTATTTTGCTTAATTGCATTTTAAATTCAATATAAATCTTGCGGTTCTTACAACTATACATTGACATACAAACCTGTGAGCTCACCAGCGTTTTCGCTGACCCATTTTAGTATTTATCACAGGTACCCCGCAGTATATTGGCTGCACAAGCAGGAACTATTAGCTCGAGTCAGCATTCATACAACTAGAGATTTGATTGCATTATTATATTTTGTAAAAGTAATTATGCTATGTAATCTCTCAATTTCAGGAATCGAGCTAATGTAACTATATTTTGATGTAAACATTTACTTTATCTATACAAGTTTTAAACGACGCATATAGTGGTCGTTCATTATATCTTATGTGCTGTGTATATTGATTAGTGACACCCAAATCAAGCTTCCGCAAATCATTAAATTTGGGGGTGTCACAGATTGGTATCAGAGCCTAAGGTTATAGTGAACTAGGTTGCATTTAGTGGGCCTAGACTATGACCTTTAGGCAGCATTCCTTATTAGTTATGACTAGTTCAGGGATTACATCATACGACTTTAATTTAACATAGCCTGATCAACTATGTACAATTGGAGAAAGATGATGTGAAATCTGAAAGAGTTATGTTGAACAGGAATGCATTAGTTGACTCTGACCTCGAGAGAAACGGGACTCAAAACAAGTCTATGCTAGACACTCAATAGGTTATTATGTGATATACATATATATTTACATAAGTAGACCTCATTACAACTTTAGGCTATATTATATTATATGAATATAGGCCTCTTTCTTTCTAACGCTTTGTCTCGAAATGACAAGCACACCACTAGTTCATCATACTCGGACTAGTATCTTATTTCATTTCCTTGTTCTTTCTTACTCAGCATCATGCCTCCTCGTCGTCAAATTACCCTTAGCGAAGCTGAGATCGCGGGAATAATTGCCCGCAGTGTGACCGAAGCCTTGGCTACCCGAACACCACCCGGTAGCGAGGACACAGCAACCAATACTGCACCACCCAAACCTTGCTCCTATAAGGACTTTCTTAGCTGTAAACCGCTATACTTCAAGGGCACGGAAGGTGCCATTGGCTTGATCCGTTGGATTGAGCGTATGGAATCTGTTTTCAGTCTCTGCGATTGCACTGAGAACAACAAGGTCAAATTCGCTGCTTACACCTTTCAGGAAGGTGCACTCACGTGGTGGAAAACCCACGCAAACTCCGTAGGCCTTGAGGTTGCAAACCGACTTCCTTGGGCCGAACTGAAAAAGAAACTGACAGAAAAATACTGTCCTGAAGAGGAATTACACAGGCTGGAAGAAGAATTCTGGCATCTGGAGGTGCAGGGAAATGATGTTGCTGATTATACCACTAAATTTCAGCAGTTTGCTTTATTATGCCCGGGTTTAGTCGAACCAGAAAGTAAGGGCATTAAGAAATACATTCGTGGACTCCCCGAGAACATCCAGGGCAACGTCGCCGCATCCAAACCAACTACTACTGAGAGTGCCATTCGATTGGCCCACGAACTCATGGCTCTAGTTGTCAGCCGTGAGACCTCCAACACCTCATCCTCTAACAACAACAAACGCAAATCCACTGAACACCACCACCACTCAAACAAGAAAAACAACGCCATCCAAGTCTACAACACCAACTCTGAATCCAACCGCAGCTACACCGGGGACAGACCTTATTGTCCCAAGTGCAACTACCACCACTTTGGTCAGTGCAACCCCCCTTGCAACAACTGCAGGAGGTACGGGCATTTGACTAAGGATTGCCGAGCCCCCAAATCCAACAACAACCCTTCTGACAAAAATGCCCGACAACCTAAGTCCTGCTACGAATGTGGAAACCCAGGACACTTTAGGGATTCTTGCCTAAAATTGAAGAACAAGGGCAACAACAACAACCACCGCAACAACAACAACACCAAAAGTAGCGCCTTCGTGATCAACTCAGGGGACGCCCGTCAGGACCCGAATGTGGTCACGGGTATGTTCCTCCTCAACAATTTAACTGCTTCCATACTGTTTGATACTGGTGCCGATAGGAGTTTTATTTCCGGTGAATTTTGCCCTCTACTTGATATTACACCTGTTGCTTTAGACGTTAAGTACACCGTAGAGCTAGCAAATGGCAAATTGATAGAAACCGATAGTGTGATACCTAATTGCACTTTAAATCTAGCCGATGAAATCTTCTCCATAGATCTTATGCCTATTGAGATAGGAAGTTTCGATGTCATCGTAGGCATGGACTGGTTATCCAAACATCGCGCCGAAATCATCTGCTATGACAAAATTGTTCACATACCTCTCGCCGTCGGTAGAACCTTGGTCATACAGGGGGAGACCGGTGGGACGAGGCTTAACCTCATATCTTGTCTAAAAACCCGAAAATTTCTGAGAAAGGGTTATCCAGCAATCCTCGCGCACATCATGGAGAAAAAGTCGAAGGAGAAGCGACTTGAGGATGTTCTAATTGTTCGAGACTTTCCAGAAGTCTTTCCTGAAGAACTACCTGGTCTACCACCACCAAGACAGGTTGAGTTCTCAATCGATCTTGTACCGAGTGCTGCGCCTGTGGCTCGAGCACCATACCGTTTAGCTCCATCCGAACTTCAGGAGTTGTCCTCTCAGTTACAGGAACTTCTGGACCGAGGATTCATTAGGCCGAGTTCTTCACCTTGGGGAGCTCCGGTCCTATTTGTTAAGAAGAAAGACGGTTCTTTTCGAATGTGTATCGACTATCGAGAGTTGAACAAGTTAACTGTCAAGAACCGGTATCCACTCCCTCGAATCGATGATTTGTTCGACCAACTTCAAGGGTCGAGTTGTTATTCAAAGATTGATCTCCGATCCGGTTATCACCAATTGCGTGTTCGCGATGCCGATATTCCAAAAACCGCTTTCAGAACTCGTTACGGGCATTACGAATTTCAAGTGATGCCATTCGGCCTAACCAATGCACCGGCTGTATTCATGGACCTTATGAATCGGGTGTGTAAACCTTACCTTGATAAGTTTGTCATTGTCTTCATCGATGACATTCTCATATATTCACGAAACAAAGAAGAACACGCGCAACACCTCAGAACCATCCTCGAACTACTTAAACACGAGGAGCTCTATGCCAAGTTCTCTAAGTGTGAGTTCTGGATCAAAACCGTTCAATTCCTTGGTCACGTGATTGACAGTCAGGGGATTCACGTTGACCCGTCAAAAATCGAGGCTATCAAAGACTGGCAATCGCCAACCACTCCGACCGAAGTACGGCAGTTTTTAGGACTGGCCGGATACTATCGACGATTCATTGAAAATTTCTCCAAGATAGCCATACCACTCACGACGCTGACCCAGAAAGACAAAAAGTTTGACTGGACTGATAAACAAGAATCGGCATTCCAACTCTTAAAACAAAAGCTTTGCAGTGCTCCTATCCTGTCATTACCCGAAGGCACTGATGACTTCGTGGTATACTGCGATGCTTCTCATCAAGGTCTCGGTTGTGTGCTCATGCAACGAGACAAAGTCATAGCTTATGCTTCCCGACAGCTTAAAATTCATGAAAAGAATTACACCACCCACGACCTCGAGCTAGGAGCTGTCGTTTTTGCCCTCAAAATCTGGAGACATTACCTTTATGGTAAAAGATGTACAATCTTTACCGACCATAAAAGCCTTCAACACATATTCGATCAGAAGGATCTCAACATGAGGCAACGTCGATGGGTCGAATTGCTTACCGATTACGACTGCGAACTCAAATATCATCCAGGCAAAGCAAATGTTGTTGCTGACGCCCTCAGTCGAAAAGAGCGAGTGAAACCACTTCGAGTTCGAGCCCTCAGTATGACCATTCACAACAATTTAAACATTCAGATCCTCACTGCTCAACTCGAAGCCTTAAAACCCGAGGATGTCAAAGATGAAGCCTTGCGGGGCATGGATAAACAATTCGAAATCAGACCTAACGGGATTAGGTATTTCTCAAACCGAATCTGGTTGCCTAAATTTGGGAACCTACGAGACTTGGTGATGGATGAAGCTCACAAGTCCAAATATTCTATCCATCCGGGATCCGATAAAATGTACCACGGTATCAAGGACTTCTACTGGTGGCCGAACATGAAAGCGGAAATTGCCACCTATGTCAGCAAGTGCCTTACTTGCTCCAAAGTCAAAATCGAATATCAAAAACCTTCTGGTTTACTTCAACAACCTAGTCTTCCTGAATGGAAATGGGAACAAATTGCCATGGACTTCATAACCAAACTACCCAAATCCTCAAACGGTTGCGCTTCCATTTGGGTGATCGTGGATCGTCTCACAAAGTCTGCTCACTTCCTGGCAATCAAGGAATCCGACAAAATGGAACGCCTCACCAACATTTATCTGAAGGAAATCGTGACCAAACACGGTGTTCCAATCTCAATTATCTCCGATAGGGATAGTCGTTTCACTTCACAATTTTGGCAATCACTTCAAAAATCACTGGGTACTCGACTTGATATGAGTACCGCATACCATCCTCAAACAGACGGTCAAAGTGAACGAACCATTCAAACACTTGAAGACATGCTACGGGCCTGCGTAGTAGACTTCGGTGTAAACTGGGAAAAACATCTACCATTGTGCGAGTTCTCGTACAACAACAGTTATCATACCAGCATGAAAGCTGCACCCTTCGAGGCACTGTACGGTCGTAAGTGCCGGTCACCTATCTGTTGGACTGAGGTTGGGGATAGCCAACTCACAGGTCCAGAAATCATACACGAGACAACCGAGAGAATCGTAGAAATTCAAAACAAACTCAAAGCCGCGCGTGATCGTCAGAAAAGTTATGCTGACGTGAGACGCAAACCACTCGAGTTCCAAGTTGGGGATCGAGTTCTACTCAAAGTATCGCCTTGGAAAGGCGTAATCCGATTTGGTAAACGAGGGAAGTTGAATCCCAGATACATTGGACCATTCGAGATCCTCGAAAGGATTGGTCCAGTGGCTTATCGATTGCAGCTGCCATCTGAACTCAGCAGCGTGCATCCCACATTTCATGTTTCAAATCTGAAGAAGTGTCTGTCTGATGAGACACTTATCATTCCACTCGATGAAATTCGAGTTGACGAAAAACTTCACTTTGTTGAGGAACCCGCTGAAATCATGGACCGTGAGGTCAAACAACTTAAACAAAGTCGTATTCCTATCGTCAAGGTTAGGTGGAATTCGCGGCGCGGTCCGGAATTCACCTGGGAACGGGAGGATCAAATGCGACTCAAGTATCCTCAACTCTTCACTGATTCAACGTCAAACACGACTTCAACATAAATTTCGGGACGAAATTCTTCTAACAGGGGGAGAATGTGACAACCGTCAATTTAGGACTATAATTTAGTGCCTAATCAAGTGTAATACATGTAATTAGTTCTGTGTTAGGCTAATTAATGTATCAATTATTATATATATTGTTGAATATATATCTACAATTATGCGATTTGTTTAAATCGTACGAGCTTCAAATCGAATGAAATTCGATTACAATAAATACGGACGTTGGTGAACAATTCTATTAAGTAATACAAATATTATTTAATAACTCAATTTTTTCAAAAATATTATTTATAATAATATTTCGTATCCAAGTTTTATTAAACAATTAACGTATACGCTATTAAACATACAAACGCGCAAACAAATAAAACGAATTTCAATTTAGATATCCCAAATGGATAATTGATAAATTATTTTAATAAAAAATTTTATAATAAATTCGTAATTTAAAACTTATCTTTTAATGCGTAAAAATCATTTAACGTTTGAACAACGAAGCGGACGAACACCACACGGAGCGGGAACGCGGGGCGAAAATGGGAGTTTAACCTCCCACTCCCACCCCATTTTCTTTCATTTCTTATTCTCTTTCTCTCTCTCCTTTCTCTTTTTCTCTCAAATATCATCATCACCACCATTTTCATCAACCATCAAAATTGCAAAATAAACACACTAAACGACCTCGGATCTTCAAGCCCCTTTGGAAATAAACGACCACCTCGCGACGATCTACATTTCTACCTTTCCGGATTTTCATTTCATCACTTTGTAAGTTTCCGACAAATTACGAAATCTCTCGATTTTACTTACTTTTCATATATTATTGTTTGGATAAGCTTAATATGTCCCTATGAGGGTTGGGTAAAAGAATCAAACCAAACGGAAACCCGAAAACACATTTTTGGCTCGAAATCCGTCAAACAGGTGATAGTGTCGCATGGACGAACCCAGATATGCGACACTACCAGCGACACTCCTTAAGTGCCGCTATACTTCCAATACCGACACTCCTTAAGTGTCGCCTAAGCTCAAATGTTGGCCTCTGACCGTCACTACTGAAGTGACGCCTATATATACCTAGCGACACTTGTTAAGTGCCGCCATATCCTTTTAGCCGACACCACATACCGTCACTAGATAAGTGACGCCCTATATTCTATACCGACACTTCATAAGTGTCGCACATAATTCCATTTTGATCTATACCCGTCACTCCTGAAGTGACGCATACTACTTCACACGACACTACACTAGTGACGCTATCATTCCAAATCTGACACTCCACACGACACTTCCTTAGTGTCGCATGAACTGCCTTAGTGCCGCCTATAGTGACGCATAAAACAGCAGGTTTTCCAACTATTTTTACACCAAGTGTCGAGATTTTTCAACTTCAAATGCTTATCCAATACGACTTTTAGAACATAATGGGACATGTATTTCAAGTGTAACACTTCAAAAACAAGACGACAACAATAACACTTTTATTTTCAACTAATCACCAACGGTCCGTACGCGTTTTCAAAACATACTTCAAAATCAAACAAGTCGTTGTAACTTGTATCAACTTATTCAAACAAGTCGTTGTAACTTGTATCAATTTAATCAAACAAGTCATAGTAACTTGTAACAATACAATCAACCAAATCGGGGTAATTTGGACATTAAGTTAAACCAACAATTCCAATGGTAGTCTTTCGAGATACCAATACAATTAATAACAATTTAAGTGTCGTGGACACATTCAGGTTTCAAGTCTTTGGACACCAACACACTGCTAATTACTTCAAGTTTAATTGCTTAACAATTCAAGACTCAGGTGAGTTTCATAGCCCCATTTTCACTGCTTTACAACTAGGGGTGTGATATTACTACTCGATTTTGTTTTACAAGTAGAACGCAAGTGCCAAACTTCAAATACTACATGAGTTTCAAGCTAATCAATTTAAAGTCCTCCATAAGCATAGTCTCTAGTATTTTATAGCGTGAATGTTAGTATATGATATCATATGGGATTGACAATCCTCATCCGGGTTAGCACGCACTAACCGGTCAAACGGATGTATTAGCATTTGGGAAGACGAGTGTTGATTAGGCACTCGTAGGAGGCATTTCAAGTTAGGTTTCCTTAATTGGGCCTGACAAATCAAGTTAAGCTCAGACTATGTGCTCATGGACAGTATAACTTTTATTTTGCTTAATTGCATTTTAAATTCAATATAAATCTTGCGGTTCTTACAACTATACATTGACATACAAACCTGTGAGCTCACCAGCGTTTTCGCTGACCCATTTTAGTATTTATCACAGGTACCCCGCAGTAGATTGGCTGCACAAGCAGGAACTATTAGCTCGAGTCAGCATTCATACAACTAGAGATTTGATTGCATTATTATATTTTGTAAAAGTAATTATGCTATGTAATCTCTCAATTTCAGGAATCGAGCTAATGTAACTATATTTTGATGTAAACATTTACTTTATCTATACAAGTTTTAAACGACGCATATAGTGGTCGTTCATTATATCTTATGTGCTGTGTATATTGATTAGTGACACCCAAATCAAGCTTCCGCAAATCATTAAATTTGGGGGTGTCACAGATAGCTCAATTGGTGATATCAAGTGGAAACACTTGATATTTAAGGTGAGGTCTTGAGTTCAAGCCTCACAACAACCTACTATTGGCTAATAGAGGGGTGGGCCTCAGCAATAGTGATGGGTTGGGGT
The DNA here is from genome assembly GCA_949592205.1 of Helichrysum umbraculigerum. Classification (NCBI taxonomy): domain Eukaryota; kingdom Viridiplantae; phylum Streptophyta; class Magnoliopsida; order Asterales; family Asteraceae; genus Helichrysum; species Helichrysum umbraculigerum. The sequence goes on along the minus strand of CATIUR010000003.1, from coordinate 55,408,178 downwards.
GCATTGGGCTGCAGACCTAGCCCATTGGGCCTCAACTGGTGACGACTCTGGCCCAGGATGTAATCCAACCAGGGATGGACCCCCGGCCCAGGATGTAATCTGTCGCACCCCCGAAACATGTGGCAGCGGAAACAGGAGGTGTCACGGGGGCGCCGACCAAATCAAATATCACAACACAAAGATTAAAGCAAACGACCTCTATATGAGACGTTTGAAAAATATTACATTACCATAATTCAAATGTTTACAAAATATCTGGAGTTCGCATAAACCGTTAGAGATTTCTAATACATAAATGTTGATACAAAATATCGTAATGCAATCTAATCTCTTGTTGTTTGTGAAAACATGTGACTCGAGCTAATGCTTTCCAAAAGCATCCTACTGCCTTGTTTCCTGTGGGAAGTCCTACTGCATCTGTGAACCTGAGAAATACATGCTAAAAGGTCAACATAAAGTTGGTGAGTTCATAGGTTTACGCAGTTAAAATCATAGTATGAACCACAAGATTTCATAGTTGTCAAAGTTGCACGAATGCCAAAGTAAATCATAGTATACTATTGCCATGAGCTCATAGTCCGAAGCTTAACCGTAGTTGTTTACCCCCAGTGAGTGTGTAACCAGTACACTCGGTTGTACGAAATATTATGCATCCGTATAGTGGTTAGAGCGACTAACCCGGATGGCGGATTGTCAGGTCCCGATAGATCTATCCATAATGTTCGCGCTTAGTATTAACGTACTATGATATTTGTTAGGGGCCATCGTAGTTTGGTTTAGTTACTCATGCAATTAGTATAAGAGTTTTCGTTACTTGCGTTCATATGTAAAACAGTTTATAAAACAGAGCATGTATTCTCACCCCAAAGTAAAAAGCAGTAAAAAGTGGGGCTATGAAACTCACCTTAGATTAGCAAGTAGCAAGCAAATATCAAATAAGCAAGCAAAGTCCAAAGCGCAACCTTCTAACGCCCTAAACGTATAAGGTTGTGTAAGTAGATGTCTTATAAGACCATCTATAGCGATTGTATAAGTGGGGGTTAATGTCCACTTAATCCAATCGTGTAGGTGGAGGATTAATGTCCACCTAGAGCTAGTTCATCAACTAGATATGTCCAAATAAGTTGTCCAAGTTCGTTTATCAAAAACGTGTACGACCCGTTGGTGAAAGTTTGTAATAATAATTCATTTAGACATTATTATTAAGTTTGCTTTGTTGTATACTATTAAGTAGTACAAATCGTGTGTTGCAAATAGATTATTTTAGTTGTATAAGCCTTAAACCGTAGGTCAAAGTTGGTCAACTCGTTGGTCAAAGCTGGTCAAACTTGGTCAAATCTGGTCAAACTTGGTCAAAGTTGGTCAAACCTGGTCAAAGTTGGTCAAAGTTGGTCAACCTGGTCAAACTTGGTCAAACCTGGTCAAAGTTGGTCAACCTGGTCAAACTTAGCATCACTAGGTTAGTGTCTCTACTTGAGACTTAGGATATTTTCAGGAAATGTGGCATCACTAGCAAAATGTAGCATCACTAGCAAAATGTAGCATCACTAGGTTAGTGTCTCTACTTGAGACTTAGGATATTTTCAGGAAATGTGGCATCACTAGCAAAATGTAGCATCACTAGCAAAATGTAGCATCACTAGGTTAGTGTCTCTACTTGAGACTTAGGATATTTTTAGAAATCGTTCTAAGTGTCGGTTTCTAATTCGGGAAACTTTCTAAGTTTAGTCTTTGGTCCAAGTTACTAACTAAGTCATCCAAACCCATTTTTGTTACCACTTTCCAAAAATAGTTAGTTTTGTCGTTTTTAGAAACCGAGCCGTTTTTGTTGACTTGGTCAAACCTACTCGGTTTGACCCGAAACTTTTTGCCAACCCATAACTCAGTTAATAAAGCTCGTAAAAATTGTCGGTTCATGTCGGGATCATCCCGAGGTGTCGGTTTTTAAAATGTACTTTACAACTTCAAGATTCCATGTTTCGGTTTTTGTCGGGTTATTACGCCAACTGATTTCACCTATCTCTATTCCAAATCAAACTTCCAAAATTTTACCAACTGATCTACTATGAGTCTAGACTAACATATCAAATTTTCAGCTTCCAATATGTCCATTAACATATTTAATTAATTCCGAGAAAGTTCCGAACACATATTACGACTTTTACTCAGGCAGTCTCAAAGATCAGGTTATTCGTAAAAATGGGTTCGTTTCTGGTCAAAGTGTAAAACACGAAAGTTGTAGATCTTTTCAATACGCAACTTTTAAAAAAAAATTCGTTGTCTAATTCTTCCTAGAGCTTGAGATATGGTCATTTTAGTGGACTGATTTTTCTGGGACAGATTCTGTGTTTTTGTATATGTTTGGTAAAAACGTATTTTAACAAGGATTTTGGACATAAACAAGTTAGATGAACTATAAATCATCAAAATCAGTAGCATGTAAGTATATTAATCAAGATAAAGTGGTTCCTTACAATGAGATTGATGAGAAGAAGAGGAAGATGAAAGTGAGGTGCTTGATCCTAGTTTCCTTCTTGTGATTACTTCTTTTAAATTGATAGTGTTTAATGGTGGTTGTGGTAGTTCTTGGTGGTGGTTTAAGGTGGTTAAAATCTCTGTGTTTTTAGTGAGAGAAGATGTTTAGAGAGAAGTGGGAGTGATTGAGTGAAAAGGGTGATGAGTGAAATGATGGAGTGAAGGGTTGCATGTAATGGGAGTGGTGTAGTAGGAGGTGACCATGTGAGGTCACATGGGATCACATGGGGGCAGGAGGGGGCTGGCCTAGGGGGCCCACTCAAGGGTATATTGGTCATTTTCTTGTTCCCAATTTAATTTGTTACGTTTTCCGATCGTTTACCCGATTGTTTAGACGTTTATTCGTACGTTAAATGTTTTATACGCGTATTTAAGTGACGACTTAAATTTCGATATTTTTGATTGAAGTATTTATTAAAATACTTAAAAACATTTATAAAAATGTTCCGTTAATTTGTTGGCCTCGGTTTGCGTGCACGTTTTACGAAGGTTTAATCGCGTAACGTTTTTATTAGACGTTTTTCATTATTAACATCAAATGAGATATTTTAAATGAAAGTTTTACTCTAAATGATATATTTTAAATTCTTAAAATATATTTTGGTTTTCGTTCGATTGTCGGGCGCGTTCCGCACGTTTATGTTGCGTTTGACACGTTTTAGCCAAACCGCCTAGGTTTTTCGTATATTATTTTAATAAAATAATAAATAATGATAAATAACTTCTAAAAATAGATTTAAGTTATTTATAGTAAGTTTTTCACCAACATCGTATATTAAGTCGGACTCCGTCCGATTGTTTCGCGTAATTTCAGCAAATTGCGTAAGCGTAATTATAACTAATTACGTAAGCGTATATTCACAAAATATACAAGTAGTTTCAAGCAATTACAAGCATTTAGCTAAATACTAAACTAAACACACATAATTAGGGTTTCGGTTAAGTTTAAAAGTTAACCTAAATTGCCGGGTGTCACATTCTCCCCCTGTTAGGAGAATTTCGTCCCGAAATTTGCTAGTAGTCATAGTTTGTGTGGTATCTAGTGAAAGTGTGAGTAATTCCGACGTTTTACTAAGTCCACGAAAGGAAAGTTCGTTGTTGTGATGCAACGCATCCATTTGTATACGTTTGGAGAATTATCTCCGTGTACTATTAGTAGGACAATTATTCCTAAATAATCAGTCGTAGTAAGGTCATTTACTATAAAGTTCGTAGTACTAGGAAAACATTCCTATATGGTTCGTAGTAGAAAAACATTCATATATGGTTCGTAGTAGGAAAACATTCCTATGTGGTTCGTAGTAGGAAAACATTCCTATGAGGTTCGTAGTAGGAAAACATTCCTATGTGGTTCGTAGTAGGAAAACATTCCTATGTGGTTCGTAGTAGGAAAACATTCCTATGTGGTTCGTAGTAGGAAAACATTCCTATGTGGTTCGTAGTAGGAAAACATTCCTATGAGGTTCGTAGTAGGAAAACATTCCTATATGGTTCGTAGTAGGAAAACATTCCTATGTGGTTCGTTGTAGGAAATGTAGTTGAAATCAAAGAAAAGGTCATAGTTGAGATCATAGTTCAAAGCATAGTTCTAAAATCGGAGTACAAGCCTCAAGTTTTCAAAGTTGTCAAAGTTTCCAAAGTTTAATCACAGATGTAATCGTAGTTGGAGTCGTAGTTATTATCGTAGTGGGGCTCATAGTTGTTATCATAGTTGTTTCATAGTCGTATTATACAATACGTAAAAGTAATTTCACAAACATAGTTCACAGTATAGTACAAAATCGTTCATAAAGCAGAGTTCAAGTAGTTCATGAATCAGAGTTCAAGTTGGTAAATCAAAGTTCAAATAGTTCATAAATCGAAGTTCAAATAGTTCCTAAAACAGAGTTCAAATGGTTCGTAGTAAATCATAGGAAACGAGCATTAAATAGTTTGCAAACAGTTCTCGCAAACAGTTCTCAAAACAACTTCATAGTAGCTCACAAAACAGAGACGAAGTAGTTCACAAAACAGAGACAAAGTAGCGATCAAATCTTGATAAAAGAAAAAAAAATGAAAGTAGTAATTGGATTCCAATAAATAGTTTGTTAAAACTGTCAATAAACCAGTTTGTAAACAATTCGCAAGTTATGAGTAATTCGTTGGATCACATCCAATATAAATCATTGCAAACATATTTCCAATATGTAAATCGTTAGAAGACCCGCAGGTGTTTCAAAGTAATAGTCGTTATCGTTCGTTAGAAAACATAGATCTTTGAGAAAATTAAGTGAAAATCAAGTGTTTGTTTATAGGTACGGTTTTTATTTGTTAAAAAATGTCATCATAATATCTGTTGAAAACTTAACGTCAATCAAAATACATTGGAAACTCTTGTCAGCACGTTAAAAGACTCTGTTTAACAAAAATTCGTTGGAAGCTCTGGTTTTTGAAAGGCGTTGAAAATTCTGTTTTGTCAAAAATCGGTTGGAAGTTTACGTCAGTGAAAAATCCATATCGTCTACTCTATTCTCGTGGCGGCGTAGCCTAGCAGCTAGTACCAGAACGGTATGATGAGCGGGTTCCTATGCGTATAGAGGGGTATTCATGTCGGAAGATTCTCCGCGTCTCAAGAGTTGTAAATAGCCAAATCGTAGTTTTAAAAAGTAGTCATGACAATGACCGAGTAGTGTTCTTAGAGTAGTCAATCATGACTATGTTATTGTTTCGAAATGAACGAATGTTTGATAAAGGTGTTCGGAGCAGTCAAAGTCGCGAATCAAGTTATGAGTAAATCGTTTAACGAACGTGTCGAAATAGTGACCAAACATGATCAAGTAGAAATAGTATGAATAGGATAAGGTCTAGTCCGAGGAGGTCTATCAGTCAGTCCTTCTATTGATGTAAAACACACGCGATTCATATGTCTAGGTCGAGAGCGGGTGTAGAAAGTGAAGTGGCGGAAGTAGGTATAGTCCGTCTAAGTGACGAAGTATCGTAAAGTTTAAGTTCTATACGTGTTCCCGAGTTATTTGGTTGCAAGCGGAAAGAAGAGGGTGAAGTAGATGTGACTTGTTTGGTTAGCGAATCCTCAAGTAGATTCTTCTCAAGTGAGTCCTATTCGATTATGTAGTTACCCGATTCGGTTGGGCGAGCGGGTACCATGGAAATCTCCACAGTAGCGAGTAAGGCTAGAGCCTCGTTTTCAGAGTTGGGTAACGTAGCTGTGGGAGTGGTTGCCGTGAAGGGTGGCAAATAAGTTTAGTGTACGTAAGGTTGTACATATATATATATACACGCATAAAAGCCTAGCACATAAGCACGTATAAAGGTTGGTCCCGTTCTATCCTCGGTTTATGTCTGCTACTGTATTCTCGTTCACTACAACCATTTCAGGTCTTGCATCGAATCTCCTTTAATTGTACATAGTTGATCAGGCTATGTTAAATTAAATTCAAATGATGCAATCGCTGAACCAGTCATACTAAACAAGGAATACTAACCTAATGGTTATAGTCTAGGTCACTAATGCAATCCTAGTTCGCTATAACCTTAGGCTCTGATACCAATCTGTCGCACCCCCGAAACATGTGGCAGCGGAAACAGGAGGTGTCACGGGGGCGCCGACCAAATCAAATATCACAACACAAAGATTAAAGCAAACGACCTCTATATGAGACGTTTGAAAAATATTACATTACCATAATTCAAATGTTTACAAAATATCTGGAGTTCGCATAAACCGTTAGAGATTTCTAATACATAAATGTTGATACAAAATATCGTAATGCAATCTAATCTCTTGTTGTTTGTGAAAACATGTGACTCGAGCTAATGCTTTCCAAAAGCATCCTACTGCCTTGTTTCCTGTGGGAAGTCCTACTGCATCTGTGAACCTGAGAAATACATGCTAAAAGGTCAACATAAAGTTGGTGAGTTCATAGGTTTACGCAGTTAAAATCATAGTATGAACCACAAGATTTCATAGTGGTCAAAGTTGCACGAATGCCAAAGTAAATCATAGTATACTATTGCCATGAGCTCATAGTCCGAAGCTTAACCGTAGTTGTTTACCCCCAGTGAGTGTGTAACCAGTACACTCGGTTGTACGAAATATTATGCATCCGTATAGTGGTTAGAGCGACTAACCCGGATGGCGGATTGTCAGGTCCCGATAGATCTATCCATAATGTTCGCGCTTAGTATTAACGTACTATGATATTTGTTAGGGGCCATCGTAGTTTGGTTTAGTTACTCATGCAATTAGTATAAGAGTTTTCGTTACTTGCGTTCATATGTAAAACAGTTTATAAAACAGAGCATGTATTCTCACCCCAAAGTAAAAAGCAGTAAAAAGTGGGGCTATGAAACTCACCTTAGATTAGCAAGTAGCAAGCAAATATCAAATAAGCAAGCAAAGTCCAAAGCGCAACCTTCTAACGCCCTAAACGTATAAGGTTGTGTAAGTAGATGTCTTATAAGACCATCTATAGCGATTGTATAAGTGGGGGTTAATGTCCACTTAATCCAATCGTGTAGGTGGAGGATTAATGTCCACCTAGAGCTAGTTCATCAACTAGATATGTCCAAATAAGTTGTCCAAGTTCGTTTATCAAAAACGTGTACGACCCGTTGGTGAAAGTTTGTAATAATAATTCATTTAGACATTATTATTAAGTTTGCTTTGTTGTATACTATTAAGTAGTACAAATCGTGTGTTGCAAATAGATTATTTTAGTTGTATAAGCCTTAAACCGTAGGTCAAAGTTGGTCAACTCGTTGGTCAAAGCTGGTCAAACTTGGTCAAATCTGGTCAAACTTGGTCAAAGTTGGTCAAACCTGGTCAAAGTTGGTCAAAGTTGGTCAACCTGGTCAAACTTGGTCAAACCTGGTCAAAGTTGGTCAACCTGGTCAAACTTAGCATCACTAGGTTAGTGTCTCTACTTGAGACTTAGGATATTTTCAGGAAATGTGGCATCACTAGCAAAATGTAGCATCACTAGCAAAATGTAGCATCACTAGGTTAGTGTCTCTACTTGAGACTTAGGATATTTTCAGGAAATGTGGCATCACTAGCAAAATGTAGCATCACTAGCAAAATGTAGCATCACTAGGTTAGTGTCTCTACTTGAGACTTAGGATATTTTTAGAAATCGTTCTAAGTGTCGGTTTCTAATTCGGGAAACTTTCTAAGTTTAGTCTTTGGTCCAAGTTACTAACTAAGTCATCCAAACCCATTTTTGTTACCACTTTCCAAAAATAGTTAGTTTTGTCGTTTTTAGAAACCGAGCCGTTTTTGTTGACTTGGTCAAACCTACTCGGTTTGACCCGAAACTTTTTGCCAACCCATAACTCAGTTAATAAAGCTCGTAAAAATTGTCGGTTCATGTCGGGATCATCCCGAGGTGTCGGTTTTTAAAATGTACTTTACAACTTCAAGATTCCATGTTTCGGTTTTTGTCGGGTTATTACGCCAACTGATTTCACCTATCTCTATTCCAAATCAAACTTCCAAAATTTTACCAACTGATCTACTATGAGTCTAGACTAACATATCAAATTTTCAGCTTCCAATATGTCCATTAACATATTTAATTAATTCCGAGAAAGTTCCGAACACATATTACGACTTTTACTCAGGCAGTCTCAAAGATCAGGTTATTCGTAAAAATGGGTTCGTTTCTGGTCAAAGTGTAAAACACGAAAGTTGTAGATCTTTTCAATACGCAACTTTTAAAAAAAAATTCGTTGTCTAATTCTTCCTAGAGCTTGAGATATGGTCATTTTAGTGGACTGATTTTTCTGGGACAGATTCTGTGTTTTTGTATATGTTTGGTAAAAACGTATTTTAACAAGGATTTTGGACATAAACAAGTTAGATGAACTATAAATCATCAAAATCAGTAGCATGTAAGTATATTAATCAAGATAAAGTGGTTCCTTACAATGAGATTGATGAGAAGAAGAGGAAGATGAAAGTGAGGTGCTTGATCCTAGTTTCCTTCTTGTGATTACTTCTTTTAAATTGATAGTGTTTAATGGTGGTTGTGGTAGTTCTTGGTGGTGGTTTAAGGTGGTTAAAATCTCTGTGTTTTTAGTGAGAGAAGATGTTTAGAGAGAAGTGGGAGTGATTGAGTGAAAAGGGTGATGAGTGAAATGATGGAGTGAAGGGTTGCATGTAATGGGAGTGGTGTAGTAGGAGGTGACCATGTGAGGTCACATGGGATCACATGGGGGCAGGAGGGGGCTGGCCTAGGGGGCCCACTCAAGGGTATATTGGTCATTTTCTTGTTCCCAATTTAATTTGTTACGTTTTCCGATCGTTTACCCGATTGTTTAGACGTTTATTCGTACGTTAAATGTTTTATACGCGTATTTAAGTGACGACTTAAATTTCGATATTTTTGATTGAAGTATTTATTAAAATACTTAAAAACATTTATAAAAATGTTCCGTTAATTTGTTGGCCTCGGTTTGCGTGCACGTTTTACGAAGGTTTAATCGCGTAACGTTTTTATTAGACGTTTTTCATTATTAACATCAAATGAGATATTTTAAATGAAAGTTTTACTCTAAATGATATATTTTAAATTCTTAAAATATATTTTGGTTTTCGTTCGATTGTCGGGCGCGTTCCGCACGTTTATGTTGCGTTTGACACGTTTTAGCCAAACCGCCTAGGTTTTTCGTATATTATTTTAATAAAATAATAAATAATGATAAATAACTTCTAAAAATAGATTTAAGTTATTTATAGTAAGTTTTTCACCAACATCGTATATTAAGTCGGACTCCGTCCGATTGTTTCGCGTAATTTCAGCAAATTGCGTAAGCGTAATTATAACTAATTACGTAAGCGTATATTCACAAAATATACAAGTAGTTTCAAGCAATTACAAGCATTTAGCTAAATACTAAACTAAACACACATAATTAGGGTTTCGGTTAAGTTTAAAAGTTAACCTAAATTGCCGGGTGTCACATAATCCAACCGTGGGGGTGTCACATTTTGTGTCGCATTTTGTGTCGCAAAACACAGCAGTTTTACAATTTAAATTCAATTTAAGTGTTAAACATTTGGGACTTCAAACGATTATACAATATAACATCTACGGGACATAGAAACACGTTTTTCAAGCATAACACTCCAAACAAATGGTCACCAACGGGCCAGACATGTTTTCCAACAACAAACAATTACAAACATACAGACAAACACTGGATATACTAGTTGTGTACAACTAAACGAAACGTCTCGCGAGACACATACTTACATAACCTCATATGTTTAGGCATTTGAAGGTTACGGGTTCGGAGAACCTACTTGCTTTACTTACTACTTGCTATTTGCAACTGATTACTACAAGACTCAGGTGAGTCTTACGGCCCCACTTTTTACTGTTTTATCTGATTGGGGGAGAAACATGCTACTACTTTTTCTTGAACACAAGTACTAAACTGTTTACTATACCAAACGGAATTGCATGAGTTGTTTACTATTTACAGAAGTCTCTCCATCATATATCGTTAGTTATGGACTTAAACGTGAACACTAGTTAATGGATCCATTAGGGAAATGACCATCCCCGCCCGGGGCAGTAGCGCTGCCACGTACTGATTTACACGTAGAAACGGGTGACTAATTATTCGTTACTGATGCTTGCTCATTTACGAGCATGTCACGGGAGCAAACTTATTAATTACGGGTTAAGCTTCGATTATGAGCCTCATGGCAACGGTATAACTTACTTACATTTGCTGGATTGCAAATACAGTTTTTAATTTTGCTGGATTGCAAATACTGATTTTACGCCTATGGGCACTACTGATGAAATCTTGTGTTTCAAAACTGATATTACTTACAAACCTGTGAGATTCACCAACATTCGTGTTGACCCCTTTTAGCATGTTTTCTCAGGTACCCGGATGGAGTAGGATTACTCCAGGACTTTAGCTAGAGTCGCATGATTTCAACGCAATTGCATTAACGGAGATTCTTAGCATTATCTTTTGTATATTTTGATTATGTAATAGAATCTCCCGCTATACGCGTGGGCTCTAGGAAACTACATTTTTGTATACGAAAACACTAAGTTTTCAAACATTATATCTATGGAATGTAACTAATTTACAAACGTTGCATATAGATGTCGTTTGCTTTATCTTTGTGCTGTGATATTTGATTAGTAGCACCCCAAAACCTGCTTCCGCTAAACAGTGAATTTCGGGGGTGTTACAAAGAATCTTAGTAAGTACATTTCTTTAACTTTCCTATCTAAAATTTGTTAACTTAAATATTGTAATTCTTTAGTCTTGGCCTCGGGAATTGGACGTTTAATATGGTGAATTGTTCCCAACAACGTCAAGGTTGGGAATGTGGATACTATGTGATGAAAGCTATGTCTCAAATGTTGATGAACATGCAATCAAACTTCCCAAATAATGTAAGTCTTAGTAAAAATTAAATCTTACTCTCATTTTATGTCAGCCAACTTAATTGAACTTGTTTGTAGATTTGGAGAAACTTAGAGGCTTATACAGAGCAGGAATTGGACCAAACGGTATTTTACAGCGGAATGACTTTTGCTAACTTATACCTTGATGATGATAATTGTATAAACTAGAACTCATATTGTTGTACGTTCTGTAACTCAATTATTGAATATTCTTGGTTTGTTGTATTCACATTGGAAATTTGCTCTTATTCATATTAAATTTTAAATATATTATCGGTCATTATGCACGCATGTATGGTTGCTATTTGGATACTGCAAAATACCGGAATCAGGATTCTTAAGAAATTGACAAGACCGCCTTAAATCTCTCTTCTCTCTTATATATAATTTGAGAACCTGATTAGCAAATCCTTCATTGCATTAGCTTTGCCAATTTATTAACTAAGACAAATGCTGATCAGCCAATAATCCCATCCCTTATTATGTAATGACTATATTACCCTCCAATAATTACTTACTTACCTCCTACACCAAAAACACGGCATCCCCAAAACTTTGAATTTCAAAATATTCAAACATTATTTTAGGGATATTGAATCTCTATAGAAGGTAAGAATTTAATTCTTGATGTAGTTTCCATCGAATTTGCAGTTTCCTTCCGTCACAATGGTAGCCTTAATAGGTCTACAAATTACGATCGCTGTTATCTTCATCTTCTACTGTTCTACACCGAAGAAAAACCTCCAACAAAACCAACTCCAATGGCCGCCGAGATTGTGTTTACCCCGCTAAACGAAATCATGGACGGCATAACCGATTTGAGGATTAGGGTCAAAGTTCATATGCTGTGGAAGCAGAACTACAAAAACAATCCTACTCAAGTCGCCTCGATCGATATGATCCTGATGGATTCGCTGGTAAGGGTTTTCTATTTCGGTGACAATAATCATGTTTTTTGTCCAAATCATAGTTGCTTAACGTCTACTAATCCGTAATTATTAACCCGGGCTACGATTAATCATCTTAATTTCTGTGATTACGCTAATCCTGCAGTTTTGGAATGATGCTTGCTATCGATTTTTGTGACTTGGTGTATAATAATCCGTCTTGCTTAATCTCTATTGCTGCATAATAAATTAATCGAATTATTTTCATAAATACTCGATGTTATTTGATCACCATCAGCGTGTTGTTTACATCTAATGCTTCAGAATGCTACTTTGTGTATTTACTAATTGTGTTCGCTTAACTTCTACTGGTGAATCATGTTTTCTAAGATTATTTGTTGAATCGTGTTCGCCTTTGTAATAAGTTATGATATAAGGAACGGGATGTATGTTAGACATTTATAAGGGCTGTGACCTCTTTTTTTAAAGAATGTCAGTTGAGACGGAAAAATGGTTGACATCAGATGTGTTCGCTTAACTTCTACTGGACTATCTCTGTCCATCATTTACCAGTTACCCAAGTTTAAATCATTTTAGCTCTTGCACGTACATGATTATACATCATGTCCATGTATAATTTAGTTTGTTCATTTAAAACACATGCGCACAACACAATAGCATATTTATAACTGTTTCCTCTGTTTATAAATGAACAAACTATTAACTGCTACTGGCCTAACTATTACTGTTGATATCTAGGCTTGAGCGCTTGACATCTGAACTTTCTATTTCTTGACTTTTGCACAGAATATAGAATTGTCTCTGAAGTTGCTGGATCATTGGTCATCCTTGATAAAGTGACAGTAATTTAACGTGTTTCACTTGAGCACTCTTCTTACTATTGTTGTTTCTTTTATAATTATTGTTATAGTTACTGCTATTACAGTATTATTATTGAACCGAAATGCTACGTCCTGAAGCAATGTATTTCTCTTTCTATCATGACAGGGACCAAAATATCAAGAAATCGTCAATATCCGTTTAGGAGATGGAACAACTAGACGTGGTCAAGTATTGGAAGTTGATGGAGAGAAAGCTGTTGTTCAGGTGATCACATTATCTTTGTACACTCTTGATTGACAAAAGTTATCTACATTCTATATACTGTCCTCTAATTTTAACTAAATGGGAGGGATTTTCCTGTTTAATATATTAGGGTAATAGTTTCAATGCACCTAATGAATTATGCTTTTGATCTACACTCTGTTTATGGTCTTCGAGAAGTAATTTACATGGAAAAAATTCCACGTAACGCAATTTTTGTTTTTTTTATCTTGACCAGGTTTTCGAAGGAACATCTGGAATTGACAATAAGTTCACTAATGTTCAGTTTACAGGGGAGGTGCGTTAATATCCTCTCTCTCTTTTAACCCCTTGTTAAAGAAGTTGTTAATGATGAAAAGCATAGTTTTTTGTTGGATTAATTTTACTCTTTTTTATCCTGCGTGGATTTCCGTAATAATATTGATTTGCGGTGAATTTTTATAATCTATAGTTCTATACACTCTTTAATGCGCGCTTATCTTCCATTTGTAATAAATTGTTTGCTGAATCTTCAACAAACATGTACCACGCGCACATGATGCTGTATCCATCGTCTGCTGAGGCTCCAAGAGACCTATACTTTGTACTTTATATCAAATTTAAGTGTGACTTATATTGTTCAATAATGTGATTGTCAATTTGCAGGTTTTAAAAACTCCTGTTTCTATGGATATGCTTGGGCGCATATTTAACGGTTCTGGAAAGCCTATCGACAATGGTCCTCCTATTTTGCCAGAGGCTTACCTTGATATTTCTGGTAATAATTTTTTTTCATCCAGTACTACATATTTATGCTCTAGCAGCAATATTTCTTTTAACATTTGTTGCCATTGTTAAGGAAAGTAGTATTACATAATATTTCGATGTAAATCAATAAAGCACCATCATCCCAAACTATTTGGGCAGACTGGAGGAGACCCATAATTAATACTATTTGGTGTTTATATCACTTTTGTGTTATTCTTTCAGGAAGTTCTATCAATCCTAGTGAGAGAACATATCCTAAAGAATTGATACAAACTGGTATCTCAACAATTGATGTTATGAATTCAATTGCTAGAGGACAAAAGATTCCTCTATTTTCTGCGGCTGGTCTTCCCCACAATGAAATAGCTGCGCAGATCTGTCGTCAAGCTGGTCTGGTAAAGCGGTTGGAGAAAACTGAAAACTTGCTCGAGGTAGTTATTACAGAACATTATATAGCGATAACACAGAATATTATAGGCTTACCGTCCATTCCCCATAAGTTATGGTTATGGATCTTTTTCTGTTTACCATTAAACTTTACATTGATAATTTTAAACATTGTTAAATGCTTTTTTTTACAGGGTGGGGGAGAAGAGGACAATTTTGCCATTGTATTCGCAGCTATGGGGGTGAACATGGAGACTGCACAATTCTTCAAACGTGATTTTGAGGAGAATGGATCAATGGAGAGAGTGACTCTTTTTCTGAACCTTGTAAGTTCCTTGTATTTGTTTTCATTTTGTTAATTGTTTTATTTATATTGTTGTTTACCTTTTGAATATATTTATTACTTGTTCTATAGTCCAATGACCCTACAATTGAGCGTATCATCACTCCTCGTATTGCTCTGACCACAGCAGAATATTTAGCATATGAATGTGGGAAACATGTTCTTGTGATCTTAACGGATATGAGTTCCTATGCTGATGCCCTTCGAGAGGTAATTGTACATTCTCCCTTCGCCTTCTTCTTTTCCCGTACAGACTTGTTAGCAGAATTAGTTGTAATTTCAGGTCTCTGCTACTAGAGAAGAAGTACCTGGTAGGCGTGGATATCCTGGTTATATGTATACCGATTTGGCTACAACATATGAGCGTGCAGGACGTATTGAAGGCCGAAAGGGGTCCATCACCCAAATTCCAATTCTGACCATGCCCAATGATGGTCCGCCACCGTTCTAACTCCTTTCTTAATATGTTTTTTTTCATCGTTCTAGATTTGTTCCTCTTCTTATTATTATAAAATTTATGATCAGATATTACACATCCCACTCCTGATCTTACGGGATACATTACTGAGGGACAGATATACATTGATAGACAACTCCATAACAGACAGGTAAGATTGTAATTTTCCTGTTACTGAAAAATACGAGTTGAAGAACAGGCTCGAGTTTATTAGTGAGTTTCATTTTGTATCTTAACCCTTTCTAAGATTCAAGTTTACTTGATTATATGATGGAAATTAACAGATTTACCCACCAATCAATGTGCTTCCATCCCTATCTCGATTGATGAAGGTTAGTTAAAATCTGTGCTAAAGCTTCTTATATGTTATGTAGTGCAAATGGCTTTATTTAATCAAATATGTATTCTTGTAGAGTGCTATCGGTGAGGGGATGACTCGCAAAGATCATTCTGATGTTTCCAACCAGGTAAATATTGTCAAATATGTCTGTCTTTAGACTAAAGTTTTATTTATTTTGTGTAGGATTCGGTTCTCTGGGCCTCATGACTTCAGTGTTGATCAGTAATATGTATCTGTCTTATCTGGGAAGATTATCTGGTTACGAGATGTCATGTTAATTCTATGCAATACATGGTTGCAGCTATCATCAGATGGGAAAACACTGGAAATACGAGGCAGCTCATGGGACTGTAACCCGTCATTTTCGGCAGCACCAAAAGGGAAACGAAACCAGCACAAACAGTATAGCTTCATTTTAGCACGGACAAGAGGACTTGAACATCGGTCTGTTATTTTCTCATCAGTATCCACTGTATTCTGTGGAAAGTTCATGTTAATAATGTTCAGTTTAATCAAAGATTTCTTTTCACATAGTTTCAAATGATACTTTTTGCATTTATGATTTTGTTTACCCTCAGAGCCAAACTGGATAAAAATGACAGATTGACGGATTTTGTTGAGAAGCTGGAGACTGCTTGCATTGAGACAGTGGAGACGGGAAAGATGACCAAAGATCTCGCCATTCTAATCCATGGACCGAAGTCAGTGCCATTTCCACTTTCTTATTATGTGATTTAAGCCCCCTACATAACATACTCATTATTGCTAGAAAATATATTCTACTCTTTCTTACCATGCTACCTAACTTTGGATTCATGCCGTTTAACTTTCTGCTGCTGTTGCAAATCGACCAAAATTATTTTCTACCAATAGTCTTGATAATGTATTTCATCCATTCAAATTTTTTGAGGTTTAGGATATAGAACCTAGCTGAGGACACATGAGTATAGACCGTGGAATCATTATTTCATGATATTGGAGATTGCAAAATGGGCATGTCAGAGTGGGTTTTAGTGACAGGTTTCGAGTCAAAACGAGTGCTATGTTAAAAACACGTAGGCTTGTTTTTTTTTCCGAACATAGTAGATACTCTACGTATTAAACAAAGCTATCAAAAATATATTCTTCTGACATTAATCTATTCTTGTTCTTAATAAAAAGATTTAGTTGGATTTTTATTTTTGAACATTTGAAAACACTTTTGGAGACTTTATGCCTGTTTTTAAGCCTGTTAGTTGCATTATTGTGAATAATATTTATTATCAGAATTTACTATATTAGTTTGGGTGCTCATGAGATAAGCATGTCGTGAACGACTGAACGTAACTCATCAATACCCAGTATTTTGCAACAGAATTAGCATTATCAATCTTTTATTGACTGATGCTTACTTGTCTTTTGCATGTTTATGAAATTGACAAGTTAAGAAAATGTCTTAAATCTGTTACAAAGAAGTTTACAGCAACAGATGAGTGTAAGTGGTGCTACACAACCTCCTTGTGGTCTAAGTTTAGTTTATTCGTGAACCTATATTGCAATTAGTGAATTGTTTGTAACATGTATAACCAAGCAGTTAAATTCAGAGTAAAAGAGCAAAAGAGTCAAGAGTGGGAAGACACCCTTCTATATGAGTCTATTATCTGGAGTAGGAGGGACACAAATTAGTGGGCAGTATTTTCAGTGCATCCTTTGGCCGAGTTTATTTTTTATGTTTGGCAACACTGATAATCTATTTGTACAATCAGATCGCGAAAAGTTATTTAAATTTATTAATATTTACACGTATTGGGCAGTCGGAGCTGAAACTTGAAACTTTTAGGTGGGTTTGATATGTAAATAGACTAAAATTTCCTTAGTTTTCATTTTTTTGATTAAAATGCCTTCCTATAGACGGTTCTTTTCCTTTTAATCTGTTCCGTGTCCTAAGTATTGGCATGTGCAATATTTTTTGAGTGAGTTTTTGAGTTATGTTGCATTTATTACATTGGTAGGAAGATAAACGCTTGTGCCTGAAATGGTTTTGATTCTATAACAGATCATATATATGGGCACATTAAGACAACCAACTTTGGTCCATTTTTTACTCATATAATCAATAATCAATTGTTTCTGGATGCAACCATGGATGAAAATCGCACTATTGATTGCAGATATAATTCTAATCATTAATATATCACCAAGTAAGCCGGCTTCAAAAAGTCGTGTAAAAATAATTTCTCTATGTTTTTAGCAATTAAGCTTACTTATTTTCCAAAGAGCCATTAGTGGATCCGTTTACCAAGTGACAATCATGAGACGAAGCAGCTACAGTTGTGTAAATTGGAAATGCATTCAATACAAGGTTGATGTTAAGAGGGCATTGCGAATTAATGCACTAATGAAATAATCTTTAGTGTACTAAATTATTTTACATCATTAACACAAAGTTCCTTGCATAGTTTTTGCGATTCCGCGTCTTAAACAACCAATTCTGTCATTTACCATTAATGTAATATTTGAACATGTATGATGAATAAACAATTATTTAATACAATGTATGCAGTCAATTATATATCTCAATGCGAGATTCAATTTTTTTCAAAAAAATAGAGAAAAAGGTTATATCTATGGGATTTTTTGCTCTCATGGACATCCACAAAATACTTGATAAATATAAAAGACATATATCGATCTTTAAACAAAATTTTATTTTTTTAAAGTATAAAATGATTTTTGTAATAAAATTATGTGGTAGCCCCACGAATTCACGGGTTATAATCTATATGTATTTATAGCGTTATCGAAAAATTCAAATAATAATATAACATTTGTTTTATAATATGGCGTAGCCCGCAAATTTTGCAAGTTATGATCTAGCTTGTCACTGATTACAAAGTCTACCTAACGTAAGAATTCTACATTTTAACATTTACATAGCCCGCAAAATTGCGGGTCTTGATCTAGTTGACATTATAATAACCGCCATTTATTTTAATTTAAGAATTTTTTTTTATATTTAAGTAAATCATACGGCGGTTCTTAAGATACCGCCTTAGACATTACTAATAAAAAATGACCTAAAGGTAAATCAGCGGTTCTTCGGAATCGCTGTAATAAATTACTGAAGTAGCCGCCATAAGGTAAAAAGAAAACCGCCTTTATAAAATATAAAATAATCCATTTTTTGGCACTGATCATAAGAAATTCACCGCCATAGCATAACAAAAGTAACCGCCGTTAAAATAATGTAAAATATAGTTTCCGAACAAACAAAAAATACACCGCTTTAAAGGTAGATAACTACCCCGCCCTAAAAAGACGCCTAAACACGTGTGAAGCATAGATAATACACTGCCCTTAATTATATAAAACCGCTCTGTTGAATGGTAATAAATGGCGGTGTTTTCACCGCATGTAAAGGTATTTCCGTTTTAAACATCGCTCGCATACATGGCGGGCGAGTCACCGCCGTTAATGGGCTTTTTCACCGCCGTAAATGTGTATTTTTGTAGTAGTGTACGATGAACCGAGTTACATATTGTTCTCGATATGGGTGGATCCAAGGATGCATACTCATCAGTCTCCCTTGCATATAAAACCAAGAAATTTTTTTTTTAAGAAAACTAAAAAATAAGAAAATAAAAAGAAATGACATGTTTGTGATAAAAGACTCAAATGGTGAGGTCTCGATTCTGATATAGGAACTAGATTAACATATATACTTGCAGTAACTATCTACTACAATTCATACATATATAGACACACACACTCGCATAGATACATACATACACTAGGTAAAAAAAATCTACTCCTGTCAAGAAGATGATCTTACAAGAAATATACTAAGTTCCTGGCTAGTATTATGAGTATTAGAGGATGATCGGCCATCGTGATCTGGATTTATCATGTGAAATGATTCTGAGTTCGGTGATCCAATGATTCGGCGAAAACTGGCTCTTAGATACATGATCCCATTATTCCCATCAGTGCGATCTTCGTTTTCTGGTGGCAAAACCCCTGCTCCAACAGAGACGGATTGCATACAGTTAAGTGTAGCAGAATCAGCAGCTGTCATCTTACGTCTTGTGGCATAACCAACTTTTCGTCCGTTGCAATACATAGACCAAACTGGGACTTCAAATATCCCACCACCATTATTTTTTGGTTGTTGTTGGTGATGAGTAGTGTCTTCCTCCACAAGAGCAATGCGTAAGAGACCATGTTGCATCTCTTTTGCTAAATAGGATGTTGGAATGGCAAATTCCAAAAGTAGAAGAGGGCGTGAAAATGTTGTTAAGGTGGTGGTGGTGGTGGTGGTCATTCTTCTTGATGGTGTTCGTCGGTGATGATGGTGGTGAATGTCATCCTGGAGACAAAAACTAACTCGCCCATTTCTTTGACCAAAGAATGTACCTTTTACGGTGGTGCAGGATGATGATAATGGATGATTCTACAAAATTACACGTTTATAAAGGTTAGTTTATTTAAAGACAAAGATTAGCACTCATTACACATGTTATATATGTACATAATTATGTAGTTGAGAGTTGAACCCACGAGCCTTTGGCTGATGGGTCACCCATATACCGCTAGACCAAATGTCTCACAAAATTTATAATTTTACTAGATTTTGGATTAGCAAATGAAATGATGCTTACAGTGAATGAAGCTGATGATGATGATGATGGTGAGTCTGTATCACTTGAGAAAGCTGATGAAGAAGAAGAAGAATCTGGAGAAAAGTTGGAACCCTCAGAATGAGGTTCAAAACCAGCACCACAACAAGCTGGGACGATCCAGTCAAGCAAGGACCGCAAAGATCGGCGAAGCCCAACTTCCCTGCTGCTGCAGTCTACGGTAGTTGCTGCAGTAATCATCTGCATTCCCATGGGTCCTCTTTCCCTTCCTAAGTCAATCATAGTTCTCATTTGTAATCAAAATGTGAATTAGATTAAGAGTGATTATGTGTTTAGGGTAGGGGTGATGTGTAGAGGCTAGAGAACTCACTATATATATAGATATAGATACATAGGGAAATGTACAACTTTGAATGGAAAAGTGGGGTCATATAATGTCAAATTTGAATGCATGACCTATATGTAATTTCTAATAAATGATCGAAAAAGTTATTACGTGTAAAGGTAAGAACAGAATGAAGAATAATATTTGTAGATTGGACATAAGGTGGTGAAGGTGACTATACATGTTTCTTGGTTGTTGAAAGTAGCCAACCATGAGTGACTGATTGATCCTACATGATGTGTATATGTTCATTTTTATGCATATGTCTTCTAGTTCCAGTTTACACATACAGTACGCAAGTTTGACACGTTCGAAGGTAACTAGCTAGATAGGTTACAACATTCCATGGACTACTTCATGAGTATATAATAACTTGGATACTATTATAAATTAGTAGTATAATCTGCAAGTATAGAAAAAAGGGCAGGGAAGGGCATGTTTGTGACTTTTTGGGCAGAAGAAAAGTGAAGAAATGTTGGGTGAACACTAATTAAGACCAACCAAGCATGCACATAGTGATGAGTGAGTGAGATCACTTTTGGGAAAAGCATGAACAAGTTGAATAATTGCACCCCTCAAACTTCTGGTACCAAATTATAACCTTTGTGGGGTTAGAGTTTGTGTGAAGGTTGATCCCAGAATAGAAAAGGGCATCTAACTTTTGATTGCACCCATCTTTTAAATCATTCATCCTTCATTGTTTGATATCAAAAGCTTATATGTGCCTTGATTTAAGTAATTAGGATATATGATTGTGGTTTTGAATACACCATTAGCAATTTAATATCAAATAATTAAGACATTTGCTTTAGTTTGGTGGGACCATGCCACCACTAAAACACACATAAGTTTGAAAGTTTGATGATGAGAATTAGCTTTATCTTGAAGTGCCACCAATTTAAGTGTATAGTAATGGATGCTTTTAAGTATAAAATTTAAATGCTTTTGTGGTCAACAATCATCAAAAGATTGGTTTGGAGTTTGTATTTAGAAAGTAATTAAGTAGTAGTTGATTGAAATGATGGGGGTGAGTCATTATTAGTGAATATAAGAGAGGCATTTGATTTTGTGTTGGTACCTTTTTTGCCTTCTCCAAGGCTTTTTTCCAACAAGAGAAATATGATTTGTTTTTTCACATGTGGTGGAGGTCTACTTTTGTCACAAATAATTAACATATTGGATGTTTGTTGTAATTCAGCATACGAATATTTCATATTTGAACAACTCTAGGTCGTGAATATCAAACGATTTTTATGAAAATTAGTTCATATATGTTGCATTTAGTTGTTCGATACCTATTTTCATTTCATTCGTTGAACTACGCGTACCATTGAAATATGATATAGTGTCAGAGGTACCATCTAAATTACTTGTTCTTGTCTGTCATCTGTCATATAATTTCCAAGTATATTTACTTAGCTCAATTGGTACTCTTCATAAGAGGGACTTGATATTGTGAGTCAATTATTACATGATACAAATGTATTATGTACTTGTATCAGATCTCACACATTCGAAACTTGGGAGACCAAGTTTTTGTAACATTCTGTCTATCAAATTAATCTTTTTTCTCTTTAATGATACAGTAGTAACTTGTCTATATTGGATAGGAGAATAAAAACAAAACATTACAAATAATCAATACGAACCCATAATAACTATTAATAATAAGAATTTTGTGATTGCTACAAATCATCTTTAGAGCAGGACCAATATTAATGTACTTAAACCTAATTGATATCATAATTTTTGTTACTGCTACAAATCAAGTAGAACATGTCGAATATTAATGACATCTAGTTTATACTGTATATTGATCACCCTTCAACGGTCTTAAATTTCAAAGTGAAATTATGTATTAGGACTGTTTATCTTTTATTTTTTTCAATGATGAACGCATTAAACGAATATTCGCACTTACTACATCTAACTGTTTTTTCAATATACATACTGTAAGCCCATTCAAACTCTTTTTGGGCCAGATTAATAAAATTATATCTCTTAGAACATCATTTATTCAATGTTTCTCCCAATATTATCGTTAAAATGGTGTAATAATGTGCGTGAAAATATGACTTTTTATGTCACATCAAATATCTCACAGTTAGACTTTTGCTTGTCCTCAAACAATTTGTCGAATCTTTTACTAGACCCAAAACTTTATTTTGAGAAAATATTTTTGCATGAGTCTTAAATAAAGAAAGAGAAACGGAACAAAACAAATAATTTCTCAGGTATAGATGAGAGAGATGATCACATGACGTATCCAAGGTTTTGCAAAATGATTGGCTTAGGCATACTTTCAATTCTAATGATCTTATAATATACACGCCTGGGTGGTTCTCATAAGGTGGTCATTCAATTCATTCAAGTGTATCGGGTTTCTATCGTTCTAGCTCAAATGAAATCGCTCATATACCAGTCGTGCAACATTAATTGTCATAGGCTTGATCGAGAATCGAATCTCCACCACTTAAACAGGGACGGCACTAATTATATTAGGACACTTGATTGGGTTGTAATTTTTATGTAAGGGTAGAAAGGGTATGAGAAGGGTGATTTTTTGGAGAGTTGAAGGAGGACTATCTTAACTTTAGGAATTGTTAAGACTAGTTTATGGACCCGTGAATACACGGGTTTGATAAAGAATTATATTAAAATTTGTACTTATGTTTTCTAAGTATAAAATATGAATTAAAGTTTTGATTTTAAGTTCACATATATCGACTAAAGTTTTAATATATGCATATCTTTGAACTCAATATATTCATGGTAACACAGTAATAAATAAATATATTTCCAGATTAGCCTAAGTAATGATCTAAAATACTATGTAAAGTAATGATGACATACCGTAAGATAAAGTAGCATAAATGAAAAGTAAAAAAAATTAAAATGCAAATACAAACAAATAAGTAAATCTCGATAGTGATTAACAAAGGGTCTATAGTCTATACTAAAGGTACAACATGATGAAAATTTGGCTATAATCACACTTGAGCAAATTATAGTTCAAAGCATTTAACAACCTGAACAA
This sequence comes from Helichrysum umbraculigerum, assembly GCA_949592205.1. Taxonomy (NCBI): domain Eukaryota; kingdom Viridiplantae; phylum Streptophyta; class Magnoliopsida; order Asterales; family Asteraceae; genus Helichrysum; species Helichrysum umbraculigerum. The sequence continues at coordinate 55,384,905 of CATIUR010000003.1, read as the reverse complement.
TTAAACTTTGTCAAAATAATCGCTTTCACATTCTTTTCAGGTCACAGGACGTTTAACATAGGCTCTTGAATACTCCTATCTAGGAAGTTGAAGCATTTTGCTCATTTTCTATAGTATTTTAACCTCATGATTTGCCATATATATGGCTCCAGCACACTCTAACTGTTTTGGCAGTTGTATTTTCCCTTGACTTGCAATATGGAGCCTTAGATCACGTTGACTTTTAATCGTAGCCGTCCTAAATTCAATTGTTTCCGGTATTTTGCGCCGAGTCGGTTTTCTCCCACGATGTCAACTGCTCCACGTTCTCTTCTTCTCTGCTTTCTTCTCCCATTTTTCCAACAATCCATACTGATTAAAGATGCATCTTGTCAATTGCTTTCCCTGTTTTACCATTCTAATCTTTAATCGTTATCTATCAACTCTTTTAACACATGTCGATCAATAAACCCTAAATTGTTTCAGACACAGACACCAAATCGACCACTTGTATGCGGGAAACAGATTATGCGACCATTTCAAATTTTATTTTCTTCGTCAATCGCAATGATTTGGGTATAGGGTTCCGAAATCAAGAATCGATTGCGGGTGATGAAGTCTTCTTGATGATAAAAGTGAGTTTTCTCACACCTGGTAATTTTTGTTGTTTCTTTATATGGTAATGCACACGAGTCATTGTTTGAATCATTTTAATCATTATGTTATATGATTGTGTATAATATCATATTTTTTTAGTTGAATCACCTTTTCATCAAATGTAAATAAAATTATGCTTACTCTATGTTTATTGATTTGTGTGTAATCAGTTTTATAAGTTTTATGCGTACTTCTTTTATTTTTATTTGAAACTTTTTACTATGAAGCCTTCCACCTTCTTCATCTTTGTTTGCACAAAGCAGGGATTTGGAGCTCATATTATTTTAAAGAAGATGATTATATAGAATTACGTTAGTGTTTCATGATTTTGTATGTTGTTGTTTCATGAATTTGATTTAATTGTTAGAAATCAATTAGGCGTTTAGCTATTTTGAATCGCATACATGTGTTCTTGTGATGAAATAGCTATTTTTATTTTAATTAATTTGACAATATTCTTCTGTAATCAGCACCCTCCCTGACTGCAAGAACGCCGTTCTTAATTCAGCAAGAGCGAGACATTTTTTAAAATTTTTTATATTATATGCCTGCTGTCTGCATTAACCCAATCTATAGCATCGTGCACTTGATCCATTGTATGCTTTATATCTAATCAGTGTGCATTCAAACAGAAACTGAAAGTGAGTCAAAGTGAATTGTATTTTTTCACCCTTGGGTCAAACATTACATCTTCAATATATATAGAAAGAGCCCATTTGGTTGCTGGGATAAATAGGTCTAACCCGCTCGGTTTGGACCTGTAGTTAGCCAACCCGCCCATCATGCTACCTATAGTTTTACCATATTCAAGAACAAAATATGTTGTCCTTATGATGTCATAATATATAACTGTGGCATGCCCTTTCTTTTTCTAGTACCCTCTACGGTTAACATCGACCCGTATGGGAAGTAAATTGATAATAGTACATGAAAGCTGATCTTTTGGCCATTGATCCATAATATGAAAATCATCATGTTAATTAAGCTGATCCAAGTTAGATTGATAATTTCCCATATATATGGTTGCCGGGGAGTCTAACCGCCAATGGCAGTTGAGTTTTTCATCTGACTTACTTTCTGCTTTGTTTAGTCACCCCCAGGCCCCAACAGTAGATGATATCTTTTATGCTGGTAATTTCATGCTATTTATTTGTTTGTTATCGTTCTTTTGATGTGAAAAGTCTATGACTCTTCTGTTATGACAACCAACTGCTCAATAAAATTCCATAGTTAAATAATTCTCACATTTCAGATATGATCAATTTTTTAGCAGCAACTATCAATATTAATTTTAAATTTTTTGTTTAAAGCTTTACAGGCTGCTTGGTGACTACTTGAAACTCGGGAGTATTTGTATGCATACCCTTTGAAAGAAACCTTTTTGCCGGATTGGCACAATGCTACCTGAATTTCATTAAAAAGCCAATGGAATGAATATCTCTATTCATAAACCATGACTGTATGGTATCATATATATGTTATTTATTACTTCTATGAATTATTTTTGCTTGCTCGAAACTCGGCACTAAATCGATCGTTCAACTTTCAGTAGTTTTATGTAGCTAAACATCAGTAGTATCTGGTGCGGTTTAAAATTTTCAAAAATGACACTGACATATGAATCCTCTAAATCTCAGGCAGAAATGATTATGCCTGAAAAGGAACTTGACCTGAATACCTACTTTGACCGGAATCAGATTTAAGAAAGTGAAGAGGAAGTTGATCCACTTTTTGGATCCTGGTATATTGGACGTGCTAATCTTGGACGCTAACATGTTATTTTGGCGCCTTTTGATTAAATGTTTTGCATAAATTTGGGGGTCATTTTTGCTAATATCTCATGGTTCATTTTTGTTTCTTGTAGTTGCTATTTGGCTGCAACTATGCCAGTTATCTTTTTGACTCACTATATTGTGCACTTCATTGAAATTTTAGGTGTTAAATTAATGGATCCCTTTAAAACTTGGGAGCATGTGATGAGTTTTTGATGGATCATGCACATCACAAGATGGCACATATAAGGGCGGGCTTTTAATGATATATTTGTTCGGCTACTGCATGCTATAATTATATCTTTTGTCCATATTAAGCAAGCTATGCTTTTGGTGCGTCAAATAAAAACTTGGATATATATATTGAAATTAAAGAAAGAAGGTGGCATAGAAGGGTCTCTAACAGACATCGGGTATATATATGTAAAATTTCATAAGTTAAAATATCTCATTTTTAGTGATTTTTTTTATATTGAAAAAACGTAGATTATGATACTATTCGCCGAATAGCTTTTTCATATATTTGGAATGACATAGCATTTGGGAGTTCAATTCATGTTGTTCTACTGGTATCTTAGAATATAGTTAACATGAGTAATGCTTAATTATAGTACTGCAAATCGGTGTCAGATGGCCTACCCAGTTTTATGATGCTACAAATATGTTCTGCATTTTAGTTTGTTTATTACCTATTATGTCACTGGAAATTCAGCTTTTTGATTGCACCAATGGATTGCAGGTTATGAGTTTTGATTGCTTGGTCAAAAGGATAGGGGTAAGTATATAATAATCTAGAGACTTTGAGTTCAAACCGCTTCTCAAGATGTTGGCATTTTATCAAATAATATGGTCGTTTACGTGAATATCAAACCCAGGTGCAAAGCTTTTTCTGCTTGATTTTGATATGAAGTCCAACTTACTGAAGGTTTAATAAGCATAATTTATTGCTCATACTTGGGGTTAAATGTCTAGCAGATGGCTGCCATTTTTCTAGGTGTCATGAGACACCAAAGAAACTAATAAGGGATGTTGACCATGATGCATATTTTAGATGACTAGACTCGAATATCCATGGACCAATTGAATTATAAAGTTCAAGTTAGGCTTATATATATGAGAGCGTATTTGACATTATATGAATTGTGACTCGGTAAACATAATATATGAGAGTGTAAGTATTTCAAGGGTAAGGATTTAAACTTGCCCCAATTGGCCGACCCATTAATTATATAATCTAACCCCAATGAAACTCATTTTAAAGTAAATTAGTTGACCGGCCAACTTGAGTTTCTGGAAAAGCAAGTAGTAGCAATGTACATGTGGTATTTAATTAATTAGATGCTTTTCATAATGACACTTCAGAAAAACAGTTACTTATTGATAACGTCAACTCTAGATTTGTTGGTCAAGGTTAAACAAGAGATTATCTAATTGTTGAGTATCTTTTAGGTGTGAAGGCTTCTTGAACTGCATAAGAACATATGAGCATATGACTTTGTTCATGGCAATGGTGTATTCAGCTTTTACTGAACGAGTAAGTTTCTATATCTTAACCCAGAAACATTGATCTATTCGCTGTACAGTTAGGTTAGTTTGAAAGTTTGAATGCCGAAACAAGTACCGAAAGTTACATTCACAGCGACAGGTAAAAGTTCAGATTATTTGTTACATTTCTTATGTGCTTTTGATATATTTTTTGCCCTTTTCTTCCAATTTTATCGTTGGTTGCCACATTTTTGTGTTTATGTACTTAGTCATTTAGCAGGTTATCTTACCGATGGCATGTTAAATGTAATTATGAGTATTGATATATCATTTTAAAAGTTAGAGACCATTACCTTGATAAAAAAAAATTGTGGCATAATAAGTATCTCGATATATTTAATTAGTTTGCTGCTAGCTGTAAAAGTGGTGTTCAATCCGTAGTATAAGTATTCGTATCTTGAGTGTAGCTGTAAAAATATTTATGGTGCTGACTCACCATAATGGTGGAGATTTTGGTGACTTCGTTTGGACTTTCGAAGGGAAGTATGAATGCTTTAGAAAGCTCAAAATCATGTGGCGGTAGTAATGAGATGGATTCTCAACCAGGTAAAGATGCAGTTGCGGGTCAGAATCCAAGTATTGGCACGGTATGAAACCTAAATCTTTAATTTGTATTTTCAGTTTTCTATCTTTTTAAAATTGTCAATGGGATGCTTTTATTATGTCCGATTTGATAATGACAGGAGTTTGATTATTTTGTCAATGGGATGCGGTTGAGCCTTTTGAGTGGTGTATGTTGTGCAATTTAGCTTTTATTTAAAGTAAGTATATATAAATACACGTATGTATTCGTTGTTACACACATATATTTCTTTATTGTTATACGGAGTACTTTTTTATAACGTTTATCTGCTTAATTATTTTCAAAAACAAATATAAAACAAAGACATAAAGTGTAAAAATATACTGTATATATATTTAACTACCGTGTATCATGTTTGGCACTTTGGCATTGTTGATGTATCTCCTTGGATATATATATATATATATATATATATATATGGATAGATTTAAGAAAATGTTTTTTTAATGGTTGGTATCGTCAGATATGTTTACTTAGCACAGGGGCGGAGCTAGAGGGGGGCATGGGGGGAAGTGGCCCTTTTTCTTTGTTCCCTCATTTTTCTTCATTTATTTCTCTATTCCTTCTCTTAAAACTTCTCTAATTTGTATGTGTTAACATTTGATGTTGAAAACTCGGACTTTATCACTATGAATAACTATCATTACACAATGTGATTGTAATCTAATTTGTATGTGTTCTCATTGATGTTAAAAACTCGGACTTCATCACTATGAATGACTATCATTACACAATGATTCTCAATGATTACAAGTTTATAAATTTTATGAATATAAAAAGGTATGCTTATGTTTCTTAACTCTATATTAAAAGGTATTATAATTTAGCTTTACGATATTAACGTCTATTTTATGGCAAACAGATAACTGGGCAAAGCCTGGGCTGAATACTAGTTTATAAATAAGGTAAGAGGTAACAACTAACAATGATGAACCACTTTTAGTATTCTCTCCAATTTACACATCACAAAATGACAATTATTATCGTATATACTACAAATATCAGATTTGGTAGATCAATGATGCGCGTGAAAGCGTCTCGTTTTATTATTTATAAAGTACAGGATATACCAATCACTACTATCACACAACCAGGCAAGAATACCCGATCGGAATAATATAGATATGGTAAGTCCAGGTCGAACACAGAAACACATGAACGATGTTATTCAATTAAATTGAAATTATTAATAAAACAGTAAAATAGGGGGTACGTTTTAGTTCCGTACGAACGTTCAATATGAACTAAATAATTAAACCAAATAACATTAAACAAGGTAAAGAGGAAAAGATAAACAATTGGAGATAGACATGTAATTGCTCAGAGTCTTCACACTCAGATTCATATTATCCGGTTCATGTGTTTTGATTGTCTGATTGTGATTTCTTTTATATTAACTTAGTTACTAATCAAAGAATCCAAGTTAAATGTATATTAGTCTCCGGTTCTGGTTAACTAATATCTACAATCTAGAGTCCCACATTCAACATCGATCCGACGTCGCAAGAATGTTGCTCTATTGCGTGTTTTTCCCTAGATTGTGCATTAAGTATTCATGACTTGTTACGATTAATCCTCGCGGTATGACTCAACAATACCTACTAATAATCTCTCATTAGCTTGCTCATTTTAGATTGATTAGTTACTATTCTCTTAACCTATCAAACTCAATATATTTAGCAATGACTATAAACCTAGATTCATAATCATCAATAATCAATAGCATCAAAGGAACTCAATCTCAATGACACTAATAACCACGTTAAGTAATAACTAACAATCACCAATAAACAAGGTTCTACGGACAACGTAACAATCTTCAATCAGTCAATTGATTCAAAACACAATTATAACCTTCAAACAATCTTAATCAAAGGTTCTTAAACTAAACAATATACATAAAGTCTAATTCATGATTCAATTGTACAAAACCAGATTCATAATCTCAAATAAAACACATAGACATGTTTAAATTGAAATCGTAAGATATGCAAACCGAATCATAAACCGAATGAAGTAGAATCAATAGGAATTGATCCTAGCCTTTTCCGCCTCCAAATCGCCATCGATTCGCTCCCAAAATGGGAGAAAACCCTCTGGTTGTCGTCTGCTATCTCTTGGTTTAGGGTATTGGAAGTTAGGGTTAAAAAATGAGGAAAATAGGAATTTTAACCTAATCTGCCGAATTGATCCATCCGACGGATTGAAATTCCATCCGGCGGATGGATTGAAAATAAGCCCAGCTTCGCGTAGCCTGGGCCTCCACCGCCTTGATCCATTCTGCAGATGAAACATCCATCCGGCGGATGGATTGATTTTCAGGAATTTTTCCATCTTTTCTTCATTTAATCTTCCGGCTTCGACAAATTGATCATCTTTTACTCCGATCCAATCTTCTCTTGTCCAATGTTTTATTCTCTTAGCAACATTTCTTCGCGATTAGCTCATTTCCTGTTTCTTTTCGATCCAAGCTCCAATTAAACTTCTAAATGCAATATTGAACGAAATAAGTATCTTATTCACATCAAATGCATAAGAAATCTACTGAACAAAGGGCTAATTAGTACTGCAATCTAGTACATTTTGGCGTTTATCAAACATCCCCACTTGAATCCTACTTGTCCTCAAGTAGACTATCGATTTAAAACTTATAAACGACAAAATTTAGTAGGCAGACAATGGCGCATAGGGACTTACATACAAGCTAGTATTTTGCAAATCAAATTTTTAGTTTAACAATAATTCAACTTTAAGACTTAGCTAAAATAGCTCACAATGATTACCGATATTGTTGTCCACCTAAACAATCTATACTTAGGTTATTGAACTTGACTTATCATTATTTTAGCAGCTTTACCCTTGATTCTCAATAGCAAAATACCCTTATACATATAACGTGCTAATATTACACATATCATGGATATCCAATTAAAATAATCATTTTTCAAATCAAGACATTGGTGACAGGTCTGTGTCTTAACACAACAGAGCAACATAACTTGACTTTGGTTTAGCATAATAACTTTTTAGTTAAACCATTGGTGGCAGGTCTGTACCTCAGTACAACAAAGCAACATAATTTGACTACATTTTAAAATCTTGAGTTCTTTTAAACTCTTTTTGCTCTTTTTCATTAAATATACTGGCGGAGACCAGGTCTGTACTTACGTACAACAGAGGAAACAACACCCAATATATCCCCAAATGATATTAATTAAATTCCAAAATCATGGCATATCGCACGCTATCATATATAAGAATTAAGACTAAGTCATAAATTGCTAAAGTTCCTCTCGGAATATTGCATACTTCTTGCGTTAATTTTATTTAATAACTCAACAACTTACACATAGATTGCCTATCGATACATCACATGATGAGCTATCTTTTCTAATCTTAAAGAGAATACATTTTTAAAAGAAAAATTTGAGTTGAAAAATGACTAACATAGAATGCCTTCTAGCTATGTTCCCTAAAAATCATGCCTTAAAAACAAAGTTTTAAAGTCTGCCAATATTTATCAATTTATAACTCAGGACAATAACACCTTTTTTCCCCCATCCCCCACTTAAAGTAACGCAATATCCTCATTGCAAAACAAGGAATCGTAAAATAGGGAATAGAAAAGAAGTGAACAGAAAAGAAGTGAACAGAAAACTCCCCTGATCTTGAAGAAAAATGCTTTCTTGATCTGACTCTGAAAGTATACAACAGCACACTTCCGTAGGCATCACGATTGCATTTAGCGTATGCAATAAGCCTTTAAACCCCTCGGTATCCCGAGTGGACGAGTTATAGTCTCGTGAGGGTTTCCAGGGAACACACCCACAAAGTTCGAAACTGCAAAAACAACTAACCAGAAAAAAAAAGAAGAAAAAGAAAACAAAATATAAAATATAAAATAACTAAAAATTAAAACTAACAAATTAACAAACAATAACCTACATAAAATAAAGTACATGAAATAAACAATAATAATTAATACATAATACATATGACAAACAGAGCAGAAAACAAAAATTTTCTCGCAAAACAGCCTTCCAACCGTCGGCTGGTGCACTCAACCACCGGTCGAACGTTTGTGCAAACAAAATTCAAAAATTTCGCTCTAGTAAAAATTAAACTTATATAATATGCAGATACATATAATTAACAAGTAAACAATTATTTACAACCAAATTACATCATTAATCATCACAACTTCTAGACAAGACAAAAATATTTGTTTAGCAAATCAAGCCTATAAAATTGTGCGTGATTTTATTTTTTTTATTTTTTTTATATTTTTTTATTTTTTTTATTTTTTTTTATTTTTCAACTTAATCGAATAAGCAACGATCCCCGGCAGAACAATAATCCAACCGGTTAAGTGTTCCCCGTTAGCGGCGCCAAAAACTTGATGCGTGTGAAAGCGTCTCGTTTTATTATTTATAAAGTACAGGATATACCAATCACTACTATCACACAACCAGACAAGAATACCCGATCGGAATAGTATAGCTATGGTAAGTCCAGGTCGAACACATGAACACATCAACGATGTTATTCAATTAAATTGGAATTGTTAATAAAGCAGTAAAATAGGGGGTACGTTTTAGTTCTATACGAACGTTCAATATGAACTAAATAACTAAACCAAATAACATTAAACAAGGTAAAGAGGAAAAGATAAACAATTGGAGATAGACATGTAATTGCTCAGAGTCTTCACACTCAGATTCATATTATCCGGTTCATGTGTTTTGATTGTCTGATTGTGATTTCTTTTATATTAACTTAGTTACTAATCAAAGAATCCAAGTTAAATGTATATTAGTCTCCGGTTCTGGTTAACTAATATCTACAATCTAGAGTCCCACATTCAACATCGATCCGACGTCGCAAGAATGTTGCTCTATTGCGTATTTTTCCCTAGATTGTGCATTAAGTATTCACGACTTGTTACGATTAATCCTCGCGGTATGACTTAAAAATACCTCCTAATAATCTCTCATTAGCTTGCTCATTTTAGATTGATTAGTTACTATTCTCTTAACCTATCTGTAACACCCGCCACATTAGGGCTTTAATTAGTGCCTAAACTGCTTGTAATTATGTGTATTTAGTTTTCTAATACTCTAAATATATGTAACGTTTTGATGTAATTACATACACGCTTACGCGATTTATTAAATCGTACTACTTAACCGGACTGAGTCCGACATGAGTAACTTGGACGTTGGTGACAAGCTTTTATAAATAATGAGGGTATACATTTTGATATATTCGAACGGACATTATTTACACCCATATTTCTGGAACAATATGCTATATCTAGCACGTTTTAGTGAAAACGTAGACAAACACGAACAATTGGTAATAACAAATGAACGAATCTAGACGAAATGACTTAATTGTATTTTGTGAAACTTTAAGTATTTTTATAAATACTTACGATAATTTCGAACGAAAAACGCACATTTTACTTTTAAAATGAAATGTAAAACGAACAGTTTAATAAACGAGACACAAAACGGAATTAAGAAATGAGAAACATGAAACTCAGATCGGGTCGGCCTAGACCCGCGGATCCAGCCCCAACCGACCCACCTCCTAAAAACCCCATCCCTCCCCTTTTTCATCTCATTTTACACACACCAAACACACTCAAACCTCTCCATCTCTCTCTCCTCTTGAAATCGACGAGCAGCAGCAGCTGCTACCACCACCACCACCACCGTCGATCATTACCATCATCAGCAGAGGAATCAAGCTCGATCTCGTTTCACCCATCTTCATCTTCTTCATTTTCAATTTCGAGGTATAAAACGTTAAAACCCTTTCAAATTACTTGTAACACTTTTATTTACATGCTAGAACGTTTCCCCAACGAGTTTATGTCCAAAAACCGACTTAAAAATCCAATTTTTAAAGTTTAGATGCGAATAGCCCGTTTCGCGAGCCGAGATCTGTTCGTCCAACGAGTCGAACCGAGATCTCGACTCGCGAAGCCATCCTGCGAATCGGAATCACCTACGAACCGAACTGACCCGCGAGTTGACCTACAAGTCGAAGTTGACTTGCGAGTCGAGTTGCCCTGTGAACCGAACTGACCCGCGAGTCGAGTTGACATGCGAGTCGAGTTGGCCTGCGAGTCGAGTTCTATGCTGCGAACCCAGCTCGGTTCGCAGCCCACTTTGTCTTTCGACCCCAAATACAGTAAATAAAGCACTAATATGGACTAAGAATTATCACTTGATTTTACACCGAAATTAGATTTCAAATGCGTTTTCGATAAAGCAATATAGTAGAAATAAAAATTTTCCAAGCTGACTTGACAGCTCGACCCCAACTAGGGGCTCTGCCCCTTGGACCCCGCTACCAGGGGCGCTGCCCCCGGACCCCCGTCATCCAGGAACCTATAAATACTTTTTACACTAAGTGTCGAATACTTACATATAACGATTCATATAATAATAACACTTCTGGATTATTATTACAAAACCGTCACCAACGGGCCATACTTGTTTTCAAAACTACAAACACAGACAACTACAAACATTTAAACAAACACTTGGACATTACCTAGTTGAGTGGACAACTAGCATGGGTGATCTTTTAAGACACCAACTTATTTACTTGTTTACTTACAACCTTGCGCGTTTCGGACGCCAGAAGGTTGCAGGGTTCGGAGAACCACTTACAGACTTATATCCGCGTTACTTGTTTGATTTCCCAGACATACTTACTAGACTCAGGTGAGTCTTACAGCCCCACTTTTACTGTTTTTATACTTTGGGGTGAGATACTTAGCAACTGTTTTACATATGAACACAATGTACTGAACTGATTACATTATTGTTTACACATAACGCATGAGTTTACCTTTTATCCACTGAAAGCCTCCTATTCGTAAGTTGTTAGTTATGGACTTAAGCGCGATTAATAGTAGATGGATCCATTTGGGACTGACAATCCCTGCCTGGGGTGGTAGCGCCACCACGTACTGATTTACACGTAGAAACAGGCATATTAGTTTTTGTTACTTATGAGTGTGCGGATAGCACTCACGGGGGTACGTGATATATTCATATTACACGGTTAAGCTTCAACTTATGAGCTCATGGCACTTGTGATGATTTACTGATTTACTTACTTACTTTGCTTGATAGCAATACTGGTACACACTTGTGGTTCATAACAATTAGTACTGTTAAACCTGTAAGATTCACCAACCTTTTTGGTTGACACTTTTTAGCTTTGTATCTCAGATACACAGACGGAGTAGGATTTCCCTTGGACACTAGCTAGAGTCACATGATTTCTACCTGCATTTAACGAAGATTCTCAACATTATCTTTTGTATATTATGATTATGTAATAGAATCTCCCTCTATACGCGTGGACTCTAGGGAACTATATTTTTGTAACCGAAAACACTATGTTTTCAAACATTTTATATCTGGAAATGTATCAATTTTACAAACGTTGCATATAGATGTCGTTTGCTTTACTTTTATGCTGTGATATTTGATTAGTAGCACCCCAAAGCTTGCTTCCACTAAACAGTGAATTTGGGGGTGTTACACTATCAAACTCAATATATTTAGCAATGACTATAAACCTAGATTCATAATCATCAATAATCAATAGCATCAAAGGAACTCAATCTCAATGACACTATTAACCACGTTAAGTAATAATAAACAATCACCAATAAACAAGGTTCTACGGACAATGTAACAATCTTCAATCAGTCAATTGATTCAAAACACAATTATAACCTTCAAACAATCATAATCAAAGGTTTTTAACTAAACAATATACATAAAGTCTAATTCATGATTCAATTGTACAAAATCAGATTCATAATCTCAAATAAAACACATAGACATGTTTAAATTGAAATCGTAAGATATGCAAACCGAATCATAAACCGAATGAAGTGGAATCAATAGGAATTGATCCTAGCCTTTTCCGCCTCCGAATCGCCATCGATTCGCTCCCAAAATGGGAGAAAACCCTCTGGTTGTCGTCTGCTATCTCTTGGTTTAGGGTATTGGAAGTTAGGGTTAAAAAATGAGGAAAATAGGAATTTCAACCTAATCTGCCGAATTGATCCATCAGGCGGATGGATTGAAAATAAGCCCAGCCCAGCTTCGCGTAGCCTGGGCCTCCACCGCCTTGATCCATCCGGCGGATGAAACATCCATCCGGCGGATGGATTGATTTTCATGAATTTTTCCACCTTTTCTTCATTTAATCTTCCGGCTTCGACAAATTGATCATCTTTTACTCCGATCCAATCTTCTCTTGTCCAATGTTTTATTCTTTTAACAACATTTCTTCGCGATTAGCTCGTTTCCTGATTCTTTTCGATCCAAGCTCCAATTAAACTCCTGAATGCAATATTGAACGAAATAAGTATCTTATTCACTTCAAATGCATAAGAAATCTACTGAATAAAGGGGTAATTAGTATTGCAATCTAGTACATTTTGGCGTTTATCAATCAACTCAAAGTATCAAATATACAGATACCTACAAGATTTCATTCTTAACCATAACCCACTGTTCCCACTTCACCATTTGTAATTTTGTATCATCAGACCCAGATGTGACGCCCCAATTTATTCCTTATTATAAAACATCTTTTATTCAAATTTCATTCTAGTCCCATTGTAATATTATAATATTTATCATATCTTGACTTCTTTAAAAGTTAAACACATACAATTTGTCACAACTTACAACCTTCTCTTCTTCTAAACATTTGACTTAATAACATAAAATGGGCGACTTATACAAGTGTCATCGTTACAACAGTTTAAAAGAAGGGAAGCTTGTCTAACCATACAGCAAACTCCAATCCACGTTATCTTCTAGCAACCATAATCAAATCTCTAATTCCATTGGTTCAACCGAACCAAACACCTACAGTATAAACAACTGAAAAGAATAAGCTAAAGCTTAGTGAGCATACAAGCAGTTAAATGAATAATCTATCACATATTATTATATAACTCGTATTATTTCATATTTATAATTATACACATATCAATTGAGCAATTGTAGAAATTATTTGAACTCTGCCCCTTAGTATCTCACCTTTTGGGTGATAGCATACTAAGTCATTTATACCATGCTAATTATCCCCAATTAGTCTTACAGTCTGCTCACCAATTAATGACCGCGAATCATATATCATTAATTGGGAACAATCCATCTACCTCGCGGAAGTGATGGAAAAACCTCGACCCAAGTTCATTTGAAATTTCTACCATTCTCAATCCACACAATTTACATAACCAAATACTAAGCCACTTTTACCGTTAAGGATCCTTAACTATTATACCATGCTAACATATATAATTAGCAATCAACACAAGCTAATGACCGCAATCATTACTTGCAACCCATAACCATCCAGCTAACGACCGCAATCAATACTGGAACCCACAATCACAACACGATTTATATATCAACAGTTTTACCCTTTATCCACATGCTATATCATAGCATATAATGTGTCACATCCATCTGTTTATATTATATAAATAATGGAGTCATCGATTATAATATCCATTCACTTATATACATAATTAATGGATATTCATATCAACACTTACCAGTTATCTGTATGCTATATTACAACAATATATATGAGCATACATCCATCTGCAACTCAATTACACACAATTAACCATTCATTCGATTATGTAAGCCTCATGCTTGTAAGCAATCCGGATTACATAATCATTACCCATTTAACCCCCATAATACTCACCTTTTCTTTTTAGATGAATAAGCAAATAATCATAAGGTCTGCCGGTGCCACTTCTTGAATTTTGAGCCACCTATCATAATATACATTAAGGTAATGACATCTTCAGTAGCTAATACTTACCATAATCACATAACCATACATATTGTACTGTTTTTAACTTTATACTCTTGTTACTTTAACTATCTCGTTAGACATAGTTTCATAAGTACTTACCTATATCCTGAGCATAACATGTTCATTAATTCTAACACACTCTCATTTTAGTTTAATCTTTAGCTAATTGATCAAACCAAACTTTTTAATCTATATCCTGAGCATAACATGTTCATTAATTCTAACACACTCTCATTTTAGTTTAATCTTTAGCTAATTGATCAAACCAAACTTTTTAATAACCATAAATGACTTAAGTGATTAATCACTCGAATCTCATCTAAAAATCTGATATTAAACCATTAATACCATATACTACTACTTCTGTTTATAGCTTTGTATCCAAAATATACCCAGATCGAACAGAGGCAAAACAGGTTATGGTTCAGTCTGAATCGCGTCGCGATAACCATAGGATCGTGTCGCGATCTACACTATTTCGCATCGCGATATAGATCCCATCACGTCGCGACCTGATTCGTTCACAGTCCTGCAGATCAGATTTCAACATACCAATCACTTCCCAGTTTTTATTCTACACTAACAGGTTACACAGCAGCAGTTTAACATCATTCTAACCTTAATTTCGTATCAAATCAATAACCCACCCTAATCCCCTTTAAATTTAAACTTCTAGGTTAAACAAGAAAGGAAATCAAGCTTACACATAATTAAGAAGAAGATGATGATGGTGAATCATAGTTCCTTGAACTTATTTCTTGACTAATTCTTGTTTCTGCTCAAATCGCCAAAAACCCAGGGACGATACATATTTTTATTTCTTTCTGTGTGTTTGGTTTGTTACTGGAACAAGTGAGAAGGAATAAAGGAGTATATATCCATACTTTCTTAATAAGTCGGTTCCCCGTATTACCTATTGTCAGGAACTTAAAAACCATTTGCGATTTTTAATATTTTATTTTTCTTACAACCTTAAAAATTTAAAACAATTATATATTTAATTTACACAATAATACTTTTAAATTTTCGGGTGTTACACCAGACCCATGATCTTCTTCTCACTTGCACAAATAATTGAGTTTCTGCAAGTCTCAACACATTTTAGTTCACATCATTGTCACAATGTCACCTTTAGCAGTAGCATCCATATAGCGTACTCCTATTCAGTATTCTCCTCACTCATTTAAAACTGATGTAGTTCAAATAGCTCATTGTCCTTATGATATAAAATATAAAATGCGTAAATTACTCAATTTAATCACTACCACAAAGAACTAAGGATGCCATAGAAGACACATCCAAATAAAAGTAGTATTTTTATGAAATTCAACCATCCAAATAGTACATTAACTAAGAGATGGATTCAAAACACTATCATAATTGCCACCCATATAAGTACTTCAAAAAAATCATCAGAGAACTACTAAACTAAAAACGAGAACTACTAAACTAAAAACGAATAACCAAATTGAGATAATAGATTGATAGCCTTTTGAGTTTTGCCAAAAGTTAACTGCCACCCATATAAGTACTTTGTAGGCCACTTTCTCCAAATAACAGTTGCAAAGTTTGTTTGGCCACTTGCTTCAAAGTTTTGATTTAACCACTCTATATCGGAAATATGTAAAGTTCATTCATTACATATAATAGTCGCATATGACGAAATAACATATAATGTACCATGCTATTCACGATAAGCATAGAATGGACCTCTTTTTTGAAGAAGCATAAGCTTCTTGCATTAGGGATAGGGGTGTTAAAAAACCCGACCCGACCCACACCCGACCCGATCCGAACCCTATTAAGACTATTCGGGTCGGGTTTAATAGGGTTAGAAAGTTTAATCGGGTTATGCGGGTTAACCCGATTAACCCGAATGCTTATTAGGGTCGGGTTATGTAACACCTGGTCAAAAAGTCAATTTTCGCGCCAATTTTAAACTTTAAATAATTACATTTTATAGTTCAAGTGAAATATTATTATTAAAAATATTTACAAAATAATATAAACAAAATTATAGATTTAAAAATATTAAATCTACATTTTAATCGAGTACAAAAATACGGGCATTTTGTACTGTGGATGGAGACCACAGTCCCCGCATTGGGGATCTGAGTTTAGATAAAAACCCAAAACCCCTCCTATCTTCATTTCATTCTCATCTCTTTCTCTCCATCTCAATTCTCTCCCTCTCCTCTCTTCACCATCACCACCGGCCGACCACCACCACCATCGAAATCACCACCGCCACCAAAATCAACAACAACAACAACAACAAGATCAGCAGCAACAGCTCACCATCATCACCATCTTCATCTCCTTCATCATCGATCTCGGTTTCATCATCACCATACCCATTTTCGGTTCCATTTTGATTTGGTAAGAAAACCTCCAATTTCCACTTAAATTTGTGTTTATATCACTTATATTATCATGTATAAACATTGTATAAACTGATTATGTCCAAAAACAACACAAAAATGCATTTTTAAAGCCAAGAATACGAGCAGTTCGTCGAGCGAGCCGAGATGCGAGTCGAACCGAGCAGCGAACCGAACCGAGCAGCGAGCGAGCCGAACGAGCGAGCCGAACTGACCTGCTCTGCGAAATGAGTTTTTGCCCAACAATTCAACATTTGCATAACAACAACTACACTTTTTACAACGATGACTTACATACAAAACTATATTTTGGGAAGTAGACAACGAAACGACTTTAATAATGATTTAACTGAGAATTATCATTATTACAAAAACCGTCACAAACGGGCCGTACACAATTCTAAAACTAAACAACAGAAGTGTACTCTTATGACACGTTTAGTTAAACCGATTAGTATCTTACCCATATAACCTCACATGTTTAGGACACTAGGAGGTTACCATTGTGACGACACGCGTAGCACGGGATTGCTATCTCCAACAGGTGAGTTCATAGCCCCACTCTTCAACTGTTTTACTGTTTTCGGGGTGAGACGCATTCTCAATAACTGTTTTCGAATTATATAAATAAACTTTTATAATTCACAATTATCTTTATTACTGCCATGAAATACGAATGTGTAATACCTAGGAATTACACCCACCATACTGTTTTGAGATAGTATAAATACTTAACCTAGATAGGTTACAGCCGTACACTGTTAGATTGTTGGAACACAATTACCACTACATGACTTGATTAAGTTATCACTATCCATTGACCATATTGTCACGGGACAATACTATCACTTATACTAGAACTTGTTAGTTCTACCTACACTGGACAACGACTAGACTCTTACAGGATTAATTTCCCTTTCGGGACTACGACTGCTAATACAGTCCAGGACTTCTAAACTGGAATAGTACCCAAGTAAACAACAACCAAGGACTTCAGATATACTTGCTAGGCTGAGGCTAGGAGTATACATTAGTGACAAACGTTAGTATAGGATCTTTATACTAATACAAACCAACTAGGTGATGACTATTCACACCTAGGCCCAATGTGATACAATTAATATCTAAGTATTGTACATACATATTTAGATACAATATATTACTTCATGCGTAGCATGATACACTATTTCTTGTACTTGTAGATTTGACTTATATATATGTATATATAAATATACTCGTACACTATATCAAGCACTCGGTGCTTCTTACAATTTACATATGCATATTGGCATACATACATACAAACATAACTACTTAAGTCAGGCGCGTCGTAGTACGGCTGGCTCTCATTTACTTAGCTAGTCTGTCGTAGTACAGCTGGCTCTACATTTCACCAGTCGGGCTTGTCGCAGTACAGCCGGCTCGATTACATACTTTGCTTACGAGCAATGCGGACGATGTCCAGATTGGACACACAACGATGCCACGGTAAAGTGGGCACAAAACGATGCCACGGTATTGCAGTGGGCACAAGGACGTATTCACGGTAAAGCGATACACTCACGGATGGGCGGGCTTATACTCGTGATCCACAACAATTAACGGATCGGTGAGATTTCACGCGAGGTCGTTAGCTCAGTATTTGATTAAATACTCTATCGTAGTTCTACGGGACTGCACGGTTACTCATACTCAGCAACGGATCGGCGAGCTTATACTCGAGATCTTTGGCTCAGCATTTGGATAAATGCTTTATATTAGTTTTACAAGACTACAATTTACGTTGCCGGAGGCAACACTACATGCCAGTTAGGCATGCCGATTATTACTCAACGTCACATGACGTAGTCATACAATTACTTGGACTATACTCAGGCAGGTTTTGCCACGCAATGGTTTATGTCACTTATACCAGATAGGTATCTAGCCATGGATTACCACACCCTCGGTATGACCCAGTCATACACTTGATAGTATTTAGGCATGTATTGCCTCATGATTGTAGACTCACTATACATGATAGGTATCTAGGCATGGTATGCCCCTTTCCTTACGTACTTAGGTACACACCGCTACGTTTAGGGTAGGAAATACCTAGTGAAATGTATACACATTGGTGTTACATCTTTAATACAATACAAATCAAAATACATGGATTTCGAACTACTTTTTAAAACATACAGGACTTACACTTTATGTTTTCAACTAATAATCCTATGAACTCACCATCTTTATAGCTGACTCGTTTTAGCATGTGTTCTCAGGTGACCAGCAGGATTAGGATTGCTACAAGATGTGCTAGCTCGAGTCGCATGTTTTCAAACATTTGGGACCACTTTGCATTACTTTTGTATATTCAAATTATGTATTTAGAATTTACTTGCAAACTCGCGACGTTGTAAACGTTTTATTTTAGAAATGTAATAACTATTTTCAAACGTCTCATTTAGAGGTCGTTTGCTATGTATCTTATGCTGTGATATTTGATTTGGTAACACCCGACCCGACCGCTTCCGCAACCCGAAATGTGGGGGTGTTACAGGTTACGGGTTAAAATAGAGAAACTTATGCGGGTGCGGGTTGACCCGATTAACCCGATTTAACCAAGTACGAATTTTTTCTATTAATTTTTATAGTTACCTTTCGTATAAAATAATATAATTTGAATATGTTAATTTAATGTGGAGACATTTTTCTATATATATGAGAGTCTAAGACTAGAATCTAATTAATAATAGTATATATAACCATATAATAACGTTAGTATAAAGTGTAGGAATGTATATGAATATGATGATTACGAAGAACTAAAGATTTAGTGTTGTATATTAGTTGTAACACAACTTGTAAGTATTCTTTTATCAAAGTGTTAGTGCGGTAACTGCATTCTTCAATTTTCGAAAGATGTAAGCATGACTCACATTTCAAGTATTCTTAGACCCGCTTTAAAATTCAATACTTATATTCAATTTAAAACAAAATTTACTTTTACAGACTATGGTTCTACTACCTATACATAATTCATGTGGTTTCAACTTCATATATCTTTCAATATTTTGGTGTATTATCCAACATTCAAAGTTATCTATATATTTATTTTAACAATTATTAGAAAACTGTGAAGTTATACGGGTTAACCCGCTACCCGATTAATCCGACCCGACTAACCTGCTACCCGATTAACCCGAACCCGATAACCCGATTACCTAATAGGGTCGGGTTGCGGGTATATATTTATTTATGAAAAACCCGACTAACCCGACCCGACTAACTCTTATTAGGGTCGGGTTGACCCGATTAACACCTCTAATTAGGGACATTAACCAACGCGCTTGAAGCATAAGCTCCTACTCATATCAAAATTTCAAATGTCATTGACAATTGACATTATAAATTATTCCAAAAAACTAAAATTCACAAACCGAAAGTGATAACAGAAGCTAATAGCAACATTGACCTACGTTTCAAGCCTCCATGGCTGCTCAAACCAGCCCCATTGCCCCAAAACCAAGCAATAACAATACAACCAAAAGGGTCCCCAACCAGCTGCATAAGCATGATTCATAAATCTTCTATTAAAGTGATTATGTAATATTCCTAATTATCATAATCATATAAGCAGCTGTAAAAGATAATCGAGTGGAGAAGCAGCACCATGATAAGTTTTTAAGTTACCAAACAATGAAACTATGGGGGTAAAAACATGCTAAAAAAAGGATTTTTAAAGAAACAAAAGCCTAAACGTACCTTAAGATACTGACTCGTCACAACCTGTGGCCAAATCTTCATAACCTAAGAAAGTTGGGTCCCTAGTATTTCAGTTTTCATGGTTTAAAACACTTAACCCCGATCATGGTATTTTAGTTCATTAGTTTAGTACAACAGATCTTGGAACACTTAGACTCGTATATAATAATCTGCAAAAGTATATGATATTATCATTGAATTCATGTTCCATCGTTGATGTTTCAGAAATAAACAAACAAAAATCCTTCACTAACATAATCAGAAACTAACTGAAGCAACCTGAGTGTGAAGGTAGGCTGCAAAAATAAAATCAAAATGGTAAAAAGGTGAAAATAAATGTAAAGAGAATGTTTCTGGTCAACCTGATTCGACCTTAGTAGCTCCTCATTTTTGAGTCATTACCCTACCCACCTGACCTACACATTTTAACATCTCTAATTCTTACCATTCGTAGGTCACTATAGAGAGGCAAATATATATGTACCATTTCTAAAAAAACTATCTGCATCCTACCTTATGGTATATATTGATGTATTAAATTTAAGGAAAATCATATTCGTGGAAAGAAAATTGGTTTACCACGTACCCCAGTGATAAGTATGATGTGATCTGGACGATGAGGAGCAGTCAAAAATGTAACAGAGTTGATAGGATGTCCATCACGTGGCCTCAGTACAGCGATAGGTACCGATCTACGATCTTCCCAGATCTTTATCTGATCAAGCAAAATATATACACAACTTATAGATGAGAAATAAAGATACATACTAATGTTTTGAAGGTGCAGCCATGAGAATTAATAAAACAAACAGCAGCAATGTAGCACAGATAAATCTCTATTTGTACTTCTTCCTCAATTTTAAGATAAGCTAAGATTGGGATTCCATGGGTTCAGTGAAAACTAAATAAGGCAAGGGAGTAAAAGATATATGACCAATTATTAATTTATTATACATACTACCAACTTACAAAACTAATTGCCGATCCATTCAAATGTTAATGGTAAACATGTCATGTAACTTAGATAACTAACATAGTGTGCTGATAGTTGTTCGATATTCAACCATACAGGTTGCATAATTTCAAATACAACTTCCAATCACTAACTACATCAATAGCTCCTTAACATTAATTACAATATACAAAAAAAAGGCATAAATGTAGAATCTTAAAAAAACTAATTACAATGGCTAGTTACTATTTTACCTCTCCCAACCTTTGTAGTATCAATTTTAAGGATACGATTCCAATTACCATTCACAAGAACTTCCTGCAATATAACAAAATTCATAAACCCCATTAAGTTATTAACAAAATAAGGAAGTCACATGACTAAACATAATCTTGTGATAGCATTACTTGCTTATGGCAGTGCCAACAAACTCGAGGATGAACAGGTTCTCCTTCTCCTACAATTTGAACAGCAATTACTATTTTTCCAATGATCTGTGCCTTATCCTCCTCATCAGGATCTTCTGCGATCTTCCATACGTAATCGAACCATAATCAGTACAAATTCAGCCTTCATCTCAAACTTTAAAACTCATTTCATACAAAAGTTTTATAATGATGGGTAACATTTTTAATGATCTTTATGAATTAAAAAGTAAAATTCAAGTGTAAAAAACATACTATTTCAAGAGATATTTTAGGTGTTTTTAAACATAAAAATGAACATCTACCTATTATTATTTGCAAACATATTCTTATCATCAACATATAATGACTAATAATAAGCTAATATTTTATGTTAACATATACTACAGACTCTTAGTAACAAAACCATAATCAGTGATAACCTAGATTTCCATAAAGCAAATTCAATAGATTTGCCCCCTTAAAAAATCGATACTTGCATAATCCTCTTCTCCTCTATTTCTCTTAGACATTTCATCAAACACCTTTCATGCACTTACATAATAAGCGACTAATTGTAACTTGCCACACCTACATATGATCCAAATCTAAAAATCTATGAAATTCGATCTTTGAAACATCCTTTACATACCAAACAAACACACAAATTGGCAAAATTCATCACTAAGCTGATGAAATCCATGGTGAAATTAAAGAACTTTTATAAAATGTATAAATATAACAATATTCGAGGGTTTTTACAGATTTAAAAAAACAGAGATTGAAAAGTGGAAGTAAGTAAACAATCCGCTCACCTTATATGCCATCGTCATCTTCATCCTTCTAGTGATTCACCATCATCAAAATCCTACTAAGAATCGTGAGGGCCTGATTGAAAAAGAAAGAAGATGTTATCAAGCTTTGTAAACATAAAAATGGGAAACGAATTAGAAGAAGAAAATTGGAGAAACTTTGAAGAGAATTGTGAAGTTGAAACTGAACATGTCAATGGAGAAAGCAAATATAATTAAAACCTGATGAAGAAGAGAGTTTTGATTATCTTTTGGGCGGTGGTATGAACTAATCATAGTGTAAGCGTGATATTGAGAACACAAATAATAAAGTTTGTTGTAGGTTTCCAAGAAAATGAGTGGCCTTTTTTAAAAATAAGTCGTTTTAGTTATCTTTTTTTAACTATAAGCAATTTCAGCCTTATTTACGATATTTTGTGGTGACATTATCAGAGTCACCAGAAGAAGACACGTCAGCAGCAACAAAGGCCATAGAGGGGCCAAATTAACATTAGTGATGTTAGCAGTATTGTCAAATTGTATATAAGATCGATTGTGAGAAACTTTTATTTGGATAGGCCTATAGAGGTACGGATATATAGATTGCTTCCATGTCATCTATCACTTGGGTTTGTGCAATAATACTTCTCTTTTGGATCATTTTATTTTTGACTTTCTTTTTCTTGAAAGAGATTTTCTAAGGCATTTTTCCCCCCCTTAGAAATCCTATCCCTTGGTTTTTGCAACTTTCTTAAGAAACATTTCATAACTTACTAAGTGCTACTTTTTGAGACCACAAAGTAACTTTCTAGAATTTTTAAGATTCGCCATTGTAAAGTATAGAAGGAATGAGAGAGAGCGAATGCTTGAGTGGAAAGGGGTATCTAACTAGCGGCTTCTCGAATCCTTGGAATTCCTTTTTGTCAAGACGTAGTGGGATTTTTGGGAAGCGGTATTTGTTTGGTTGAAAGAAACGAATTTCGCTAGGCTCAATATGGTTTTTTAGTAGATCATCAACAATGAAAGTGTTGGTTCGGGTTGGCTTGAAAAGATATGATAAAATTTTGGTTTATTCGTAAAAATGTCCAAATCATATAATTGAACATATCCCATGTATGGCACCTGTCAACGTGGTCTTGAAACGCATATCAGGAGCAAGTTCTAATTCCAAGTGCATGCACCGATCACACACAACAAACGAATAGTGAAGCATTTAAAATACATGCTTTTAGACTCGAAGTTACCTCACTGCAAGTTGTAATAGGTTGTATGTGCCCAGTCAGATGCCCCTTTTAGACTCTCCTAAAGAAAACATTAGAGTTTGACATGATTATTCCTCTTTTAGCCAAATTTCGTATTATTTGCCGAAAATTGCGTATCCTTACTTATATTTTTGACTCAAAAATGTCTAAACATTTTGGGCAAAGTAGCAATTCGTCAACTTTATTAGAGGACATTTTTGAAAAAATTTGAAAAAAAATGAGACTTTGAATGAGAGAAAGATATGTGTTGCAATCCCACACTTAAAAATAAACATTGTCCTCGATGTTTTAGTAATAAGTATGGAGAATCCCACACTTAGGGACTTACTCTCAGGAACAATATTAATATATAGGTTTTCTAATATGGGGTTTTAGTTTGTTGATACATGTTTTGTGACAAGAGTTTGGATTTCAACACATATAAATATTGGTTAAGTGTTAGGCAACACTTGTCTTGTAAAAGCGACACTTGTCAATGTCGCTGAGTCTATTAGCGACACTCAGTAGTGTCACTATGTCTGTAGTGTTTGTGTATAAATAGTGGTCTGTGCAGTTTGTTTTTGCTTGATGTCAGTACGTACTTTTGAGCTAATTTGTAAACTAATGTCATTGTGTGTATGAAGCTGATTGTGTAAACGTTTAGCGATTATAAATATACGAAAGCTTTTCTTTACTCTATTTACATTCATGTACACACGAACGATTAAGTGATTCTGCAACTTGATTGTTTTAATCCAAATACGAGATCATAAAGGGACTTCAGGTGGTATCAGAGCAGAGTACGCGGTTACACGATGATTTGGATTAGATTACGTGGATCAAATTGGGTTTTGGTTTAACCGTGACTAAATTGGACGTGATTTCTGGTTAATTGGATGAATTAAGACATGAATTTCTTTGCTATAGTGTTGTGTTAGTTATTGGGATTGATTAGAATAGAAAACATCATCGAATTTTGATGAATTTCTAGTTTTCGGAGTTTCTAATATTAGCGACACTCGTCTGTTCATCAGGCGACACTATTAGTGACACTTTTTTTTGTGACAAAAACGGTTATTTCAATGATAGTACTTAGTGTCTTTTAAGCGACACTTGAAAGCAACCTTCCTTAAAGTGACACTTTTAGAGACATTGTTCAGTGTCGCTATCTGTTTTGACAAAGTGACTCTTCTTTTAGCGACACTCTCAGCGACATTCACCAGTGTCGCGTGGTTCTGCACATCGACACTACAGTTCAGACTTAGAAGTTTCTGGTGAAAATGGCTTTCTTTCACATGCAAGCAATGTTGAAGTTTGACAACGAGATAGGCACAAATCGTTTATTGCTTATAATGATTATGAAAGTTGGAAGACTATGTTCAAATCGTTTACTGCTTATAATGACCCTGATTTTTGGATACCCATCACTGAGTGTTATGTTAGAACTAGACAAGAGGGTACTTTTTGGGATGTTGCACCATTTAAGTCTATGAAGCAAATGACAGCTTAAGAGAGAAAAGATTTTGACAAAGAGAAAAAGGCATATGCGATGATTACTATGTGTTTGCCTAAAGACGTTTTTTCTTGTTTTAAAACACAAGCGACTTCATACGACTTATGGGAAGCATTATCGAAGTGATTTGAAGGAAATGACAAGTTGAAGAAAAGCAAGAAGGATCTTTTGAAGAGACAATTCGACTTGTTCAACCATTTGAAAAAGGGTTTAGTGCACGCAAATGTAACAAACTGTAGTCTGCATTCATAGTATCTAGCGAACTTGTCACACCCCCGATTTCATGATTTGCGGAAGCGATCATTCGGGTGTGACTAATCAATAATCAGAACACCAAAGTACAAGCAAACGACTCTACATGAGACGTTTATAAATATATTACAAAAGTAATACATCATTTTAAGTCATAAGCTATATCATTAACGAGTTCGCATAATGATCCCAAAGATTTTAATACATAACCATTATACAAAATATAATGCCAGAAAATCTCCTTGTTTATATAGATGCATGCGACTCGTACTAGCTAGCAAATCCTGTAAGGCGTC
The DNA here is from genome assembly GCA_949592205.1 of Helichrysum umbraculigerum. NCBI lineage: Eukaryota > Viridiplantae > Streptophyta > Magnoliopsida > Asterales > Asteraceae > Helichrysum > Helichrysum umbraculigerum. Next base: position 55,358,913 of record CATIUR010000003.1, on the reverse strand, counting down.
CTACTGTTGCTGATCTCCTGAGAATACAACAATAAAAGGTCAGCTATAAAGCTGGTGAATCTCACAGGTTTATCATAAAACATGATGTGATCAACATGATTATCCGACGATTTAATACCGATAATGATTAAACAGCATAACCGAACAATGATAAACCAATTAAGGTTTCCGAACAATGATTAAACCAATTAAGGTTTCCAACTAGATTTACCGACAATGACATTGTATTGCATTAAGCCATGGTTCGAGGCCTAACCCGATTTGTGCCTCCCGAACGGTGTCAACACCCACAACAATGACTAAAATGCCCATTTGGACGTGGTTGTAGCTAGCAGCCCGGATGGGGACGCCACTCCCATGATAGATCTATCTTTTAGTAATCGCGCCTTATTAAGTTAACGAACCATGCAATGATGAGGACTTTTCCGTATTAAAACACTCATGCAATACCCGAACAAAGAAAATCAAGACCGACAATGATAATCCACTGAGTTAATAATTAAATTAACTAACCGAATAACAGTGATCACGAAAAAAAGTAAGTGTAGTATCTCACCCCAAGTTTTAAATTAGTAAAACAATAAAAGTGGGGGCTGTGAGACTCACCTGAGCCTAATGAGATGCTATCAAGCACTAATGATGGTGAACAAGAGAAATGATGTCGTCTCCAACGACTGAAACCTGCTAGGCGTCCTAAACGCGCAAGGTTTTAATGATTAGATGTCTCAACAGACCATCTATGCTAGTTGTTCATCCAAGTAGTAATGTCTAAATGACTACGATTTGGTTGATTAGTTTGCGTTTCAAAAACGTGTACCGCCCGTTGGTGATTGTTTGTAATAATAATCTCAAAGCATTATTATTATGATATCTAAGTGTTATACTACCACTTGCCTAGATGGCCTAGTGGTAGGATCTTCCCCAGGCTTCCTAGAGGTCAGGGGTTCGATCCTACCTTGGGTAAACATTTAGCATGTTAGGTACCGCCACCGCAAATCAACAGGGCACACCCGGGTTCGAGTCCGGTAAAGGACTGCCGGTTTAATTTCGTGGGCTAACTGTGGCCAGGTGCTTTGCCGGGCAGATGTCTCTTGCGGGTGGGACGCTGCGGATTTCAAAGAGATCCGGGGTCAGGGGTACCCTCCAACTACCCTTTTTTAAGTGTTATACTTAAAAAAAAAATATCCCAAGTGGTTTAGAAGTCATATCGTACAAGTAGTAGTGGTTATCTAAGTACGAAACTTAGTGATATTTGTGTTTTCTAGATTTTGTACTGCTAGTTATGATTCCCTTGTTTCCACTTCTAGTTATATTCGTTTCCACCCCTAGTTATATCGTTTCCACCCCTAGTTATATCATTTCCACTTCTAGTTATATCTGTTTCCACTTCTAGTTATATTCGTTTCCACCCTTAGTTATATCGTTTCCACTTCTAGTTATATTCGTTTCCACCCCTAGTTATGTCGTTTCCACCCCTAGTTATATCGTTTCCATAAAATAGTCAAAACCGCAAGTTTCCGACAAAGGTTTCGAAATAAAGTTTTAGTACTTATTTGGATATCACTAAGCTAGATCAACAACAAACAAGTAAAATAAGTAAAATATAATAGTTTTCGAAAATGTCGGGATTCTTACAAATCGTCGCGAGGAAAATCCGAAAAGATAGATGTGTAGCTCTTGTCGTTGTGGTCGTTTTTCTCCAAATGAATCTTGTAATTTAAGGTCGTTTGATGGTAGTTTTTGAGTGATTCTTACGAAATAAAAATGGAACCGTGAGGATGAAGATGATGAACTCGATGATGATGATGAACCCGATGATGATGATGATCAAAGATGAAGATGATGATGTTGTTGTTGTTGATTGTTATTGTTGTTAAAGATAGAGAACCGAGAGATAGAGAGGAAGAGGTTGAGATGATGAATTGAAAGAATGAAATGGAAAGTGAAGGGTGTGTTTGGTGTAGTCGACCGGCTTCAATTATTGGAGTTGGGTGGCTCCCATTCGCAGTACAAAATACCCGTGTTTTTGTACCCGATCGTAAAGTAGTATAATATTTTCAAATGATAAATTTCTAAATATGAAATCGTATATGTTCTTAATCGAAGTATTTTATAAAAATACTTTTAGTGAGATATAAAATTATATCTTTGTTTCACTTTGGTTTGACGGATAGTTTTCAATGTACAAAATGTGTTTAAACTTTCAACCGAGTAAATAATTATTATTCTCATCAATAATATATTATTTAAAAATGTTTTGCACCAACGTCCGTATTTGAGATTGCGCGTTCTTTCAGATTTGTTTGTATGTGCTTATTAAATAATCATTTAACGTTATATATATATATGTACATATATATATATATATATATATATATATATATATATATATATATATTATCCGAATACTTCGTTTCACGTACCGAGTACGAGTATTTGAGGTTTAAATTAGGGGCTAATTTTGCCTTTTTTGACCGGGTGTCACATTCTCCCCTTGTTAGGAGAATTTCGTCCCGAAATTCAACCGAAACCGAAGTCCGAGTTTTTATTAGGATTTACTATGTAATATGTCTAATTCTAAGACATCCGATTTATCCGAGCCTTCTCCCCTTGTTAGGCTTAAGCCTACCGATCACTAAAGGAATGAGGGATAATTTCGATTTCTATTCGACCGTTGTCTACGTGACAAGGTCAATCCGTATTATCAAGCATTACCATGAATTGGATTTATAATCCACCGAACTTTGTAGATCTCAATGTGTTCCTAGAGTTTAACGTAACTACCGATACCGTGCAAGATATATATATATAACCGTTCTATATGTACATATATAGATTTCCGATACATAAACCGAATTATATCATCAAAGTGATAACCGTATTATATCACCGAAGTGATACCCGAACTAGATCACCAAAGTGATAACCGTATTATATCACAGAAGTGATACTCGAATTATATACCGTATCAACTAACCCACTATTATAACACACACTACCACTGATTTATGCGTGATTAGGAAAACGATTAGTTTTCTCCGAATGAACGATTTCAACATGATGACTGAACCGCTGATATGTATCAATAATGATATCTGACTCACCGATCTCCACAGTCGTGAGATAAATAGGAAGGAGTTTTAATCGTTGCCGGACTCGACTAACTACCGTTTGCTAAGCCGATTGTACACTTACCGTATAAGAAAATAGAATAGACGTTACGCTCAACTTAAAATTTATCAAATAGATAACCCAAGAGTTGAAATTTATAACAAGTTTCCAAAAATTGTAACATTCAGACGAATTTCGAGTCTAAACGATAGACTTGTCTATTTTGATTCCGTAAGCAGGTGACAGCCCTCCGGCGTGCTCTAAACGTGATGTTATCAACAAGGCGTGTAGGTTGAGGTTCAACTTGTGGAGGCCTAACAATTGTCCGTAGTGCATCTCGAACGTGATATGAAAATGAGAATGTTAGAGAGAATGCGATGCGATATCTTCCCCGTGAGTATGTGACGGTGACGCGGGACGTGTTGTCATTTTCGATGACCCGAGCGTAATGAGTAACGGAGGCCTATTCAACAATAGCCTAAAGTATACCGATTCCGAATGTTAAACATGACGGCGAGTGAATGATGGTCTTGCGATAACCAATCTGTACCGAGTAAAATGTCAAAATTTTCTAACTCAATCGGGGTAAGTCTATTTCGAAGAGATGACCTTCCAATGCTAGGGTACATCTCGGTACTATTTTTCCTGACTCGATCAACTTACCACTAGCAAGTCATATGGTGTATTTATTGTTTAGCTTAAGCGATTTAGTTTCTAATAGTGGTATAAACTGGGTAGACACGTAACCTAAATCAGTATCCGAACAATGAGTGTGTTACCGAGTATCCGAGGTCTATTAATATGTATGCCAAGTATATTTCCGAATATCCAAAGCTCTATCTATTTATACCAAGTATGTTACTGATTATCCAAGTTTTATATATATATATATATATATATATATATATATATATATATATATATATATATATATATATATATATATATATATTACATATATACCGAACATATTACCGAATTATATCATTGAAGTGAATACCGAATTATATCACCAAAGTGATACCCGAACTAGATCACCAAAGTGATAATCGATTTATATATATATATATAAAGTATATTACCATTTTATCTGAGGCCTATTCATTATATATGATATATAATAGCCTAATCGTGTATGTATATACCACATATACATCTATATCCGCCTAGTTGTGTCCAGCACAAAAAAAATATGAGTCCCGTTTCTCTCATGGCCAGAGTCAACTAGTGCATTCCTGTTCGACATAACCCCTTTCAGACTTCACATCATCTTTATATAATTGTACATAGTTAGCTAAGCTATGTTAAATTAAATTCGTATGATGTAATTCCTGAACCAGTTATACCTAATGAGGAATATTGCCTAACGATCATAGTCTAGGCCCACTAAATGCAACCTAGTTCGCTATAACCTTAGGCTCTGATACCAATCTGTCACACCCCCGATTTAATGATTTGCGGAAGCGATCATTCGGGTGTGACTAATCAATAATCAGAACACCAAAGTACAAGCAAACGACTCTACATGAGACGTTTATAAATATATTACAAAAATAATACACCGTTTTAAGTCATAAGCTATATCATTAACGAGTTCGCATAATGATCCCGAAGATTTTAATACATAACCATTATCAAAAATATAATGCAAGAAAATCTCCTTGTTTATATAGATGCATGCGACTCGTACTAGCTAGCAAATCCTGTAGGGCGTCCTACTGTTGCTGATCTCCTGAGAATACAACACTAAAAGGTCAGCTATAAAGCTGGTGAATCTCACAGGTTTATCATAAAACATGATGTGATCAACATGATTATCCGACGATTTAATACCGACAATGATTAAACAACATAACCGAACAATGATAAGCCAATTAAGGTTTCCGAACAATGATTAAACCAATTAAGGTTTCCGACTAGATTTACCGACAATGACATTGTATTGCATTAAGCCATGGTTCGAGGCCTAACCCAATTTGTACCTCCCGAACGGTGTCAACACCCATAACAATTACTAAAATGCCCGTTTGGACGTGATTGTAGCTAGCAACCCGGACGGAGACGTCACTCCCATGATAGTTCTATCTTTTAGTAATCGCGCCTTATTAAGTTAACGAACCATGCAATGATGAGGACTTTCCCGTATTAAAACACTCATGCAATACCCGAACAAAGAAAATCAAGACCGACAATGATAATCCACTGAGTTAATAATTAAATTAACTAACCGAATAACAGTGATCACGAAAACAAGTAAGTGTTGTATCTCACCCCAAGTTTTAAATTAGTAAAACAATAAAAGTGGGGGCTGTGAGACTCACCTGAGCCTAATGAGATGCTATCAAGCACTAATGATGGTGAACAAGAGAAATGATGTCGTCTCCAACGACTGAAACCTGCTGGGCGTCCTAAACGCGCAAGGTTTTAATGATTAGATGTCTCAACAGACCATCTATGCTAGTTGTTCATCCAACTAGTAATGTCCAAATGACTACGATTTGGTTGGTTAGTTTGCGTTTCAAAAACGTGTACGGCCCATTGGTGATTGTTTGTAATAATAATCTCAAAGCATTATTATTATGATATCTAAGTGTTATACTTAGAAAAAATATATCCCAAGTGGTTTAGAAGTCATATCGTACAAGTATTAGTGGTTATCTAAGTTCGACACTTAGTGATATTTGTGTTTTCTAGATTTTGTACTGCTAGTTATGATTCCCTTGTTTCCACTTCTAGTTATATCCGTTTCCACTTCTAGTTATATTCGTTTCCACCCCTAGTTATATCGTTTCCACTTCTAGTTATATTCGTTTCCACCCCTAGTTATATCGTTTCCACCCCTAGTTATATCGTTTCCATAAAATAATCAAAACCGCAAGTTTCCGACAAAGGTTTCGAAATCAAGTTTTTAGTACTTATTTGGACATCACTAAGCTAGATCAACAACAAACAAATAAAATAAGTAAAATATAATAGTTTTTGAAAATGTCGGGATTCTTACAAACCGTCGCGAGCAAAATCTAAAAAGATAGTTGTGTAGCTCTTGTCGTTGTAGTCGTTTTTCTCAAAATGAATCTTGTAATTTAAGGTCGTTTGATGGTAGTTTTTGAGTGATTCTTACGAAATAAAAATGGAACTGTGAGGATGAAGATGATGAACTCGATGATGATGATGAACCCGATGATGATGATGATCAAAGATGAAGATGATGATGATGTTGTTGTTATTGATTGTTATTGTTGTTAAAGATAGAGAACCGAGAGATAGAGAGGAAGAGGTTGAGATGATGAATTGAAAGAATGAAATGGAAAGTGAAAGGTGTGTTTGGTGTATTCGACCGGTTCCAATTATTGGAGTTGGTTGGCGCCCATTGGCAGTACAAAATACCCTTGTTTTTGTACCCGATCGTAAAGTAGTATAATATTTTCAAATGATAAATTTCTAAATATGAAATTGTATATGTTTTTAATCGGAGTATTTTATAAAAAATACTTTTAGTGAGATATAAAATTATATCTTTGTTTCACTTTTGTTTGACGGATAGTTTTCAATGTACAAAATGTGTTTAAACTTTCAACCGAGTAAATAATTATTATTCTCATCAATAATATATTATTTAAAAATGTTTTGCACCAACGTCCGTATTTGAGATTGCACGTTCTTTCAGATTTGTTTGTATGTATTATTAAATAATCATTTAACGTTATATATATATATATATATATATATATATATATATATATATATATATATATATATATATACATATACATTTATATATATATTATCCGAATACTTTCGTTTTAACACGTACCGAGTACGAGTATTTGAGGTTTAAATTAGGGGCTAATTTTGCCCTTTTTGACCGGGTGTCACAGAACTACTCGAGCTTCCATTGTATGTAACGAACTTGTAATTTCTTTACATTGTATGTAATTTATGGTACTTTTTCCACGTGTCGACTGTATAAGCAGCCACGTGGCGTCCTTTAGAACCGTTAATCTGGCCAAAATACATACAATATAAATAAATTACAAGTTTGTTACATACAAAGGAAGCCCGAGTAGTTCGCTACATACTATGAATGTCAGGCTATAGGTTGTTACATTTGCGCGCACTAAACCCTTTGAAAAATGGTCGTTTGATGATTTGATCTCTCGGTTTTCACTACAAATCTGTGAGCTAAAGGAGTTGGGTATGGAATACGATCAGATAGAGTGAATGATGCTTTACCTTCCAATTGGGAAGTTCGGGTAATGTTGCTGAAAGAGAATGAAGAATTAGCATCCTGGACTTTGGATGATCTAATTGGCAAGTTACAAGTATATGAGATGGATATGAAGAGGAAGCCAACTGGGAAAGTACAAGTACAAGACCCGAGTTTGTATTATGAGAACTCATCACCTCATAATGAAACTGGCGGGATAGCTTTCTTTTCGGGTCAAGATCCATCAAATGAGATAAAGCAAAGTGTGTCATTGTCTGGAAGCCAGTGTTTTACGTTTAAGAACTGTTTTAGCACTTCTATGTCTTCAAATGCAACTCAGTCAACTCAAGTGCCTTCAAAGCTTAATGAAGAACATGTGGCAATATTTTCTGCTTTTCTGACTTCTTCTGAAGGGTTCATTGCTGGACGAACCGCAAGTAGTGAATTGACTGATGAAGACTACGATCAGATTCACCCGGATGATCATGAAGAAATGGACATTTAGTGGAGCATCGCAATACTTACAAGACGTGCTAAGAAGTTTCTTCAATGGACCGAAAAACAAGAATTAAAGGAAACAACAAGACCGGTCTGGGGTTCGATAAGAGCAAAGTCAAATGTTATAATTGTCATTATGGACACTTTGCCCGGGAATGTGAAAAATCTAAACAACCAGCTTCCGGTTTTACAAAGCCTAGTGCTCCAAAACCTCATTATACTCATTATCAGAATCAAGTTGTGACACCCGCTAATTTAGGACTATGATTTAGTGCCTAATTACTTGTAATTACGTGTATTTAGTATTATATTAATCTAAATATACGTGACTTTTTGTGTAATTACATACACGTTTCTACGATTTGTTTAAATCGTACATTTACGAACCGGACGAGGTCCGACACTATTTACTATGGACGTTGGTGACAAACTTTTAAAATAATGTGGATTTATCCAAACAAACATTATTTACTTTAATATATTACGAGAATATATTACACGATTATACGTTTTGTTAAAACGTAACTTTACGCGACGAAAGTACACGAAACGCGCCCGACACATGAAATAAACTCAAGTTATATTTTATAACTTCATAATAAGTAGTTTGATAAAATACTTTGGCTAGAAATATCGCGATTACACGCGTACGGTAACTCGTTTAAAAACGTTACACAATTCGAATAAACGCACGATTCGCGACCAATGAACAAACGAAATCTCGAATATTATTTTAGTAACTTAAAATATGATATTTGAGTAAAACTTTTATTTAAAATATCGGGTTTTAAATCGTTAACAAAGCGTATTATATAAAACGTTATACGATTAATTAAAACGCAAAACGATCGGGTAAACGGAACACGAATTTGGGAAAGCAAGTAAAAAGACCAAACCACTCCTTGTGGGACCCATGGGGGCCGGCCACATGTGGGTGGAATGGCCTCCCCATACCCTTTGACTTACTTCTTGATCTTGCTTTCCATACACTTCAAACCACCACTCCATTTCTTCCATTTCTACACTCCGACTCCCTCACTCTTTTATCTCTTTTCTTGGTGAAGAACCACGACCAAAACCAGTCCCAAAACACCCCTAAATCACTACAAGAACACCACAAAAATACCTTGGATTGCTAGGAGCATTTGGAAGAAAACGACCACCTCACGAGCCTCTACGTTTCTATCTTCTCGGTTTTTCAAACCGACTATTGTAAGGACCTCAAACATTTCTTGAATATGCTTTTATGATGTTTATTAACATGTTTAGTTGCTTACTTAACAAAGAAATGTCCAAATCTTTAGCCAAAACTCGTTTTTGAAACACTTATGTACATACCACTTTCTGGCCAGAAAAAACCGTCGCACGTAAACAACCATAACTCGAGTTGTAGGTTAAATAAACGTGTGAGACCACTTGAAAAAGTTTTGTATTTTCGTCTTGAACAAAAAGTTCTTCTTTAGCTACTTCCAGAAATACACCCATTTTCGGCTATTACTTGATCTTTGGACATAGGTCTGTTCTGGACCGAATCCGACTCCTCGATATATTTATTTTTGTTTAAAATATTAAAAGGACATATGAAAATACCATAAAATTCAGAAATTAACATTACATATAGGAGAACATGTGTGATTTTTGGTTAGGCTTGAATCGGAATACAAATGGGTTAAATCGAGGGTTGTAACCGAGTAAAAATTCTGGAACCAAAAGCTAGGGCCTGTTTTTGTCATTTCACAAAACCGACCCTTCGGGACGACCATAAAACGTAACGATAACTTTCTAAAGCTTATTTAATATATTTAAGACTACTGTAAAAGTGTCAAGTCAAACCGAACCCGTTTGACCTAGTTAACGAAAGCGAACACTTAAACAAAATTCCGTAAATTCTAGTGTGGGATGAATAGTACTCCGTAAATTCTAGTGTGGGATGAATAGTACTCCGTAAATTCTAGTGTGGGATGAATAGTACTCCGTAAATTCTAGTGTGGGATGAATAGTACTCCATGAATTCTAGTGTGGGATGAACAGTAAACATTGACTTTTGTTGACTATCGGATTTAGTAGTTTCAGACTTAGTAGTTTCGGACTTAGACACTGTCGGACACATACACACTCTCGGACCTATATATATATATATATATATATATATATATATATATATATATATATATATATATATATATATATATATACATATATATAAACTTGGAATACAATTACTTATTACGAGATTACACTCACAACAATTACTACTTATATGTATATGTACATGAATACGAGTTTACACTCGCACGGACTTACATTCAGACAACGGTTACACGTCACAATACAAATGGTTAACTAATGTATATACTTTCCAAGATATACAACACTATGATTTACAAAATAATAATACTTGAATTATTATTACACCTCCGTCACCAACGGGCCACACTTAACTACAAGCAACTACAAACGTACAAACGAATATTTGGACATTTCCTAGTTGAGTGGACAACTAGCATGGGTGATCCTTCGTGACACCAACTTACTTACTTGCTTACAACCTTGTGCGTTTCGGATGCCAGAAGGTTGCAGGGTTCGGAGAACCAACTTACGGACTTACATCCGCTATACTTGTTTGCTTACACAAACATACTTGCTAGACTCGGGTGAGTCTTACAGCCCCACTTTTACTGTTTTTACTTGGGGTGAGATATTTGCTATTGTTTTACGTATGAACACAAGTACTGAACTGCTTACACTGCTTTTACATACATTACATGAGTTGCTTTTATTCACTGAAATCCTCCTATCATAAGTTGTTAGTTATGGACTTAAGCGCGATTACTAGTAGATGGATCCATTTGGGACTGACAATCCCTGCCTGGGGTGGTAGCGCCATCACGGATTACACCGTAGAAACGGGCATATTAGTATTTGTTACATATGAGTGTCCGGATAGCACTCACGGGGGTACGTGATGCTGTACTTAAATGTACCATTCACACTACACTGTTAAGCTTCAACTTGTGAGCTTATGGTAATTGTGATTGGCCTACTGATTTACTGAGTTACTGACTATGCTCGAGGGCATTACTGGTACTTTACTTGTGGTTCATAACTGTAACACCCCCAAATTGGATGAATTTGCGGAAGCACGATTTGGGTGTTACTAATCAATAACAAAGCACAAAGATATATAGTAAACGACTCTATATGCGTCGTTTTAACAAAATATATTAATATTGAAATGTTTACAACATTTATAGCTTTACATAGCTCGAGTTTAAATGAAAGGAGATTTCAGTACATAAGTGTCGCACCCCCAAAACACGTGGCAGCGGAAACATGAGGTGTCATGGGGGCGCCGACCAAATCAAATATCATTACACAAAGATTAAAGCAAACGACCTCTATATGAGACGTTTGAAAATATTACATTCCATAATTCAAATTTGTTTACAATAGTTGTACAAAACATTTGGAGTTCGCATAATATAAGTTGAATTACAAAGTTACTAAATATAGTAAAATGCAATCTAGATCCTGAGATGTTGAAAAATATGCGACTCGAGTTAAGCTATCCATAGCTTCCTACTGCGGCGGGTTACCTGAGAAATACATACTAAAAGGTCAACATAAAGTTGGTGAGTTCATAGAGTTGTTTAAATGTTGGTATAAAACCCAATAGTATGAAACACGAGTTATGAAACACAAGATTTTAATCGTTGTATCATTCAACAATGATAAGTAAATGTATCGTTAACAAACGATAGGTAAATGTGTTGAGTAAATGTATCGTTAACAAACGATAGGTAAATATGTCATGTAAATGTATCGTTAACAAACGATAAGTAAATATGTAGTTGCACGAATGCAAAAATATGTATACCATTTGCCATGAGCTCATAGTCCGAAGCTTAACAATGTGTGCCGTGCCTCTTTCGAGTACACGATCGTGGGTGCCCCAATGCAAGTGTCTAATCCGGTACACTCGTTATGAACAAATATTAATACGTCCGTTTGACTGGTTAGCGCGACTAACCCGGACGGGGATTGTCAGTCCCAAATAGATCTATTTACTAATATTCACGCTTTAGCAAAACTAACAAACTATGATGTGTAGGGCCTTTGTGGATTAGTGTGTAACTCATGCAATCCGTATAGCGTTGTTTATGGTACTTGTGTTCATAAAAGCAGTTGTGTAATTCAAATGTATACAAAGCAGTTGCAAAGCAATTGTATAAAACAGTTGTAGTATGTATTCTCCCCCAAAATAGTTATAAAACTGTAAAAAGAGGGGCTATGAAACTCACCTGAGTTCTAGCAAATAGCAAGCAAGCAATATCAATTAGCAAGCAAAGTGTGATCCAATGTGTAGCCTTTTAACGTCCTAAACGTATAAGGTTGTATGAGTAGATGTCTTAAAAGATCATCTATGTAAGTGGATGGTTAATGTCCACTTAATTCACAATGTAGGTGGAGGGTTAATGTCCACCTAGAGCTAGTTCATCTAACTAGTATGTCCATATAAGTTGTTCAAGTTCGTTTACTAAAAATGTGTACGACCCGTTGGTGAAAGTTTGTAATAATAATTCAAAGTATTATTATTGTTAAGTTCATCGTGTTGTATACTTCTCGAAGCACCTGTGTTTCATATATGAATCTACATCATAAAGGTTTGATCTTTGTAGGTGTTTATTGCTTTTATATATGTCCGAATGTGTTAAGGCTCGGAATTTAGAGTCCAAAATGTGATTTTATGAGAATTAACTAAGGGTTAAAAAGTCAACTCTCAAGGTCAAAAAGTCAACTGAAAAAGGTCAACTCCTAAGTCAAAGTCAACTCGGAAGTCTTCAGTTCGCAAGTCAAACTGAACTCGCAAGTCTTCAGTTCGCAAGTCAAACTGAACTCGCAAGTCAAACTGAACTCGCAAGTCAAACTGAACTCGCAAAGTCAAACTGAACTCGCAAGTCAAACTGAACTCGCAAAGTCAAACTGAACTCGCAAGTCAACTGAACTCGCAAGTCAACTGAACTCGCAAGTCAAACTGAACTCGCAAGTCAAAGTCAACTCGCAAAGTCAAACTGTTGTGTTTTTGCTTTGTAAACATGGTCAAACGGGCTCGGTTTGACCCGAAATTTTTAGGGAAGCCTTAGATATGTTCAAAGAGTCTCCAGAAATTTTGGTTCGAGTCGGGGTCGTTTCGAGATGTCGGTTTTTAAGTTTACACCTTAAACTTCAAGATTTAATGTTTTCGGTTTATGTCGGGTCATTACGCCAACTGATTTCACCTATCTATAGTCCAAATCAAACTTCCAAATTTTTACCAACTGATTTACTAAGTGTCTTGACTAACATATCAAATTTTCAGCTTCTAACAAGTCCATTAACATAGTTAAATAAAGCCGCGTAACAACCGAACACATTTTATCGAAAAACTTCCTGGTCAGTCTTATAAATCGGATCGTAGAGAAAAATGAGTACGTTTCTGGAAAACGTGTAAAACATGAAAGTTGTAGATCTTTTCAATACGCAAATTTTAAAAAAAAATGCATCTTCTAACTCTCAGTATTTGATTTTATACGAATATTTTTGTGAACTGTCGATTTCTAGGCAGATTTCATGCATGTTCTTGTTTGCTTTATAAAAACGATTTTCAACACCAAGTTTGGACATAATCATGATAGATGAACACTATAACATCATAATCAGTAGATTAAAAGTAAGATAAGTAAAAGGTTTGATGATTTATACCAAGCAAATGATGAAGAAAAAATGGTGGTGATGAAATGGAGCTTGATTCTTGTTTCTTCTTCTTCCTTGTTCTTGATTAATGGTGGTGATCAATGGTGGTTTATGGAGGTGTTTGGGCTGTGTTTTTCTCCAGAAAATGAGAGAGAGTTTTGAGAGAAACTTGGGGAAAGGAGTTGAGTGTGAAATGAAAATGGGAGTGAAGTGTGTGTAAGTGGTGATGAACATCATCATGACTTTGCATGTAATAAGAGAGGAGGAAGAAGGGTGGTGGCACATGGGGTGGCCGGCCCCCATGTGGTCCCACAAGGGGTATTTTGGTCATTTCACATTTCAAGCTTAAATCGTTGCGTTTTACGTTCGTTTACCTGATTGTTTAAACGTTTATTTATATGTTAAACGTTTTATACGCGTTTTTAAGTGACGACATAAATTTCGATATTTTTGATTGAGACGTTTATTGAAATACTTGAAAACATTTATAAAAATGTCCCGTTAATTCGTCGGCCTCGATTTGCGTGTTTGTTCTACGGCGGTTTAATCGCGTAACGTTATTTTGAGTCGTTTAGGTTAACGATATAATTTGGATAAATTTCCATTGAAGTATTATTTAAAATACTTAATTTAGGTTGTCAATTTAATTATTGACGTTCGTTTGGTTGTCGAAATAAATTCGCGCGTTATCGTTGCGTTTGAGACGTTTTAACCGAAACGTCTAGGTTTTTCGAGTATTATTTTAGCAAAATAATAGATAATGATAAACAACTTCTAAAAATAGATTAAAGTTATTTATAGAAATGTTTTCACCAACGTCGTATTTAAACTGTGTCGGACTCCATCCGATAATAAAGTGTACGATTTAAACAAATCGCAAATGTGTGCAAATATAATAACATATATTAATACACATAATGATACACATAATTCACCCTAATTACATGTATTAGCACAATAATTAGGAACTAACAGTAGCCCTAATTGGTCGGGTGTCACATTCTCCCCCTGTTAGGAGAATTTCGTCCCGAAATTAGCTTGTTGCCGTGGTCTGAGGGGCATCTAAGAATAGATGTGGATGTTTTAGTCGCATTTGGTCTTCCCGTTCCCAAGTGAATTCAGGACCGCGCCTAGAATTCCACCGGTCTTTAACGATGGGAATACGACTATGTTTCAATCGTTTGACCTCACGGTCCATGATTTCTATCGGTTCCTCTACAAAGTGGAGTTTATCGTCGATATGGATTTCGTCGAGAGGAACAACAAGTGTCTCATCAGACAGACATTTCTTTAGGTTAGAAATGTGAAAAGTATTGTGCACGCTACTGAGTTGAGGGGGTAGCTGCAGTCGATATGCCACCGGACCAATTCTTTCAAGAATTTCAAAAGGTCCGATGTACCTAGGGTTTAGTTTGCCGCGTTTACCAAAACGAATGACACCTTTCCAAGGTGATACTTTCAAGAGTACTCGGTCCCCAACCTGGAACTCGAGCGGTTTGCGTCTCACGTCAGCATAACTTTTCTGACGATCACGGGCGGCTTTCAGCCGGTTTTGAATGGTCACGATTTTCTCGGTCGTTTCATGGATGATTTCAGGACCAGTGAGTTGGCTATCGCCGATTTCGGTCCAACAAATGGGTGATCGGCACTTTCTCCCATAAAGTGCCTCAAAAGGTGCAGCATCAATGCTGGTGTGGTAACTGTTGTTGTAGGAAAACTCACACAAAGGTAGGTGGTTTTCCCATGTGTTTCCGAAGTCGATTACACATGCTCGAAGCATATCTTCAAGAGTTTGAATGGTCCGTTCACTCTGACCATCGGTTTGCGGATGATAAGCAGTACTCAAATCAAGGCGAGTACCAAGGGCTTTCTGAAGTGTTTGCCAAAATCGAGAGGTGAAGCGGCTATCTCTATCGGAGATGATCGAGATGGGTATGCCGTGTCGTGCTACAACCTCTTTGATGTAGATGCGAGCCAATCGCTCCATTTTGTCGTTTTCTTTGATGGCTAGGAAATGGGCGGATTTTGTGAGACGATCTACGATCACCCAAATGGTATCGCAACCGCTCGGTGTTTTTGGTAGCTTGTTGATGAAGTCCATGGTTATGTTTTCCCATTTCCATTGAGGTATCTCGGGTTGTTGGAGTAACCCAGAAGGTTTCTGGTATTCGGCCTTAACCTTGGCACAGGTTAGACACTTACTAACATACGTGGCTATGTCAGCTTTCATGTTGGGCCACCAATACCGTTGTTTGACGTCATGATACATCTTGTCAGAACCAGGATGTATGGAGTACCGGGATTTGTGAGCTTCGTCCATGACCAATTCTCGTAGGTTCCCAAAGTTAGGTAACCAAATTCGGTTGGAGAAGTATCGGGTTCCATCGGATTTGATTTCGAATTGTTTTTCCATGCCTCGCAAGGCCTCATTTTTGATATTTTTCTCGTTGAGTGCTTCGAGTTGAGTGGAATGAATTTGAGCAATAAGATCGTTGTGGATGGTTAAACCAAGGGCTCGAACTCGAAGGGGTTTCACTCGTTCTTTACGGCTTAGGGCATCGGCAACAACGTTAGCCTTACCCGGGTGGTATCGGATTTCACAGTCGTAGTCACTAAGTAACTCGACCCAACGACGTTGTCTCATGTTTAGGTCCTTCTGATCAAAGATATGTTGAAGGCTTTTGTGGTCAGTGAAGATAGTGCACTTGGTACCATATAGGTAGTGTCTCCAAATTTTGAGCGCAAAAACAACGGCTCCTAATTCGAGATCGTGAGTGGTATAGTTTTTCTCATGGATTTTCAGTTGCCGGGAGGCGTAAGCGATGACCTTATCACGTTGCATTAACACACAGCCTAGTCCTTGATGTGAGGCGTCGCAGTAAACTACGAAATCATCGGTGCCTTCGGGTAAGGATAGGATTGGTGCACTGCAGAGTTTCTGTTTAAGGAGTTGAAAAGCCGACTCCTGTTTGTCGGTCCAGTCGAATTTCTTGTCTTTCTGAGTCAAGGAGGTTAATGGTTGAGCAATTCGGGAAAAATTCTCGATGAATCGCCGATAATACCCGGCGAGACCTAAGAATTGTCGGACCTCGGTTGGAGTGGTTGGTGCTTTCCAGCACTTGATGGACTCGATTTTTGCTGGATCAACACGTATCCCTTGGCTGTCAACGACATGCCCTAGGAATTGTACTGTTCGCATCCAGAACTCACACTTGGAGTACTTGGCGTATAGCTCCTCGTGTTTGAGTAATTCCAAGATAGTTTTGAGGTGTTGGCCATGTTCTGTTTCGTTGCGAGAGTAGATCAAGATGTCATCAATGAATACAATGACAAACTTATCTAGATATGGTTTGCACACCCGATTCATAAGATCCATGAATACAGCCGGTGCGTTAGTTAGACCAAAAGGCATCACTTGAAATTCGTAATGCCCGTAGCGGGTTCGGAAAGCGGTTTTCGGGATGTCGGCGTCTCGAACGCGAAGTTGGTGATAACCAGACCGAAGGTCGATCTTTGAGTAAAAGCTCGAACCTTGAAGTTGGTCAAACAGGTCGTCGATTCTAGGAAGTGGGTATCGGTTTTTGATAGTGAGTTTGTTTAGTTCACGGTAATCGATACACATGCGGAAGGATCCATCCTTCTTTTTAACGAATAGGACCGGAGCTCCCCAGGGTGAGGAATCTTGGTCGAATAAATCCCTTGTCCAGGAGTTCCTGCAATTGGGTGGACAACTCCTGCAACTCGGATGGGGCTAATCTGTATGGGGCTCGTGCCACGGGTGCAGCACCGGGCACAAGGTCGATTTGGTATTTGACTTGTCTAGGCGGGGGAAGGCCTGGCAAGTCTTCGGGAAAGACTTCAGGAAAGTCTCGTACAATGGGTACATCTTCAAGTCGCTTTTCAGCCGACTTCTTTTCGGTTACATGAGCAAGGATTTTCGGGTACCCTTTCCTTAGGTACTTTTATGTTTTCATATAAGAGATGGTGTTTAGGTTTCACCTATCAGTCTCCCTCTGTATGATCAAGGTTCCACCGGTAGCGAGGGGTATACGCACGATCTTATCGAAACAAACAATTTCAGTATGATGTTTGGACAACCAGTCCATGCCACGATGATACCAAGGTTTCAGGTTTTGACGGGTATGAGATCTATGTGGGAAATGTTCGCTTGCGATGGTGTAAAATCAGTTGATAAATTTCTATGAGAATAGTTTGTTTGGAACTATTAAGTCCATTAAAACTTGAGTCAATCAAAATATGTTGGGAAAATCTGGTCGTCAATAAGACGTTGAAAATTTCTGTCTAGCCAATTTAATCGAACATTAGAAGTTGTAAATAGTTCCGGTTAGTTGTTTAATGAAAATTCTTTGAAAACTTGAATTGGTAGAAATTTGTAGAAATCTGTTGAAAACTCTTGTTATTGTCAAGTGTTGAAAGTTTCAGTTGGTTCTTATAACTGTGTCTCCTTAAACGAAAAGGGGGGTAAAAGAATGAATGAGATTTTTGTATGAGAGCTAAGATTATCACATTTATGATTAAGAGTAATATGTGGCTTCATAGTACGACGGTAAATCAGTACAAGGTAATATGATTTGTAACTAATAAGGCGCAAGGTTTAGGTTGATAGCATATAGAATTCAAAGTTTACAAAACATGCCGGGCATCGATACATCCGGACGAATACATAAGTTTTATACAAAATGTGATGGGGTTTTTATACACCCATCGATAGATCATCGAGCTAACACCAGCCATGTTCACCGTTGTTCGAGTCTACTTCTAATCTATTCTAAGTTCAGGTCGTGTGGATAGTAACGTGCTTCGAGCATGTCACTGTATCGCGGGAATGCAGAGTGGAGTAAGATATTGTCTGTTGAGTGTTGGCACATCCCTTTGACCCACGTTTTTGTTATTTGCTTAAAATGAGTGGCCACTTCCTTCCAGTAGTGAATCCTATCCCTGATTCGGTCGGGAATAGACCTTTTCAGAATCCTCAATTTTTGCTCGTAGGTCTTGCACCTAAGCTTGAGCTCCCAATTGCGGCCATCTAAATCTTCGGCCTGATCTCTCACTCTTTCGTATTCCTCGATGCCAATCATTCCGAAGTTGTGTTGCTCGTTTTCCTCCATAATGATTTCTTCCATTGGTGCTATTTCCTCATCGAGGTATGTGTACTGAATCTGTTCTTCACAGATTAGGTCGTCATCTGACGAGTAGTCGTTCTTAGGGGAGTTTGCCATCTTTTTCGGGAGGGCGTTCTATTAAGACAATGAATCAACAACAAGCAGGTTTAGTCAATAAGGTAGTTTCAAAGAGTAGTCACAAGAATGACCGGGTAGTGTTTTCAAAGTAGTCACTCATGACTATGTTGTTTGGAAATGAACCAATGCTTGGTGAAGGTGTTTAGACAATTGATAAATTCATAGCTGCGGGTAGTCCTTGCAGTAGTGATTAGAATGTTCAAATCATAGTTTGAAATAGTTTGAAGTAGTTTATGGGCTTCGTCGTTGTGAGTATCCCTCGTGATACTAACCCAGTGATGTTCGAAACAGACAAAGTCGCGAATCAAGTTATGAGTAAATCGTTTGACAAACGTGTCAAAATGGTTGACATACAAGTCAAAGAGTGATCAATCATGATCAAGTAAAGAGTTGAGTGGATTGTTAAAGTTCATTCAATTGTTGGAAAAATCGTTTTCGATAAGTAGGTGTGTCTGTTCCTCTAGTCGTGTGTAGCACGCATGCCCTATGGGTCTGCGATATAAGTGGGAACGATGAGTGCGTACTAACAGGAGTAAGTTCGATTCGATTATATCGTTGCCCGATTCGGTTGGGCGAGTGGTACCGCGAAAGTCTCCAAAGTGGTAAGTAAGGTTTGTGTTTCGTGTTCGATGTCACGCGACATAGTTGTGGGAGTGGTTGCCCTATAGAGTGGCAAGGAGTTTAATATACGGGAAGTTGAGGTCATATATAGCAATATAATAACCTAGCACATAAGCACGTATAAGGTTGGTCCCGTTCTATCCTCGGTCAAAGCCTTCTAATGCATTCCCATCCACCATAACCATTTCAGGTCTTGCATCGATTCTTGTTTAATTGTACATAGTTGATCAAGCTATGTTAAATTAAATTCAAATGATGCAATTGCTGAACCAGTCATAACAAATGAGGAATACTAACCTAACGGTTATAGTCTAGGTCACTAATGCAATCCTAGTTCGCTATAACCTTAGGCTCTGATACCAATCTGTCGCACCCCCAAAACACGTGGCAGCGGAAACATGAGGTGTCATGGGGGCGCCGACCAAATCAAATATCATTACACAAAGATTAAAGCAAACGACCTCTATATGAGACGTTTGAAAATATTACATTCCATAATTCAAATTTGTTTACAATAGTTGTACAAAACATTTGGAGTTCGCATAATATAAGTTGAATTACAAAGTTACTAAATATAGTAAAATGCAATCTAGATCCTGAGATGTTGAAAAATATGCGACTCGAGTTAAGCTATCCATAGCTTCCTACTGCGGCGGGTTACCTGAGAAATACATACTAAAAGGTCAACATAAAGTTGGTGAGTTCATAGAGTTGTTTAAATGTTGGTATAAAACCCAATAGTATGAAACACGAGTTATGAAACACAAGATTTTAATCGTTGTATCATTCAACAATGATAAGTAAATGTATCGTTAACAAACGATAGGTAAATGTGTTGAGTGAATGTATCGTTAACAAACGATAGGTAAATATGTCATGTAAATGTATCGTTAACAAACGATAAGTAAATATGTAGTTGCACGAATGCAAAAATATGTATACCATTTGCCATGAGCTCATAGTCCGAAGCTTAACAATGTGTGCCGTGCCTCTTTCGAGTACACGATCGTGGGTGCCCCAATGCAAGTGTCTAATCCGGTACACTCGTTATGAACAAATATTAATACGTCCGTTTGACTGGTTAGCGCGACTAACCCGGACGGGGATTGTCAGTCCCAAATAGATCTATTTACTAATATTCACGCTTTAGCAAAACTAACAAACTATGATGTGTAGGGCCTTTGTGGATTAGTGTGTAACTCATGCAATCCGTATAGCGTTGTTTATGGTACTTGTGTTCATAAAAGCAGTTGTGTAATTCAAATGTATACAAAGCAGTTGCAAAGCAATTGTATAAAACAGTTGTAGTATGTATTCTCCCCCAAAATAGTTATAAAACTGTAAAAAGAGGGGCTATGAAACTCACCTGAGTTCTAGCAAATAGCAAGCAAGCAATATCAATTAGCAAGCAAAGTGTGATCCAATGTGTAGCCTTTTAACGTCCTAAACGTATAAGGTTGTATGAGTAGATGTCTTAAAAGATCATCTATGTAAGTGGATGGCTAATGTCCACTTAATTCACAATGTAGGTGGAGGGTTAATGTCCACCTAGAGCTAGTTCATCTAACTAGTATGTCCATATAAGTTGTTCAAGTTCGTTTACTAAAAATGTGTACGACCCGTTGGTGAAAGTTTGTAATAATAATTCAAAGTATTATTATTGTTAAGTTCATCGTGTTGTATACTTCTCGAAGCACCTGTGTTTCATATATGAATCTACATCATAAAGGTTTGATCTTTGTAGGTGTTTATTGCTTTTATATATGTCCGAATGTGTTAAGGCTCGGAATTTAGAGTCCAAAATGTGATTTTATGAGAATTAACTAAGGGTTAAAAAGTCAACTCTCAAGGTCAAAAAGTCAACTGAAAAAGGTCAACTCCTAAGTCAAAGTCAACTCGGAAGTCTTCAGTTCGCAAGTCAAACTGAACTCGCAAGTCTTCAGTTCGCAAGTCAAACTGAACTCGCAAGTCAAACTGAACTCGCAAGTCAAACTGAACTCGCAAAGTCAAACTGAACTCGCAAGTCAAACTGAACTCGCAAAGTCAAACTGAACTCGCAAGTCAACTGAACTCGCAAGTCAAACTGAACTCGCAAGTCAAAGTCAACTCGCAAAGTCAAACTGTTGTGTTTTTGCTTTGTAAACATGGTCAAACGGGCTCGGTTTGACCCGAAATTTTTAGGGAAGCCTTAGATATGTTCAAAGAGTCTCCAGAAATTTTGGTTCGAGTCGGGGTCGTTTCGAGATGTCGGTTTTTAAGTTTACACCTTAAACTTCAAGATTTAATGTTTTCGGTTTATGTCGGGTCATTACGCCAACTGATTTCACCTATCTATAGTCCAAATCAAACTTCCAAATTTTTACCAACTGATTTACTAAGTGTCTTGACTAACATATCAAATTTTCAGCTTCTAACAAGTCCATTAACATAGTTAAATAAAGCCGCGTAACAACCGAACACATTTTATCGAAAAACTTCCTGGTCAGTCTTATAAATCGGATCGTAGAGAAAAATGAGTACGTTTCTGGAAAAAGTGTAAAACATGAAAGTTGTAGATCTTTTCAATACGCAAATTTTAAAAAAAAATGCATCTTCTAACTCTCAGTATTTGATTTTATACGAATATTTTTGTGAACTGTCGATTTCTAGGCAGATTTCATGCATGTTCTTGTTTGCTTTATAAAAACGATTTTCAACACCAAGTTTGGACATAATCATGATAGATGAACACTATAACATCATAATCAGTAGATTAAAAGTAAGATAAGTAAAAGGTTTGATGATTTATACCAAGCAAATGATGAAGAAAAAATGGTGGTGATGAAATGGAGCTTGATTCTTGTTTCTTCTTCTTCCTTGTTCTTGATTAATGGTGGTGATCAATGGTGGTTTATGGAGGTGTTTGGGCTGTGTTTTTCTCCAGAAAATGAGAGAGAGTTTTGAGAGAAACTTGGGGAAAGGAGTTGAGTGTGAAATGAAAATGGGAGTGAAGTGTGTGTAAGTGGTGATGAACATCATCATGACTTTGCATGTAATAAGAGAGGAGGAAGAAGGGTGGTGGCACATGGGGTGGCCGGCCCCCATGTGGTCCCACAAGGGGTATTTTGGTCATTTCACATTTCAAGCTTAAATCGTTGCGTTTTACGTTCGTTTACCCGATTGTTTAAACGTTTATTTATATGTTAAACGTTTTATACGCGTTTTTAAGTGACGACATAAATTTCGATATTTTTGATTGAGACGTTTATTGAAATACTTGAAAACATTTATAAAAATGTCCCGTTAATTCGTCGGCCTCGATTTGCGTGTTTGTTCTACGGCGGTTTAATCGCGTAACGTTATTTTGAGTCGTTTAGGTTAACGATATAATTTGGATAAATTTCCATTGAAGTATTATTTAAAATACTTAATTTAGGTTGTCAATTTAATTATTGACGTTCGTTTGGTTGTCGAAATAAATTCGCGCGTTATCGTTGCGTTTGAGACGTTTTAACCGAAACGTCTAGGTTTTTCGAGTATTATTTTAGCAAAATAATAGATAATGATAAACAACTTCTAAAAATAGATTAAAGTTATTTATAGAAATGTTTTCACCAACGTCGTATTTAAACTGTGTCGGACTCCATCCGATAATAAAGTGTACGATTTAAACAAATCGCAAATGTGTGCAAATATAATAACATATATTAATACACATAATGATACACATAATTCACCCTAATTACATGTATTAGCACAATGATTAGGAACTAACAGTAGCCCTAATTGGTCGGGTGTCACATTCTCCCCCTGTTAGGAGAATTTCGTCCCGAAATTAGCTTGTTGCCGTGGTCTGAGGGGCATCTAAGAATAGATGTGGATGTTTTAGTCGCATTTGGTCTTCCCGTTCCCAAGTGAATTCAGGACCGCGCCTAGAATTCCACCGGTCTTTAACGATGGGAATACGACTATGTTTCAATCGTTTGACCTCACGGTCCATGATTTCTATCGGTTCCTCTACAAAGTGGAGTTTATCGTCGATATGGATTTCGTCGAGAGGAACAACAAGTGTCTCATCAGACAGACATTTCTTTAGGTTAGAAATGTGAAAAGTATTGTGCACGCTACTGAGTTGAGGGGGTAGCTGCAGTCGATATGCCACCGGACCAATTCTTTCAAGAATTTCAAAAGGTCCGATGTACCTAGGGTTTAGTTTGCCGCGTTTACCAAAACGAATGACACCTTTCCAAGGTGATACTTTCAAGAGTACTCGGTCCCCAACCTGGAACTCGAGCGGTTTGCGTCTCACGTCAGCATAACTTTTCTGACGATCACGGGCGGCTTTCAGCCGGTTTTGAATGGTCACGATTTTCTCGGTCGTTTCATGGATGATTTCAGGACCAGTGAGTTGGCTATCGCCGATTTCGGTCCAACAAATGGGTGATCGGCACTTTCTCCCATAAAGTGCCTCAAAAGGTGCAGCATCAATGCTGGTGTGGTAACTGTTGTTGTAGGAAAACTCACACAAAGGTAGGTGGTTTTCCCATGTGTTTCCGAAGTCGATTACACATGCTCGAAGCATATCTTCAAGAGTTTGAATGGTCCGTTCACTCTGACCATCGGTTTGCGGATGATAAGCAGTACTCAAATCAAGGCGAGTACCAAGGGCTTTCTGAAGTGTTTGCCAAAATCGAGAGGTGAAGCGGCTATCTCTATCGGAGATGATCGAGATGGGTATGCCGTGTCGTGCTACAACCTCTTTGATGTAGATGCGAGCCAATCGCTCCATCTTGTCATTTTCTTTGATGGCTAGGAAATGGGCGGATTTTGTGAGACGATCTACGATCACCCAAATGGTATCGCAACCGCTCGGTGTTTTTGGTAGCTTGTTGATGAAGTCCATGGTTATGTTTTCCCATTTCCATTGAGGTATCTCGGGTTGTTGGAGTAACCCAGAAGGTTTCTGGTATTCGGCCTTAACCTTGGCACAGGTTAGACACTTACTAACATACGTGGCTATGTCAGCTTTCATGTTGGGCCACCAATACCGTTGTTTGACGTCATGATACATCTTGTCAGAACCAGGATGTATGGAGTACCGGGATTTGTGAGCTTCGTCCATGACCAATTCTCGTAGGTTCCCAAAGTTAGGTAACCAAATTCGGTTGGAGAAGTATCGGGTTCCATCGGATTTGATTTCGAATTGTTTTTCCATGCCTCGCAAGGCCTCATTTTTGATATTTTTCTCGTTGAGTGCTTCGAGTTGAGTGGAATGAATTTGAGCAATAAGATCGTTGTGGATGGTTAAACCAAGGGCTCGAACTCGAAGGGGTTTCACTCGTTCTTTACGGCTTAGGGCATCGGCAACAACGTTAGCCTTACCCGGGTGGTATCGGATTTCACAGTCGTAGTCACTAAGTAACTCGACCCAACGACGTTGTCTCATGTTTAGGTCCTTCTGATCAAAGATATGTTGAAGGCTTTTGTGGTCAGTGAAGATAGTGCACTTGGTACCATATAGGTAGTGTCTCCAAATTTTGAGCGCAAAAACAACGGCTCCTAATTCGAGATCGTGAGTGGTATAGTTTTTCTCATGGATTTTCAGTTGCCGGGAGGCGTAAGCGATGACCTTATCACGTTGCATTAACACACAGCCTAGTCCTTGATGTGAGGCGTCGCAGTAAACTACGAAATCATCGGTGCCTTCGGGTAAGGATAGGATTGGTGCACTGCAGAGTTTCTGTTTAAGGAGTTGAAAAGCCGACTCCTGTTTGTCGGTCCAGTCGAATTTCTTGTCTTTCTGAGTCAAGGAGGTTAATGGTTGAGCAATTCGGGAAAAATTCTCGATGAATCGCCGATAATACCCGGCGAGACCTAAGAATTGTCGGACCTCGGTTGGAGTGGTTGGTGCTTTCCAGCACTTGATGGACTCGATTTTTGCTGGATCAACACGTATCCCTTGGCTGTCAACGACATGCCCTAGGAATTGTACTGTTCGCATCCAGAACTCACACTTGGAGTACTTGGCGTATAGCTCCTCGTGTTTGAGTAATTCCAAGATAGTTTTGAGGTGTTGGCCATGTTCTGTTTCGTTGCGAGAGTAGATCAAGATGTCATCAATGAATACAATGACAAACTTATCTAGATATGGTTTGCACACCCGATTCATAAGATCCATGAATACAGCCGGTGCGTTAGTTAGACCAAAAGGCATCACTTGAAATTCGTAATGCCCGTAGCGGGTTCGGAAAGCGGTTTTCGGGATGTCGGCGTCTCGAACGCGAAGTTGGTGATAACCAGACCGAAGGTCGATCTTTGAGTAAAAGCTCGAACCTTGAAGTTGGTCAAACAGGTCGTCGATTCTAGGAAGTGGGTATCGGTTTTTGATAGTGAGTTTGTTTAGTTCACGGTAATCGATACACATGCGGAAGGATCCATCCTTCTTTTTAACGAATAGGACCGGAGCTCCCCAGGGTGAGGAATCTTGGTCGAATAAATCCCTTGTCCAGGAGTTCCTGCAATTGGGTGGACAACTCCTGCAACTCGGATGGGGCTAATCTGTATGGGGCTCGTGCCACGGGTGCAGCACCGGGCACAAGGTCGATTTGGTATTTGACTTGTCTAGGCGGGGGAAGGCCTGGCAAGTCTTCGGGAAAGACTTCAGGAAAGTCTCGTACAATGGGTACATCTTCAAGTCGCTTTTCAGCCGACTTCTTTTCGGTTACATGAGCAAGGATTTTCGGGTACCCTTTCCTTAGGTACTTTTATGTTTTCATATAAGAGATGGTGTTTAGGTTTCACCTATCAGTCTCCCTCTGTATGATCAAGGTTCCACCGGTAGCGAGGGGTATACGCACGATCTTATCGAAACAAACAATTTCAGTATGATGTTTGGACAACCAGTCCATGCCACGATGATACCAAGGTTTCAGGTTTTGACGGGTATGAGATCTATGTGGGAAATGTTCGCTTGCGATGGTGTAAAATCAGTTGATAAATTTCTATGAGAATAGTTTGTTTGGAACTATTAAGTCCATTAAAACTTGAGTCAATCAAAATATGTTGGGAAAATCTGGTCGTCAATAAGACGTTGAAAATTTCTGTCTAGCCAATTTAATCGAACATTAGAAGTTGTAAATAGTTCCGGTTAGTTGTTTAATGAAAATTCTTTGAAAACTTGAATTGGTAGAAATTTGTAGAAATCTGTTGAAAACTCTTGTTATTGTCAAGTGTTGAAAGTTTCAGTTGGTTCTTATAACTGTGTCTCCTTAAACGAAAAGGGGGGTAAAAGAATGAATGAGATTTTTGTATGAGAGCTAAGATTATCACATTTATGATTAAGAGTAATATGTGGCTTCATAGTACGACGGTAAATCAGTACAAGGTAATATGATTTGTAACTAATAAGGCGCAAGGTTTAGGTTGATAGCATATAGAATTCAAAGTTTACAAAACATGCCGGGCATCGATACATCCGGACGAATACATAAGTTTTATACAAAATGTGATGGGGTTTTTATACACCCATCGATAGATCATCGAGCTAACACCAGCCATGTTCACCGTTGTTCGAGTCTACTTCTAATCTATTCTAAGTTCAGGTCGTGTGGATAGTAACGTGCTTCGAGCATGTCACTGTATCGCGGGAATGCAGAGTGGAGTAAGATATTGTCTGTTGAGTGTTGGCACATCCCTTTGACCCACGTTTTTGTTATTTGCTTAAAATGAGTGGCCACTTCCTTCCAGTAGTGAATCCTATCCCTGATTCGGTCGGGAATAGACCTTTTCAGAATCCTCAATTTTTGCTCGTAGGTCTTGCACCTAAGCTTGAGCTCCCAATTGCGGCCATCTAAATCTTCGGCCTGATCTCTCACTCTTTCGTATTCCTCGATGCCAATCATTCCGAAGTTGTGTTGCTCGTTTTCCTCCATAATGATTTCTTCCATTGGTGCTATTTCCTCATCGAGGTATGTGTACTGAATCTGTTCTTCACAGATTAGGTCGTCATCTGACGAGTAGTCGTTCTTAGGGGAGTTTGCCATCTTTTTCGGGAGGGCGTTCTATTAAGACAATGAATCAACAACAAGCAGGTTTAGTCAATAAGGTAGTTTCAAAGAGTAGTCACAAGAATGACCGGGTAGTGTTTTCAAAGTAGTCACTCATGACTATGTTGTTTGGAAATGAACCAATGCTTGGTGAAGGTGTTTAGACAATTGATAAATTCATAGCTGCGGGTAGTCCTTGCAGTAGTGATTAGAATGTTCAAATCATAGTTTGAAATAGTTTGAAGTAGTTTATGGGCTTCGTCGTTGTGAGTATCCCTCGTGATACTAACCCAGTGATGTTCGAAACAGACAAAGTCGCGAATCAAGTTATGAGTAAATCGTTTGACAAACGTGTCAAAATGGTTGACATACAAGTCAAAGAGTGATCAATCATGATCAAGTAAAGAGTTGAGTGGATTGTTAAAGTTCATTCAATTGTTGGAAAAATCGTTTTCGATAAGTAGGTGTGTCTGTTCCTCTAGTCGTGTGTAGCACGCATGCCCTATGGGTCTGCGATATAAGTGGGAACGATGAGTGCGTACTAACAGGAGTAAGTTCGATTCGATTATATCGTTGCCCGATTCGGTTGGGCGAGTGGTACCGCGAAAGTCTCCAAAGTGGTAAGTAAGGTTTGTGTTTCGTGTTCGATGTCACGCGACATAGTTGTGGGAGTGGTTGCCCTATAGAGTGGCAAGGAGTTTAATATACGGGAAGTTGAGGTCATATATAGCAATATAATAACCTAGCACATAAGCACGTATAAGGTTGGTCCCGTTCTATCCTCGGTCAAAGCCTTCTAATGCATTCCCATCCACCATAACCATTTCAGGTCTTGCATCGATTCTTGTTTAATTGTACATAGTTGATCAAGCTATGTTAAATTAAATTCAAATGATGCAATTGCTGAACCAGTCATAACAAATGAGGAATACTAACCTAACGGTTATAGTCTAGGTCACTAATGCAATCCTAGTTCGCTATAACCTTAGGCTCTGATACCAATCTGTCGCACCCCCAAAACACGTGGCAGCGGAAACATGAGGTGTCATGGGGGCGCCGACCAAATCAAATATCATTACACAAAGATTAAAGCAAACGACCTCTATATGAGACGTTTGAAAATATTACATTCCATAATTCAAATTTGTTTACAATAGTTGTACAAAACATTTGGAGTTCGCATAATATAAGTTGAATTACAAAGTTACTAAATATAGTAAAATGCAATCTAGATCCTGAGATGTTGAAAAATATGCGACTCGAGTTAAGCTATCCATAGCTTCCTACTGCGGCGGGTTACCTGAGAAAAACATACTAAAAGGTCAACATAAAGTTGGTGAGTTCATAGAGTTGTTTAAATGTTGGTATAAAACCCAATAGTATGAAACACGAGTTATGAAACACAAGATTTTAATCGTTGTATCATTCAACAATGATAAGTAAATGTATCGTTAACAAACGATAGGTAAATGTGTTGAGTAAATGTATCGTTAACAAACGATAGGTAAATATGTCATGTAAATGTATCGTTAACAAACGATAAGTAAATATGTAGTTGCACGAATGCAAAAATATGTATACCATTTGCCATGAGCTCATAGTCCGAAGCTTAACAATGTGTGCCGTGCCTCTTTCGAGTACACGATCGTGGGTGCCCCAATGCAAGTGTCTAATCCGGTACACTCGTTATGAACAAATATTAATACGTCCGTTTGACTGGTTAGCGCGACTAACCCGGACGGGGATTGTCAGTCCCAAATAGATCTATTTACTAATATTCACGCTTTAGCAAAACTAACAAACTATGATGTGTAGGGCCTTTGTGGATTAGTGTGTAACTCATGCAATCCGTATAGCGTTGTTTATGGTACTTGTGTTCATAAAAGCAGTTGTGTAATTCAAATGTATACAAAGCAGTTGCAAAGCAATTGTATAAAACAGTTGTAGTATGTATTCTCCCCCAAAATAGTTATAAAACTGTAAAAAGAGGGGCTATGAAACTCACCTGAGTTCTAGCAAATAGCAAGCAAGCAATATCAATTAGCAAGCAAAGTGTGATCCAATGTGTAGCCTTTTAACGTCCTAAACGTATAAGGTTGTATGAGTAGATGTCTTAAAAGATCATCTATGTAAGTGGATGGTTAATGTCCACTTAATTCACAATGTAGGTGGAGGGTTAATGTCCACCTAGAGCTAGTTCATCTAACTAGTATGTCCATATAAGTTGTTCAAGTTCGTTTACTAAAAATGTGTACGACCCGTTGGTGAAAGTTTGTAATAATAATTCAAAGTATTATTATTGTTAAGTTCATCGTGTTGTATACTTCTCGAAGCACCTGTGTTTCATATATGAATCTACATCATAAAGGTTTGATCTTTGTAGGTGTTTATTGCTTTTATATATGTCCGAATGTGTTAAGGCTCGGAATTTAGAGTCCAAAATGTGATTTTATGAGAATTAACTAAGGGTTAAAAAGTCAACTCTCAAGGTCAAAAAGTCAACTGAAAAAGGTCAACTCCTAAGTCAAAGTCAACTCGGAAGTCTTCAGTTCGCAAGTCAAACTGAACTCGCAAGTCTTCAGTTCGCAAGTCAAACTGAACTCGCAAGTCAAACTGAACTCGCAAGTCAAACTGAACTCGCAAAGTCAAACTGAACTCGCAAGTCAAACTGAACTCGCAAAGTCAAACTGAACTCGCAAGTCAACTGAACTCGCAAGTCAACTGAACTCGCAAGTCAAACTGAACTCGCAAGTCAAAGTCAACTCGCAAAGTCAAACTGTTGTGTTTTTGCTTTGTAAACATGGTCAAACGGGCTCGGTTTGACCCGAAATTTTTAGGGAAGCCTTAGATATGTTCAAAGAGTCTCCAGAAATTTTGGTTCGAGTCGGGGTCGTTTCGAGATGTCGGTTTTTAAGTTTACACCTTAAACTTCAAGATTTAATGTTTTCGGTTTATGTCGGGTCATTACGCCAACTGATTTCACCTATCTATAGTCCAAATCAAACTTCCAAATTTTTACCAACTGATTTACTAAGTGTCTTGACTAACATATCAAATTTTCAGCTTCTAACAAGTCCATTAACATAGTTAAATAAAGCCGCGTAACAACCGAACACATTTTATCGAAAAACTTCCTGGTCAGTCTTATAAATCGGATCGTAGAGAAAAATGAGTACGTTTCTGGAAAAAGTGTAAAACATGAAAGTTGTAGATCTTTTCAATACGCAAATTTTAAAAAAAAATGCATCTTCTAACTCTCAGTATTTGATTTTATACGAATATTTTTGTGAACTGTCGATTTCTAGGCAGATTTCATGCATGTTCTTGTTTGCTTTATAAAAACGATTTTCAACACCAAGTTTGGACATAATCATGATAGATGAACACTATAACATCATAATCAGTAGATTAAAAGTAAGATAAGTAAAAGGTTTGATGATTTATACCAAGCAAATGATGAAGAAAAAATGGTGGTGATGAAATGGAGCTTGATTCTTGTTTCTTCTTCTTCCTTGTTCTTGATTAATGGTGGTGATCAATGGTGGTTTATGGAGGTGTTTGGGCTGTGTTTTTCTCCAGAAAATGAGAGAGAGTTTTGAGAGAAACTTGGGGAAAGGAGTTGAGTGTGAAATGAAAATGGGAGTGAAGTGTGTGTAAGTGGTGATGAACATCATCATGACTTTGCATGTAATAAGAGAGGAGGAAGAAGGGTGGTGGCACATGGGGTGGCCGGCCCCCATGTGGTCCCACAAGGGGTATTTTGGTCATTTCACATTTCAAGCTTAAATCGTTGCGTTTTACGTTCGTTTACCCGATTGTTTAAACGTTTATTTATATGTTAAACGTTTTATACGCGTTTTTAAGTGACGACATAAATTTCGATATTTTTGATTGAGACGTTTATTGAAATACTTGAAAACATTTATAAAAATGTCCCGTTAATTCGTCGGCCTCGATTTGCGTGTTTGTTCTACGGCGGTTTAATCGCGTAACGTTATTTTGAGTCGTTTAGGTTAACGATATAATTTGGATAAATTTCCATTGAAGTATTATTTAAAATACTTAATTTAGGTTGTCAATTTAATTATTGACGTTCGTTTGGTTGTCGAAATAAATTCGCGCGTTATCGTTGCGTTTGAGACGTTTTAACCGAAACGTCTAGGTTTTTCGAGTATTATTTTAGCAAAATAATAGATAATGATAAACAACTTCTAAAAATAGATTAAAGTTATTTATAGAAATGTTTTCACCAACGTCGTATTTAAACTGTGTCGGACTCCATCCGATAATAAAGTGTACGATTTAAACAAATCGCAAATGTGTGCAAATATAATAACATATATTAATACACATAATGATACACATAATTCACCCTAATTACATGTATTAGCACAATGATTAGGAACTAACAGTAGCCCTAATTGGTCGGGTGTCACAATAAGTACTTGTACAAAATATACAAATGCAAGAAAATCTCAAACGTCTGAATGCTGACTCGAGCTAAAAGTCCTGAAGCGGAAACATCCTACTGCTTGGTACCTGCGATACATGCTAAATGGGTCAGCTAAAGCTGGTGAGCTCACAGGTTTGAAATCAAGTCATAAAGTATGAACCGCAACAAATGAAATGATAATAATCGTGTATACAGCCATGAGCACATAGTTGAGCTTAACTCGAGGGCCGGGTCCCCTATAGAGAATACCGGGCGAGGTGCCTCCACGAGTGCCTAATCAACACTCGTCTTCCCAAATATTAGTACGTCCGTTTACCCGGTTAGTGCTTGCTAACCCGAACGAGGAGGGTCAATCCTATATGGTACCATATACTAATATTCACGCTACAACGTATTAACAACTATGCTGACGGAGGACTTTAAATGATTAGTTTTGAAAAACTCATGTAGTATATGAAATGTTTGTACTTGCGTTCACATGTTAAAATTGAGCAATATATCACACCCCTGAGTAAAACAGTAAACAGAGGGGCCATGAGACTCACCTGAGTCTGAAAGCGTTTAAATAAACGTAAGTTGATTAGCCGAGTGATGAAGTCCAAAGACTTGTAACCTGAGGGTCTCCATGACACGCGATGGTTATAAACATGATTGGGTATCTCAAAAGATCACCCTTGTAGTTGTTACACAACTATATATGTCCAAATTACTACGATTTGGTTGATTTGTTAAGTGTTTGAAAACGTGTACGGCCCGTTGGTGACGGATTTGTAATAATAATCTCAACTATTATTATTTTGATTTCGTGGCGTTTTACTTGAAAAATGTGTTTTGATTGTGTTTTAGAAGCCGTTACGAAATCTAAGTACGGGGGTCTGGGGGCAGCGCCCCTGGCGGGGTCCAAGGGGCTGGCCCCTGGCTGGGGTCGAGATGCCAGGTCAGCTCAAAAAAATTTTATTTCTACTATATTGCTTTGGTGAAAAACGCATCTGGGATCTGAATTCGGGTAAAATCGAGTGATAAATTTCGAGTCTCAACACTTAGTAAAAATCTGAGTTTTCTGTGTTTTGCGACACAATATGCGACACAAAAGTTTGTCATGCGACACAAGGGTTGTGTCGCATAGGAATGCGACACAATGTCTATGCGACACAAGCGTTGTGTCGCATAGATGCGAGATGCTGATTCAACAGCGACATAGTGATTGTGTCGTATGAAAATACGACATAGAATACGACATAATGGTTGTGTCGCAAACCTTACGACACTAATTCTTTGGTACGACATAACATGCGAAATACGACATAACGTGCGACACAACAGGTAAAATACGACACAACATGCGACACAAGGCTTGTGTCGCATGGAAGAACATCAGCCCAGAAAGTCCGGCTGTCAAGAATTTTCCGGCCAAAAACCCATTTCAAACCCATTTTTAAGCTATGAAATCGTGTTCTATACTTAGCAAGGGACATATACAAGTTATAATAACAACTACAAGTGAAAAATACTAAGAATCGAGAGATTTCGGGATTTTGTCGGAAACTTACAAATTGCCGAAATGGAAATCCGGAAAGATAGAAATGTAGATCGTCGCGAGGTGGTCGTGAATCTCTAAAAATATTGATGATACGAGTGCGTTTGATTATGTTATTTGGTGATTTTGTGAGATTAAGGGTGTTTGGTGAATTGGGAGAAAAAGGGAGAGGAGGGAGTAAGAGAGAGAGAGTGTGGTGAGAAATGAGAAAGAGAGAAAGGGAGTTGGGGGTTTAACCTCCAACTTTCAGTCTCCGCATTTACGGTCTGTGCGGTGTTCGTTTACTCCGTCGTTTAAACGTTAAATATTTATTTTACATTTTAACTATAAGTTTCAAAATACAAATTATTACGCGATATTTTATTTAAATATTTTACAAATCAATTTATATTTGCGTTATAAAATGTAAGTTTGTTTAGTTTGTGCGTTTTAATATTTTAAATTGTGTAGTTTTGTTTGTACGATACGAATTGTAATTCTAACATTATTGAGATAATATTTTTAACATAACCGAGTTACTTAATAAAATTGGTCACCAACGTCCGTATAAAATTGAATCGAAATACATTCGATTTAACTTGCGTACGATTTAAATCAAATCGCATTTTCGTATATATTCAACAATATATATAATTCGATACATTAATTAGCCTAACACAGAACTAATTACATGTATTAACATATGATTAGGCACTAAGTACTAGTCCTAATTTGGCGGTTGTTACAATAACTGATTACTATACTAAACCTGTGAGATTCACCAACCTTTTTGGTTGACACTTTTTAGCATTTATCTCGGGTACATTACAGCAGTAGGACTGCATACCCTAAGGGGACTGATAGCTCAAGTCACATGCATACTACTTTGGAGATTCTGTCGCATTATTTTTGATTATGATTATTATGTAATAGAATCTCTAGGAACTACTTTCTAACTCGGAGCTTGTACTAGGATTTAAAAATGTAATACTTTTGTACTATTGTACGACGTTGCATATAGATGTCGTTTGCTTTACTTTGGTGCTTGATTATTGATTAGTAACACCCAAAACTTGCTTCCGCTAATCATTAAATTTGGGGGTGTTACAGATTGGTATCAGAGCCTAAGGTTATAGCGAACTAGGTTGCATTAGTGAGCCTAGACTATGACCGTTAGGCTGTATTTCCTCATTAGGTATGACTGGTTCAGGGATTACATCATACGACTTTAATTTAACATAGCCTGATCAACTATGTACAATTAAATGAAGATGATGTGAAACCTGAAATGGGTTATGTTGAACAGGAATACGCTAGTTGACTGTGACAACGAGAGAAACGGGACTACTACTTACTTGTGCGATGCACACTAGGCTATTATGTGATATTTGTAATTATATACATGGATAGGCCTCGCTTACATACTACGCTTCAGGCTATATTATATGTTGTAGATATATGAATATAGGCCTCATACTTCTTAACGCTTTGTCACAGAAATGACTGACAACTCTCCCGTAACACTTACTGTTTCGGACAATGAAGTCCAAGTACCGCAAACCCAAGAGAGGACAACTGTTCCGTCCGTCTCTCCAAACCGGGATGTTCCCGAACCACTGTTTTACTCATCTGGAGAAGCTCGAGTGATCCGGACTCGCCGTAGGGGTGTAGGATCGTCCCGAGCTGACCCTTACTCCAACTACACGGGCAACCCTACTACTAGGATGCTTCGTCCTCAAATTGCCCGCAAGTGGGACTGGTTACCCACAACACTAAACACATGGAGGTCTGAGGAAGAGATTCAGATTCCTGCTGACTCCATGAACATCTCCCCTTATACTCAGGAACCGATACATCACACAACACCAGTGTTGGCTGCTCACCTCCACCGTCATGAGCAAAGGCTCGAGGACCTTGAGCGGGAGCAACATATGATGACAACTTACCTATTACGACAAGCCCATGATCGCGTGGCTCAACTACAACAGGAACTGGAAGAAACAAACCACACTTTGGACATGGTACACCAATAAGTGATCGACGACAGAGGTGCGTCTGATCTCTTGCAAGCAAGGTTAGAGGAATGTGAACAGCGTTCACAGGAAGCTGAAGAGTACACTCATGTACTGGAACAACAGTTGACTTTGACCAAGGACGGCACTCGACAAGCCAGCAGACTTGCTGAAACTGTCACCCGTCTTACCACTGTGATATCACGACTAAACCTACGCCAAAATTAGTATAATGTCTATTGTAGTCTATTATGCTATTGTAGAACTCTTGTAATTCGGCTGGAAGTACCATACCCAGCATCCCTTGTAAAACATCTATGGTTGTAACCTTTTGGACCTCATATTATCAATCAACAACCTACTTCTATTACCATGCTGTGATGTTTTACAATTACCGCATTTATTTATACAACTATAGTAATCATCATTCTGATGCATATTCTAATGTACCTATTATTCCTTTTCTTGAAGAATCATGCCGCCAAAGAAGAAAGGTTATAGCGATGCCGAAATCAATGCTATTGTCTCCCGAGCCGTGGCCGAAGCTTTGGCTGCCCGGGAATCACCACGAGGCTACTGATACTGCGGAGACTACTCCTGTCATCAAGCCTTGTTCTTACAAGGATTTCATCAGCTGCAAACCATTGAACTTCAAGGGCACGGAAGGTGCCATTGGTCTAATCAGGTGGATCGAAAGAATCGAATCAGTCTTCAGTTTGTGCAACTGCACGGAAGACAATAAAGTCAAATTTGCTGCATACACCTTTCAAGAAGGTGCACTCACATGGTGGAATACTCATGCTAATTCTGTGGGCATTGATGTAGCAAACCAACTCCCCTGGGCGGATCTGAAGAAAATGCTAAGGGACGAGTATTGCCCCACCGAGGAACTCCACAGGTTGGAGGAAGAGTTCTGGCACCTAACCGTTCAGGGCAATGATATCGCTGGTTATACCACCAAATTCCAGCAACTCGCTCTTCTATGTCCAGGTTTGGTGGACACGACTGAAAAACGCATCAAGAAGTATATCCGCGGACTTCCGGAAAACATCCAAGGAAATGTCACATCATCTAAGCCAACTACCATTCAGAGTGCTATCCGATTGGCACACGAACTCATGGCAATGATTGTTAGCCGTGAAACACCCGCCTCACCTTCTGGCAACAACAAGAGAAAATGGTCTGGAAATTCTAGCAACCAGCACCAAAACCAACAACCATCCAAGAAGCTTGAAACCATCAAAGCTTACACTTCTAGCTCTGATGATAGAAAGAGCTACAAGGGGGACAAACCCTACTGTCCTAAGTGCCAACTTCACCATGATGGTTCTTGCCCCTGCAGCAAGTGCAAACAATTCCGGCACTTTGCTAGGGACTGCAGAGCCAATACTGCCAACTCCAACACCAAACCCAATGCACCCAGAACCTGTTAGGAATGTGGTGTTGCTGGGCATTTCAGGAATGATTGCCCCAAGTTAAAGAACAAGAAAGGGAACAACAACAACAACAACAATGCTCGAAGCAGAGCTTTTGTGATCAGTGCTAAGGAAGCCCGCCAGGACCCAAATGTGGTCACGGGTACGTTCCTTCTCAACAATTTGTCTGCTTCGGTGTTGTTTGATACTGGTGCTGATAGAAGCTTTATATCCGATGAGTTTTACCCAATACTTGACATTACGCCCATTACCTTAGATTCTAAGTACACAATAGAATTGGCAAACGGAAAACTCATTGAGGCCGATAATATGATACCTAACTGCATGTTAAACTTAGCTGATGAGCTATTCTCTATTGACCTTATACCTGTTGAGATCGGCAGCTTCGACATAATCGTCGGTATGGATTGGTTATCCAAACACCGCGCCGAGATTATCTGTTGTGAGAAAACTGTCCGCATTCCTCTCGTCACCGGTGGAACTTTAATCGCACAAGGGGAGACCGGTGGGATGAGACTCAACATCATTTCTTGTATGAAAACCCGAAAATACTTGAGAAAAGGGTATCAGGCAATCCTCGCACATGTTATGGAGAAACAGCAGGAGGAGAAGCGACTCGAGGATGTGCCTATTGTTCGAAACTTCCCAGAAGTCTTTCCTGAAGAATTGCCTGGCCTTCCGCCACCTAGACAAGTTGAATTTTCTATTGACCTTGTGCCCGGCTCAACACCCGTGGCACGAGCACCCTATCGTTTGGCACCATCCGAACTTCAGGAGTTGTCTACACAACTACAAGAACTCCTGGACAAGGGATTTATTCGACCGAGTTCCTCACCTTGGGGAGCCTCGGTCCTCTTTGTGAAAAAGAAAGACGGTTCTTTCCGCATGTGCATTGACTATCGTGAACTCAACAAGTTAACTGTTAAGAACCGTTACCCACTACCTCGCATTGATGACCTGTTTGACCAACTTCAGGGGGTCGAGTTTTTATTCGAAAATCGATCTACGGTCTGGTTATCACCAACTCCGAGTTCGTGACGAAGATATTCCTAAAACAGCTTTTCGAACTCGTTACGGGCATTACGAATTCCAAGTGATGCCATTCGGCTTGACCAACGCACCGGCAATATTCATGGATCTTATGAATCGGGTGTGTAAGCCTTACCTCGACAAGTTTGTCATCGTTTTCATTGACGACATTTTGATTTACTCGCGCAAT
The DNA here is from genome assembly GCA_949592205.1 of Helichrysum umbraculigerum. Lineage (NCBI taxonomy): Eukaryota > Viridiplantae > Streptophyta > Magnoliopsida > Asterales > Asteraceae > Helichrysum > Helichrysum umbraculigerum. The sequence goes on along the minus strand of CATIUR010000003.1, from coordinate 55,320,822 downwards.
GAACAAGAACATGCGCAACACCTGAGAACCATCCTAGAACTACTCAAACACGAGAAGTTATATGCCAAATTCTCCAAGTGTGAGTTCTGGATGCAAACTGTACAATTCCTTGGACACGTGATTGACAGTCAAGGAATTCATGTTGATCCTTCAAAAATTGAGGCTATCAAGGGATGGCAAGCACCTACTACACCTACTGAAGTACGCCAATTCTTAGGACTCGCCGGATACTACAGGCGATTCATTGAGAATTTTTCAAAAATAGCACAACCTCTCACTGCACTGACTCAAAAAGAAAGGAAATTCGATTGGACTGACAAACAAGAGTCAGCTTTCCAGCAACTCAAACAGAAACTCTGCAGTGCACCTATCTTATCCTTACCCGAAGGCAACGATGACTTCGTGGTATACTGTGATGCTTCACACCAAGGTCTCGGTTGCGTGCTGATGTAACGGGACGAAGTTATTGCTTACGCCTCTCGACAACTCAAGGTCCACGAAAAGAACTACACCACTCATGACCTAGAGTTGGGTGCAATTGTATTCGCTCTCAAAATCTGGAGACACTACTTATACAGTAGCAAGTGTACAATCTTCACCGACCACAAAAGTCTCCAACACATATTCGACCAGAAAGATTTAAACATGAGACAATGCCGTTGGGTCGAACTACTTACCGATTACGACTGTGAGATCCGTTACCATCCGGGCAAGGCAAACGTTGTTGCTGATGCCCTAAGTCGTAAGGAACGAGATAAACCCCTTCGAGTCTGAGCACTTGCCATGACTATACACAACGATCTTATTATTCAGATTCTTACCGCTCAACTCGAAGCATTCAAATCTGAAAATGTCAAACACGAGGCCTTGCGAGGCATGGATAAACAGTTTGAAACCAAACCAAACGGGGCCAAGTACTTCTCTGACCGACTCTGGTTGCCCAGCTACGTGAACTTGCGAGACTTGGTGATGGACGAGGAACACAAGTCTAAATACTCTATACACCCTGGTGCCGACAAAATCTACCATGGCATCAAGGAGTTGTATTGGTGGCCCAACATGAAAGCCGACATTGCTACCTACGTTACCAAGTGTCTTACTTGTTCTAAGGTTAAGGCCGAACACCAGAAACCTTCCGGTTTGCTACACCAACCGGAAATTCCTGAATGGAAGTGGGAACAAATTACCATGGATTTCATTACCAAACTCCCGAAAACCCCTAGCGGTTGCGATACCATTTGGGTGATCGTAGACCGACTCACTAAATCTGTTCACTTCCTAGCCATCAAGGAAACTGATAAGATGGAACGTTTGACACGGATCTACCTGAAAGAGATCGTGTCAAGACACGGCGTGCCCATCTCGATTATCTCTGACCGAGACGCTCGATTCACTTCTCGCTTCTGGCAGTCACTGCAAAAATCTCTTGGTACTCATCTAGATATGAGTACAGCTTACCATCCTCAAACTGACGGCCAGAGCGAACGAACTATACAAACACTGGAGGATATGCTACGAGCCTGCGTAGTTGACTTCGGTACAAACTGGGAACATCACTTACCGTTGTGCGAGTTCTCGTACAACAACAGCTACCATACCAGCATTAAGGCTATACCCTTCGAGGCACTGTACGGTCGTAAGTGCCGGTCACCTATCTGTTGGACTGAGGTGGGGGATACACAACTCACCGGTCCGGAAATACTACATGAAACAACTGAAAAGATCGTCGGCATACAAAACCGACTGAAAGCTGCGCGTGATCGTCAGAAAAGCTATGCTGACGTGAGACGCAAACATCTCGAATTCCAGGTTGGGGATCGGGTACTTCTAAAAGTCTCGCCTTGGAAAGGCGTTGTCCGCTTTGGCAAACGTGGGAAACTAAATCCCAGATACATTGGACCGTTCGAAATCCTTGAAAGGATTGGTCCAATTGCATACAGACTGCAACTACCTCCTGAACTCAGTAGCGTGCACCCTACTTGTAACAACCCCAAAATTAGGACCAATTTAAAATTTTCCTAATTGTGTTTACTACTTGTATTTAGTATGAAATAGGACTAAGTACGATGAATACTTATTATATATATAGGTGATATATATATATACACACGTATACAATTCGTTCAAATCGTATGAGATTACAAAAATACAAAATATGGACGTTGGTGACAACTTTTAAAATAATGTGGATTTATCCAAACAAACATTATTTACTTTGATATATTACGAAAATATATTACACGTTATACGTTTTGTTAAAACGTAACTTTACAGTAAAAAAACGCGCGAGACGCGCCTGACACATGAAATAAACTTAAGTTATATTTTATAACTTCATAATAAGTATTTTGATTTAATACTTCGGCTAAAAATATCGCGATTACACGCGTACAGTTAAAACGTTTAGAAACGTTACATAATTCGAATAAACGCACGATTCGCGACCGGTGACCAAACGAAATCTCGAATATTATTTTAGTAACTTAAAATATGTTATTTGAGTAAAACTTTTATTTAAAATATCGGATTTTAAATCGTTAACAAAACGTATTATATAAAACGTTATACGATTAATAAAAACGCAAAACGAACGGGTAAACGAACACGGAACAATACGCAAATTTGAGAAATGATTTAAACACAACCACCTAGTGGGTGGGGCCCACTGAAAACCGGCCAAGGGGAGGGAGTATGGCCTCCCATGCCCTTGACTTCCTTTCCCTTGTGATACTTACACACTCAATCCTCCCCACTCCCTCATTTCACACCCAACACTCCATCAACTCTCTCCACTCTTTCTCCCTCTCTTCCCCTGCGATTTTGGCAGCCCCAAACCACCCACAAATCACCACAAAAACACCCCATTCAAGCCTTGGATTGCTAGGGTCATTTGGAAGAAAACGTGCACCTCACCGAGCCCTACACATCCATCTTTCTCGTTTGCTCATACGACTAGTAAGGACCTCAAACTTTTCTTGGTTATGTTTTTATAATGTTTATTAACATGTTTAGTTGCTTGCTTAACAAAGAGATGTCCAAATTTAAACTGGAAACACGTTTTTGTAAACATATATATGTACACAGTTTTCTGCCCAGAAAAACGACCTCACGAAAACAACCATAACTCGAGTTGTAGACTAAATAAACGGGTGAGACCACTTGGAAAAGTTTGGTATTTTCGTCGTAAACAAAAAGTTCTTCTTTAGCTACCTCCAGAAATACACCCATTATCGGCTATTACTTGATCTTCGGACATATCACTGTTTTGGCCGGAATTTGTATATATCATTTCTTAATTTTTGTTAAAAATAGTAGATGGACACTAAAGTTTTCGGGAAAATAAAGAAATGATCTAGAGACATAGGAGAACAGTTGGTAATTTTTGCGGGACTTTATTCGGACTAACCGTTAGAGAAAACGAGGGTTTCGTTAAGACAAAATCTGGAAAACCTTAACCCGGGGACTGTTTTGGTAATTTCATAAAAACCGACACCTCGAGAACCTCTAGAACGTAAATATAAGTTGTTAAGTGTTATTTTGCCATAATATAACTTAGATAAAAGCCTCAGGTCAAGACTCGAACGTTTGACCCCAAAACCGAGCCAAAATCATAAACAGACCTTTGTGTCGCATCGGACCAAAAGTTCATGCGACACAACACCTATGTCGCATGCTATGTCGTATATTATGTCGCAATGTATGCGACACAACTCTTATGTCGCACGTTATGTCGTATCATTTACGACACAAAGTTTACCTATCGCTTGATTGCGACACAACGACTATGTCGTACCGTTGTGTCGTACCCTTGTCTGCGACACAATCATTGTGTCGCATAAACACTAAATCAGAAACCAATCCTTACGACACAGACCTTATGTCGCATATGGTCTGCGACACAAGTCTTGTGTCGCAGATAGCCCAGATCAGAAAACAAAATATATTCTAAGTGTTGGAATCACTTTTCAAATACGGAATCAAATACGATACGATTTATACATGAAAATACTATACTTTTGGAAGTATACAACAATACTCGAATACGTACACCATTATACTTAAATTGAACGTGAGATTTCACTCACACACGCACCTGGAATTACTTAGGAGACTACACTCCAACAAACTTACACTTGTACAACTACACGGGATTGCACCCGATATGAACTTACAAGTTCACCCACTAGTTACGTGCTGGATTACACGTTAACTGATACGAACTTACATACGAATACTTACGAGGTTTTACTCGTACCCTTTGGGGACTAAGCCCATTGGAACGTACACAAACGATACATGTTGTAATACAAACAAACGATCATACGAGTATACTTTACAACTGTACAACTACTATGAATACATAATAATAATGGATGGAATTATTATTATACACCGATAACAAACGAACCGTACAACTTTTATACAAACTACGATTTACAAACAATTACAAACTTACAAACAAACAAATGGACATTTCCTAGTTAAGTGGACAACTAGCATGGATACTTTACAAGTATTCCATTTACTTACTAAACCTTGCGCGTATTAGGACGCTAAGGGTTGCTAGTACGGGAATACTACTTGCTTACTTACTGCATTGTCTGCCAGACTCAGGTGAGTCTTACAGCCCCTACTTTACTGTTTTATACTCAGGGGTGAGATGCATTACTGTTTTACATGAACACACAAAACTTACTTGCTGCCACGATTTACTTACTGTATGAAATTAACGATACGCCAATTGCATGAGTTTTACGACTAATCCAATGAAATCCTCCTGAATCATAGTTGTTAGTTATGTGATAAGCGCGAGTTTTAGTATATGGATCCATATGGGACTGACAATCCCCGCCCGGGGTAGCACGCACTACCACGAACCGTTCCTGTAGAAACGGGCGTTTCTTACTCGTTCCGTATGAATGTTTTGGATTACATTCATGAGGGGGTACCTATATTTACTATACGTTAAGCTTCAACTATGGTGGCTCATGGCGATTGTATCAAACGGTTTGCATAAACTGCAACCACCCACTTATTAAAACTTAAGTTAATGATGAGCATATCCTGTGATCATTAATTATTGGCTGGCTATGATTTACAAATACTAATTATGTGTTCAAACTGTTTACTTATTTACAAACCTGTGAGATTCACCAACCTTTTTGGTTGACCGTTTTAGTAATGCTTCTCAGGTACACAGCATCAGTAGGGATGCCCAGCAGGATAAGCTTACTTAGCTCGAGTCGCATGCATTACAAGCTTGGAGATTTTATTGCATTACTTTTTGTACTTACTGTTATGTACTAGAATCTCTAGGAAATTACTGAACTCGAGCTTGTATTTTGAAACTACTTATGTATTAATGTATTAACTTTTCGAACGTCTCATTTAGAGTCGTTCACTGTATCCTTTGTGCTTGTGATTATTGATTAGTAACACCCAAAACGTCGCTTCCGCAAACTGTTAAATTTGGGGGTGTTACAGATTGGTATCAGAGCCTAAGGTTATAGTGAACTAGGTTGCATTTAGTGGGCCTAGACTATGACCGTTAGGCAGTATTCCTCATTAGATATAACTGGTTCAGGAATTACAGCATACAAGTTTAATTTAACATAGCCTGATCAACTATGTACAATTAAATGAAGATGATGTAAGTTCTGAAAGGGGTTATGTTGAACAGGAATGCAATAGCTGACTCTGACCTCGAGAGAACCGGGACTTTTACTTGACTGTGCTAGACACGAACTAGGCGGTTATGTGTTATATATATATATATATATACATAGGCCTTTTTCCCGACACGATGCTCTCTCTCAACTGCTGCGAAATTTATTCTCAACTTACATTAACCAAACGACATCTCGATTCTCGTCATTCTATTTTTATTCAACTTTTACGAATTCATACGTCTGACGACTTCTACACCGTTATAACTGACAATCATAGCTAATCGAATATCCTTTGATATGAAGATCGGGATTCTGTTTTATTCACTAACTCTACCCAATTCAACGTTTATAACATTTTACGACGTACCCACCGTACTGTTAGATGTATCCTAATAAAATCATTTTCAACTCAAGTCTCCTTCAGACTTCAAAACTTTTCAACCAATTCTTACTATCAAAATTATTACTCAATTTCTTACAAAATGTTTTATAAAATTCTCAAAATTTCAAAACTATATAACTTATTATTAATTCACAGCTTTGAACAAATTTCAACCTTTGACGAAATTCTTTTGAACTTACTAAATCATCACAATCATAATTCTTGTTCAAACCTTCACATGTTCTTTATTTATTGTTTCAAGGAACATGCCTCCTCGACGACAAATTATGCTTACCGAAGCCGAAGTCGCGGGCCTAATTGCCCGTAGCGTGGCTCAAGCTCTAGCTACCCGGACTTCAGCACCCGGTAGTGAAGATACCGCTAACAACGGACCACAACCCAAAACCTGCACCTACAAAGATTTCCATAACTGCAAACCCTTGACTTTTCAAGGAACTGAAGGAGCGATTGGTCTGATTCGTTGGACCGAGAAAATTGAATCCGTGTTCCTCATCTGCAACTGCAAGGAAGAGGATAAAGTCAAGTTCGCCGCCAGTACCTTTTCTGAAATTGCCCTTACCTGGTGGAACACTTACGCGCAAACGGTGAGTGTTGCCGATGCTTATAAATTACCTTGGGATGAACTGAAGAATATGCTGAGGGTCGAGTACTGCCCAAGAGACGAGCTGAAACAGTTGGAATTAGAATTCTGGAATCACAAGATGCAAGGCGACGATATCACCGGTTACACCAACCGTTTTCACCAGCTGGCACTTCTGTGCCCATCCATGGTTGATCCTGAATACAAAAGGATCGAAAAGTACGTTGATGGACTTCCCGAGCGACTACAAGACTTAGTTACTTCGTCCAAACCGGGAACCATTCAAAGCGCCATTCGCATGGCTCATGAGTTGACGGCCAATTCTGTCCGCCGTGGCTCGACTTCGACCCCACCTGCGAATAACAAACGTAAATGGGAAGTGATTCCCCACTCATCCAACCCTACCTCTGACAAAAAGCCTGCAACTGTCAATGCTAATGACTCAAAGGCTTACAAGGGGAGCAAGCCTTACTGCTCCAAATGTAGTCGTCATCATAACGGCTCCTGTCCCTGTTCCAAATGCAAGAAATTCGGGCACTCGACCCAAGACTGTCAAACTAACCCCACTGGTACCGATACTCCTGCACCCAAGACCTGCTATGAGTGCAACGGTACCGGGCACTTCAGGAAGGATTGCCCAAAACTGAAACTGGGAACCAACAATGTGAAAAGTAGAGCCTACATACTCAACGCTAGGGAGGATGAAAACCCGAGACTTACTGACCTGCTCAATCCGGGTACGCTCATTTTCTCGAAAACCCTCGCCTAAATTACTTTTGTCTAATTGTCTCATATTCCATGTATACATTCCTAGATCCTAAGTACCCAGTAGGATTAAGAAACGACCGACTACTTGAATCCCGACAGCGCAACTTGTATTACACTTTAGATACACAGAACAAACTTCCTTCCCAAATATCTCACACTGGTTGAGACCGGGAACTCGAACACTTTCACTTGATTTCCCAACTGACCATGTTCCGTGGACAAATGGTCGATACTCTTTACCAACTCTCCCGATCGATACCGATTACTACTTCGAACAAATTTCGGGACGAAATTTTCATAACAAGGGGAGAATGTAACAACCCCAAAATTAGGACCAATTTAAAATTTTCCTAATTGTGTTTACTACTTGTATTTAGTATGAAATAGGACTAAGTACGATGAATACTTATTATATATATAGGTGATATATATATATACACACGTATACAATTCGTTCAAATCGTATGAGATTACAAAAATACAAAATATGGACGTTGGTGACAACTTTTAAAATAATGTGGATTTATCCAAACAAACATTATTTACTTTGATATATTACGAAAATATATTACACGTTATACGTTTTGTTAAAACGTAACTTTACAGTAAAAAAACGCGCGAGACGCGCCTGACACATGAAATAAACTTAAGTTATATTTTATAACTTCATAATAAGTATTTTGATTTAATACTTCGGCTAAAAATATCGCGATTACACGCGTACAGTTAAAACGTTTAGAAACGTTACATAATTCGAATAAACGCACGATTCGCGACCGGTGACCAAACGAAATCTCGAATATTATTTTAGTAACTTAAAATATGTTATTTGAGTAAAACTTTTATTTAAAATATCGGATTTTAAATCGTTAACAAAACGTATTATATAAAACGTTATACGATTAATAAAAACGCAAAACGAACGGGTAAACGAACACGGAACAATACGCAAATTTGAGAAATGATTTAAACACAACCACCTAGTGGGTGGGGCCCACTGAAAACCGGCCAAGGGGAGGGAGTATGGCCTCCCATGCCCTTGACTTCCTTTCCCTTGTGATACTTACACACTCAATCCTCCCCACTCCCTCATTTCACACCCAACACTCCATCAACTCTCTCCACTCTTTCTCCCTCTCTTCCCCTGCGATTTTGGCAGCCCCAAACCACCCACAAATCACCACAAAAACACCCCATTCAAGCCTTGGATTGCTAGGGTCATTTGGAAGAAAACGTGCACCTCACCGAGCCCTACACATCCATCTTTCTCGTTTGCTCATACGACTAGTAAGGACCTCAAACTTTTCTTGGTTATGTTTTTATAATGTTTATTAACATGTTTAGTTGCTTGCTTAACAAAGAGATGTCCAAATTTAAACTGGAAACACGTTTTTGTAAACATATATATGTACACAGTTTTCTGCCCAGAAAAACGACCTCACGAAAACAACCATAACTCGAGTTGTAGACTAAATAAACGGGTGAGACCACTTGGAAAAGTTTGGTATTTTCGTCGTAAACAAAAAGTTCTTCTTTAGCTACCTCCAGAAATACACCCATTATCGGCTATTACTTGATCTTCGGACATATCACTGTTTTGGCCGGAATTTGTATATATCATTTCTTAATTTTTGTTAAAAATAGTAGATGGACACTAAAGTTTTCGGGAAAATAAAGAAATGATCTAGAGACATAGGAGAACAGTTGGTAATTTTTGCGGGACTTTATTCGGACTAACCGTTAGAGAAAACGAGGGTTTCGTTAAGACAAAATCTGGAAAACCTTAACCCGGGGACTGTTTTGGTAATTTCATAAAAACCGACACCTCGAGAACCTCTAGAACGTAAATATAAGTTGTTAAGTGTTATTTTGCCATAATATAACTTAGATAAAAGCCTCAGGTCAAGACTCGAACGTTTGACCCCAAAACCGAGCCAAAATCATAAACAGACCTTTGTGTCGCATCGGACCAAAAGTTCATGCGACACAACACCTATGTCGCATGCTATGTCGTATATTATGTCGCAATGTATGCGACACAACTCTTATGTCGCACGTTATGTCGTATCATTTACGACACAAAGTTTACCTATCGCTTGATTGCGACACAACGACTATGTCGTACCGTTGTGTCGTACCCTTGTCTGCGACACAATCATTGTGTCGCATAAACACTAAATCAGAAACCAATCCTTACGACACAGACCTTATGTCGCATATGGTCTGCGACACAAGTCTTGTGTCGCAGATAGCCCAGATCAGAAAACAAAATATATTCTAAGTGTTGGAATCACTTTTCAAATACGGAATCAAATACGATACGATTTATACATGAAAATACTATACTTTTGGAAGTATACAACAATACTCGAATACGTACACCATTATACTTAAATTGAACGTGAGATTTCACTCACACACGCACCTGGAATTACTTAGGAGACTACACTCCAACAAACTTACACTTGTACAACTACACGGGATTGCACCCGATATGAACTTACAAGTTCACCCACTAGTTACGTGCTGGATTACACGTTAACTGATACGAACTTACATACGAATACTTACGAGGTTTTACTCGTACCCTTTGGGGACTAAGCCCATTGGAACGTACACAAACGATACATGTTGTAATACAAACAAACGATCATACGAGTATACTTTACAACTGTACAACTACTATGAATACATAATAATAATGGATGGAATTATTATTATACACCGATAACAAACGAACCGTACAACTTTTATACAAACTACGATTTACAAACAATTACAAACTTACAAACAAACAAATGGACATTTCCTAGTTAAGTGGACAACTAGCATGGATACTTTACAAGTATTCCATTTACTTACTAAACCTTGCGCGTATTAGGACGCTAAGGGTTGCTAGTACGGGAATACTACTTGCTTACTTACTGCATTGTCTGCCAGACTCAGGTGAGTCTTACAGCCCCTACTTTACTGTTTTATACTCAGGGGTGAGATGCATTACTGTTTTACATGAACACACAAAACTTACTTGCTGCCACGATTTACTTACTGTATGAAATTAATGATACGCCAATTGCATGAGTTTTACGACTAATCCAATGAAATCCTCCTGAATCATAGTTGTTAGTTATGTGATAAGCGCGAGTTTTAGTATATGGATCCATATGGGACTGACAATCCCCGCCCGGGGTAGCACGCACTACCACGAACCGTTCCTGTAGAAACGGGCGTTTCTTACTCGTTCCGTATGAATGTTTTGGATTACATTCATGAGGGGGTACCTATATTTACTATACGTTAAGCTTCAACTATGGTGGCTCATGGCGATTGTATCAAACGGTTTGCATAAACTGCAACCACCCACTTATTAAAACTTAAGTTAATGATGAGCATATCCTGTGATCATTAATTATTGGCTGGCTATGATTTACAAATACTAATTGTGTGTTCAAACTGTTTACTTATTTACAAACCTGTGAGATTCACCAACCTTTTTGGTTGACCGTTTTAGTAATGCTTCTCAGGTACACAGCATCAGTAGGGATGCCCAGCAGGATAAGCTTACTTAGCTCGAGTCGCATGCATTACAAGCTTGGAGATTTTATTGCATTACTTTTTGTACTTACTGTTATGTACTAGAATCTCTAGGAAATTACTGAACTCGAGCTTGTATTTTGAAACTACTTATGTATTAATGTATTAACTTTTCGAACGTCTCATTTAGAGTCGTTCACTGTATCCTTTGTGCTTGTGATTATTGATTAGTAACACCCAAAACGTCGCTTCCGCAAACTGTTAAATTTGGGGGTGTTACACTACTTTCCACATTTCTAACTTGAAGAAATGTCTTTCTGATGAGACACTGATTATGCCGCTCGACGAGATACACATTGACGATAAACTACACTTTGTCGAGGAACCCGTGGAAATCATGGACCGTGAGGTCAAACGTTTGAAACAGAGTCGTATTCCCATTGTTAAGGTCAGGTGGAATTCGAGGCGTGGTCCTGAATTCACTTGGGAACGGGAAGAACAAATGCGACTGAAATATCCACACCTGTTCACAGACCTTACTCACACCGCGACTTCGAGCTAATTTCGGGACGAAATTCTCCTAACGGGGGGAGAATGTGACACCCGCTAATTTAGGACTATGATTTAGTCCCTAATTACTTGTAATTACGTGTATTTAGTATTATATTAATCTAAATATACGTGACTTTTTGTGTAATTACATACACGTTTCTACGATTTGTTTAAATCGTACATTTACGAACCGGACGAGGTCCGACACTATTTACTATGGACGTTGGTGACCAACTTTTAAAATAATGTGGATTTATCCAAACAAACATTATTTACTTTAATATATTACGAGAATATATTACACGATTATACGTTTTGTTAAAACGTAACTTTACACGACGAAAGTACACGAAACGCGCCCGACACATGAAATAAACTCAAGTTATATTTTATAACTTCATAATAAGTAGTTTGATAAAATACTTTGGCTAGAAATATCGCGATTACACGCGTACGGTAACTCGTTTAAAAACGTTACACAATTCGAATAAACGCACGATTCGCGACCAGTGAACAAACGAAATCTCGAATATTATTTTAGTAACTTAAAATATGATATTTGAGTAAAACTTTTATTTAAAATATCGGCTTTTAAATCGTTAATAAAGCGTATTATATAAAACGTTATACGATTAATTAAAACGCAAAACGATCGGGTAAACGGAACATGAATTTGGGAAAGCAAGTAAAAAGACCAAACCACTCCTTGTGGGACCCATGGGGGCCGGCCACATGTGGGTGGAATGGCCTCCCCATACCCTTTGACTTACTTCTTGATCTTGCTTTCCATACACTTCAAACCACCACTCCATTTCTTCCATTTCTACACTCTAACTCCCCCACTCTTTTCTCTCTTTTCTTGGTGAAGAACCACGACCAAAACCAGTCCCAAAACACCCCTAAATCACTACAAGAACACCCCAAAAACACCTTGGATTGCTAGGAGCATTTGGAAGAAAACGACCACCTCACGAGCCTCTACGTTTCTATCTTCTCGGTTTTTCAAACCGACTATTGTAAGGACCTCAAACATTTCTTGAATATGCTTTTATGATGTTTATTAACATGTTTAGTTGCTTACTTAACAAAGAAATGTCCAAATCTTTAGACAAAACTCGTTTTTGAAACACTTATGTACATACCACTTTCTGGCCAGAAAAACCGTCGCACGAAAACAACCATAACTCGAGTTGTAGGTTAAATAAACGTGTGAGACCACTTGGAAAAGTTTTTTATTTTCGTCTTGAACAAAAAGTTCTTCTTTAGCTACTTCCAGAAATACACCCATTTTCGGCTATTACTTGATCTTTGGACATAGGTCTGTTCTGGACCGAATCCGACTCCTCGACATATTTATTTTTGTTTAAAATATTAAACGGACATATGAAAATACCATAAAATGCAAAAATGAATATTACATATAGGAGAACATGTGTGATTTTTGGTTAGGCTTGAATCGGAATACAAATGGGTTAAATTGAGGGTTGTAACTGAGTAAAAATTCTGGAACCAAAAGCTAGGGCCTGTTTTTGTCATTTCACAAAACCGACCCTTCGGGACGACCATAAAACGTAACGACAACTTTCTAAAGCTTATTTAATATATTTAAGACTACTGTAAAAGTATCAAGTCAAACCGAACCCGTTTGACCTAGTTAACGAAAGCGAACACTTAAACAAAATTCCGTAAATTCTAGTGTGGGATGAATAGTACTCCGTAAATTCTAGTGTGGGATGAATAGTACTCCGTAAATTCTAGTGTGGGATGAATAGTACTCCGTAAATTCTAGTGTGGGATGAATAGTACTCCGTGAATTCTAGTGTGGGATGAACAGTAAACATTGACTTTTGTTGACTATCGGATTTAGTAGTTTCAGACTTAGTAGTTTCGGACTTAGACACTGTCGGACACATACACACTCTCGGACCTATATATATATATATATATATATATATATATATATAGTACGGGGATCAAAAAAGAAGTAAATTTAGAGGGAGAAAAGAGAGAAACAATCTTAGCCAATCATTTAAATTGTGAGTCAAAGGGTAGGATTGTCAATTTAATTTTCAAATTAATTAATGTTAATATTATTAGTAAATGAAAATTCAATATCGAGTACGAGAAATTAGGAGCATTTATATGAAATGAACTCCTTTGAAACTCACGTCCATCATTTTTTTCAGTAATCAATTCAAGTTTTGTTTTTGCATTCTTTGAAATCAAGCATGAAGAAGCATTCATTTGATTTCCAAAACAAAATTATTTTAATTCACACAAACGAAGATGTCATAGTTGTAAATCTTTCGTTACTTTGATGGTTCAGTTCATTCAATTAATTTCATCATCGCTGCGACAAAATATTTTGATGGTTATATTCATTCAACATCCGTATGTTTCGTATGTCTCAATATGCATTAATTTCTTATGAATCAATTTATTTTACTATAAAGAACGGAAATCGACCTACTTATTCGCGGGATCATTTGCAAAGTGATGTCATTCGATGTTGATTATTGTGCTGAAACGATTCTGAAAAGATTGAGTAAAGTCGAAAAGGTAGACTGATTTATTTAGTAATATATTTGATTTGTAGCATATACTTATAATGAATCATCGAAAATTGATTCCTATGTATAAAACTGATTCACATATTATATAAAGTCGATTCATAAATTCAATAATGCCGATTCACAAATTATAAAAGCGATTCATAAATTTTTTGGCATTGATTCACAAATTTGTAATTTGTAATAGTATAACAATACCAAGTTAATTTAGTGGAAATGAATTATCCTTAAAATTTAACTAAATACATTCGATTATCATTGTGTTCTCACTATTTCAACATCCTCACTGTTAGTATGTCACTACGTTGATCTAAATATTTCATTTTTATTGTTGCTAAAAATATAAATAAATAAATAAATAAAACAGAAAACCCTCTTAAAATAGCCAATTATGAACATGACTCATACTCACTATTTTTTACAATAATCACTATTTTAAATTGTGATTCAGTAGTATGTACAATAGTTATTCAATACTTTAGGATTACCTTTCTATAGAAAATGTGATTCAGAAGTTTATACAAATTGATTCACAAGCATGTTACTATGATTCATATAATTACTATCAAGATTCACAAAAGTAGACAATTGATTCACAAATACATTTCTCTAGTGAACATAGGTTTGTGATCGTAACATTTATTTTCTTAATTTAAGCTAATAAAAAATATTTAATTTAGTACATGTAAAAAAATTGAAATTCATTTGACCCACTGCAAATGATAATGATAAATTTTTGGAGTTTGGTTACATGTGATTTTCCTACCGTTGTTTCTTCCTTGGAAACGTTAATCAATTTTTATATTACTTACAAATATAAAATTTAATAATTAAATTAAAGATAATTACGAAAAAAACTACCACAATTTAATGCATGCCAAAATGATTTGGATTTCCTACTTTTATGCGTCTGTTATTAATTTCAAATTAAACCTGATTTTTATTAACCAACTAAATGTACATTTTTGCCCCTGAAAGTCAAAAATAAGATGATAAATATTACAATTTTGCCATGAATAATCTTGTCCATTGATTTACAAATCTAGTGGTTGTAAACTCTTCTCTCTTTTCTCTACCAAATTTTCTTTCTCCCTTGATCCCAATCCTATATATATATATATATATATATATATATATATATATATATATATATACACTTGGAATACAATTACTTATTACGAGATTACACTCACAACAATTACTACCTATACCTATATGTATAAGTACATGAATATGAGTTTACACTCGCACGGACTTACATTCAGACAACGGTTACACGTCACAATACAAACGGTTAACTAATGTATATACTTTCCAAGATATACAACACTATGATTTACAAAATAATAATACTTGAATTATTATTACACCTCCGTCACCAACGGGCCACACTTAACTACAAGCAACTACAAACGATTTGTATTTGTTACATATGAGTGTCCGGATAACACTTACGGGGGTACGTGATGCTGTACTTAAATGTACCATTCACACTACACTGTTAAGCTTCAACTTGTGAGCTCATGGTAATTGTGATTGGCCTACTGATTTACTGAGTTACTGATTTACTTACTATGCTCGAGGGCATTACTGGTACTTTACTTGTGGTTCATAACTGATTACTATACTAAACCTGTGAGATTCACCAACCTTTTTGGTTGACACTTTTTAGCATTTATCTCAGGTACATTACAGCAGTAGGACTGCACACCCTAAGGGGATTGATAGCTCGAGTCACATGCATACTACTTTGGAGATTTTGTCGCATTATTTTTGATTATGATTATTATGTAATAGAATCTCTAGGAACTACTT
This sequence comes from Helichrysum umbraculigerum, assembly GCA_949592205.1. Taxonomy (NCBI): domain Eukaryota; kingdom Viridiplantae; phylum Streptophyta; class Magnoliopsida; order Asterales; family Asteraceae; genus Helichrysum; species Helichrysum umbraculigerum. The sequence goes on along the minus strand of CATIUR010000003.1, from coordinate 55,304,931 downwards.
TCGAACTCGGAGCTTGTACTAGGATTAAAAATGTAATACTTTTGTACTATTGTACGACGTTGCATATAGATGTCGTTTGCTTTACTTTGGTGCTTGATTATTGATTAGTAACACCCAAAACTTGCTTCCGCTAATCATTAAATTTGGGGGTGTTACACAAGTCAAGGAGATGAACAAACAAATTTCTTCCATAGCTCTTGTTTCTACGAATGATGACCATTATGACTGGAATGCTCATTTGGAGGAAGCTGTTTACAATCAAAATCAGGCGTTCATGGCTAACATTTCTGAGAAGATCCAAAATTCTGCTGGTTCTGAAGTAAAGCTAAGGTGGATTTTGACTCTTTCACACTAAGTTGTTCAAAGTGTGTTGGATATGTTGAGACAATCAACAAATACCAGGATCACAACCTCAATCTTTTAACCGATATTGATAAGCTTAAGCAAGCCAATAAAGTTTTGAAAGATAATGAAAAACTTTTCGAAGAAAAACTTGAGATTTCCTGCATCGACGTACATGATTTAAAAGTAAAAATCCTAAATTGGCAAGGTGCTATCGATAGCTATCTTACTGAAACTGATTTACAACGAAAAGAGTATGAGGAAGCTCAAAGTAAGATTTTGAACTATAAATAGAAACTTTAAAATCTTTCAAAATCTTCCATGATTTTGGATCAAATAATCCATATTCAGAAAACGGATACCAAATCCAAAACAGGAATTGGTTACAACTCTGTTCCTCTTCCTTCATCTTATACACCTTTATCAGTTAAAAATGAAATAACATACTTTGTACCAATAACTCCATTAGTTGTTGATCCTGTTTTTGTTGATCCTCAAACCAAGAAGCATAAAAGTGAGAAATGCGAAGTCGAAGATTGTGTTGCTTTAACTGATAATGTCATTGACAAAACATCAGTTAAAACAAACAATTACATAATAACCAATGAGTATGAAATGGGTTATAAAAATGGAAAATCTAAAGTTGAAATAGATAATGAGACTTTTGGAAAACCATAATTAAAATCTTTTGAAAAACCAAAGAATTCAGGAAATAAAAAGAAAATTTTAAAACGAGAACAGAAGGTTGTTGATCAAATTCATCAAACCAAAGTTCTTTTATTTCAAAAATCAACAAGTAAACATGTCTCAAACTCAAGGGTTCATACTTTACAAGTTTCTGACTCTACAAGTTCAAGCTATAAGTGTACATCTTCAAAAGATGACACTTCACGTGCTTCTCATTCTGAATGTACATCTCACAAATGTACATCCTCAATAATAATTTAAAACAACTTATTTCGCTTTTATCACAACAATACTTTTGGATTTTGAGGTGTTATAGTTAGACAAGCTCTTCCTTCTTTTGAATTGTCATATCTGACTGCCATTGTGTAAATCACCCAAAACTATACAATAATGACATGTGTTGATTAAGATGTAAAGTATCTAGTGATTTATGAAGTATTCCTTTGACTTGGTAAAGTCAAAGTAGATAGTGGTCAAGTCAAAGTTGAACGTTGTGGTGTCAAAATGGGTAAGGATCATGTTGTAAAGTTGTAAGATTAGTTAGATGTGAAAGTGTGTAGTTTTGGTCATAATTTTGGTGGGAATGTGATCAAAACGCTAAATGTTGAATTTTGATTGAGTGTGGTAATTGGCACCCGCAATTTTTATATATGATATGATAATTATGTTGATGATTTGGAAGTCTAGTAGTAAAAGTGGTTGTTGATTTCCAAACGGGTCAGAAGGTGTCCAATTGGGTCGTTTGGTTAAAATTAGTTGAAATGATGGGTTCGTTGTCATTTGTCGTTATGTTGAAATGAGCAAGTGGACTTGCTGAAAAGTTGTTTAAATGAGTAAGTCAAAATAGTTGTCTCTTTGGTTTTGAAAAGTGTCAAAAAGACCATAATTTAGATGTAGGTCCAAATCTTGAATTAACGTAAATTTTGAAAAAGTACCAATTGAGAAACCTTTGTAATGTTATACGAAAGGTGCCTGCAAAATTTGGTGGTCTAACTATTTACGAGTCAAAAGTTATGTGCGTCCAAAATTCGTATTTAAAATGGAGTTGTGTAGAGTGATGAACTACCCGGCTGCTGGGGATCATACCCGGCTGTTAAATGGGCGTACCCGACTGGTACGTGGGTTACCCGGCTGGTATTTTGTGTTTTTAAAGGAGACTTGGTTCTGTTAGTGAAAACGGGTTTTTACACGGCAAGTTTGGGTTGTACCTAGCAACTTCAAAGATTACTCGGCGGGTACCCAGCATACCCAGCAGGTACCCAACCAGGTTTTATATGTTGTTGTTGCAAGCTTAAAGTGAGTCAATTAAGTTGGGTGTTAATCTAACGTACACATATATGAGTTATGGGACACAGTAAAAAAAAAATTGGGGCGTTTTAAAAGTAAACCTTGTGAGATCTCTGATCGAAGAGGAAAAAAAAACGCTGATTTTTATGGTGCAATTTTTATGATTTTTCGACTTACCGTTTGGGAGATATTTAATTTTTAAAAACATGGGAAAAATTGAGTTTAGTTACACGTGGCGTATTCTTATTGATTCTCCCATCCTCACGAAAAGTTGTTCTACTCATTTGAACCTCACTCTGTTAAAGTGTTCGATTTTTTATATTTATGAACGATTATTATTATTATTATTATTATTATTATTATTATTATTATTATTATTATTATTATTATTATTATTATTATTATTATTATCATCATTATCATTGTTATTATTATCATTATCATTGTTATCATTATTATGATTATCATTGTTACTATTATTATTATTATTATTATTATTATTATTATTATTATTATTATTATTATTATTATTATTATTATTATTATTATTTTGGTTATTATAATTATTATTATGATTGTTATTATTATTATTACTAGATATTCTTGCTCGTGCAATGCACGTGTCTTGAACTTTATTATTTGTTCTACGTACCAATTGTTTTGAAACTCAATTTTGTATGGTTCTTATGATGATTCAATTTCCACCTGAGTGTGACGTCCTACAGTTAAAAAGATAATGAGAAAATGCAACTACCATATTCAATGGGAAAAATCATGATATTTGAACTTGAATCTTTACCATTATTTTTCCTTTCATGTGTGAAGCATTCAAACGTATAATAAAAGGCAAATAAATATAGCATACACAAAACAATGAAATGCAAATGGCTCATTAGATAAAAACATAACTTATATTTTCGACCACATATAACATAGGAGACATCACAAATCTTAATAATCTTAAGATCATTCCCAGCAACACTTTCAACCCCAAAATATATTATACGTAGAAAGTTGAAATATTGAGAACCACATTAAAAATTCTGATCTTTAATAATTGGTTGGTTTCGTTATATACCAATATCAAGACGAATTTCATTATAAGAAGCTTTCTAAATTCATTGTTCATCAATGAGAATGTTATTTCTAATTCCTATGATCTCCTACATCACATTTGAGATAAATTTCATTTCACACTCGATAAACAATATTAGTTACTAATAACTAAAATGAACAAATTACCACCTTTGAAATCATACTACTTTTTCACTCATTTTAAAACACTTTGCGATTTACGTACCTTATTGTTACCGTTTAAAGGTAAAATAGTAGGACCTTTCTTTGACTATATTATCAAAAACGATTTCATTGTTTTTTTACATATTTAGACGCTTTTTGATAAACTCATAAACTTATGTAGTGGTCAAGAGAAATGATGAATTTATAACCCACAATTATAGACAACTTAATTGGTAACTGACTAATGGAATTACTGTAAATGAAGTTGACTAGATGAATTTGATCGATTCAAGTCTTATTTCAATTAACTTGATATTATTAATCTAATAATAAATAACCAATTGTTTAGTTAACTTATTTATTTATTATTTATGATTGATGATGATGATGATGATGATGATGATGATGATGATGAGATGATTGATGTTGAATGTACTTCAATGTATACAAATACACATAACATATTTTTACAATTAAAAATTGAAAGAGTCACTTATTGATATCGTTCCTTATTATTATTATTATTATTATTATTATTATTATTATTATTATTATTATTATATTTAAACATTGAAGTTGAAGTACATTTACAATAAAGTTAATAATTATTATGATTAATTAATAATTTAAGATCATAAGTTTACTTTTTAAGGGTTATTCATCATAATAAATAATAAATAACCAATTGATTAATTAACTTATTTATTTATTATTTATGATTGATGATGATGATGAGATGATTGATGTTGAATGTACTTCAATGTATACAAATACACATAACATATTTTTACGGTTAAGAATTATAAGAGTCACTTATTATTATTATTATTATTATTATTATTATTATTATTATTATTATTATTATTATTATTATTATAATTCCTATTAGTTCATTGAAGTACATTTACAATAAAGTTGACAATTATTACCATTAATAAATACTTCAAGATCATAAGTTTACCTTTTTATAAGGGTTAATCACCATAAGTTTACTTTTTACTATATATTATTATAAGGGTTAATCACCATTATTAACCTAAATATCAAAATTTTATTTTATTGTAGATAGATTGTTATTATTATTATTATTATTATTGTTATTATTATTATTATTATTGGGTAAGCTGTTTAAAGGGGCATCATCTATATGAGGGGGAGGAGAGGCAGGTAACTCCCTATCTCAGCTCGATCAACGGTCAAGATTCATTACATTTTAAACGTAAAATAAGATACAGTGAACTGACGTAAAATGCAGTGAACTTAAAATGTAGTGAATCTGGACCGTTGATCAAATATATCAATGGCTGCGATTAGATTTGCATATCGTGCATGCCCCTCACATATGTGTTGCCTCTCTGATCCAACACCAAAATTATACTCCCTCCGTCCCATTTCTATTGTCCATTATTTCCATTTTGAGGTGTACCAAATTAATTGTCCACTTCCATAAATAGAAAGTTTAAGGAAATAAAGTTCTTTTTTACCCCTAGTGTATATATATAAGACAAAAAAAATAGGTAAAAAGTAGAGGGTAAAACTGTCATTTTATCAAAAAGTAAGAGAGAGATAGTTATATTTTCTTAAACTGCGTGTCTTTTTGTCTAGTGACAATAAATTTGGGACGGAGGGAGTAACTAGTATCGCATTTATTAGTCATAGTTACTCATTCAAAATGTATATAACATTGATTCGGGTCAACTAGATTATTTTTTCATCATTTTAAGGCAACACATTCCTATTAATTATCATCAACGAAATAATTTTTGTAATCATATTTGAAACTTATTTACTCTCTTGCATGCCCTTCACATTTGTGTTGCCTCTCTTTTTCACACCAAGATTATAACTAATATCGCATTTATTAGTCATTATTACTCATTCAAACCGTATATAACATTGATTCAGGTCAACTGGATTATTTTTTCTTCATTTTAAGGTAAAACATTACTATTAACTATCATTGAAATAGAATAATTTTTGTAATCATATTTGAAACAATAATTAATTACTCGTATTAAAAATCATCGCCCGACCTTTCCAATTTGCCAACTTAACGTATCCTTAATGCAATCAAGTTGTAAATGTTATCAGGGTAATCAAATACACCTCAAACTTAACATTTCTAGAACCGGTAGATCACAATGCAATTGATTTATGATATTGGGACGCTTATTGAGATCAAGTGTTTGAAGAGGTAAAGTATTTGAAATTTCTTATTAATTTTGCATTATGATAATTGTTGAGTAGAAATCTTTTGGAGGTGCTATATTTCTTAGACTTATACGCCATGGTTATAAAGGTTCGTTCAACTTGATTTTCTTCTTTCACATGTTGTTAATGGTTTAATTGGGAACGTAGAGTATATATATTAAGTTTTATATATAATTAACTGTTTTATATAATATGTACTAGGTAAATACCTGTCCGTTATATCGTTAACAGTCAACATATATCAACTTAAATGTTCATAAGCACACTAACCTTTGTAAATTCCAAACACTAAACCCTTCTAAACTGTATAACCTAAACTCTAAATCTAGTACATCGGTGAAAACTTTAGTCGATCTATGATACGTTTAGCCTTACTAAACTCAAATTTCTTAGACCATTCTAACTCTAAATCCCGAACCCTTTAACCCTAAATCTTAAACCCTTTAAAACTCTAAACCATATTAAACCATTCTAAACCCTAAATCCCAAACTCTAAAAAAATGCATTATAACTCTAAATATAACACGTCATAAATAAAAATATAGGGCATCAAGTTATAACTTTAGTCGATCAAATTAAGATAGTCATGGTTTGCCCTACTGGAATGTAAACCTTAGTCCTTCTAAACCTTAAATCCTACACGTTATGTTCAATGCATGAGATTTGAATTTACTATTATAACAAAATATAAAGAGCATCAAAGTAATAAATTTACTATATCTTAGTCATAAAAATGACAGACATTTGAAATATTTTTTGTTCATATGATAGTAAATTAAGTGCATTACATATAGAACTTAGTGCATTGTAGATATAACTTTTGAAAACAAAACACATAACTATTCTAAATATGTAGACGTATAACCCATCCTAAAGATAAACAAAAACAACCTTGTAAATTGTAAAACACTAAACCCGTGAAACAAACTTTTTGCAAATACAAAACATGGGACCCTTCTAAAAAATTAAATATCAAACCCCTATCAGAATCCAAATACTACCCCTTGAAACATAACAGTAAGAAGCTAAACATATAACCCTTAGAAAAAGCTAACCACGAAAACCTTCAAGATGGTAAGCACAAAGCCTTTTAAAAGCTAAATAACTAAATCATCGACAAAGAATCTGTCCAAAAAGCTATACATATAACTTTTGAAAAACTAAAAATATAGCCCTTTTCAAAAGCTAAACACATAACTCCTTTGAAAAATAAACACAAATCTTTTAAGAAGTTAAAAATGTAACCCTTCTTAAAGCTAAAAAGATGATCTTCTAAAACCTATAGAAATTACACTTCTAAAAGCTAAACACAAACTCATTTATAAAGCTAAACACAACTACCATTTAAATGCTAAATAAATAACCCCTTCAAACAGGTCGTGAGGAGCTCTTTTGGTGCACGCGGATATGAAGAGTTGTGAAATTTGACTCATAATCATAATGATATACAAAATTATAACAGTATTGATATGATCTTGGATAAATAAAAACTCAAAAGTATAGGAATTATACTTATCCCGCATTTGAACTGTTGGTTTAACAAATTTATAATAACCGTATAACTGTTAAACATGTAAGTACACAGACATATTTATTACAGTAATTAATAAAAATGATAATTGTATATTAGAAGAAATAATGAGTAACAAAAGAACCTTCAGTCTTGCGGTAGTCAAATAGTAATGAGTTGACCTGAGTAGAAGGTTAAGCTGGGGTCATCCTCTTCTCCATTATAGGTTCAGTGATATTCCATTCCAAAGCTTACCAGGAGATCTGAAAATGACCTAAATATTGCACCATGAGAGATAAGTGATACATAGCTTAAGAACACATTTCTATAAATATAACAAAAACTGACTAATAACACAAATACAAAGCAATTGGCACATAACAAAGGTTGATTATAGACGATTTAAGTTGTGTTCTATCTTGTAATAGGTCCTTCAATATCGTGGAAAGTTCAAAAATTTCTTGCAAGGGAGGGAAAGGATGCTCAGGGTTTTTATGTTCTTGAATTAGAGGGAAAGTACCCGGAAAGGAATGAAAAGCTGAGAGTTTAGGCTTTTCAGGTAAAGGGGATTGACCCCGGCATATATTACAAACAAATGACAAGTGTTACAATCACATTGAAAGACTAAGTACATACATATGACATGCCATGTATATGAGAACCAACTAATAGCACAACCTCTAGAAACATAGCAACAAACACCAAACCAAACAATAATCAACTGCAACCTCATAATGACAAGATCAATCAGAAGAAGAGCACACCCCCTTAGGAAACTCCCTCGATCAATTAGTTTAGGCCTTTTACCACATACTATGGCATCTTGTTCAATAATTACCATAACTCATATTTAGGTCCATATTTTTCTCAGATTTACATTTTTAAGCGAAGCAATTTTTAAAACCAAAGTAACAGTCAATGAAGAAACTCAATAATTACATTAGAGACTCGGGAGTTTACCCACAAAGTGTAGAGTCGTATCCTACAAAATAGCCTCGACCCTAACAATGAATTCTGACCAACAGATCTGTATATGCAGAATTTCATCGAGGGAGTTTCCACTTGATCCCTACATCAAATTGATTGTAACCCAGCTTCAACTAAACATTATCGTTGAGTACCTAATAACCGGAGCATAAAAACAATATAACACCAAATAAATATATATCATGTAGCACATATCTTACAGCAAAACGAAACCAAAAGAAATCAACCAGACACAACACAACAACCCAAATTAGTGAAACGGGTCGAATCAGTCATCAAACTTCAAAAACTACCTTGAACATATTCGCTAGCGGTTCAAACTTCAAAAAAGACCCAAAAGTAAAACGCCTGAGCATTACCATAGGAAAGTGCAGAAACATAAAGACAATGCACCAGTTTATATCAGAAAAAGGAAAATGGAACCCCTAGAAAATGTTTCCAACTAATGCAATCAACACCGTTAAGGAAGACATTTGTTTCAACTTAGGGTAGCTACTCAAACAGTTTCGTTTTTGGTAAGCTGATAGTACTTTTAAAACAGTTTTACAATATAAATAAAACATATATGGAGTATAAGAAGAGAATTAACAACTTACCAGAAGATCGAAGTATCAAACCATGGTCCAAAAAAGATCATAATAAGACATCTGTATGATCTACCACCTGGCATAAGAAAGATGGAAGTTAGAAATAATAATATTAGCACAGTCTTTTAAGAGTCAATAAGATCTTTTTAGCACGTGTGCTTTAAAAAGAGTAAAGGAGGCAAATTTTTGTCAAATTTGCCATAATTCTTGTTCCAATTTGCGTTGCCCATTATCAGCAGCAGGTAAACTTAAAAAATTAGTTAAACTAAGAATTGGTCAAACGGGCTGAGCTGGGGTGGGATGAGAAAGAATATCATCGCTAAAATATTTAACACTGATTATGTAAGTAGCTCAAAACTTGATAGGTATCACAAAGATACCAAGGGTGGGATGAGGAAGAATATCATCGCTATAATATGTAACACTGATTATGTAAGTAGCTCAAAACTCAATAGTTATCACAAAGATACCAATCGTTTAGGTTTAACAGTTTTGGCTGAGTGGATGACCTCTATATATGCTTCTTTGGTCATCTATAGTTTTCGCATATGTTTTTCTGGCTCTAACTTTCTCCCAAGTTCTATCTAGAAATACTTCCATCCAACAGAAGATCCAATGAAGATAGCAGAAGAAAAGTTTCTTTGTTCATTAGTAATTATCTTTTATACTTGTGTTCCTTGGTTTTTGTATTTTACAAGTCTTGATTATTGCAGCAAGAAACACTCTTACATATATAATAAATGATAGCGATTAAAATGGACAGAGCCGGTATGCGCATAACCATATAACCATTTAGACTATATATTAAGAATACATAATAAAAGAAGCTTATGAGCTGTGAATAATCGAGGAACTACCAAGTTCTTGACTTGAAGCCATGCAATCACAGACCTACGGTTTCAAGATAATGACTTGTAGAACATCAACAACTTAACATAAGTTAGTTTATGGGGGAAAAAAGGGATGACATGCACTGCCTAATTGATCCAAGAAAATTAGCCACATTTCAAATTACGAGTAGCAACTCATGTTACATACTCGTATAAATCACTCACAGTTATAGTCAAAAATAGGTTATAAATGAAACCTGTGTATATAGATACCTACAAGCAGCTTCGAGAAAGATCGCTAGAGCCATGATCGAACTCAAAGGGCAAATAATCAGATGATGTTTAATGTGTTCCTAGATACATTCCTAAATTTCTGACTTCCATAATATCAGTTCAAGGTAGCTTGGAGCTTTCAATATTCGTTGTAATTCTACCATGCTGGTAAGTTTCAAGAAAATCTTTATCAGCTATTTGAATGGAACATATAAAATCCATGTTTACAACTATGGCCTTCAATCTGTCCAAATTGAGGCATAATTAAATAAGGAAAGATGTGAAAATAATGAAACCAAATGGGGACATGTTGCACACACAAAAAGGAATATAAAATATAACCTATACTTTACATCAAAAATAACAACAATGTTTAGATTTAATAAAACAATAACCTTTAAACATCATAGCTGAAGATAACTAATAAAACTGATCGATGTGAGAACAACCTTCTTTAATGAGGCAATTCAATGGCGTAAGCTTAAACTCTTGCTTTTCTATTCGTGTGAAAGCATGGAATATCAAATTACATTTGCCATATCCAATGATGTTGGTGTTGTCTACGCCATATGTAAATTGTTGCCTCCATAGAGTTTACTTGGTCATTTCATCGAACACTTGGTGGGTGCACACAAACAAAGAAAAGTTGCAGGTAATTTTAGATCGTTAGTAAGCATAGTATGATCAGTGCGAACACTTACGATAACACATACGAAAAAATTAACAAAGATGACAAGTATGCTTTCCCGGATTCTGTGGTTGCGGTTGACAAAGTTGGTTTTATGTACCAACAGCCTATAAAAGGTAACAGAAACAACTGAAGATTGAATCTTATGAAGAAAATTCGTAATGATTAAGGAAGAAAATTCGTAGAAGAGAAGCAGTTTCATGAGAAATACGAATATGGTGGAGACGTGGAGTGGTTTGGAGTTTTGGACTCCAGGTAACCGTCCATCCCAACTGCTTTAAGTGTGAGAAATTTTTGAGCGGGATCTCACTGGTAAATGAGAGGCAGCCACGTCATTTCAAATCAATTAAAGTTTGACACATCAGCTAAAAAACCTAGATTTATATATATGGAGATATGTTCATAATTGAGGTTACTTTTACTATTAGTTACCAATGATCATGGGTAGAGTTTTGACCAACAATTTACCAACTTAATTTAGTGATCAAATTAGTAATGTGAGGTAGTGTGCTTCAAGTGATTTTCAAGATAATCAAATAAGAATGTAAATTAATGATAATACAAAACTGATTTTGTGTAAAACAAGTCTTGACAAACCAAATAAATGCGTTAACTTAAGTAAATTTCAAGATAATGTCGGGATAATGTAAATTTTATAACAAATGATTGATAAAATGCAAAGTAAACAATGAAAATGAAGAATAAATGCAATCGGCACATGGATGTACGAAGAAAACCTTTGATCTATGATAGATCGCCGGCACAAAACCTCAGGAAGGATCTGTGACAACCGACAAATTTCCGATTATATTCCGTTTAGATAATAAAACCTTGAATGTAAAACTTACATGATATATTGGACTATCTGTTTGGTTGATATAATGTCTATGCCTAGATGAAGCATTAATTTAGACAAGTTATCGTTACGAACCGAAAATATTAAGCAAACATTTATTCGTAGATGAACATGGTGTGATTAGTTACTTGCATTTATGTTCATTAATTCACCTAATGAACACAAGCATATCGATTATATGCATGTTATAATAACTACGAAAAACTAATTGTATAAGCTTGCATGTAATTAGCTACTTACCACCTTTGCATGAGAATAAATTAACTACATTATTTAACAAATAAAATAAATACATTTTTGTTATTTTAATTACTAAATTAGTTAGTTAAATTAAATTAATTAATCAATTTAGATAATAATAATATAATGGGTAAATGACGCAGATCGGCAACGAACTTTCCCCTTTTTGTCCAGTTAGGGTATGAACCCAATTTATTATACAGGTCGGTAACGAACTTTCAAATTATGTTTCGAGTTAGGTAACGAACTTTTCGAGTTACCTAACTCGAACATAATTTGAAAGTTCGGTACCTAACTCGAAACATAATTTGAAAGTTTGTTACCTAACTCGAAACATAATTCGAAAGTTCGTGTCCAATATATGTTTCGAGTTAGGTAACAAACTTTCGAATTATGTTTCGAGTTAGGTAACGAACTTTCAAATTATGTTCGAGTTAGGTAACTCGAAAAGTTCGTTACCTAACTCGAAACATAATTTGAAAGTTCGTTACCGACCTGTATAATAAATTGGGTTCATACCCTAACTCGATAAAAAAGGAAAAGTTCGTTACCGATCTGCGACATTAACCCTAATATAATTCATAAGTGTATGAATTATTATAAGTATAAGACTTATATAATTCTAATCAAACAATTTGTTTCGTGTAAGTTTTATTTATTTAATTTAAGGACTTAGATTAAGCAAATAAAACAACAAGTTAATATATATAAGTGTATATATATAATGGATGGAAAATAAAACAACTTGTCTTTGTCTTCTTACCTTTGACTTTTTCTTTTGTCTTCTTGTCTTTGTCTTCTTCCTTTCGTCATCTTGCCTTTGTCTTCCACCATGCCTTGGATTACATTTCTCACCTATAAATACAAGCCATTAGCCTTCTCTATCACATGCAAGACTCATTCATATCACCACTCTTCTCACTTTTTCTCTCTAGCTTATCTCTAACTCCATTTGTAACAACCCCAAATTTAGGGCCAATTTAAATTTTCCCTGATTGCGTGTTTATTACTTGTATATAATATGAAATAGGATTATATACATTATGTACTCACTATATATATATGGATGGAATATATATATACGCGTATACGATTCGTACAAATCGTATAAAACAACAATTGTACAAAACATACAGACGTTGGTAAAACAATTATTAAATAATGTTAACTTATTTAATTACTTTAATTACCATTTTATATTATGTTTATAATATAACGAAAACATACGTTTTAACTAAAACGTTACCGAACTCTCCGAAAACTCGACCAACCGACAAAACAAAACAAATGTTACATTTTATAACTTCAAAACAAAGTATTTTATTAAAATGCTTCAACTAAATTACCGAATAATATTCGTATTTTAAACGTATATTTAATCGTGTATAAAATGATTTTAACGTTTAAACGACCGGGGAAACGAACACCACACGGAGCGCAAACACGGGAAACAAGTTTGGGGCAACCCACACTTCGGTGGGCCACCCCACCAACCGGCCAAGACATGGGGACCTCACCCCCATGCTCTTTTGCTTCCAACATAACCAAAACACACCCTTACACTCCACACTCTCCCTCACTCTCTCTCTCAATCGGCTTCTCTCTCTATCTCTCTCTAAAACCACCCTCAAAACACCACTAAAACACCTTGGAGGCTAGGCTCGGTTTGGAGTAAAGTGATCACGAGAACGAGGGCTACAATCCTATCTTTTCGGTTTCTCGATTCGACAACTTTGTAAGTTTTCCGGCGACCCGAAACTTTTCCGATTACTTTTATTTTGCTAGATTAATGTTTCCCTAACTTAGTAATGTCCGAATACATAACTTAAACTCGTTTTTGAACACGTAAAAGGAAATGTCGGTTTTGGTCATTTTAAAGAAAACGACACCACAAACCTTAAAAACGACCACCAATAGTTACTATGGACTTATTATAACATATTAAAACTAGTATAAAAGTTCTAGACCCAACGGAAACCGGAAAATACGTTTTCGGAAACTAAATTTCCGAACAGACCTCTTGTGTCGCATCGGACCAAAATTTCATGCGACACAACACTGTGTCACATGTTATGTCGCACGTTATGTCGCAATGTATGCGACACAACGCTTATGTCGCACTATATGTCGTATCATCTACGACACAAAGTTTACCTATCGCTTGATTGCGACACAACGACTATGTCGTATCGTTGTGTCGTACCCTTGTATGCGACACAACTATTGTGTCGCATAAACACCAAACCGAAATCAATCCATACGACACAGACCTTATGTCGCATACGGTCTGCGACACAAGCCTTGTGTCGCAGATAGCCCAGATCAGAAAACAAAATATATTCTAAGTGTTGGAATCACTTTTCAACTACTAAATCAAATACGATGCTACTTATACATGAAAATACTATACTTTCGAGAGTATACAACAACACTTGAATACGTACAAGACTATACTAAACTAACGTGAGATTTCACTCACACACGCACACGAGTTTACACTCGAAATGCTTAGGAGATTACACTCCAACGAACTTACACTTGTACATTACACGGGATTACATCCGATACGAACTTACAAGTTCACTCACTAGTTACGTGCTGGATTACACGTTAACTGATACGAACATACACTCGAATACTTACGAGGTTTCACTCGTACCCTTTGGGGTTTAAGCCCATTGGAACTTACGCAAACGATACACGTTGTGATACAAACAAACAGTTATACACGTACGCTTTACAAAAGTACAACTACTATGAATACATATTTCACACCCCCAATTTCATGATTTGCGGAAGCGACGATTTGGGTGTGACTAATCAATATTCAAAGCACCAAAGTACAAGCAAACGACTCTAAATGAGACGTTTTGAAAATAGATATTACATTACCAAATAAGTTTTACAAAGCTGCGAGGTTTATAGGAAATTTCCAAATACATAATTTGAAAATACAAAAGTAATGCAATGTGGTCCCAAATGTTTGAAAGCATGCGACTCGTGATAGCTTAGCTTATCCTGTAGGCCATTTCTACTGTTGATGAGCACCTGAGAATACAACACTAAAAGGGTCAGCTATAAAGCTGGTGAATCTCACAGGTTTAAATAAACATTGATGTGATCAACATGATTATCCGACGATAATTTAAACAGTATAAACCGATCAATGAATAACAATGTACCGAACCATGATAAACAATGTAACCGAACAATGATTAACCCATTATGGTTACCGACCAATGATTAAACCAATTAAGGTTTCCGAACAATGATTTACCGATAATAACAATTTGTATTGCACTGAGCTATGATTCAAAGCATAACCCGATCTTTGCCTCCCGTTTTGGTGATACACCCGTAACAATTACTAAAGTGCCCGTTTTTAATCTTGGTTGTAGCTAGCAACCCGGACGGGGACGTCACTCCCATGATAGTACTATCCTTTAGTAACCGCGCCTTATTAAGTTAATGAATCATACACTGTTGAGGACTTTTACCGAATTAAAACACTCGTGCATATACCGAACAATGAAAATCAAGACCGACAATGATAACCGTTCCATGTACCAAAATGGTAAACCGAATACAAGTAACAATGCAGTTAATTAAGTTAACAACTAAATTAACTAACCGAATAACAGTGATCACGAAAATAATTTGTGTTGCATCTCCCCCAATTATTAAAACATGTAAACATTGAAAATGGGGCCGTGAGACTCACCTGAGTCAATCCGAGCAATGAATATATTTGACGTGGAAAAGACAATCTCTGAAATCCCTTAGAGTCCTAAACACGCGATATTCTAATGAGTAAATGGACTATCCAAAGTATTGTTTAAATGTTTATGTTTGAGTTTACAAAATTTGGTATGAGTTTGAAAACAGTAATCTGCCATTTTCGGCCCCTAAACGACCCCGGATGGCCTAAAACTGACAAGGCTAAGGTACTTAGCTTTGATCATTGGGTTGTTTTTGAATGACCGAGCGAATTTGAGCCCAATCTGTTATAATAAAATTTTCATCGAGAAGCTACCATGTTTTAACTAGTTAAATTGTCGACGTTTTCGAAAATTTACATGTTCTGTTTTAGCTAGAATTCGCAGGGCTATTTTATTGATTCGTTGGATCCTGAAATAAAAAGGGGGAATCCGCCGGATTGGTGGCATTTGTGGGGAATACGCCGTATTCCCTTGAATACGCCGTATTCCAGAAAAATATAGGGAATACGCCGGATTCCCATGAATCCGACCGTATTCATGACAAACCAAGGGAATCCGACCGTATTCCATTGAATACGCCGTGTTCATGTTTTCTGGGCAGGAATCCGCCGGATTCACCCGAATCCGCCGGATTCACGTAACTGGTTCGACTCTGTTCGTGCAGAAAACATTCAAAACCATTTCTAAATCCTATTTCCGCTTACAACAACTTAATACAAAGCTAATACATGCTATATAAAGTATTATAAACAGAAAATTAACGAGTATTGATAAGTGTTCTTACGTAGTAAAATTTGAAACCGTGAGGATGATCCGATGATGAAGATGATGATTTTGAAGCTAGATGATGATGATGATGTTACTGATCTTTGTTGTTGTTGTTGTTAAAATGAAATCGAAAGAGAGAAAGAGGGAGAAGAGGAGGGAGTCGAGAGTGATCCAGAGGGTGTGAAATAATTGAGGTCGGTTGTTATAACCGGCCTCAATTATTGAGGTGAGTGGGTGTTTTCCGACCCGTGTTCGTGTACCCGATCGTTATTTAGTAAAATGTTTTCAAACGATAAATTTCCAAAAATTGAAATCGTATAAGTTTTTATTTGAAGTATTTCACAAAAATACTTTTAGTGTGATACTAAATTATATCGTTGTTTCACTTTGATCTTACGGATACTTTTAATTATCCAAAAAGTGTTTTGCAATTTTTCCGAATACTGTAATATTATTTCTGTTAATAATATTCTATTTGGAGATGTTTTGGGAAAACTTTTATTTTTATGTTTCCTGAGTGTTTTCAGATTTGTTCGCGTTGTGATTATTAAATAATCATTCCATGTTATATATATATATTATCCGAATACTTTGTTTTTGATTCGTACATAGTACGAATAATTAAAGTTTAAATTGGCCCCTAATTTTGGCCCTTTTTTGACCGGGTGTCACAACATAATAATAATGGATGGAATTGTTATTATACACCGATAACAAACGGACCGTACAACTCTTATACAAACTACGATTTACAAACGAATGCAAACGTACAAACAAACTAATGGACATTAACTAGTTTGGGAACAACTAGCATGGATACTTTACAAGTGTTCCATTTACTTACTAAACCTTATGCGTATTAGGACGCTAAGGGTTGCTAGTTCGGGATACTACTTGCTTACTTACTGCATTGCCTGCCAGACTCAGGTGAGTCTTACAGCCCCTACTTTACTGTTTTTACTCAGGGGTGAGATGCATTACTGTTTTACATGAACACACAAAACTTACTTGCTGCCATGATTTACATACTGTACGAAATTACGGATACGCCAATTGCACGAGTTTCGACTAATCCAATGAAATCCTCCTTAATCATAGTTGTTAGTTATGTGATAAGCGCGAGTTTTAGTATATGGATCCATATGGGACTGACAATCCCCGCCCGGGGTAGCACGCACTACCACGAACCGTTCCTGTAGAAACGGGCGTTTCTTACTCGTTTCGAATGAATGTTTTGGATTACATTCACGGGGGTACCTATATTTACTGTACGTTAAGCTTCAACTATGGTGGCTCATGGCGATTGTATCAAACGGTTTGCATAACCTGCAACCACCCACTTATTAAAACTTAAGTTAACGATGAGCATAACCTGTGATCGTTACTTACTGGCTGGCTATGATTTACAAATACTACTTGTGTGTTCAACTGTTTACTTACTTACAAACCTGTGAGATTCACCAACCTTTTGGTTGACAGTTTTAGTAATGCTTCTCAGGTATACAGCATCAGTAGGGATGCCCCGCAGGATAAGCTTTCTTAGCTCGAGTCGCATGCATTTACAAGCTTGGAGATTTTATTACATTACTTTTGTACTTACTGTTATGTATTAGAATCTCTAGGAATTTACTTGAACTCGAGCTTGTATTTTGAAACTACTTATGTATTAATGTAATAACTTTTCGAACGTCTCATTTAGAGTCGTTCACTGTATCCTTTGTGCTTGTGATTATTGATTAGTAACACCCAAATCATCGTTTCTGCAAACTGTTAAATTTGGGGGTGTTACAGATTGGTATCAGAGCCTAAGGTTATAGTGAACTAGGTTGCATTTAGTGGGCCTAGACTATGACCGTTAGGCAGTATTCCTCATTAGGTATAACTGGTTCAGGAATTACATCATACAAGTTTAATTTAACATAGCCTGATCAACTATGTACAATTAAATGAAGATGATGTGAGTTCTGAAAGGGGTTATGTTGAACAGGAATGCACTAGCTGACTCTGACCTCGAGAGAACCGGGACTTTTACTTGATTGTGCTAGACACTTACTAGGCGGTTATGTGATATATATATATATATATACATAGGCCTCTTTCCCCGAAACGATACTCTCTCTCGACTGCTGCGAAATTAATATTTTTCAACTTACATCAAACGAACAACAACTCGATTCTCGTCATTCTGTCCTTATTCAACTTTTATGAATTCACGAATACCGACATACTTCCGAAGGCCTCGATTTCACACTACTCTCTAGGCTATTATATACTGAAGGTATAGGAATAGGCCTTGTCCGATGATACTTTGTTTACCACCCACCCCGTTATAACCGACGAACACAGCTACTCCAACATCCTTCGATATGAAGATCAGGATTTTGTTTTCGTTTACTATTCCTACCTAATTCTACGTTTATAACATTCTACAACGTACACTACTGTACTGTTAGGTGTATTCTAAGAAAAACATCTTCAACAAATTTCAACCTGCTTTTACCCTGGAACTTTCATAACTTCTGTTTTAAACAGTTGTCGTTATACAAAACTTTCAAAACCTTGTCACTGACTATAATTTTAACCGAACCATTTTCAACTCAAGTTTTTGTCAGACTTCAAATTATACAACCGACTTTTACTATCAAAAATTTTATAACAAATGTATTTTTATCAAACATGTTACAAAATTTCTCACAAAAATGTTTTTATAAAATTTTCAAAAACTTCAAAACCGTATAAACTTATTTATAGTACACAACTTTGAACAACCTTCAAACTTTGGCGTAGTTTCTCTAAAATTATTAAATCATCACGATCATAATTCTTGTTCAAACCTTCACATGTTCTTTATTTGTTGTTTCAAGGAACATGCCTCCTCGACGACAAATCACACTTACTGAAGCCGAAGTCGCAGGTATTATTGCCCGTAGTGTGGCCCAAGCTCTAGCTGTCCGAGCAACCAATCCTGGTAGCGAAGATACGGCTAACAATACACCTCCACCCAAAACCTGCACCTACAAGGACTTCCAAAACTGCAAACCCTTGAGCTTTGCAGGTACTGAAGGAGCGATCGGTCTGATTCGTTGGACCGAGAAAATCGAATCAGTATTCCTCATCTGCAACTGCAAGGAAGAGGATAAAGTTAAGTTCGCCGCCAGCACCTTTTCTGACACCGCCCTTACCTGGTGGAACACCTATGCACAGACTGTGAGCGTTGCCGATGCTTACAAACTACAGTGGGATGAACTGAAGATATGCTGAGGGGCGAGTACTGCCCAAGAGATGAGCTGAAACAATTGGAAGTGGAATTTTGGAATCACAAGATGCAGGGTGATGACATCACCGGTTACACCAATCGCTTTCACCAGCTGGCACTTTTGTGCCCATCCATGGTTGATCCCGAGTACAAAAGGATCGAAAAGTACGTTGATGGACTTCCTGAGCGACTTCAAGACTTAGTTACTTCATCCAAAATGGGAACTATTCAGAGCGCCATTCGTATGGCTCATGAGTTAACGGCCAATTCTGTCCGCCGTGGCTCGACTTCAACCCCGTCTGCGAATAACAAACGTAAATGGGAAGTAAGTCCCCACTTATCCAACCCGACTCCTGACAAGAAGCCTGCAATTGTCAACGCCAATGACTCAAAGGCTTACAAGGGGAGCAAGCCTTACTGCTCCAAATGTAGTCGCCATCATAACGGCTCCTGTCCCTGCACCAAATGCAAGAAATTCGGGCACCTGGCCCAAGACTGCCGAACCAACCCCACTGGTACTGATACTCCTGCACCCAAAACCTGCTATGAGTGCAACGGTACCGGGCACTTTAGAAAGGATTGTCCAAAACTGAAACTCCGGACCAACCACACGAGGAGTAGAGCATACGTAATTAATGCTAGGGATGATG
Organism: Helichrysum umbraculigerum; assembly: GCA_949592205.1. Lineage (NCBI taxonomy): Eukaryota > Viridiplantae > Streptophyta > Magnoliopsida > Asterales > Asteraceae > Helichrysum > Helichrysum umbraculigerum. Next base: position 55,284,801 of record CATIUR010000003.1, on the reverse strand, counting down.
ACCCAAACCCGAGACTCTGTGATTTGCTTAACCCGGGTACGCTCATTCTTTGATTACCCGAAACTGTTTTTCCCATAAATATCTCGCTTAATAATTATGTGTAACTGTCTATTATTCTGTGTGTTTCCTTTGATCCTAAGTACCCAATAGGATTAGGAAACGACCGACTATACGAATTCCGAATATATAACTTGTATTACACTTAGACTACCAATAACAAACTCTTTTCCCAATTATCTCACACTGGTTGAGACCGGGAACTCGTATATTATTCGTACTTTAAACAAGTCATCCAATAGAACTTCATTTACTAGTAACAATTCTTAAATAGAATAATTATTTCGTAGGAAATGACAACTCACTCCGTCAACAACCCTACCTTGGATGATGAACTGCTCAGTGAGGAACCAATAATGTTTCCTTACCTTCCTCGAACTCGAGTGTGATACCGAACCTTCTGTTGAATCAGCAACAGCCCCTGCCTCTCCTGTTGCTCTAACCACTGCAAAAGCACCGGTTAATGTAACTTTGACTACTGAATCAGTCAGCCACCTCAACCAAACTATTGTTTCGCTGCGAAAACAACTAACTGAAGCACGGGAAGACATTGATGACCTACGACAAACTGCCTTCCAGAATAACGTACGTATGCGTGAGTACGAGTTACGATTGCTAGCCTTAGAAAACCTCGCTTCAACATCAACATCACAAGGTACTCCTACTGAAGAAGTTACCGATACTGACTGTACGCCACCTCCAGCAAAAAGAGTGAAGATTACTCCCTCCAACTCTTCAGGAAACTACTTGGGAAAGAAACCTTTCTGTCCCCAATGCACTCGGCATCATGAAGGACCATGTACCATACCCATTGGTCGATGCAAGTCCTACCCTAAGAGTACTAACTCCCCTAAGACGAAGCTGTGCTTCAACTGCGGGAGTGCTGGCCATCTTAAGGCCAAATGCCCACTACCTCCAGACAACAAAACTAAGGGTACGTTACTACCTGACCACTACCCTACCCTGAATACTATAGGACTTAACGTTCTACCGTAGGCTACTAGTACACATTGTAGCTACCTGACTAGTAGCAAATTACCGACTACTACTTCAAACAAATTTCGGGACGAAATTTTATTAACAAGGGGAGAATGTAACAACCCCAAATTTAGGGCCAATTTAAATTTTCCCTGATTGCGTGTTTATTACTTGTATATAATATGAAATAGGATTATATACATTATGTACTCACTATATATATGTAACACCCCCAAATTTAGTGATTTGCGGAAGCATACTTGGGTGTTACTAATCAATATACAAAGCACAAGATATACAGCAAACGACCTCTAAATGAGACGTTTTGTAAAATAATTACATTTCATAATTAAATCGTTTGAAAACATATAGTTTTCTTTACAAAAATATGTAAGCCTAGAGTCCGCGTATGTGGCGGGAGATTCTATTACATAACCATAGTTACAAAAGATAATGCCAAAGAATCTCCGTTAAATGCAGTTCGGAAATCATGCGACTCTAGCTAGTAATCCTGGAGTGATCCTACTCCGTAAGTGTACCTGAGAATACATGCTAAAAAGGGTCAACCAAAGGTTGGTGAATCTCACAGGTTTATCAGTAAATAATCAGTTTGAACACAAGATTTCATCATTAGTGCCCGTAGGCGTATATCAAGTATTTGCAAATCTCGCAAAAGTAAAGTAATCAAGTTATACCGTTGCCATGAGGCTCATAATCGAAGCTTAACCCGTAAATAATCAGTTGCTCCCGTGACATGCTCGAAATTGAGCAAGCATAAGTAACGAAATAATAGTCGCCCGTTTATACATAACGGTTCGTGGTAGCGCTACTACCCCGGGCGGGGAGGGTCATTTCCCTAATGGATCCATTAACTAGTGTTCGCGCTTAAGTCCATAACTAACGATATATGATGGAGAGACTTCTGTAAGTAGTAAACAACTCATGCAATTCCGTTTGGTATAGTAAACAGTTTTAGTACGCGTGTTCAAGAAAAGTAAGCAATGTATCTCACCCCGTATGTAAAACAGTAAAAGTGGGGCTGTAAGACTCACCTGAGTCTTTGCAAGTACGTTTATATCAATAAACGAGTAAGTAATATCAACCGTAGGTTCTCCGAACCCGTAACCTTCAAATGCCTAAACATATAAAGTTAAGTAAGTAGATGTCTCGCAAGACCATCTAGGCTAGTTGTTTACACAACTCATTATGTCCAAGTGTTTGTTTAGTAATCCGTTTGTAGTTTGAAGACAAATATGGCCCGTTGGTGACGGTTTGTAATAACGATTCAAAGTGTTATCATTATATGTATCGTTGAATCAGGTTTCGTTATTTGTAAGTGTTCAACACTTAGTGTGAAATGTATTTACAACATTTAATGACGGGGGTCCGGGGGCAGCGCCCCTGGTAGCGGGGTCCAAGGGGCGGCAGCCCCTGGCGGGGTCCACCAGGTCAGCTTGGTAAATTTTTATTTCTACTATATTGCTTTGACGAAAAACGCATCTGGATCCGAATTTGGGTAAAATCAGGTGTTAAAATCTTGGTTCCGACACTTAGTAAAAATCTGAGTTTTCAAGGTTCTGATTTGTGCGACGTCGCATGCGACGTTGCAAGTAGGGTTGCGACGTTGAGCATGACGTCGCTAAAGGCGACGTTTCGCAATTTAATGCGACGTAGGGTGCTGCGTCGCTAATGCGACGTAATAGGCTGCGTCGCTATATGCGACGTAATAGGCTGCGTCGCTATATGCGACGTCGCAAATTAATGCGACGTTGTGACTGACGTCGCACCATGCGACGTCATGAGGGGTTTTGCGACGTTGAAGCTGACGTCGCATAAATTCTGGGCCAACTGCGACGTAGCGGTCTGTTGGCCGGAAAATGTGTCGAAAACGAGTTTTTCGGTTTCCGTTCGGTCCAAATCTTTTACCCAACCCAAAAATGGACATAATAAGCCTATTTAAACCATAAACTTGTAAAAATGATCAAAAACGAGAGATGTCGGGATTTGTCGGAAACTTACAAAGTGTCGGATTGAAAATCCGAAAAGATAGGAAGGTAGATCGGGTGACGGTGAACGTTTTCTTCCAAATGAGAGGTGTGATCCAAGCTCGTTTTGATGTAGTATTTGGGGATTTAATGGTGGTGATGGTGGATGATTAAATGAGAAAAGAGAGAAAGAGAATAAGAGAGAGAAAGTGAGTTAGAGAAATGAGAAAAAGAAAGGAAGGTGGGAGGTTTTAACCTCCCATTTTCAGTCTCCGTTCTCGCGCTCCGTGTGGTGTTCGTTTTCTCCGTCGTTTAAACGTTAAATAATTATTCTAAATATTAAATGGTACGTTTTAAAATACAATTTATTACGCGATATTTTATTTAAATATTCTACAATTAAATTTATAATTGAGTTATAATATGTAAGTTTGGTTATTTAGTTTGCGCGTTTTAATATGTTAAATTGTGTAAGTTTTGTTTGTACGATACGAATGAATACGAAACATTATCATAATAATATTTTTGACATAAAAGCGTTATTTAATAAAATTGGTCACCAACGTCCGTATTAAATTGAATCGAAATACATTCGATTTAAATTGCGTACGATTTAACCAAATCGCATTTTTCGTATATATTCACAATATATATAATTCAATACATAAATTAGCCTAACACAGAACTAATTACATGTATTAACAAAGAATTTGGCACTAATTCTAGTCCTAATTTGCCGGTTGTTACATTCTCCCCCTGTTAAAAGAATTTCGTCCCGAAATTTAAGTCGAAGTCGCGTTAGGGGCAGAATCGGTGAATAAGTGGGGATACTTGAGTCGCATTTGGTCTTCCCGTTCCCAAGTGAATTCCGGACCACGTCTAGAATTCCACCTGACTTTGACGATGGGAATACGACTCTGTTTCAGTTGTTTGACCTCGCGGTCCATAATTTCGACGGGTTCCTCAACGAAATGTAGCTTGTCATCTATGCGAATCTCGTCAAGTGGTATGATAAGTGTCTCGTCGGACAGACATTTCTTTAAGTTAGAAATGTGAAAGGTAGGGTGCACAATGCTGAGTTCAGAGGGCAGTTGCAGTCGATATGCCACTGGACCTATCTTCTCGAGGATCTCAAAAGGTCCAATGTACCTGGGGTTTAATTTTCCGCGTTTGCCGAATCGGATTACGCCTTTCCAAGGCGATACTTTTAAGAGTACTCGATCCCCAACTTGGAACTCGAGTGGCTTGCGTCTCACGTCAGCATAGCTTTTCTGACGATCACGCGCGGCTTTGAGTCGGTTTTGGATTTCAACGATTTTCTCTGTGGTTTCATGTATGAGTTCAGGACCAGTGAGTTGACTCTCTCCCACTTCAGTCCAACAGATCGGTGATCGGCACTTACGACCGTACAGTGCCTCAAAGGGTGCAGCTTTAATGCTGGCGTGATAGCTGTTGTTGTACGAAAACTCGCACAACGGTAGATGTCTTTCCCAATTGGTACCGGAATCAACTACGCAGGCTCGTAGCATGTCTTCCAGCGTCTGAATAGTTCGTTCGCTCTGGCCATCGGTCTGAGGATGGTACGCGGTACTCATATCGAGACGGGTACCCAGTGATTTTTGGATTGATTGCCAGAAGCGAGATGTGAATCGAGCATCCCTATCAGAGATAATCGAGATAGGGACACCATGTTGGCAAACGATTTCTTTGATGTAAATTTGTGTAAGGCGTTCCATTTTGTCGGTTTCTCTGATTGCCAAGAAATGAGCCGATTTGGTGAGACGATCGACGATCACCCAAATGGTATCGCAACCGCTCGCCGATTTAGGTAGTTTGGTTATGAAATCATTGGTAATTTGCTCCCATTTCCATTGAGGAATTTCAGGTTGTTGGAGCAATCCGGAAGGTCTTTGGTGCTCGGCCTTGACCTTGGAACAAGTTAAGCATTTGCTGACGTACAAAGCAATGTCAGCTTTCATATTCGGCCACCAGTAAAACTCCTTGATGCCGTGATACATTTTGTCGGATCCCGGGTGGATAGAATATTTGGACTTGTGAGCTTCATCCATCACCAAGTCCCGAAGGTTTCCGAAATTAGGCAACCAGATTCGGTTTGAGAAATACCTAATCCCGTTGGGTCTGATCTCGAATTGTTTATCCATGCCTCGCAAGGCCTCGTTCTTGAAGTTATCGGGTTTCAGGGCTTCGAGTTGGGCAAGGTGTATTTGGGTGGTGAGGTCTTTATGAATGGTAATACTGAGTGCTCGGACTCGAAGTGGTTTTGTTCGTTCTTTACGGCTGAGAGCATCAGCAACCACGTTTGCTTTGCCCGGATGATATTTGATCTCGCAGTCGTAATCGGTGAGTAATTCAACCCATCTACGTTGTCTCATGTTGAGATCTTTCTGGTTGAAAATGTGTTGGAGACTTTTGTGGTCTGTGAATACAGTGCTGCGGGTACCATAAAGATAATGTCTCCAGATTTTTAGGGCGAATACCACGGCCCCTAGCTCGAGGTCGTGAGTTGTATAGTTTTTCTCATGAACTTTAAGTTGCCGGGAAGCGTAAGCAATGACCTTGTCTCGTTGCATCAGCACGCAACCGAGACCTTGGTGAGAAGCATCGCAGTATACCACAAAGTCATCGGTGCCTTCGGGTAAGGATAGAATGGGTGCACTGCAAAGCTTGGATTTCAACAGTTGAAATGCCGACTCTTGTTTATCGGTCCAATCAAATTTCTTTTCCTTATGAGTCAGCACTGTGAGGGGTTTGGCAATTTTTGAGAAGTTTTCGATGAAAAGGCGGTAGTAACCGGCCAATCCCAAGAATTGGCGTACCTCGGTGGGAGTGGTTGGAGCTTGCCAATTCTTGATTGCCTCGATTTTTGACGGGTCTACATGAATTCCCTGACTGTCGATAACGTGTCCAAGGAATTGAACGGTGTTTATCCAGAACTCACACTTAGAGAATTTGGCGTAAAGCTCCTCGTGTCTAAGTAGTTCTAGGATGGTTCTGAGGTGTTGTGCGTGTTCCTGTTCGCTTCGTGAATAGATAAGGATGTCATCGATGAAAACAATAACAAACTTGTCAAGGTACGGTTTGCACACCCGATTCATAAGGTCCATGAATACAGCCGGTGCGTTGGTTAGGCCAAAGGGCATTACTTAGAATTCGTAGTGCCCGTAACGGGTTCTGAATGCGGTTTTTGGGATGTCAGCATCGCGAACACGCAACTGATGATAACCTGATCGAAGATCAATCTTTGAATAACATCTTGATCCTTGAAGTTGATCGAACAGATCATCGATTCGAGGGAGTGGGTATCGGTTCTTGACGGTTAGTTTGTTCAACTCCCGGTAGTCAATACACATTCTGAACGAACCGTCTTTCTTTTTGACAAATAAGATCGGAGCTCCCCAAGGTGAAGAACTCGGTCTAATGAATCCTCTATCCAGGAGTTCCTGTAACTGAGTGGACAACTCCTGAAGTTCAGATGGGGCTAGGCGGTACGGTGCTCGGGCCACCGGTGCGGCACCCGGCACAAGATCAATCGAGAACTCAACCTGTCTAGGTGGAGGTAAACCAGGTAGTTCTTCTGGAAAGACTTCGGGAAAGTCTCTAACGATTGGCACATCTTCAAGTCGCTTCTCCTCCGACTTTTTCTCCGTGATGTGCGCGAGTATTGCTGGGTAACCCTTTCTCAGAAATTTTCGGGTTTTTAAACAGGAGATTAAGTTTAGTCTCGACCCACCAGTCTCCCCCTGTATGATCAAGGTACTACCGGCGGCGAGAGGAATTCAGACGATTTTATCATGGCAAACAATTTCGGCCCGGTGCTTGGACAACCAGTCCATACCCACGATGACATCAAAACTTCCTAGTTCAACAGGCATTAGATCGATTGAGAAGGTTTCGTTTGCGAGGTTTAAAGTGCAATTAGGTATCACACTACTGGTTTCTATGAGTTTACCATTTGTGAGCTCTACAGTGTACTTAACATCTAAGGCCGAAGGGGTGATATTAAGTAGTGGGCAAAACTCATCAGATATGAAACTTTTATCAGCACCGGTATCAAATAATACTGAAGCAGTAAGATCGTTGAGAAGAAACGTACCCGTTACAACATTCGGGTCTTCCCTAGCTTCCCCAGCTTTGATGACAAATGCTCTGCTACGAGCAGGGTTGTTGTTCCGTTTGTTGCTGTTGTTGTTGTTGTTGTTGTTGTTTTTCTGCTTAGGGCAATTATTCTAAAAATGCCCAGGACTTCCGCACCCATAACAAGTCTTCGGGGCACTGGTGTTTCGACAATCCTTGGCCAGATGCCCAAAACGCTTGCAGTTTGTGCAAGGGCAGGAACCGTCGTGGTGACGATTGCATTTGGGACAGTAGGGCCTGCTTCCAACGTACCCTTTCCTTTCTGAAGTGCCAGATGAATAAGCCCTGAGGGGCTCAGGCTTTCGGTTGGTGATTTGGTTGGATGAGTTGGGGTTTCCTTCCCATTTTCGTTTGTTGTTTGCAGGTGGGGCTGAAGTTGTGTTACGGCGGACAGCGTTTGCCGTGAGTTCATGGGCCATACGGATGGCGTTCTGGATAGTACCTGGTTTGGATGAAGTCACCAGGTCCTGGAGTTTCTCGGGCAGTCCATCAATGTATTTCTCGATCCTCTTGTACTCGGGATCGACCATGGTTGGGCACAGAAGTGCCAGTTGGTGGAAACGGTTGGTGTACCCGGTGATATCATCACCTTGCATCTTATGATTCCAGAATTCCAGCTCCAGTTGTTTCAGTTCATCCCTGGGGCAATACTCACCCCTTAACATCTCCTTCAACTCCTCCCACGGGAGTTTGTAAGCATTGGCAACGCCCACAGTTTGGGCATAGGTGTTCCACCACGTGAGTGCGGTGTCAGTAAAAGTACTAACAGAGAACTTAACCTTGTCCCCCTCCGCACAGTTGCAGATAAGAAATACCGATTCAACTTTCTCGATCCAACGTATTAGACCGATTGCTCCCTCAGTACCTGCAAAGTTCAGAGGTTTGCAGTTTTGGAAGTCCTTATATGAGCAGGGCTTGGGTTGTGGTCCATTGTTAGCGGTATCTTCGCTACCAGGAGCTGAAGTCCGGGTAGCTAGAGCTTGGGCCACGCTACGGGAAATCAGACCCGCAACTTCGGCTTCAGTGAGGGTGATTTGTCGACGAGGAGGCATGCTGCTGATCAAGGAAAGAACAAGGAAAGTGGAATAAGTTATTTGCATGAAACTATGATATATCACAAGTGTATATAATGAGATACACGATAACAGTACGAGGTGATAATCATATTCCATTTAGGTAAACAAGTTGGATACAAAGTTCGGGTTTTCCAAAAGATTACAGAGTAGAAGTAGTAGTACAAAAGTACCGGGAATGGTTACATCCGGTCGAATTACATAGGTCCTAATTAAGTAGTTAACTGGTTACAAGTTACAGACTGTTCTAATCTTGATGCAGATTAATCTGCTCCATCAGCGCGACAAGGCGGTCCACGGTTTCTGCTAGTCTGTTGGCTTGTCTGGCGTTGTCTTCGACCAAGGCTAGTCGCTGTACTAGTGCTCGAGAGTGGTCCTCAGTCTCCTGTGAACGCTGTTCACACTCCTCTAGTCGGTTTCTTACGAGTTCATCCGCACCTAATTCAGCGGTCATTGAATCCTGAATTATGCTTACAGAGAGGTTTGTATCCTCTTGTTCTTGCTGGAGTTGGGATATGTGATCAAGTGCCTGGCAAAGCAGGTAGGTCATTCGGTGTTGTTCACGTTCAAGATGTTCGATCCTTTGTTCCTGACGGCGGAGTTGGGTAGCCAACACTGGCACTGTGAGATGTGCCGAGTTCTGAAAGTTATGAACAGGATAGGGGCTGGTTCGAGGTGACCTTGTGTTCCTCCTGGCTACACGTGGGTTTCGTGACCCATGTGGGTGAGAGTGTGACGGATTAGGTGGTGTGTTTGCCATTCCTGTGGCAGAGTGTAAGTAAGACGAGGCTAATATATATATAGGCATATAATATCCAGCCTAAAGTCTAGCACGTATCAAGTAATGGTCCGGTTCTCTCGTGGTCAGAGTCAACTAACGCATTCCTGTTCGACACAACCATTTCAGACCTCACATCATCTTTCCTTAATTGTACATAGTTGATCAGGCTATGTTAAATTAAAGTCGTGTGATGTAATTCCTGAACCAATCATGCCTAGTAAGGAAATACTGCCTAATGGTCATAGTCTAGGCCCACTAAATGCAACCTAGTTCACTATAACCTGGCTTTGATACCAATCTGTAACACCCCCAAATTTAGTGATTTGCGGAAGCATACTTGGGTGTTACTAATCAATATACAAAGCACAAGATATACAGCAAACGACCTCTAAATGAGACGTTTTGTAAAATAATTACATTTCATAATTAAATCGTTTGAAAACATATAGTTTTCTTTACAAAAATATGTAAGCCTAGAGTCCGCGTATGTGGCGGGAGATTCTATTACATAACCATAGTTACAAAAGATAATGCCAAAGAATCTCCGTTAAATGCAGTTTGGAAATCATGCGACTCTAGCTAGTAATCCTGGAGTGATCCTACTCCGTAAGTGTACCTGAGAATACATGCTAAAAAGGGTCAACCAAAGGTTGGTGAATCTCACAGGTTTATCAGTAAATAATCAGTTTGAACACAAGATTTCATCATTAGTGCCCGTAGGCGTATATCAAGTATTTGCAAATCTCGCAAAAGTAAAGTAATCAAGTTATACCGTTGCCATGAGGCTCATAATCGAAGCTTAACCCGTAAATAATCAGTTGCTCCCGTGACATGCTCGAAATTGAGCAAGCATAAGTAACGAAATAATAGTCGCCCGTTTATACATAACGGTTCGTGGTAGCGCTACTACCCCGGGCGGGGAGGGTCATTTCCCTAATGGATCCATTAACTAGTGTTCGCGCTTAAGTCCATAACTAACGATATATGATGGAGAGACTTCTGTAAGTAGTAAACAACTCATGCAATTCCGTTTGGTATAGTAAACAGTTTTAGTACGCGGGGTCCAAGGGGCTTGCCCCTGGTTGGGGTCGAGATGCCAAGTCAGCTCGAAAAATTTTTATTTCTACTAAATTGCTTTGGTGAAAAACGCATCTGGACTTGAATTTGGGTGAAATCAGGTGATAAAATATAGGTCTCGACACTTAGTAAAAATGGTTTGAAACTTTCTGTTTTTAGCGTCACTTATAGCGACACTTAGGGTTTAAGCGACACTTTGGAAGTGTCGCATGAAATGACGGATTCTGATTAATGGCGTCACTTGTGAAGTGATGTATAGAGTGCGACACTTGAGGAAGTGTCGGTTGTAAGTGTCGGTACAGGTGTCATGAGTCACTAAGGTTAGTGACGTGTGAAATCAGGTTTTGATTGTAGGCGTCACTTTGGCAAGTGACGTTATAAGTGTCGGTCATTAGTGACGGGTATTGAAAATGCGTCATTTAGGTAGTGACGACAAAAGAGGGTTTTATGCGGCACTTAGGCAAGTGACGCAAAATTAGGGCTTTTAGCGACACTCAATGCGTCACTTAAATGACGCACGAAGTGACGCTATACTGCAGTCATCGTTGCGACACTTAAGTCTGATGACGGGTTATTGAGCCAAAAACGAGTTTTCCGGTTTCCTTTTGGTCTAATTCTTTTACCCAACCCTTATATGGATATTAATAACTTATATAAACAACAAACATGTAAAAATGAGTGAAATCGGAGAGTTTCGGGTTTTTGTCGGAAACTTACGCCGAGTCGAAATGAAAATCCGAAAAGATGAGGTTGTAGATCGTTGCGAGGTGGTTCTTTTTCTCCGAAAATCTTGATGATCCAAGTGCGTTTGGTGGTGTTATTTTGAGATTGAAAGAGATGGTGGTGTGTGATGTTTTTAGAGAGAAATGAGAGAAGAAAGAGAGAGTGAGGTTGATTATGAGAAAAGAGAAAAAGGAGGTGGGGGTTGTAGGTGGAAGCCCCACTTCTCAGCCTCCGTCTCCGTGCTCCGTGCGGTGTTCGTTCTCGATCATTTAATACGTTTGTTAATTATTTGTATACGTTTAAATATTCGTTTTAATGCACATTTTTAAATTATGAATAATTTTCGATAATTTGGTTGAAGTATTTTATAAAACACTCAATACTTGAGTTATAAATATAACTTATTCTTGTTTTAAATTTGTTTGCGCGTTTATTATTTTAATTGTGTAAACATTATATGTACGATACAAAATTTGAATTGTAATATTATTAACAATAATATTTCTGGATATAATAGTGTCAATAAATAATATTATATTATCTAACAAAATTGTTCACCAACGTCCGTATTTATTGAACCGAATTATATTCGATTTGAAATTTGTACAATTTAATCAAATCGCATAATTGTACATATTCATCAATATATATTTCGATACATTAATTAGCCTAAAACTGAACTAATTACATGTATTAACAAATGATTAGGCACTAATCACTAGTCCTAATTTGGCGGGTGTTACATGCAATATGTCCGGGTTAGCTTACACTAACTGGTCAAACGGACACACTAAACATTCAATCATAGATCTGCGGGTCTACAATTAACTGTTGCTGGATGCAATACACTAGTTACTCAATCATAGTCTGCGGGACTACAATTTAATTTTTGCTGGACACCCCATATTATGCCACGGGGGCATCCTCACGTTTTAATACATCATAAGTAACATCATTTACCCGTTAACATATGACGCGGTCATACAATTACACGATTCATACTTAGGCATGTATTGCCTCACGTTTGTAGACTTTATTATACCTGATAGGTATCTAGGCATAGTATGCCACACTCTTTATGTACTTAGGTACACGTCACCACTATTCGGGTATGAAATACCCCGTTAGAGTTATATACATTGCTATCGCAATAACATAACAATACAATTCAAATCGTGGATTTTGAAATCATCTTCAAAACATAAAAGGTTTAGACTTTATGTTTCAACTAACAATCCTATGAACTCACCAGCTTTATAGCGGACTCGTTTTAGCATGTATTCTCAGGTACCCAGCAGGATTAGGATTGCTACAAGATATACTAGCTCGAGTCGCATATTTACGAACCATTGGGATCACTCTGCATTTACTTTTTTATTTTCAAATTTTGTATTTGGAAATTACTATCAAACGCGCAACGTTGTAAATGTTTATTGGGAATGTATAATTATTTTTAAACGTCTCATTTAGAGTCGTTCATTATGTATCTTATGCTGTGATATTTGATTTGGTAACACCCGACCCGACCGCTTCCGCAACCCGAAATTTGAGGGTGTTACAGGGTGTGACAGATGGGTATCAGAGCCAAGGTTATAGTGAACTAGGTTGAATTAGTGGGCCTGGACTATAATCGTTAAATTTAGTATTCCCTTTTTAGGTATGACTAGTTCAGGTATTGCATCATTCAAATTTAATTTAACATAGCCTGATCAACTATGTACAATTAAAGGAGAAGTGATGCAACTTTAATTTTTCAACGGATTTTTGTTAAGTATAATTTTCAAAGCTTTGTCACTAACAAAAGTTTTCAACAGGATTTTTTTTTATCAACTCAAGTTTTCAACGGGTTTTCATCATAATAGTTTTCAACAAGCTTATGTCTAATGCGATTTTACACAAATTTCCCACGAAAGGTACTATTAAATTTTCAAAATTCCATAACCGTATAAACTTATTTATAGTACACATATTTATACGAAGTTCAAATTTTAAATTATCAGCAAAGTTACCCAGTATATGGTGACACTTTTCTAAAAGGAAAACAATACGTGTAAACAAACACTTAACTTTCAATCTTTTTCTACTATCTTATCTTTAATCCTATTTGTGACTGTAATACCGTTCACACATGAAACACTATTAAAGGAAGTCTAAGATTGAAAGATAGATATGTAGCTTTCAAATAAAGGTGTAGATACGATGTACTAGTGTAAAGTAAGAGTCTCATAGTGGTCAGTTGGATTGTAGACTAAAATGCGTAAATAGCCACACACAATCTTATGAAGTCAGATAAAGTTAGTTCTTATAAGGACAAACCGTGTCATTAGTAATAGAGGTGACGACGTCAATTTAAAAAGAATCATTACTGGTAGTTTTGTTGTTGAAACTTGAGATAGTTAAAATTGATCTTTTTCATGTTAGAAATTAATATACCTCTAAGGAATGAGTTCTCTTATTACAATTTCACACTTTTTAATAGAATGTTATCCCGTAGGAAATGGCAAGTCCCACAATAGGCAGTTACGTGTCGGACGACGACCTATCCTGTGAAGGACCTACGACATTCCCTTACCTACTCACTTTGGACAATGATACGGAACTATTAGAGGATGAACCAATGGAGACGACGACACTTGAGGAGGAATTGTCACCTAACCCTGTGGCAGCATGGATGTTGTATACCACTAGGAAGACTACCGAGTTACTTCAAGCCAACCCCACCCCTACCCCTGCTACCCCTCTTGTTGCCACCGCGAGTAAGGAAAGTTCCTATCACATGGATGAAGCCCATGGCACAATGCAGGCTCAGCTAACTGATGCCTAGGCAGAAATCGCTAGCCTACGTCACCGTGTTGAGCAGAGTGACATACGCATCCTTGTGTACGAACAACGTATGACAGCTATGGAAAACATTTTGACACATGTGGTCCGATGTGGTACACCTGCGGAAAGTAGTACTGGAGCAAAGGTTCGGGACAATAAGAGAAAAAGGAAGGGAATTCCAATAACAACCAAGGTCGGCAACAAGCAAAAAGGCCAGAGACAGTCAAAACTATGTTACGGGATCCAAGAAAAAGAGAGGTTATGAAGGAAACAAACCTTATTGTTCCAAGTGTAGTTGTCATCATGAAGGTCCCTGTGGCACTCCTTGTAACAAGTGCCAGCAATATGGACACCATGCCAACGATTGCAGAGTTCCCACTATGGTCACAAACCCTGATGCGTAAAGAACATGTTTCAAGTGTGGTGACACTAGACACTTTAAGAAAGAGTGTCTGATGTTAAAGAACGGGAACCACAACAACAATCAACAGAAGATACTTTGATCTACTTTACATGCAAGGAGCACGCTATTACCCATATGACCTAAATCTAGAATAAATTAGAAGCAGAAGGAATCTCGGATATATATATATATATATATATATATATATATATATATATATATATATATATATATATATATATAAGAAAAAGTACTGAGACGTAGGAAAGGGAGAAAACCTTGGTAGACTTCGTAACCAACGTCTCAAATTTTGTATGATGTGTTTAAAATGTATAAGACTTATCTTTGTATTTATGGAATCGTGAACTCATTATTGGAGATAAATCGACGTTACTTTACTATTAGGCCTCTACCAACATTCATGAAGGCAATTAACTTAATTGTAGACATGAACTTATTAGCTAAAGATTTCGCAAACATCGGCGGCCATGAAAAAGTGAAACGAATACCCACCCATGATATCGAAACACTCGTCTTATACGAAAACACGACGCTATCAGTCCGGAAAAATTGGGTCGATTGAAGTATCATATCTAGTGAGTTTAGCACATTGTTTAACATCAACCCCACGGCCTTAAACACTAAGTACTCTATAAAATTACCAAACGACTAATTGATCAAAATTGATTGCATAACTGTTGGTACTGCTACGGTTGTTTACGCAACAGCTGCAACCGGTGTGTGTTTTAAATTTATAGAGATGGGGTAATCCTAAGCTACTACTACTTTCAGCCCTAATTAGGTTACTAGGTTAGTAAGTGGTATGTTAACTCAGGTGTTGTTCTTTCACCACAACGGGCATGGGATCTTAGGCGTTCTAATTATCTTTTGTAATTTAGCTAGGGTGTAAACTAAAGTTAATTTGGTTTTGGTTTTTATAACTAATCTACGAAAATAAAAATGAATGTAGGAAAGAAAAGGGGAGTTTTGTACGGAGGCTCGAAGAACAGTGGATACGCGAGTGTTTACTATGATGTTGGTATATGCTTTGAGTGAGTAGTTATGGGTGTTAACGCCACTAGTTATGATGACTAATCCATTGAGTGACTAGAAACTTTAATCAATACGAAATATTATACCTACGACAGTTCCTTAGCTTTCCCACGTATTTAAACGTTATACGAAGTACTGTGCCGTTTTATGGTTTGTCCGTAGCATTGATTTAAATTACCAAATTACTCGTTGGATACCCTATATTCTTAATGAAGTATAATTATGATCCTATCAAATATCTAACGCAAAGGTCTCTACAATTAGATAAATAACATGTCACATGGATAGCAATTATATAGTGTCAAATACATCGGAAGTTCTCCCAAATGTACTGATCAATTCAATTAACAGTTATTCTCTTATCCTATTCCCGAATCTCTAACAAATGGGTGTCGGTATCATGGCACGAATTGTTGAATAAACAATAATGTGAACAGGAGTTACCCTACGGAATAGGTTGGATTAACTTGTCTATCGGTCAATTAAATTGTTCATCATTAATCATACAAATCATCATAACTATTACAATTACTCTACTGTATAAACTTAATTTGTATCTGATAACCCTAATCATGTAGTTACTTATAGTAATCAGGGAGAAAGTTCTAGCATGCAGCATTCCTAAGGCAAAAATCAAACAAGAACATGCAATAGAAAGGGCACACAGATAACTACTCCTAATTCATACATTTCATATAACCAGATGATTGGATCATAAATATCCCGAAAGGTCTCTCAAAGATATTTAACATACAATCTTGAATCTAACCTATCTTTAGTCCTATGCTCCGTATCTCTTATGATATAGTTTCAATCTAGAGAATACAACCATGTCGAGTTCAAATGCTTCATCATAGCAGGAAGTTTCTAACCACAACATAAGTTGGCTAGGAAAACAATAGAGTTTCAGCTCATAAATTCAGATAAAGCTTAAATTTATACAGGCAGAGTAACGGCATGTTATAAAATCATAACTACTCAAACATAACCATTATCATAGCAAACACAGATTTGTCTAACCTAGCATGGCATCTCTAGCAAGCAATACAACGCAAACATAATATAAGCACATCATATTTACGAAATAAAGAAGAGAGATATAATTAAAACCTGAATAAGTATTATAGACAAATATTCATGACCAAAGTCTTGGAGGGACTCCGTACAAATGCTACAACTACCGCTACGCTAACCTAGCTCTTCTACTAAGTTAACTCTAGAGAGAGAAAGCTAGAGAGAGACTCTAGAGAGAGAAAATGAAAGAGAGAGATAGAATGTGTGTGAGAAATGAGGAAGAAAGGTGTGGAATTGTGTGTGAAATGAAGAAATGAGGACATCTATTTATAGGGGAGCCAAGGTATCAAGCATACAAGTCCACAAGCACCAACGTACAAGCAAACGAAGCAAAACAAGAACACACTAGGGGGTCAGGGCCGTACACGGCCTAAACAAGCTGTACACGGCCTGTTTAGGGCCGTACATGGCCTCTTGCAAGCCGTACACAGCTGCAGGGTGGCCGTGTGCTGCCCCGTGTGCTGTTTTTGACTTTTCGCGTTGCTTCGAAAGCCTGTATCTTCTTTGTTTCGCGTCCGTTTGACTTGATTCTTTCACCTACGGTCTCGTAATTCCGTTACGCTTCTAATGATGTCAATTTGGAAGGAATTGGATGTGTGGAGCCCAAGCGTGTCCAGAATACGTCTCGTAGTCTTCGGTTGTGCTGTTTCTTGCATAACTTTCTCATCCTTGATCCATCTTGAGCAATCCTTATATCCACGTTTTTGTATTCTCCATAGCTACAAAATAAGGTAATTGTGAGGTCTTGATATGGAGTTTAGAGTAGATTTAAGGTATGGCTCAATTTGGTGCCCATTTCAATGTATTTTCAGTCTTTTTCATATAGTTTTGGAAAGTCCAACAAGTTTTCACCTTTATAACAAAATGATATAAATAATGATGTTTTAAGAATGTTTTTGTTATAAAAGGCCAAATATGGGGTAAATAATGTAGGTAAAAACGTGACTTTTTGTGCTACATCAATAACCCATAATTGCACTTTGAATTCAGCAGATAAATGTTTCCCATAGACTTAACAACCGTCAAAATAGAATTCTTCCTTCTTTTCTTGAAGTTATCATCGACGTAGATTGGTTGTCTAAGACTCATGCCAATATCGTTTGCTACAAGAAAGATCCTTCGTATTCCTCTTGTTGCCGGTGGAACTATGATCATACAAGAGGAGAAAAGTGGTACAAGGTTGAACACCATATCGTGTAAAAAGTACATGAGAAGAACTACACCTATCACGAATCTGGAACTAGGAGCCATAGTGTTTGCCCTGTAATTTAGGAGACACTAGCTATACAATATGAAGTGTGTAGTATTTACCGATCATAAGATCCCCCAACCTATATTCGATCAGAAGGAGTTGAATATGAGACAACATAGATGGGTTGAATTGCTCGGCGACTATGATGGTGAGATTCGTTATCACCCTGGCAAAGCAAATGTTGTAGCTGATGCCTTGAGTTGAAAAGAACAGGTAAAACCACTGCGAGTTTAAGCTTTAGGTATGACCATCCATACAAGCCTTACCTCTCAAATTCATGATGCTCAACTCAAGACAATCAAGGAAGAGAACGTAAAGGGTGAAGCTCTACGAGGCATGGATAAACAATTTGAGGTTAAGTCCGAAGGAATCCGATATTTCATGAATCGAATATGGATACCAAGTTTTGGTAACTTGAGGAAATTGGTGATGGACGAGGCATACAAATCTAGATAATCCATCCGGGATCCGATAAGATATATCATGGTCTTAAAGAGTTGTATTGGTGGCCTAACATGAAGGCCGACATAGCCACCTACGTTGGCAAATGCTTGATGTGTTCCATTGTGATGGTCGAGTAACAGAAACCATCAAGACTATTACGACAACCCGAGATACCCCAATGAAGTGGGAACATATAACAATGGACTTTATCACTGTCGCACCCCCAAATTCATGATGCGGAAGCGATTCGGGTCGGGGTGCAACTAATCGAGTAATCACAGCACAAGATATAATGAACGACTCTATATTCGTTGTTTTAACAAAGGGTAAATTACATTCCATGCCCCTGTGGTTCTTCATTTTCTCATGCCTTGTCACTCCCAATTTTTTATTACTATCCGTATCACTGTGGTTGCTATTTTCGTCCCAAGTATACCCTTCCCCTAACGAAAGTTAACCCATTCCTGTTAAATGCACACATGTGCCCAGCA
The DNA here is from genome assembly GCA_949592205.1 of Helichrysum umbraculigerum. Classification (NCBI taxonomy): domain Eukaryota; kingdom Viridiplantae; phylum Streptophyta; class Magnoliopsida; order Asterales; family Asteraceae; genus Helichrysum; species Helichrysum umbraculigerum. The sequence goes on along the minus strand of CATIUR010000003.1, from coordinate 55,266,432 downwards.
CATGACTGTATTTTTGTAAAATTCCTTTCCCACCCACCTTTGTAATCCCCTTTCTTCCCCATTGTAATTATTTCACACTTCTATCAAAGATCCAAGACCTGTTACTTGCTCTGTAACATTCAAAATTCAAAATTTTCATCGCTATCGTGATTTTTCAACATCTTTGAAAATTAGAGTCGTTCAACATGAGTGGGCGACCTCGGTGGATGCGTCGAACGGAATTCATAGCAACTGACGACTTGCATCAAATATACGGTAATAATTTTGATTTTTTTTTGTTTTACTTTTTGTAATACTCTTTAGTTGAATGATGAAGTTATCACTAAATATTTCATTTTTTGTTGAACCATAAAACCCTAATTTGTTGGTGGTTATTCAAAATTGTTAAATGATGAAAATTGTTGGTTTTTGTTGTTAACAGAGGAACACGAGACACTTTTCTCCATTCGGATGCATCATGCTGGAACATTCTCAAAGTATCCTGGAAGAAAATATGTTGGTGGTACATTCACTTACTTTGACCTTGTAAGTCGTGACTATGTATCTGCTTATCAACTAGATAGGATGGTGGAAGAATTAGGGTATGATCTTGATGACAAAATGTACTACCATTTTAAGAAGCCGGATTCTGATTTGGACAATGGGCTATTAGCATTAGCTTGTGATCAAGATATTAAGGATTTGCTAAGTTACACAGATAGGTACAAGGTTATATATGTCTACATTGAGCATGGTATAACAACTCTTTATAACTACCGGAGGTCCCCACAACAGAAAAAGGTGGTTATAGAAGAAATAGAAGATGATTCACCTAGTAAGGTCGTTCCAACTATTGTTAATAAGAAGTTGTATTTAGATTGGTGTGATAAAAATGTTGGCACAGGGAAACAAAATGTCAATGATGATGATAACAGAGATAGTAAAAGGCCACGGACTGAAAATGATGATGATAATCCATTATTGGATCCTTTTTTTTACAGATTTATTGAAAGATACTAGGGAAGTGGATCACCAGCAGCAGTATTCAATCCGTAATGAAATGAATGATGTCCATACTGAAATGAATGAGGGGGTGAATGTTGATTTTACTGAGTTAAACAATGCTTTCAATGAGCCACCTAATGTTGAGTTCAATGAGCCAGTTAATGATGCTTTGGATGAGGCAATCAATGATGATTTGAATGGGGAAGCGAATGATGATTTCAATGAGGAACATAATGATGATTCTAATGAACCATGGAATGATGAATATGAATACAATCATGAATGGAATGGTCAAGTCAGTGATGAGTTGAATGAGGCACAAAGTCATGATTTGAATGTCGGTGATAATGTTAGTGATAATGTCAATGTAGTGGTTGAAGAAGAATGTGACTTTGTAGAAGATGATCATAATAAATTGCAGGATGTGGAAGTGGATATGGAGGGGTTCAATTTAAGCACAGATAGGAATGTTGAATGGGAAGGAATTAGAATATTACCAAATGTTGGTAATATGCTTGTGAATGATGAGGTGGTAGGGATTGATTTTGATGAATTTGAAAGTGGGGACGACAGTGATATTGATATTGAAAGGAAGTTGAGGTTGAAAAAATTGAGGAGGACAAAGGTTGGTGATGAAATACTAAAGAATGATTTCTATGTTGGCCAAAAATTTAGTTTAAAAAAAAATTACAGATCTGGTAAGGGCACATGCTATAGAAACTAGAAGGGAGCTTTTGGTTGTTAACAGTGATAGAAAAAGAGTCAGGGTTAGATGTTTTGGATTTAGCAAGAAAAAAGGAATTGAGATAGGAGAGTGTAGCCAAACAAATGAATATGAGAGTGCAGTTAATAAGTCATTTATTAGGAAAAAGAAAGTCAATAAAGGTAATGGAAAAGGACAAAAAATAGTGGGTGAGAATAATAAAGGTAAAGGAATCTTGAATGCTGATGAGGGTAATAGTGTCAAAAAAAGCCATACAAAAATTCGTGATAAACCTGTTTGTCCTTGGACTTTACATATTTCAAAAGGTGTAAATGAAAGTTATTGGATGGTGAAAACAATTATAGATGACCATAAATGCCTCCAAATCCGTGAGTTAAAGATCTGCACTTCAACTTTCCTTGCTAACCATATTAGTGACACAATTCAAAGCAACCCAAAAATGACTGGTAAGGCACTGCAAGAACAATTAGAGAAACAATTTCAACTGGGTATAAAGAAGATGATAGCTTATAGAGCTAAAGATCTGGCAATTAAGAGATTGAGGGGGGATTACCAGCAACAATATTCAATCATGAGAGATTACATCTTGGAGTTACAAAACTGCAAAGCTGGCACAACTGTTAGGCTTGATGTGTAACATCCTCGTTTTGGGCCTAGTTGAAATTTGTGATTTCTTTATTTATTTAATTATTTAAGTGTGTTTTAAATAATTAATGTATTGTGGATAATTAAAAATTTAATAGGTCCATTAGCTAAATAACTTATTGTGAATAGTAAATTATTACTTGTTTTAAATTTATTTAGTTGACGGTAAAACAAAATTGTATTTCCCCGCAAATGGTTTTTAAGTTCCAGACAATAATAAATACGGGAATAAAAATTAACACTTATATGGTATACTCTATGGGATGGGTTGGTTTTTACCCCCCACATATACACACATACGTACATGCATACATACACCAAGAAACCCTAATCAATTGCATGAAACTTTAACATCAAATTGGAGCTTGTAAATTCGGATTCAAGCTTCCTCAATCATCAAGAAAAAGGTATGATCACATGTTCTTCATTTTCCATAACCTAAAAATTGGGGTTTTTGGGGTTTTTGCTAATTGGTGAGTTTAATCCGAAATTGAGGGTTGGTTTTGTGAAATTGTTGTTAGTTAAGCTTGTTGTTGTTGATTACTAACAAAATTCAAGCTTAAGATTATAAGTTTATAGTGATTCTTAGGGTTTATGATGATTTTGATGGGTTAATGACTTTAATCCGAAATTAGAGTTTAAAATTGGTTAAGGTAGTGTTAATAAGTGTTTAGAAGATGGTTAGTAACCTTAATTTAACCTAAAAGTGAATTAATCATGTTATATAAGTTGTAATCAAAATGGGTTTTTGGGTAATTGATTAAATTAGCATGATTAACTTGAAATAGAAGCTTGTAATACTTGCATGATAGTTAGTTGATGTTTATATGTGGATTATAACCTTAACCCTAGTTTAAAAATGAAGAAGTTGAAGTATAATCATATGGATCGTTATGGTTTTAATTGAATATTCATGAATTGAAGCTTGTGGTTATGTTAGACTTGTTAAGTCGTGTGTAATTTATGATTAGAACTTAAGTCTAACTTTGAATTGATGAAGTTGATATATGTTCATGAAGAAAGTTTTGAACTTAAGGTGTATTTTAAGAATTGAAGCTCTTAAGATTGAGTTAATAAATATAGTTGTTGTTAGTTGTTAACGATCATGCTATTGTAGGTTATTGATGATGAAATGTGATTAAGTTGATGGAATCACATATATCAAATTTTGATACAATTGAGTAAAGTAAGAATGAAAGTTTTAAGCTTATGTTGTGACACATAAATGATAATTGTTGTTAATATGATTGCAAGTATTGAACTTAATTACTTGTGAAATTGTATGTTAATTAATTACCACTTGATTATTGATAATAGTGACATCAAGTATTGAGGTAATGGTGTAATCATAAAAGGAGTTGTTATAACTTGTTGATTTATCCTAGCTTGCCATTATTAAGTTAAATGAGTTATATGATATGAATTAATTACTAACTCATTGTTTATAATGTTCATAGATATGGAGAAGACTCAGTGACATTAGACTACTGAGTGGACGGTGGAGGTATTGGTGAGTGGACCTGTAACCTTCAGCGTAACTTAGTTGTAACAGATTTAGTTACAACGGGTAAACGCTGTTTTACAGTTTATAGACTGTTGATTGACATGTTGCCTTGATAGATATAGATTTTGTGATATCTGGCCTTTGGGCATATGTGCTTACTTGGAGGTCAACATGGGTTGGGCTTAAGGATACTATTGAGTTGCCAACACAGGTCCTTGTACACGGTTGGTTATAGAAATACTGTGTTGTGTGGGTAAATAGTACCTAAGCTATCGGTTTACCACTGTATTGGCCTGCAGTTGGTGTGAGGTTTCTTGGAGGGCCACCCGGGCATGAGGGCACCTCAAGGACCGCCGATCCTCTTGAATTATTTGTTTACGATGCTATATGCTGTAAACAATGTGTTGTGTTTATGATGCTGTGGCTGTAAACTCGTTTATTATGCTATGCTTAGTTGTAAACAGATTTGCTATGCTAGGTTGCACTGTAGGCTATTGGTTCATTCACTTAGCATTGAGCTAATCCCCCACATTACCACTCCTTGCAGGATATGATTAGATTATGGGATGAGCAAGGAGCTGTTGACTGGATGGAATGTTTGACGACTAGATGTTACTCTGATCTTTGATTTTTATAAATCATTGTTGTCTTTCAAATTATGTAACACCCAAAATGATAAATTATGTTTTGAAATAGATTGACTTTATATGAGTATTATACAATGTAAAATTATTAATGTTTGTTGGACTTTCGCTTCCGGTTATAAAAAAATGGTGATGAAATATGAGGGGTGTTATAAATTGGTATCAGAGCATCGGTTTGGGTGAATTGAACATTTTTGGTGTTCAATCCCAAATCTGGATTTGTTTCAAGTCAAACATTCCAGAATGTGGGGTTAGTTGTTGCATGAGAATTGGGTAGTAGGATATGTATTAACGCTTAACAAGATGTGAGATTGTGTTTTGGTTGTAGAGAAGGAGGAACATGAGTAACCGACTGGTATTCTCAATGATTCCCCTATGTTCGTTGATGTAAGAGCATCAGGTAATTCTCTATAAGCTTGATTAAATTAAATAAGTTTGAATTGTTTACTTGTTATGATGACTATGATTAGTAAAGTAAATTGATTTTGTCTATGTGTTTAGCATAGTTGATTATGTGCTTAGTAGTAAATCTTGATGGATTAAATTGAAATGACTTTCCATAAGGAAATTAATGAGGTGTTGGTATACCTCAAGTAAGATGTTTAAAGTCATGTGGTGGTTTAAATTAGAAAGTGTACATTGATTGGAAGGTGTGTTTGACCTGAAAAGTCAAAGTAGTCAACGAGCTCTTATATGTATTGACAAGTTTAAGGAAAGATTAATGTTGAGTACTTGTTTTAATTGTGTAAATATAATGGTAATATGTGAAATTGGTGATTTAAGGTTATGTTATGACACCAATAGTAATAATGGTTTGGTTTGACTTAGATTAGTCAAAGGTATGTGGATTGAGTGTTAGAATGGTGATCTCATGGTCATAAATCCAAACGGGTCATTTAGGTGCCCAAATGGGTCACTTAGTGATAAAACGGATAAAACTTGATGTGGTTTGTATATGATGACTTTTAAAGTGACTTAAAGTCATAAGTATAGATAAAATGTGGATTGAAAGTGTTAATTTTGTCATTATGAATGAAATTGGTAAAAATGTCCATTTGGACCCCTAACGGGTCAAGGAGTCAAAAACAAAGTGGAATGAGTGTTTGAGGATGACGAATACGCCCACACGTCACTAATATATATAGAAACATGTTGGTAGAAGGTGGAAGTCAGAAACCAAGTCATTTGGAATCTAAGGTGTCAACCAAAATGGTCTAAAATGGTCAAAAATGAGTCGTACGTCCGTTTTCTCGTAAAACATGTAAATTGAAAAAGTGTAAAAAGGGAAAGTTTCATTTTGGCCTAGTGGACGTGCCTGCAAAATTTTACAGTCTAACTCTAAACGTGTAAAAAGTTATACGCGATTGAAATTGGCTAAAAATGCGAGTTTTGCTGAAATTCAGATTTCTACTTGGGAACGCGATCCCAACAAGTTTTCTGGATCGCGTTCATAGGTGTATTTTCATCACAGTTTATTTTTGCTCTTGGGAACGCAATCCCAGCCAAATTTCCAGGATCGCGTTTGCGTGTATATTTCGTGATCAGATGCGTTTTCTCTTGGGAACGCGATCCCGCTTACTTTTCCGGATCGCGTTTGTATGAACAAATTGGTTACAGAAGGATTTTAACGTTGGAACGCGATCCCTAACTCGTTTTCTGGATCGCATTAGTGTTAAAAAAAATTACGACGTTCGTAGTTACGCTTGACGTAGAATTTTACGCTATAAATTTTCGGTGTTCGATTAAGACGAAATTTACATGGTCACTCGGAAACGGTCCAACGGTCAAAGCTCTTCGCTTTGCCATGAGCCCTGGCAGTTTTGGGCACTTCGGGGTCGTTTGGGGTCCGAAAATGGCATTTTACTGTTTTTCGGACCTTATTTTGAACTTTTGACTTACGTTTTAAATTGGGCTTTTGTTTCTTTGAGCCCTGGGATCATTCCTATGACTAAATACAATATTAAATTTTGTTTTAAGAGATCCACATGTTTTATTGGGTATGAGTTATTTACAAGCTGTGTATTACGTCGTATTGTTGATCGTGGCCAACTGTTGTTGTTGGTGATTTAAATTCTTGAGTTATATGGACTAAGTGAAATAAGATGAAGTAAATGAATCATCTAAAATATTGGAAATGGTTAAAATAAGTATTCTTAGAGTTTGAAAAGGAAGTATATGAGTTTATACTTATTGATATTTGAGAATAGAGTTATAATGTGCATGTTTGACATGAAATGTTTATTTATTATACCACTAAAGAAGTACAGATTGAAGAGAATATGCTGAGTATTACTCATGGTATTGATAAAATGTTTAGTATTGAAGGTACTATAAGTAGTAAGTGATGTGACTAATGATTGATATTGAATCAGGTAGTATAGGGGTTGATTGATGCATTGTGTTAGACCTTTCACATATGATAATAACCTAGTGAAAACGAGGTTGCATGTCTGTGTTGTATATATTTGCCTAATTATATGATAAGTGGAATAGTGTAAGAACTTGAAATATAGTTGAGTAATTGCTGCAAAATTGTTGTTGTATGTGTGATAATTGTTGATTTCACTATTGTAATATAAGTTAGAATTAAAATTCATTATATTGATAATTGATGGTATGAAGTTGCATGAAAATGAAGAGTAAATGACATAATATAACGACGTCTGGCTAACGTATTCATATTATGTCATTTTACATGGAATTGTTGAGGTTACCAATTACCATAGAAATTAATGTGGTTTTAAATAGTAACTAAAGGATGTTGACCTGTAGTCGAGAAATATTCATTGATTGACTAAAATGAAGTATAAGTAAACCATAAAACTATTGCTTATTTAATGTGATATCATTGTAAAAGAAAATTTTGTACTGTTTCTACTACTTGTTAAAATGAGTATGTGATTATTCGTTGTAATAATTGAGGCTTAGTGAAGACTAACATACCCGGATGGCCTAATATTAGAAAATTATATGAAACTATGTCATTGGGAAAAGTAAAATAGTCAGGAAAATAAGGGTTTTATTTGTCGGATTGATAATTTTATTATCATTATGTGCGAATTACATGTAATCTTTCGTATTGTTGTATATCTAATGACTAGATGAAGTGATACATTGCAATTTGAAAAAGTTATGTGATGAAATAAGTTTAAGTAGAGGTCGACTAAAATGGATTAAATATGTGAATATTGTTGAAAATGTGTTAATGATTAGCACATCTTGATAATGTGGTACGTGTACTAGTATAGTAAAGTACCCATTGATGATTATATAGTTATGGTTTTAACCATAGAAATTGACCTCTACCTTACTTATTACAATGGGATTTGTAACACCCTCAAATTTCGGTTTGCGGAAGCGATCGGGTCGGGTGTTACCAATTTAAATATCACAGCATAAGATACATAATGAACGACTCTAAATGAGACGTTTGAAAGTAATTATACATTTACCAAATAGAACGTTTACAACGTTATAAGTTTATTAGAAATTTCAAATACATGATTTGAAAATACAAGAGTAAATGCAGAGTTGTCCCAATTGTTGAAAATATGCGACTCGAGCTAATAAGATCTTGTAGCGATCCCAATCCTGCTGGGCACCTGAGAACACATGCTAAAACAGGTCAGCTATAAAGCTGGTGAGTTCATAGGATTTGTAGTTGAAATCATAATGTATAAAACCCTGTATGTTTTGGAAAGTTGTTTCCTTATTCGTCATTTTGATTTGTATTATGTTGAAATTTGCAATACCAATGTGTATACGATTGTCGAGGTATCTAACCCCTAAGTAATACTGATTTGTACCTAAGTACATCATAACTGAGGCTTTCAGAGCCTGAATACCTTTCAGGTATTAAGTAGATTTAACAGGATGAGGCAATACATACCTAAGTTTGTAATATAGCCGACAGTACAACTACAACACCAAATTGTGCCTGACTAGGTAAATGAGAAATGATTGTACAACGGTGACACCCCCACACGGTTGGATTACATCCTGAGCCGAGGGACCATCCCTGGTTGGATTACATCCTGAGCCAGAGTCGTCAACAGTTGACAAGAGCCAGCAGCACCAAATTGTGCCTGACTGAGTGAATGAGAGCCGATTGTACAACGGTGACACCCCCACACGGTTGGATTACATCCTGAGCCGAGGGACCATCCCTGGTTGGATTACATCCTGAGCCAGAGTCGTCAACAGCTGACAAGAGCCAGCAGCACCAAATTGTGCCCGACTGAGTGAATGAGAAACGATTGTACAACGGTGACACCCCCACATGGTTGGATTACATCCTGAGCCGAGGGACCATCCCTGGTTGGATTACATCCTGAGCCAGAGTCGTCAACAGCTGACAAGAGCCAGCAGCACCAAATTGTGCCTGACTGAGTGAATGAGAAACGATTGTACAACGGTGACACCCCCACACGGTTGGATTACATCCTGAGCCGAGGGACCATCCCTGGTTGGATTACATCCTGAGCCAGAGTCGTCAACAGTTGACAAGAGCCAGCAGCACCAAATTGTGCATGACTGAGTGAATGAGAGCCGATTGTACAACGGTGACACCCCCACACGGTTGGATTACATCCTGAGCCGAGGGACCATCCCTGGTTGGATTACATCCTGAGCCAGAGTCGTCAACAGTTGACAAGAGCCAGCAGCACCAAATTGTGCCTGACTGAGTGAATGAGAAACGATTGTACAACGGTGACACCCCCACACGGTTGGATTACATCCTGAGCCGAGGGACCATCCCTGGTTGGATTACATCCTGAGCCAGAGTCGTCAACAGTTGACAAGAGCCAGCAACACCAAATTGTGCCTGACTGAGTGAATGAGAGCCGATTGTACAACGGTGACACCCCCACACGGTTGGATTACATCCTGAGCCGACTGTACAACGACGCGTCTGACTGAGGAAGTGGTGTTTGCGTAAACGGATGTATACTAATATACATAAGTAGTCTTGAAGTTAGCGCTAAGTGTTCCAGGTAATATACTAGCATGTAGATATGTATAAGAATATATATATATATATATATATTTGTCGGATCAGCAAATACTGTAAGTTACAATATCATGTAGCACGTGATGTAGATTTGTTGTAGTTAAGTATGTATATATAGTATTTAACTATTTGTTGTGTCACTATAAGCCCAGGTATGACTAATCATCACCTAGTTGTTTCGTCTGTTACTAACGTATGCCATTAGCCTTAAGCCTAGCAAGTATGTTGAGATCGGATAACAGTCTGGTCGTCGTTTAATGTAAGCTGGACTAACAAGTCCTAGAGTGTTTGATAGTATTGTCCCGCGACAATATGGTCAATGTATAATGATAACCTAATCAAGTTATGAAATGGTAATTGTTTCCCAACAATCCAGTAGTGTATGAGTGTAACCTTTCTAGGTTTAACATTGATGCTGTCTCAATACAGTATGACGGGTGTAATTCCTAAGTATTACACATTTGTATTACATACAGTAACATAAGCAAGTGTGAATTATAACAGATTATCAATATAATTCGAAAGCAGTTATTGAGCATGTGTTTCACCCCAAAAACAGTAAAACAGTTGAAAGAGTGGGGCTATGAAACTCACCTGTGAGTTGTTAGTGATACGATGATACGCGCGTCGTCCGAATGGTAACCTTCTAGTGTCCTAAACACGTGAGGTTGTATAAGTATGAGACAAATCAGTTTGTCTAAGCGAATTGTTCATGTATGCATTTGTTGTTGAAGTCTGGGAATAGTGTACGGGGGTCCGGGGACAGCGCCCCTGGTAGCGAGGTCCAAGGGGTGGCAACCCCTGGCGGGGTCCAAGGGGCAGAGCCCCTGGCTGGGGTTGAGCTGCCAGGTCAGCTTGGAAAATTTTTATTTCTACTATATTGCTTTAATGAAAACGCTTTCGAAATCCAAATTCGGGTAAAATCGAGTGGTAAAATTTTGTTGTCAATACTTAGTGAAAAACATAGGTTTTTAAGGTTCTGCGACGTCAGATGCGACGTCAGCGGCGACGTAGGGTCTTGCGTCGCTATGTGCGACATTCGCAATCTAATGCGACGTTGTGTCCTGCGTCGCAATGTGCGACGTAGAATTTGATGGCGACGTAGGGGCTTACGTCGCATTATGCGACCTTGGGATGTTTTGCGACGTTGGATGCGACGTCGCAGCACTGTTTTTGGTCCCTGCGACGTAGCGGACTGTTCGCCGGAGTTTGAGTCGGAAACGAGTTTCCCGGCCTCCGTTGAGTCCAATTCTTTTACCCAACCCATAATTAAGTATTTTAAGCTTATCTAAACCGCAAACAAGCAAAATAACAAAGTTTTGAGAGATTTCGAGAATTGTCGGAAACTTACAAATCCGCACGAGGAGAATCCGAAAAGATAGGATTGTAGATCGTTGCGTGGTGATCGTTTTTCCCTAAAGGAGCTTCGAGATTGGAGGTCGTTTAGTGGTGTTAAATGGCGGATTTAGGTGGCGGTGGTGTGGTGTTAGAGAGAGAGAGATGAGAGAAAAGTTAGAGAAGAGAGAGAAAGTGAGAGGATGAGAATGGGGTGGAAATGAGGAGGGATTTGGGTTTTTATTTGAACTCAGATCCCTGACTCGTGTACTGTGGTCTCCAACCACAGTACAAAATGTCCGTGATTTTATACCTGATTAAAATGTAGATTTATTACTTTAAATCTATAATTTTTGTTTAAGTTGTTTTGTAAATATTTTTAAAAAAAATATTTCACTTGAACTATAAAATGTAATTATTCAAAGTTTAAAATCGGCGTGAAATTTGACTTTTTGACCGGGTGTTACATTCTCCCCCTGTTAAGAAAATTTAGTCCCGAAATTTAAAGTGATGTCAGGGTTGCGCATGGTCTGGGGAGCAATGCACGTACGAGGTATTTGTCGAATAGATTGCAGACACATGATGTCTATAACGAGGTTGAATAGCAGTCACTCCATGACCGCATCATGTTTAATCGTTGTAGTAACATTCTGACTATATTGTTTGTTCAGAGTATGATTATTTTGTGGTTACTCGGTAACCGTTTATGTCGTAGTCCATTCGGGATTAGATGGTTGTCACATAGTGACCGTTTTGTAATTGGTTATATCAGGGCTGAGCGATTTATCGTTGAGTCGATTAGTCTACTGAAAGTAAACATTGAGTTTGGTTGGTGAGTGTTCTATCGATTGGTCTGCTGAAAGCAAACTTTGGGTTTTATGTGGGCCTAAGTCAACTAGCCCTAAGATGTGATCGACATTAAGTCGTTAAAATGATGGTGGGGACAATAAGTACACGTTTAGCGAATCTATAATTGAAGAGTTATGTTTTCGAGGAGAAATTGTACTTACATTTTCGTTGGAGATTTATTTGATTTACTCGGAGTCGATTAAGTGAATTTTGCATCTTTTTGGGCAGTCCTTCTTGTAATGACCGGGTTCCTTACATTTGAAGCATATCCTTCGAGAGTCGGGATTGGCGGGAACTCTGCAATCCCAGATTTTGTGTCCAAATCGTTGGCATCTTTCACAGGGTAAACCACATGAACCATCATGATGACGTTTACAGCCGTGACAAAATGGTTTGTTACCCGCATAGCCTTGTCTTTCGTTGGGTTTGACAGCATAGTACCCCAAGGGTTCAGGTTGATTGGTTGGATTTTGACTAGAGCTGGGATCCCCACTACATTTTGTTAGGTTGTTTTCGGTTGCAGTGGCTTCGCGTCGTTCCCTCTGTGCCATAAGTCTGTGGGCCATACGAATGGCCTCTTCGATAGTAGCGGGTTTAGAGGCGGTGACCATTCCCTCAATTAGTAGCGGGAGTCCACCGGTGTACCTTGCGATTCGTTGACTTTCAGGGTTTACTATGGTTGGGCACAAGTGTGCTAGCTGTTGGAAACGATTGGTATATGTTTCAATGTCGTTGTCTTTTACGGTGAGGTGCCAAAGTTCGTCCTTAAGTTTGTGAAGTACTTCGATGGGACAATACTTGTCCTTCATGATTCGTTTCAGGTCTTCCCACGGAAGTTCGTGAGCAGTGTCGATTCCTACAGTTCGGGCATGAAAATTTCACCAGGTAGAGGCGTCATCCTGAAGGGTGTAGGTGGCGTACAAGACTTTGCAGTCGTCGGGGCAGTTGCAAACGTGAAATATAGATTCCAATTTCTCGAACCATCGAATTAATCCGACAGCTCCTTCAGTACCAACGAAGTTTGGTGGTTCGCACCTCAGGAAATCCTTAAAAGTGCAAGGCTTTACTTGGTTCTGAGCAGCTAGGGTCGCAGTCACTGCTTGATTAATGATTTGATCGCGCTCAGCTTGAGTGAAAGTTTGTCGTTTAGGATGCATGATTCTTGAACAAGAATGAAATGACAAAGTGTGAGATCTTTATTCAAAGATTTTGACTTTTATAGTTGTATACTCGGATGTAAAAGTGATAGTTATCCAGAAACCACTTAAGGTATCCATATGAAAGTCCTCAGACTTTGAAGTTTTAAATGTGTAGTCGTACGAACGACCTAGTTGTGTATTATATGTAGTTCGACCAGAACTAATGGTATCGTCGTAGTCTATCAGACTATAATGTAGTACTAGAGTACTATAGATGTAATACCACTAAATTAGAGTGTATTCATCGAATGAGGCATCACATGCCTTAGTAGTCGTGGTGTGGCACTTCGTGCCTAGTAAGGTAATCGCGTATGCGTATAAGTGTATAAGTGCCTATAGCGAGTGTTCATACGCCAAATAATCGAGTGGAACACCCCGTGTCCAGTAGAGTAGTCGTATATACATATATGATGTACACGTAACCATACAAGTATACGTGCGTAATAAAAGTCAAGTGTGGCATCTCGTGCCCAGTTAAGTAAATGTATATGTATATATAAGTCGTACATGTAACTATAACAAGTCCACATGCATATTGAGAGTAGCACCTAGTGCTGAAGTGTAGTGCCTAAAGCACTGGAGTGTAGTAACAACGTACTGTAATGCAGTGCTATCAGCACAGTAAGGGAAATACCAATGTATTGTGATTGTAGTACTGAAGTACTATGAAATGCAGCACCACGTGCCGTAATGAAGTGCCCGCGGCACCGTAATTGCAGTACTCATGTACTGTGAATGTAGCATCAACATGCTATGATTTGTAGTATTGACACACTATGAGGTTTGCACTAACGTGCCCATATTGTGGTATCAACATACCATGTGTTGTGCTTGAAAGTATAATGTGACACCACGTGCCATGTGTTGTTTGATTGTTGCCCTAAGGCCAAAATACGTTGTAGTTATGTGATTTCTCGAATGTAGCACAAAGGCTAGAATGTAAGTGCCAAGGCACTGAGGTATTGAGTCAATTGATCTAAATGATCAAGTTGTGATTGAGATAATTAATTTGTTGTGGACTTAGTCAACGCTAATCCAATTGCAATCCATATGGTTAAGGTTGAAAAGTTGTAAATCTGTTTTAAGTTTCATGGACGTTTAGCATGTGTGGGTTTCCATCCCCATTGATAACGTTTGTACCTCCTTCCCGAGGCTCAGTGATGAATGTGATATTCTCCTATACGTACATAAAGAGAAAGTGTCGAGTCGTGATAGTGAGGAAAGCGGCGATATGCCTCTTCACGAAAGTATGATGATACAGCGGAATTGAGTTGTATATACCCAGTATATATTTGATACGTAGAAGTAGTACACATGTAAGACCTATTCATATATACTTACAGTACATATAATAGCCTAGGGTGTCTAGCATATAACAATCAGAGTCAACTACGCATTCCTGTTTCAGTATAACCCCTTTCAGATCTTACATCATCTTTGTTTAATTGTACATAGTTAGCTACGCTATGTTAAATTAAACTCGTATGATGTAATTCCTGAACCAGTCATACCTAATGAGGAATACTGCCTAACGGTCATAGTCTAGGCCCACTAAATGCAACCTAGTTCACTATAACCTTAGGCTCTGATACCAATCTGTAACACCCTCAAATTTCGGTTTGCGGAAGCGATCGGGTCGGGTGTTACCAATTTAAATATCACAGCATAAGATACATAATGAACGACTCTAAATGAGACGTTTGAAAGTAATTATACATTTACCAAATAGAACGTTTACAACGTTATAAGTTTATTAGAAATTTCAAATACATGATTTGAAAATACAAGAGTAAATGCAGAGTTGTCCCAATTGTTGAAAATATGCGACTCGAGCTAATAAGATCTTGTAGCGATCCCAATCCTGCTGGGCACCTGAGAACACATGCTAAAACAGGTCAGCTATAAAGCTGGTGAGTTCATAGGATTTGTAGTTGAAATCATAATGTATAAAACCCTGTATGTTTTGGAAAGTTGTTTCCTTATTCGTCATTTTGATGTGTATTATGTTGAAATTTGCAATACCAATGTGTATACGATTGTCGAGGTATCTAACCCCTAAGTAATACTGATTTGTACCTAAGTACATCATAACTGAGGCTTTCAGAGCCTGAATACCTTTCAGGTATTAAGTAGATTTAACAGGATGAGGCAATACATACCTAAGTTTGTAATATAGCCGACAGTACAACTACAACACCAAATTGTGCCTGACTAGGTAAATGAGAAATGATTGTACAACGGTGACACCCCCACACGGTTGGATTACATCCTGAGCCGAGGGACCATCCCTGGTTGGATTACATCCTGAGCCAGAGTCGTCAACAGTTGACAAGAGCCAGCAGCACCAAATTGTGCCTGACTGAGTGAATGAGAGCCGATTGTACAACGGTGACACCCCCACACGGTTGGATTACATCCTGAGCCGAGGGACCATCCCTGGTTGGATTACATCCTGAGCCAGAGTCGTCAACAGCTGACAAGAGCCAGCAGCACCAAATTGTGCCTGACTGAGTGAATGAGAAACGATTGTACAACGGTGACACCCCCACATGGTTGGATTACATCCTGAGCCGAGGGACCATCCCTGGTTGGATTACATCCTGAGCCAGAGTCGTCAACAGCTGACAAGAGCCAGCAGCACCAAATTGTGCCTGACTGAGTGAATGAGAAATGATTGTACAACGGTGACACCCCCACACGGTTGGATTACATCCTGAGCCGAGGGACCATCCCTGGTTGGATTACATCCTGAGCCAGAGTCGTCAACAGTTGACAAGAGCCAGCAGCACCAAATTGTGCATGACTGAGTGAATGAGAGCAGATTGTACAACGGTGACACCCCCACACGGTTGGATTACATCTTGAGCCGAGGGACCATCCCTGGTTGGATTACATCCTGAGCCAGAGTCGTCAACAGTTGACAAGAGCCAGCAGCACCAAATTGTGCCTGACTGAGTGAATGAGAAACGATTGTACAACGGTGACACCCCCACACGGTTGGATTACATCCTGAGCCGAGGGACCATCCCTGGTTGGATTACATCCTGAGCCAGAGTCGTCAACAGTTGACAAGAGCCAGCAGCACCAAATTGTGCCTGACTGAGTGAATGAGAGCCGATTGTACAACGGTGACACCCCCACACGGTTGGATTACATCCTGAGCCGACCGTACAACGACGCGTCTGACTGAGGAAGTGGTGTTTGCGTAAACGGATGTATACTAATATACATAAGTAGTCTTGAAGTTAGCGCTAAGTGTTCCAGGTAATATACTAGCATGTAGATATGTATAAGAATATATATATATATATATATATATATATATATATATTTGTCGGATCAGCAAATACTGTAAGTTACAATATCATGTAGCACGTGATGTAGATTTGTTGTAGTTAAGTATGTATATATAGTATTTAACTATTTGTTGTGTCACTATAAGCCCAGGTATGACTAATCATCACCTAGTTGTTTCGTCTGTTACTAACGTATGCCATTAGCCTTAAGCCTAGCAAGTATGTCGAGATCGGATAACAGTCTGGTCGTCGTTTAATGTAAGCTGGACTAACAAGTCCTAGAGTGTTTGATAGTATTGTCCCGCGACAATATGGTCAATGTATAATGATAACCTAATCAGGTTATGAAATGGTAATTGTTTCCCAACAATCCAGTAGTGTATGAGTGTAACCTTTCTAGGTTTAACATTGATGCTGTCTCAATACAGTATGACGGGTGTAATTCCTAAGTATTACACATTTGTATTACATACAGTAACATAAGCAAGTGTGAATTATAACAGATTATCAATATAATTCGAAAGCAGTTATTGAGCATGTGTTTCACCCCAAAAACAGTAAAACAGTTGAAAGAGTGGGGCTATGAAACTCACCTGTGAGTTGTTAGTGATACGATGATACGCGCGTCGTCCGAATGGTAACCTTCTAGTGTCCTAAACACGTGAGGTTGTATAAGTATGAGACAAATCAGTTTGTCTAAGCGAATTGTTCATGTATGCATTTGTTGTTGAAGTCTGGGAATAGTGTACGGGGGTCCGGGGACAGCGCCCCTGGTAGCGAGGTCCAAGGGGTGGCAACCCCTGGCGGGGTCCAAGGGGCAGAGCCCCTGGCTGGGGTTGAGCTGCCAGGTCAGCTTGGAAAATTTTTATTTCTACTATATTGCTTTAATGAAAACGCTTTCGAAATCCAAATTCGGGTAAAATCGAGTGGTAAAATTTTGTTGTCAATACTTAGTGAAAAACATAGGTTTTTAAGGTTCTGCGACGTCAGATGCGACGTCAGCGGCGACGTAGGGTCTTGCGTCGCTATGTGCGACATTCGCAATCTAATGCGACGTTGTGTCCTGCGTCGCAATGTGCGACGTAGAATTTGATGGCGACGTAGGGGCTTACGTCGCATTATGCGACCTTGGGATGTTTTGCGACGTTGGATGCGACGTCGCAGCACTGTTTTTGGTCCCTGCGACGTAGCGGACTGTTCGCCGGAGTTTGAGTCGGAAACGAGTTTCCCGGCCTCCGTTGAGTCCAATTCTTTTACCCAACCCATAATTAAGTATTTTAAGCTTATCTAAACCGCAAACAAGCAAAATAACAAAGTTTTGAGAGATTTCGAGAATTGTCGGAAACTTACAAATCCGCGCGAGGAGAATCCGAAAAGATAGGATTGTAGATCGTTGCGTGGTGATCGTTTTTCCCTAAAGGAGCTTCGAGATTGGAGGTCGTTTAGTGGTGTTAAATGGCGGATTTAGGTGGCGGTGGTGTGGTGTTAGAGAGAGAGAGAGATGAGAGAAAAGTTAGAGAAGAGAGAGAAAGTGAGAGGATGAGAATGGGGTGGAAATGAGGAGGGATTTGGGTTTTTATTTGAACTCAGATCCCTGACTCGTGTACTGTGGTCTCCAACCACAGTACAAAATGTCCGTGATTTTATACCTGATTAAAATGTAGATTTATTACTTTAAATCTATAATTTTTGTTTAAGTTGTTTTGTAAATATTTTTAAAAAAAATATTTCACTTGAACTATAAAATGTAATTATTCAAAGTTTAAAATCGGCGCGAAATTTGACTTTTTGACCGGGTGTTACAGGATTAAAGCTGTATGATTTGAAACACATATAAGTAATAGATTTTGCATGATCAAGTAGTGTTTCAATTGACAAAAACTGATCTTTGGATAAATAGTTGTGACGGTTAAGATTATTAAAAAAAATATTTTCATTATTAAGGATGATATAGACTAACTAGATAAGTTGTTTGCATGATCTAAATTAAATTCTCATTATGAATATGAGCATTGTAGTTTTATATTCTCTGTTGTGATTGTTGTCCCAAAGTGTTTATATGGCTTAGCATACAATGGAGCAATGTATGGTATGTGTATTTTGATAGCAAATAAACAGAGTTAAAAGCACAACTTATGGACTTATGTGAATTTAAGTTGAAATACACACTGGTGATGTGTACGTAGATGAAATTAAACATACCAATGTCAGTATATTATGATGTGTACTCATTTTGTGTTATGTGGATATAAATATACCTAGCCTAAGTGCACACAGCAGTTGCATGTTCACATATTAGTTATTGTTTTTGTGATTCTATTACAATAGGTTAACTGGGTGCAATTAGATTTCGAGGACGAAATCTCTTTAAGGGGGAGAGATTTGTAACATCCTCGTTTTGGGCCTAGTTGAAATTTGTAATTTCTTTATTTATTTAATTATTTAAGTGTGTTTTAAATAATTAATGTATTGTGGATAATTAAAAATTTAATAGGTCCATTAGCTAAATAACTTATTGTGAATAGTAAATTATTACTTGTTTTAAATTTATTTAGTTGACGGTAAAACAAAATTGTATTTCCCCGCAAATGGTTTTTAAGTTCCAGACAATAATAAATACGGGAATGAAAATTAACACTTATAAGGTATACTCTATGGGATGGGTCGGTTTTTACCCCCCACATATACACACATACGTATATGCATACATACACCAAGAAACCCTAATCAATTGCATGAAACTTTAACATCAAATTGGAGCTTGTAAATTCGGATTCAAGCTTCCTCAATCATCAAGAAAAAGGTATGATCACATGTTCTTCATTTTCCATAACCTAAAAATTGGGGTTTTTGAGGTTTTTGCTAATTGGTGAGTTTAATCCGAAATTGAGGGTTGGTTTTGTGAAATTGTTGTTAGTTAAGCTTTTTGTTGTTGATTACTAACAAAATTCAAGCTTAAGATTATAAATTTATAGTGATTCTAAGGGTTTATGATGATTTTGATGGGTTAATGACTTTAATCCGAAATTAGAGTTTAAAATTGGTTAAGGTAGTGTTAATAAGTGTTTAGAAGATGGTTAGTAACCTTAATTTAACCTAAAAGTGAATTAATCATGTTATATAAGTTGTAATCAAAATGGGTTTTTGAGTAATTGATTAAAGTAGCATGATTAACTTGAAATAGAAGCTTGTAATACTTGCATGATAGTTAGTTGATGTTTCTATGTGGATTATAACCTTAACCCTAGTTTAAAATGAAGAATTTGAAGTATAATCATATGGATAGTTATGGGTTTAATTGAATATTCATGAATTGAAGTATGTGGTTATGTTAGACTTGTTAAATTGTGTGTAATTTATAATTAGACCTTAAGTCTAACTTTGAATTGATGAAGTTGATATATGTTCATGAAGAAAGTCTTGAACTTAAGGTGTATTTTAAAAATTGAAGCTCTTAAGATTGAGTTAATAAATATAGTTGTTGTTAGTTGTGAACGATCATGCTATTTTAGGTTATTGATGATGAAATGTGATTAAGTTGATGGAATCACATATATCAAATTTTGATACAATTGAGTAAAGTAAGAATGAAAGTTTTAAGCTTATGTTGTGACACATAATTGATAATTGTTGTTAATATGATTGCAAGTATTGAACTTAATTACTTGTGAAATTGTATGTTAATTAATTACCACTTGATTATTGATAATAGTGACATCAAATATTGAGGTAATGGTGTAATCATAAAAGGAGTTGTTATAACTTGTTGATTTATCCTAGCTTGCCATTATTAAGTTAAATGAGTTATATGATATGAATTAATTACTAACTCATTGTTTATAATGTTCATAGATATGGAGAAGACTTAGTGACATTAGACTACTGAGTGGACGGCAGAGGTATTGGTGAGTGGACCTGTAACCTTCAGCGTAACTTAGTTGTAACAGATTTGGTTACAACGTGTGACACTCCTCCAAATTAGGTATATAATTATACTTAATACATGCATTTCTTACGCTAATTCCCTACATTTGTTTTAAACTAAACCGATGATGTGATGTCAGTCTAGCGAGCCCTAAACAATAATACAAAAAGAATTACATAATACGTAGTTATTTATAAATTACGTACGAACGTATCGGAGCGAAGCTGACAAATAAATGACAAAAGTTTCGTGATACAAAAATAATTAATAATATAATTATTAATTACGAGTATTTATATATCTATAACACATAGATATAAAGGTCTAATTTTACGTTTAACATAAAACGTATTATAACACGAACAGAAACAATTCTAAAACGCGCATACGACGTCGAATCATAAAAATGCAAAGTTTCTCGTTCATTTGGAAGAAGTTAGAACATTACTTCAAAATATGAAATCCTAAATCTACTGAAAATTGGCGCTCAATTAACTGCGCGCAGTAAAGTGTACAAAAATGTACAACTATCAAAAATAATGAAAACCTCATTATTATGAAAACATATTACGAACCAGGAGAGCATCTACAAAATAAAAATATAAAATGTTAAATTTTATATTGCTATAATTATACCCGTACTCGAGATTGGTGGGACAAAAATCCCACCAACCTACAATAATGCAGAGACAGATTTGGGTTTAAACCCATACTCCCTCCATATCTCTGTGATCTCACGACATAACACACACACACAATGATTTTCATCAATCTCCATTTCCTTCCTCTCTAAAATTGTAACAAAATCAGGAGCAGCAAAAGGCAGTAAAACAACAAGATCAGGAAGCTTTATCATCATCATCACCATCATCGGTCACTTCATCATCATCTTCATCATTTTTACTTTGTAAGAAAAACTCAATTTATTTGATTTCTATATTATGATTTCGTATTCTAACATGTTATACATCATAATCTAACAACATATACCACTTATATTTGAAGATTGATGATTGATTCTTGAAATTGGTTTTTGAAACCAAACTTTGAATCCAAAAATCTAACCACGAAAACTTGTTAAAAACGTGATATTAAGTTGTTAAAATGTTGTACTATGATGATATAAACATTTGGTGTTGATGTATAAACGATTTGGAACCAAGAAAATCGGATTGTGTCTTGCCCTGCTCGAACAGGGCCTGGAACTGACATGAATCCGGCGGATTCATGTAGAATCCGGCGGATTCCCCTATGAAACTCGCACACCCCGTAAACGGTTTAAACATCTGTGAACGAGTAAAAGACACGATCGAATCCGGCGGATTCACCTGAATCCGGCGGATTCCCAAGCTTAATATGAACGTTTTGTGAACACAAAAGAATCCGGCGGATTCACTTAATATTGACCCGACCCGGTGGCTTGACCCGAAGATCCGGCAACACTTTTCTCATTAACGAGAATCCGGCGGATTCAAATAGAATCCGGCGGATTCACCTACTGGGCTGCAGATTGGGCCTAAGTCGCGAACTGGGCTGGGCTGGGCTGGGCTTTGAACTGGGCTTCGTGTTTTGGGCCGAATGATTAATGGATTATACGTTAAATAAGTACATTATGGCTAATGGGCCAACAAATCGGGCCGAGCCTAACAAACTACAAAACATACGACGTTATAAAACGAGACAAACTATGATTACGGACATTGGACTTATTTAATTCATACGAACAAACGATATATGACATGTATACATACGACACTTAAGAATTATATATTCACCGATATATACATACATTGAGACTTGTGTTTTTGGAAACTTAAACGACAAACTTTTATATATATCTATATATATATATATGAACGAGACAACGGACAATAATATATATATGCGAGAACATATACATATGCAACTATATAAGTATATATGTATATATGCTTACACATTTTGGACGATTCGACAAACAAACATAACTTGGGAAAATATTATTTATTTTCAAACAACAATCATCAACGACATACACAAACTTCAGAAATTGATAATTTCTTGAAACAAACGAACTATTAACGTAAGTAAACATAGTACTTATAGTTAATACATTGATGTGTATAGGTTGACTACGTTTGGGCTTCGCTATCATTTTTCGCTAGCATTCACATCCGAGCACTCACCGTGAGTTCACAAACCCCTTTTAAATGTTTTAATGTTTTAAAACTTCGGGGTGGAAAACATAGAAATCGTATGTATAACTGCATGCGACAACTGTTTGAATACTTGATGTATTTACTTAAACTATTGATGAAATGAGATTTCATGTTGTGACTGATTAAATACTGTAAGTATTTGCTTAAACTGTTTATGAAGGGGTACTTCATACTTGAACTATTTGTGAAAGGGTATTTCACACAACTATTTGAACTATGTTTTTATGAAATGTTTTTCATAACTATTTTGGGAATTTAGGCAACGAATCTTGGTACAGATCTAGGCTGAACGATGTAGTGCATAAAAGACCTTATGGCTACAGACTATAACCATTAGCTAGGTGACTCTAGCCACTGAGTATACGGATAGTACTATCGCCGTGACGACCCTCCTACGGATTTGGGAGCGTATACTTAATTGTCCAGCATGGCAAACAACAACAGATTAGGGTTGTGGTTTGGTTATAGGGTTAGATCGGGTTACCTTACTCGACAGGTTTAGCTCACCTTTCGAGGGATCACCGTCTAAATATTCCCACAAAACTATGGTTTAGGAAGTGATTTCCTATGTACACTGATTTGGAAATGTTAATCTTTACCTAGGTTAACCTGTGTTTCCTACTAATGACTGAATTAGGAAATGTTATCTCTTGATTGAAATAACCTGTGTTTCCTATTACAACTACAACTGATTTGGGAAATGTTATTTGTTAATAACTTGTGTTTCCTACTTGATAAACAACACTTATTGGAAATGTTATTCTTAAATGTTTAACTTGTGTTTCCTACATAACGAACAAACTTGTGAATTCACTCAACAATTTTGTTGACGTTTTACTCTATGTTTTTCAGGGAATTAGCAGCGTAAGTAAGATCTGCATGCATTATCAGGACGGACTACCCTGGACTTGTTAGGATGCCACTACTTTTGGGACACTTGGATTTCCTCTGTATAACTGCAATTATTGCAGTCATACCTATGAAATCTACTTTTGATATTATGTATTTTATGAAATACTGATTTCAACTACTACTACTACTGTTATCACTTCCCAAGTGGTAATCATTTGTAAAACTTTAACTAATGGCATCTTAATCTATTTCGTTCTGCGATAATCATATGCTCTGAGTATGTATGTAACTGTTGGTTGTTATTACTGCTCGCACCCCCGCCACGTCACTAAGCTTCCGCAAACCACTCTACGTAATTGTAATTACCGTTTGGCGGGGTGTGACAGACTTGGTATCAGAGCCATTGGTTATAGCGAACTAGAAGTCTTTAGGTGACTGAAAACCTTAGAGACCTAGACTATAGCCTTGGCTAGAACATTTGTGCATTCATGCATACATACTTTGCATACAACTAACATACGACTGACACGCCACACTCAATTTCTTTTGTCACAGTATGTCTAGTCAATCACATTACCATGTTTACGCTTCGGATGAAGAGCCGACCGAGGCTACTTTTGAGGGTCCCGCGATTACAGTAGGGGATGAGTCATCAGTTCATGTGAGAGCTATGTCTGATGACACTAGTGATGCTTACTTAGTACCACCTCCGACCGCACCTGTGGTCACTCCTACCCCTACACCACCAGTTGCGAGTACCTCCCGTGTGCCTGTACATCGGATGACAGCTAGGATCTGTGTTCGGGATTTTCCCAGAGGACCACTCGCGCCGCGCGATAAGGCGCCAGTGACTGAGTCTGAGGTTCCAGTTGTCGAGCCGCCACAGAAGAGGCTCCGACCTTCTCATCGGGACTGGATGCCTCGAGTATTGAGAGAGTGGAGATCACTAGAGGGTATTCCCTCGACCTTTGAGATTGGAGAGTCCTCCCACTCACCATCATCTTTTGTATAACGCTAATCATAGATGGGTATATTAGAAATCCCATCTCATTTTGTACTAAACTCATGTAACAGCGTTTTGATCTTTAATATATAATGTATGCTTGGTTTACATCTCGGGTTCATTATGCTTATTATCAACCATGTTATTTCATCTTACAACTGTCGACTTGTGATTAAACCTATACTTATCGACACTTTGTGACCAACTCTTGTAAACCCTGAAACATTTTACAGCTTGATGATTGATTATTCTTGAGAACCTCTAAAATTTACAGTGTTAAACGACAATGAAAAGAAATATGTATTGGACATTATATAATGACGCCTGGCCAACGTGATTATATTATGCTAGATACATGTGGGTGTTTCAAAGTTGTATGGCACGTGTTGTAAAATTCTATTCATTCATCTTTTCATGTCATTCATTTCTATCAAATGTGAATCTTTGATCTATTCACATTCAATATCTCAACATTAACACTCTGCATTTTATTCATCGCAGAGCTGAATCATGCCTCCCAAACGACGAGTTACTAAAAACAGTCAAAAGACGACTACGCCTCCACCACCACCACCTACTGAAACCACTGAACAAATGATCGCACGAAGAATAGCTGAAGGTATTGCTGAATATGAGGCAAGCCGTAGTCGTGAACCTGGAGCTAACAACAGTGGATCTACCCCTGTTAATACTGAGACACTCGTAAATACTAGCCGAGGATGTTCATACAAAACATTTCAGGCTTGTAAGCCGATTTCTTTTCGTGGCACCGAGGGTGCAATTGGTATGATTCACTGGATAGAGAAAACTGAGTCGGTATTGGATATTAGTGACTGTTCACCTGACTGTATGGTGAAGTATGCTGCTTGCACTTTGGCTGACAAAGCGCTCACTTGGTGGAACAGTCAGATCCAATCACTTGGTCGACCAGCTGCTTATTCAATGTCATGGGGAACATTTAAAAATTTGATGTTGGAGGAATTCTGTCCTCGCAGTGAGATGCAGAAAATAGAAACAGAATTGTGGAACATCACCATGATTGGTGCTGATATTACTGGGTACACCACTAAGTTTCAGGAACTTGCACGTCTAGTGCCACATATGGTGACACCCGAGTATAAGCGTATTGAGCGCTACATATTTGGTCTAGTACCACAAATCCGCAGTCTAGTGACATCATCTAAACCGGACACTTTCAGGAGTGCTGTTACTCTAGCACAAAGTTTGACCGATGAGGCAGTCAGGATGGGAAATCTGACTAAGAAAGCTGTGTCGGGAAAAGGTGAACCGAACAGTACTGATGTTAGTAGTTCTGGTGGTGCAAAGCGAAAGTGGAACGGTAGTGGTGCTGATCGCCAAGGTCAGCAAAACAAGAAACATTCTGGAAATGCGAAAGCATATGTTGCCACTACTACCGACTCGAAACCATACCTGGGTAACAAACCCAAATGTGATAAGTGCAACCGACACCACGAAGGCGGGTGTGGGTATTGTGGAAACTGTAGGGCATGGGGACATAGAACCCGAGAATGCAAAACTAACCCTCCCCCACGAGCAAACACTGAGCGTCAAAACCAGGGATGTTTTGAATGTGGTGAGCAAGGACACTACCGTAACCGATGCCCTAAGCTCAACAACAACAACCGCGGTAACAACAATAACCGAGCCAACAACATCAACAACCAACCGGCTCAAGGAAGGGCATTCGTGATCGGGGCACAAGAGGCACGCCAGGACCCTAACACCGTCACTAGTACGTTTCTTGTAAACAATCATTATGCCTCTGTGTTAATTGATTCGGGTGCTGATTTAAGTTTTGTGTCTACTGAATTTAGACCACTATTAGAATTTGAATCCCGTAAGTTAGACAACAAGTATACCATAGAATTAGCCGATGGTGAGTTAATCGAATCAGGAGAAATAGTA
Source organism: Helichrysum umbraculigerum (assembly GCA_949592205.1). Lineage (NCBI taxonomy): Eukaryota > Viridiplantae > Streptophyta > Magnoliopsida > Asterales > Asteraceae > Helichrysum > Helichrysum umbraculigerum. Next base: position 55,240,337 of record CATIUR010000003.1, on the reverse strand, counting down.
CCGGGATGTACCTTGGAGTTAGAAGGTCATCTCTTCGAAATAGACTTACTACCGGTTAAGTTGGGGAGTTTTGACATTGTAGTCGGTATGGATTGGTTATCTAAGAACCGCGCTGAGATCATATGTCATGATAAACTGGTACGATTACCACTGTCAACAGGAGAAACACTTGTGGTTCAAGGTGAGAAACGAAAAAGTACCACAATAATGATTTCGTGCTTGAAGGCCAGTAAGTATCTCCGAAAGGGGTACCAAGCATTTTTGGCACACATTGTAGAAAAGAAAACGGAGGAGCGACGTATAGACGATGTGCCCATTGTACGCGACTATCCAGGAGTGTTCCCTGATGAGTTACCGGGATTGCCACCCCCACGACAAGTTGAGTTTCACATTGACCTGGTGCCAGGAGCCGCACCTATCGCACGAGCACCTTATCGTCTAGCTCCCTCGGAAATGCAAGAGCTGTCTACGCAACTGCAAGAACTTCTAGACTTGGGATTCATCCGACCGAGCTTTTCCCCTTGGGGAGCTCCGGTTTTGTTTGTTAAGAAAAAGGATGGATCTATGCGGATGTGCATCGATTATCGGGAACTGAACAAGGTAACTATCAAGAACAGATACCCGTTACCACGCATTGATGATCTGTTTGATCAACTGCAAGGGTCAGGTTATTATTCAAAAATTGACCTACGATCTGGTTACCATCAACTTAAGGTACGAGAAGAGGATGTACCGAAAACTGCGTTTAGGACTCGTTACGGTCATTACGAATTCCTAGTCATGCCTTTTGGACTGACCAACGCACCAGCAGTATTCATGGATTTGATGAATAGAGTATGCAAACCCTATCTGGATAAATTCGTCATTGTGTTTATTGACGACATCTTGGTATACTCACGATCGAAAGAGGATCATGAGCAACATCTGAAGCTTGTTCTCGAACTACTACAAAAAGAGAAGCTTTATGCAAAGTTCTCTAAATGCGAATTTTGGATACGAGAGGTCCAATTCCTTGGTCATGTGATAAATGACAAGGGAATTCACGTAGACCCATCCAAAATTGAGGCAATCAACAACTGGGAAGCACCGAAAACCCCAACTGAAGTACGACAATTTCTTGGTCTAGCTGGCTATTACAGGCGATTCATCGCAAACTTTTCAAAGATAGCCCAGCCACTTACCACATTAACTCAAAAAGACAAGAAATTTGAGTGGGATGAGAAACAAGAGAATGCATTCCAACTACTGAAGCACAAAATGAGCAGCGCACCCATACTATCACTACCCGAAGGAGTAGATAACTTTGTTGTTTACTGTGATGCCTCGCATCAGGGATTGGGTTGCGTACTAATGCAAAACGAAAAGGTCATTGCATATGCATCACGACAACTAAAAGTGCATGAGAAAAACTATACGACTCATGATTTGGAATTAGGAGCCGTTGTTTTTGCACTAAAGATCTGGAGACACTACCTATACGGTACAAAGTGTACGATCTTCACTGATCATAAGAGCCTACAACATATATTCGACCAGAAAGAACTTAACATGAGACAACGACGTTGGGTCGAATTACTAAACGATTACGACTGTGAAATAAAGTATCACCCGGGTAAAGCTAATGTAGTAGCAGATGCCCTGAGTCGTAAGGAACGAATCAAACCTCGAAGAGTTCGAGCTTTGGGATTGAAAATCCACTCGAATCTCATTACTCAAATTCGCGATGCACAAGAAACTGCTTTCATTCCCGAACGTCTTAAGGATGAATCTTTGAAGGGGATGGAAAAACAATTAGAGAAAAAGGACAACGGAGTGTTGTACTTCATGAACCGAATTTGGGTACCATGCGTAGATGAGTTACGCAAGCTGATTTTGGACGAGGCACACAAGTCCAACTACTCGATACATCCTGGTGCAGACAAAATGTACCATGACGTGAAAGGTTTTTACTGGTGGCCTGGAATGAAACGTGACATTTCCGCCTACGTAAGCAAATGTTTGACTTGTTCTAAAGTCAAAGTCGAATATCAAAAGCCGTCTGGACTTTTGCAACAACCTGAAATGCCCAAATGGAAATGGGAGCAAATAACAATGGACTTCATTACGAAGTTACCTAGAACGGCATCGGGAGCAAATGCCATATGGGTGATTGTCGATCGATTGACGAAATCAGCCCACTTCCTCGCTATTAAGGAAACGGATGGAATGGAGAAACTAGCAAAAATCTATATTAAAGAGATTGTTTCTCGGCATGGAGTGCCACTATCCATCATCTCTGATAGAGATGCACGATTCACTTCTCGCTTTTGGCAAACATTACAACAGGCAATGGGTACTCGACTTGATATGAGTACTGCCTATCACCCGCAGACTGACGGCCAAAGTGAGCGAACTATACAGACGCTCGAAGACTTGTTGCGAGCATGTGTGATAGACTTTGGAGGTAACTGGGATACCCACCTACCTCTAGCTGAATTTTCTTACAACAATAGTTATCACACGAGTATACAGATGGCACCATTTGAGGCGTTATATGGACGCAAGTGCCGATCACCACTCTGTTGGGCAGAGTTAGACGACAGACAACTATCTGGACCCGAACTTGTCCAGGAAACCACTGACAAAATAACTCAAGTATTGAGCCGACTGAAAGCGGCACGAGACCGACAAAAGAGTTACGCTGATAACCGCCGTAAACCTCTTGAGTTTCAAGTAGGAGACAAGGTCCTACTCAAAGTATCTCCCTGGAAAGGAGTAGCACGATTTGGCAAACGAGGAAAGCTGAACCCACGATACATCGGACCATTTGAAATCCTTGCTAGGGTTGGTCCCGTCGCTTACAAGCTCAAACTACCGCAAGAGCTTAGTAGCATACACGATACTTTCCACGTTAGCAACCTCAAAAAGTGTCTTTCTGATGAAACACTTATCCTTCCTCCTGACGAAGTCTTCATTGACTCAAAACTTAACTTTGTGGAGGAACCGGTTGAAGTTATGGATTCTAAAACGCAGAAACTTCGACACAAACGAATCAAACTGGTTAAAGTTCGTTGGAACTCAAAACATGGCCCAGAATTTACCTGGGAACGAGAGGATGAAATGCGAAAGAAATACCCCAACCTATTTGAGAGCGTGACCGAGACTCACGGCTCGACTTAAATCTCGGGACGAGATTTCACTAACGGGGGGAGAATGTGACACTCCTCCAAATTAGGTATATAATTATACTTAATACATGCATTTCTTACGCTAATTCCCTACATTTGTTTTAAACTAAACCGATGATGTGATGTCAGTCTAGCGAGCCCTAAACAATAATACAAAAAGAATTACATAATACGTAGTTATTTATAAATTACGTACGAACGTATCGGAGCGAAGCTGACAAATAAATGACAAAAGTTTCGTGATACAAAAATAATTAATAATATAATTATTAATTACGAGTATTTATATATCTATAACACATAGATATAAAGGTCTAATTTTACGTTTAACATAAAACGTATTATAACACGAACAGAAACAATTCTAAAACGCGCATACGACGTCGAATCATAAAAATGCAAAGTTTCTCGTTCATTTGGAAGAAGTTAGAACATTACTTCAAAATATGAAATCCTAAATCTACTGAAAATTGGCGCTCAATTAACTGCGCGCAGTAAAGTGTACAAAAATGTACAACTATCAAAAATAATGAAAACCTCATTATTATGAAAACATATTACGAACCAGGAGAGCATCTACAAAATAAAAATATAAAATGTTAAATTTTATATTGCTATAATTATACCCGTACTCGAGATTGGTGGGACAAAAATCCCACCAACCTACAATAATGCAGAGACAGATTTGGGTTTAAACCCATACTCCCTCCATATCTCTGTGATCTCACGACATAACACACACACACAATGATTTTCATCAATCTCCATTTCCTTCCTCTCTAAAATTGTAACAAAATCAGGAGCAGCAAAAGGCAGTAAAACAACAAGATCAGGAAGCTTTATCATCATCATCACCATCATCGGTCACTTCATCATCATCTTCATCATTTTTACTTTGTAAGAAAAACTCAATTTATTTGATTTCTATATTATGATTTCGTATTCTAACATGTTATACATCATAATCTAACAACATATACCACTTATATTTGAAGATTGATGATTGATTCTTGAAATTGGTTTTTGAAACCAAACTTTGAATCCAAAAATCTAACCACGAAAACTTGTTAAAAACGTGATATTAAGTTGTTAAAATGTTGTACTATGATGATATAAACATTTGGTGTTGATGTATAAACGATTTGGAACCAAGAAAATCGGATTGTGTCTTGCCCTGCTCGAACAGGGCCTGGAACTGACATGAATCCGGCGGATTCATGTAGAATCCGGCGGATTCCCCTATGAAACTCGCACACCCCGTAAACGGTTTAAACATCTGTGAACGAGTAAAAGACACGATCGAATCCGGCGGATTCACCTGAATCCGGCGGATTCCCAAGCTTAATATGAACGTTTTGTGAACACAAAAGAATCCGGCGGATTCAACTAAATCCGGCGGATTCACTTAATATTGACCCGACCCGGTGGCTTGACCCGAAGATCCGGCAACACTTTTCTCATTAACGAGAATCCGGCGGATTCAAATAGAATCCGGCGGATTCACCTACTGGGCTGCAGATTGGGCCTAAGTCGCGAACTGGGCTGGGCTGGGCTGGGCTTTGAACTGGGCTTCGTGTTTTGGGCCGAATGATTAATGGATTATACGTTAAATAAGTACATTATGGCTAATGGGCCAACAAATCGGGCCGAGCCTAACAAACTACAAAACATACGACGTTATAAAACGAGACAAACTATGATTACGGACATTGGACTTATTTAATTCATACGAACAAACGATATATGACATGTATACATACGACACTTAAGAATTATATATTCACCGATATATACATACATTGAGACTTGTGTTTTTGGAAACTTAAACGACAAACTTTTATATATATCTATATATATATATATGAACGAGACAACGGACAATAATATATATATGCGAGAACATATACATATGCAACTATATAAGTATATATGTATATATGCTTACACATTTTGGACGATTCGACAAACAAACATAACTTGGGAAAATATTATTTATTTTCAAACAACAATCATCAACGACATACACAAACTTCAGAAATTGATAATTTCTTGAAACAAACGAACTATTAACGTAAGTAAACATAGTACTTATAGTTAATACATTGATGTGTATAGGTTGACTACGTTTGGGCTTCGCTATCATTTTTCGCTAGCATTCACATCCGAGCACTCACCGTGAGTTCACAAACCCCTTTTAAATGTTTTAATGTTTTAAAACTTCGGGGTGGAAAACATAGAAATCGTATGTATAACTGCATGCGACAACTGTTTGAATACTTGATGTATTTACTTAAACTATTGATGAAATGAGATTTCATGTTGTGACTGATTAAATACTGTAAGTATTTGCTTAAACTGTTTATGAAGGGGTACTTCATACTTGAACTATTTGTGAAAGGGTATTTCACACAACTATTTGAACTATGTTTTTATGAAATGTTTTTCATAACTATTTTGGGAATTTAGGCAACGAATCTTGGTACAGATCTAGGCTGAACGATGTAGTGCATAAAAGACCTTATGGCTACAGACTATAACCATTAGCTAGGTGACTCTAGCCACTGAGTATACGGATAGTACTATCGCCGTGACGACCCTCCTACGGATTTGGGAGCGTATACTTAATTGTCCAGCATGGCAAACAACAACAGATTAGGGTTGTGGTTTGGTTATAGGGTTAGATCGGGTTACCTTACTCGACAGGTTTAGCTCACCTTTCGAGGGATCACCGTCTAAATATTCCCACAAAACTATGGTTTAGGAAGTGATTTCCTATGTACACTGATTTGGAAATGTTAATCTTTACCTAGGTTAACCTGTGTTTCCTACTAATGACTGAATTAGGAAATGTTATCTCTTGATTGAAATAACCTGTGTTTCCTATTACAACTACAACTGATTTGGGAAATGTTATTTGTTAATAACTTGTGTTTCCTACTTGATAAACAACACTTATTGGAAATGTTATTCTTAAATGTTTAACTTGTGTTTCCTACATAACGAACAAACTTGTGAATTCACTCAACAATTTTGTTGACGTTTTACTCTATGTTTTTCAGGGAATTAGCAGCGTAAGTAAGATCTGCATGCATTATCAGGACGGACTACCCTGGACTTGTTAGGATGCCACTACTTTTGGGACACTTGGATTTCCTCTGTATAACTGCAATTATTGCAGTCATACCTATGAAATCTACTTTTGATATTATGTATTTTATGAAATACTGATTTCAACTACTACTACTACTGTTATCACTTCCCAAGTGGTAATCATTTGTAAAACTTTAACTAATGGCATCTTAATCTATTTCGTTCTGCGATAATCATATGCTCTGAGTATGTATGTAACTGTTGGTTGTTATTACTGCTCGCACCCCCGCCACGTCACTAAGCTTCCGCAAACCACTCTACGTAATTGTAATTACCGTTTGGCGGGGTGTGACACAACGGGTAAACGCGGTTTTACTGTTTATAGACTGTTGATTGACATGTTGCCTTGATAGATATAGATTTTGTGATATCTGGCCTTTGGGCATATGTGCTTACTTGGAGGTCAATATGGGTTGGGCTTAAGGATACTATTGAGTTTCCAACACAGGTCCTTGTACACGGTTGGTTATAGGAATACTGTGTTGTATGGGTAAATAGTACCTAAACTATCGGTTTACCACTGTATTGGCCTGCAGTTGGTGTGAGGTTTCTTGGAGGGCCACCCGGGCATGAGGGCACCTCAAGGACCGCCGATCCTCTTGAATTATGTGTTTACGATGCTATATGTTGTAAACAATGTGTTGTGTTTATGATGCTGTGGCTGTAAACTCGTTTATTATGCTATGCTTAGTTGTAAACAGATTTGCTATGCTAGGTTGCACTGTAGGCTATTGGTTCATTCACTTAGCATTGAGCTAATCCCCCACATTACCACTCCTTGCAGGATATGATTAGATTATGGGATGAGCAAGAAGCTGTTGACTGGATGGAATGTTTGACGACTAGATGTTACTCTGATCTTTGATTTTTATAAATCATTGTTGTCTTTCAAATTATGTAACACCCAAAATGATAAATTATGTTTTGAAATAGATTGACTTTATATGAGTATTATACAATGTAAAATTATTAAAGTTTGTTGGACTTTCGCTTCCGGTTATAAAAAAAAAAATGGTGATGAAATATGAGGGGTGTTATATGATGTGCAACCTGAACCTAACTATAATTCACCAACAAGAGTTTTCAAAAGAATATATATGTGTCTTGGTCCATTAAAAAGGGGTTTCAAAGCAGGGTTAAGGGAAATCTTGGGGTTAGATGGTGCTTTCATGAAAGGACCATACCCAGGTCAAGTGTTAAGTGCAGTTGGCATTGATTCAAATAATGGGATCTATCATGTAGCTGATAACATCAAATAATATGATATTTATATACTAATAATTCCCTATATTTTATATACTTTTACTGCATTTCTATTGATATAGATACTTAATTTGTTTATATTTGCAATTTAGGTGTGAAAGATAAATAATTGAAGAAAGAAATGAGAATGAAGCTGAAATAAAGAAAAACCAAGAAGAATTGAAGATTTGAGAAGATAGAGTTTTAAAAGAAGATAAAAATGATATTATTGAAGAATTGGGCTAAGAAAAGAGAATATAAACGGTTTAGAGAAGAAAGAAGCCTAAGATTGAGCCCAACCCGAAATTGGAAGATTCTGGAAAGAAGACCCAACCGGTGGTTGGATTAACCAACCGGCGGTTGAATATTTTTAATCAAAGGCGGAAGAAGATCGCAGAGTTGGACTTGGACTCCAAGACATCCAACCGGCAGTTAGAAACTCCAACCGGCAGTTGGACTGGCGGTTTTGAAAACTATAAATAGAGGCTTAGGTTAGACTAAACCATATACGATTTCAATAATCAAAATTCGATTTTAGGGTTTAAGGTTCATTTAGAATACGAATTTAGAGGCTAAAGGAGCGAGGATTTGAAGGTTTTTAACCCTAGAAGAGCTTATTCATCATTAGGGTTTGGTTTCTGTCGCGCCACCAGCAGTCACGGTCGTTTTCGCAACTGACAGCAGCACGACGGGTTTAGTTTTAAAATTTATATTTTGCTGGGGACCTAAGTTCTACTAGAGCTGTATAGCTGAAGTATGACCTAGGGTCGTTCTAAAGAGTTAATCGTATTGGGAAATGACTTGTCGGGACAAACAGTTCAAATTAGCGATGGTTTGAAAATAGTTTTGAGTGGGGGTTTATACTTAGGTCCTAATTAAATTTAAACTAATTAAAAACAGTAATTAAAAGCGGTAGGTTGAATCAGTATAAGGGGACTTGTGTTTGTTATGACTTCGTTATCTTTTACGTGGGGTGATGCTGTATTTGGGGTTTTATATTTGAAAACGTCTTTTAAGATTTGTGTCTTGCGTTCACGTAGATACCTTGTGGTGTAAACACTAGCACCCTACTGATCAGGTCAACCGATCAATATGTCACTGAGTACTAGGTTGTCAGGATTCTGATCAGATCGGACTATCTTGAAACCCTCCTCACCGTCTCTAGTGACGAGACTAGGTGACCCTCCAGATGGGGTGCAGGAATAAGGCGACAATCCGCAGTTTATCTACTGATCTTTCTTAACACATACAGAGATATCTAAGCTAGGTAAGGCATTTAAGATTTAAGACCGGTGGTGACTAATTAACGTATACATTAATGGTTGTGATTGAGTTCAGAGATATTCGGCTGTGATACAGTCTTCGACCCACAGGATTTTCCACAGTTTGTATGTAATTGTACTGCACGATAGGTGTTTCCAATGTTATACTGTGTATTCACCCGTATTACGGTCTTTCCTGGATCACAGACTATGCCAGGATGTAATACAGTATACAGCCTTCGACCTTTCCAAGGTTTTCACGTGTTTGTACTCCACCAAAGGTGTTTCCAACGTTATACCGGATACTCAGTCGTATTAGGGCTTTAACTGGATTACATACTTTTCAGCCATCTGAACTCAATATATCTAAGCTTGTATTACAGTAAAACCATCTATGATAGCTAAACATCCCGTTCACTTTAATGATTCAATCCCAATAAATCACTGATCAATTCACGGTGTACTATACGATAGTTTAAACAGTATTTCCACTAGTTACAAAATCAGACCATGTTTATTTTGGAAAACATAGATAAGTAGTGACCGTCTGAACAAGGTTATCTACTCCTTGTCATAAAGGTTCTAAGCACGTTTATTGGAGGAAAGGCGATAGTTTAGTTTAAAATCATAAATGTATAGTTAACAGTACACCGGTTTTCAATATTTAACAATTGGGATCATTTTTCCACAACGGATTGTGCCCACGACTTTCATAGCTTCCACGTTCAGTACTACACACATTCGTGATGCTTTCGGCGCTATACGAATGAAAGCCGTATAACGTTACCTCCGTTGTTTCATAACGATGTTATCCCAATTGTATTTAAAGTAGCATCACCCCAAATATTAACAAGCTAACTACATCATAACAAACACAATAGCTAATCTACTCACTAATCATGGCAATGTATCCTAAATCAAACATAATAATAGCATGTAACATTATGAAAGATAAGGATAGAATTAACCGAAAGTAATGCGTAGATTGAATAGCAGCTGAAAGATTACACGGACAGAGCTCCGAAATATCTCGAACAATATTACAAAGGAGATCCTCCAAGAATTCCAACTCTATTACAAAAGCTACCCTACTAATCCTCCTCTAACTCCTAAGAGTAGTGCTAGAGAGAGGATGCTAATTACCTACTAATTCTCCTCTAACTCCTAAGAGTAGTGCTAGAGAGAGAATGCTAACCTAATTCTAGAGAGAGAAATGAGAGAAATGAGATGAGAGGAGTGTGGAAATGAGAAATGGAGGTTAGTATTTATAGGGAGAGGGTGAAAGCCTTGGTACAAGTCTTGAAGCATCAAATACAAGCATCAAAGCAGCATACGGGACAAGCGGACTAAGGGGGGGGGGGGTCAAACGACACCTCACAAGGCAAAAGACCCTGTATACGGCACCCTAGGTACCGTATACTGCACTTAAGGTTCCGTATACGGCACCCTTGGTGGTAGGGGGGGGTTGGTGCTCCATTTGGCCTCCGCTGATTCCTCGGTTGCTTGGTTCGTCCGTATCTTCTTCGTTTTGGCTCTGATTTGCTTGATTCTTGCGCCGTTGGCTTCGTTTTTACGTTACACTTCTAATGACACTTAGTTTGCCAAATTTGGAAGTGTTTGACTTTTGCGTGTTCCGGATGACGATCGGCGAGCTTCCAGACTGTGATTTTTGACAGCAATGCCTATAATTGGACTACTTTGGTGATTTTGAGTAAATAATAGATGTTTTAAGATGATTTCACCAAATATAAGTCCAATAAGTGCAGAATAATGTGCCTAAAAACATGACTTTTTAGGTCACATCAAGTATCCCACACTTAGACGTTGCTTGTCCTCAAGCAATACATCCATGCCTCGTGAAAAAGATATTTTAAAAATCTGGTTTTGGGGTGAGTCAGAACATTTCTAAAAGTTATCATTTTTTCATATTCATATATTTGCTCTAAAAACATCAGGAAAGATAAGATAATCATTTCAGAAACAAGTAATGATTCTCTTTAAGCATACTTCCAAATCTCGTGATCCTTGAGTATACATGACCAGGCGATCTCACTAAGGTGGTCACTCAATTCACTCAAGAGTGTTTCGGGTTTCCTAATATTCTAAACAAAGAAATCGCTCAATTAGCCAGTCATGCAGTACTCATCGTCATAAGCTTGATTGAGAATCGGATATCCACCACTTAGGTGAGAACGATGCTAATTATCCCAAGACATTCAGGGGTTGTAATGTTTGTGAGGGTTAAGGGGTATGGATAGTGGAAATTTTGGGTGTAAGGGTGTTGCTTATCTTAGGACTTCTAAGGTCACGAAAAACTTAATTTAGAAACGGATGAAAGTAAAGTAGCTTTTGTCTTCTATCGGATCTTCTTCTTTTAGGGCGATACTTCGAAGTACTAGCTTTATTTTCTTTTTTTTTTTTCTATTTTCTTTTTCTGATTTTCTTTTTTTTTTTTTTCTTTCAGAACTTCTTTGCCAGAGAACTTCCAAGGATTATTAAATGCAGAAATCCTTCTTCTCGTCTTTCTTCTTCGAGTCTTTTCATGGTGTCAATTTTTCACACCAAGGATATTTCTTTTTTGGAGAATACTGTGACAACTCTCCAAATTAGGTATTAGTTTAACTTTAAGCATGTGCATTCTTACGCTAATTTCCTGATTAAGTTTTAACAAAACTATTTGATGTGATGTAAGCCTAGCAAGCCCAGTACTTTTAAACAAAAAGTAATGCATAATACGTAAGTATTTAAAGTTACGTACAAAATTATCGGAACAAACCCGACAAAAATAAATAACAAAAGTTTCGTGATACAAACTTTCTAAATAACTCAATTATTAATTACGAGTATTTATATATCTATAACATATAGATACAATGGTCTAAATATACGTTTAACATAAAACGTATTATAATTGAACAGAAACAATTCTAAAACGCACATAAAAGGTCGAATCATAAAAATACAAATTTTCCCATTCGTTTGTAAGAAGTTAGAACATTACCTCAAAATATGAAATCCTAAATTAACTGAAGTTTTGCCCTCAAATAGTTACGCGCAGTAAAATGTACAAAACGGTACAACTATTTAAAATAATGATAACATCATTATACTAATTATAAATAATGAACCAGGGGAACACCTACAAAATAAAAATATAAATTGTTAATTTTTATATTGCTAAAATTATACCCGTACTCGAAATTAGTGGGACTAAAGTCCCACCAACCTCAAATAATTGAGGAGGCAGGTTATTTTAAAACCATACTCCCTCCGTTTTCTTCTGCGATCTTACAACACACACACATACATATTCATCATCATATCTTCACTTCATCTTTTTCTTCTTCTCCATTAAGTAAAAGCACAGAGGCAACAACAAGATCAAGAACAACAAGCAACAACATATCCATCATCATCTTCTTCATCCGTTCATCATCATCATTCGGCACCATCATCATCCTCACCTCATTGTAAGGAAACTCATCCCCTTTGATTTCTACACTTCAATCTCGTTATATAACATGTATATCTATCGCAATCTGTATATATAACAACAATATGATGATTATGATGATGAACATGAAAATGGGTTTTATAAAACCATAATCTATAAATCCAAAATTTATAAACAAAAACATGTTAAAGGTTGATATTAAGTTGTCAAAATGCGATATATTGATGTTATAAACATTTAGAATTAACAAGACAAAAGATTAGAACTAAAAACCATGAAGATCATGTTTGACCAGCTCGAACAGAACCTGGAAAAACACGAGGACGCGGCGTGTCCTAAGACTACGTGGCGCGTCCTTTGCAAACTTATGATCCACGCGGTGTGTCCATGTTATACGCGGCGTGTCCTTTGTAAATTATGATCCACGCGGTGCGTACTCTTTGTACGCGGCGTGTCCTAACTATAAAACAAAGAATTCCTGGAATATTAATTGTACACGGTGCGTCCTTAAGGACGCGGTGCGTTCTTTGCAAGATTAATAGTACGCAGCGCGTATTAAAGAACACGGCGCGTACTTCTTCATGTTGTAGCCCTCTGAGTCGCGGTCGTTTCGCCAGCTTGATCGCCCAAATCCGAGTCCGTATGAGTGAGTTATGGCCAAAACGGTGCAGCATAGCTAAATCTGAAAACATTAAACATTATATATTTGTCTATATATATATATATACAAAACGACACTTTCGGGTTAACCACAAAACACAACGAGTATTGAAACGATAAACTTTATAATCATACGATGTGAATAAAAGTTATAAACTTTGATAAATATATCTAGACAAAATGCGATTCAAAAATCATTAACAATGATTCAACAAAAACGTACACGACTATTTTGAAGAAGTAACAAGATTTATTTTATAAACGGAAATGAAAACGACAATTAAAATGTAACGACGTATCATATCGTTTACAAACATTATTTTGTATATATATAACAAGTAACGAACCTTTATATATATACACGTACACTTAATCAACTAGAGCTCGAGATTGGATATATGATATTCACAAACGAATGTTTTTGTAAATAAAAACTTATATCCTTATACGTAAACAACGTATCAACTTATATATATACATTAGTAATATATAAACACATGACACTTATAATCATATATTTACATATATATGCAAATGGATTAGAAGTTTAACAAACGTATAACCTAATAATATACAACAAGTATATTATTTAAGTATACATATATAGAACAAATATATGTACATACAATGATTTTGGAATAACATTCGAATCATACGTACAACTATATACAAAGTATATGTACAAATGAAAACAAAACGACCTTCCGTTAAATAGACAATTACATATTGGTTTACACACCTAACATGTATACGATTTGAGAAATAATAACAATATTTCAACAAAATGTCACTAATAAAGTTAACAACTTATATTATAAAGAAATCAACCATTTCTTCAAACAAACAAACTATTAACATAAGTGATTAAAACAAATCAAACGTACTTATGTTAATATATTTATTGTATAGGTTAACATACCTTGGGCTTTTATCTGTTTGGCTGCTAGCTTTCATACCGAGCAAATCACCGTGAGTTCACAGCCCCTACTTTACAAATGTTTTATGCTTTTAAACATAGGGGTGTAAACATAGAAACTGCATGCAAACATATGCAGCAAACTATATAAATGCTTTATTGATTTATACAAACTGTTTGATATGAAATATTATTTCACAACTGTTTTGGGAATTAGACAACATATCCTAGTACGGACCCAGACTCCCAATGTATGCATGAAAAGTCCTTATGTCATGCAAACTATAACCATTAGCTAGGTGACTCTAGCCACTGAGTATACGAATAGTACTATTGCCGTGACGACCCTCCTGTGGATGGAGCGTATACTTAACTGTCCTTCAGGCAAGAAATATAAGTTTTGGTTGTGGTTTGGTTATAGGGTTAGGTCGCGTTACTTTAACCTGTGAGGTTTAGCTCACCTTTCAGGGGATTATAGTCTAAGCATTTTCCCACATGTTATTAGGATGAACATATCCTACAACTGTTTTATTTCAGTATACTTACTGATTATACTTATATTCTGGTAAACAACCAGACATACTTTTTGGGTAACAACCCACATAAAAATATATTTTAGGGTAACAACCCTACGATCTTATATTTTGCAAAAACCTGCAAACATTTATTTATTGAATAACATTTCAATAACTCAAACACAAATGGTTTTACATACCACATACTTATACAAAACCTGTGAATTCACTCAACATATTTGTTGACGACTTTCCTTCTATGTTTTACAGGAAATTAGCTACGTAAGTAAGGATCGCATGCATTCAGGATGGACAACCCTGGACTACTTAGGATGCCATATATTTTGGGACAGCTTTTGAGGATTTCCTCTGTATTACTGCAGACATTGCAGTTATACTCATGAAATCTTATCTTAACATATGTATTGTAAAACTTAAATGTTTTAAACTCTATTACTACTGTACGACCTACATAGTCGTACTACTTTTGTAACAACTGTATAAATTGGCATCCTTTATATATTATGTTCTGTATGATCATATGCTCTGATACGATGAATGCACAAATGTAAAGTCATCACCCCACTGTTAAACTGTTTACACATAATGCTTCCGCTAATTATAACTTGCTTCCGCTAAACATTAAATAAACACAATTATGGATTTTTGGGGTGTGACAGACTTGGTATCAAAGCCATTGGTTATAGCGAACTAGAAGTCTTTAGGTGACTGAAAACCTGAGAGACCTAGACTATAGCCTTGGCTAGAACATTCATGCATTCATACATACATACGTTTGCATACATCTAACATACGACTGACACGTCACACACAATTTCCTTTGTCACAGTATGTCTAGTCAATCAGTTTACTATGTATTAGACTTGGAACTTTGGTTCGACGGGTATAGACAGACCTGTCATGTTTGGTATATCCTTTGGGATCGACGGTGTGTGGACAGACCCGTCATACTTTGATTAGTCTCTGGACCGATGGATATCTAAGAAAAGACCCATCCTGTTCTCTATAAGAACTCGTGTACTAATTATGATTAGTTATATGATATGACATATATGAGGGGTTTATTAATATTGATTACGTTGTGCTGATTTTGACTGTATGGGGATATAAAAGTGAAGGATCTACACTGCGACAGAGAATATAGCTAAGGATAGCTTAATAATGGACTGATGAAGAACTGTCGTAGGAATATAATTGTTTTGTTAGGATCTAAGTATAGCTAAGTTTAGTTTAATTAGTACTGTAGCAACTCGTGTTGTATTGGAAATCACTCTTGATGGATATAGAAGATATCATCAAGTTTTGTAATGAAACGATGTAAGAACGTTCTAGTTAATGTATAATATAACTTAGGTTCGATTCGAAATTTCGTGCGAATTATATTCATCTCTATATACAGGTGATAGAAAAGTTATCACGTAATAATTGTTGAAACCATTTCTTGCAAACTTTGAAACCTACCATACCTTGAATTATTGATTCTATCTTGAATTTCTTTAAACATTGATTTCGCTTGAGCGATGATGAAAAGAAATATGTATTTGGCATTATATAATGACGCCTGGCCAACGTGATTATATTGTACAAAGTACATATGGGTGTTTCAAAATCGTGCGACATTCAATGTGAAATATTATTCTTTCAAATTCTCAATACTATTCATTTAATAGACAATGTGAAATCTTGTTCATCACATTCATTATCTTGGCATTGACTTCTGCATTTTATTCATCGCAGAACTGAATCATGCCGCCAAAACGACGAATTACTAGGAACAGTCAGAAGACAACTGTACCCCCTACTTCTGAAACCATTCCACCACCTAACACTGAGGAAACTACTGAGCAGATGATTACTAGACGCATTGCTGAGGGTATTGCTGAGTATGAGGCAAGCCGAAACCGTGAGACTGGGATTAATAACAGTGGATCGACCCCTGTTATTGCTGAGACTGTTGTGAATAACCGCAAAGGGTGTTCATATAAGACATTTCAGACTTGTAAACCACCTCCTTTCTGTGGCACTGAAGGTGCGATTGGTATTATACACTGGATAGAAAAGATGGATTCTGTGTTGGACATCAGTGATTGTCTACCAGACACTGCGGTAAAGTATGTCGCCTGCACACTAGCTGATAAAGCTTTGACTTGGTGGAACAGTCAAGTTCAGTCGATGGGACGACCAGCTGCTTATTCCATGACATGGGAAACATTGAAGCGTATGATGATGGAAGAATTCTGCCCTCGCAGTGAGATGCAGAAAATTGAGACTGAGCTGTGGAACATTGCCATGATTGGTGCTGATATCACTGGTTACACAACTAGATTTCAAGAACTAGCTCGTCTTGTGCCACATATGGTAACACCTGAGTATAAGCGTATTGAACGCTATGTGTATGGACTGGCACCACAGATCAGGAGTTTAGTTACGTCCTCCAAACCTGACACCTTCAGGAGCGCTGTTACCTTAGCGCAGAGTTTGACTGATGAAGCAGTTAGAATGGGAACACTGACCAAGAAGACTGTGTCGGTTAAAGTTGAGCCGAGCAGTGTTGAAGCTGGTAGTTCTGAAGGTAAGAAGCGTAAATGGAATGACCGTCAGGGTCAATCCAACAAGAAAGGATCTGGAAATCCAAAGTCTTACGCTGCCACCATTGTGGAACCAAAACCATACTTGGGTAACAAACCTAAGTGTGATAAGTGTAGCAAACACCATGAGGGTGAGTGTTGGTTTTGCGACAGCTGTAAGGGATGGGGTCACAAAGCCCAAAACTGTAAGGTAAACCCTACCCCTAAGGGAAACATTGCTCGCCAAAACCAGGGATGTTTTGAGTGTGGCGACATGAGGCACTATCGAAACCGATACCCTCGACTCAATAATCAAAACTGTAATGCCAACAACGCTCGTAACCGCAACAACAATGGAAACAACCGAGCCAACAACAACAACGATCAGCCAGCTCGTGGACGCGTGTTCATGTTAGGAGCACCAGAGGCACGTCAGGATCCTAACACAGTCACTGGTACGTTTCTTGTAAACAACCACTTTGCTTCTGTGTTTGTTTGATTCCGGTGCTGATTTAAGCTTTGTGTCCACTGAGTTTAGACCACTATTAGAGATCGAATCCCTTAAGCTAGAGAACAAATATACTGTAGAGTTAGCCGATGGTAAGTTGATTGAATCAGGAGAAATAGTACCAGGATGTTCCTTAACATTGGAAGGTCATTCTTTCAAGATAGACTTACTACCGGTAGAACTAGGGAGCTTCGATATAGTGGTTGGCATGGATTGGTTGTCACTAAACCGCGCAGAGATCATCTGTCATAAGAAGATTGTACGGTTACCTTTACCGTCAGGGGAAATGTTGATGGTTCAAGGAGAAAAGAGTAATCGTGTGGTGAAAACGATTACATGCATGAAGGCAAATAAGTATCTACGAAAAGGGTACCAAGCATTTTTGGTACATGTTGTGGATAAGAAACCCGAGGAGCGACGCATAGACGACGTGGCCGTAGTACGCGACTACCCAGGAGTATTTCCTGACGAGCTACCAGGGTTACCACCTCCACGGCAGGTTGAATTTCATATCGACCTAGTGCCGGGAGCTGCACCGATTGCTCGTGCGCCTTACCATCTAGCTCCATCAGAAATGCAGGAACTGTCTGCACAATTACAAGAACTGTTGGATTTAGGATTCATCCGACCGAGCTTTTCACCGTGGGGAGCTCCGGTTTTGTTTGTCAAAAAGAAGGATGGATCAATGCGGATGTGTATCGATTATCGAGAACTAAACAAAGTGACGATCAAGAACCGATACCCATTGCCACGCATCGATGATTTGTTTGACCAGCTACAAGGGTCAAGTTATTACTCAAAGATCGACTTGAGATCGGGTTACCATCAACTGAAGGTACGGGATGAAGATATCCCTAAGACTGCGTTTAGGACTTGATACGGTCATTACGAGTTTCTGGTTATGCCGTTTGGGCTAACGAATGCGCCAGCAGTGTTCATGGATCTAATGAATAGAGTATGTAAACCTTACCTTGATAAGTTCGTCATCGTGTTCATTGACGATATCTTGATATACTCGCGAACGAAGGAAGACCATGAACAACATCTGAGGCTGATTCTTGAATTACTGGAGAAAGAGAAGCTTTATGCAAAGTTCTCTAAATGCGAATTTTGGATGCGTGAGGTCCATTTCCTTGGTCATGTGATCAATAGCAAAGGAATTCACGTGGACCCATCCAAAATTGAGGCGATTAAGAATTGGGAAGCCCCAAAGACTCCAACGGAGATACGACAATTCCTTGGGCTAGCCGGTTACTACCGAAGATTCATCGAGAATTTCTCGAAGATAGCTCAACCAATTACCGTCCTAACGCAAAAAGACAAGAAATTTGATTGGGGTGAGAAGCAAGAGAATGCTTTTCAAATGCTGAAAGAGAAATTGAGCACCGCACCTATCCTATCCTTACCAGAAGGAGTAGAAAACTTTGTTGTCTACTGTGATGCCTCACATCAAGGATTAGGTTGCGTGTTGATGCAAAACGACAAGGTCATTGCATATGCGTCTCGTCAATTGAAGATTCACGAGAAGAACTATACGACGCATGACTTAGAGCTAGGAGCAGTCGTTTTTGCGCTTAAGATTTGGAGACACTACCTTTATGGTACAAAGTGTACGATCTTTACCGATCACAAAAGTCTCCAACATATATTTGATCAGAAAGAACTCAACATGAGACAAAGACGTTGGGTTGAATTGCTGAATGATTACGACTGTGAAATCAAGTATCATCCAGGCAAAGCTAATGTAGTAGCGGATGCCTTGAGTCGTAAGGAAAGAGTGAAACCTCGGAGAGTTCGAGCCTTAGGACTGACAATCCACTTGGATCTGATTACTCAAATTCGTAATGCTCAACAAGCGGCCTTTACTCCAGAACGTATGAAGGACGAATCCCTCAAAGGGATGGAGAAACAACTGGAGTCTAAGGAAAATGGAGTATTTTACTTCATGAATCGAATTTGGATTCCTTGTGTGGATGAGCTACGTAGTCTGATATTGGACGAAGCTCATAAGTCCAATTACTCGATACATCCTGGTGCAGATAAGATGTATCACGATTTGAAAGGATTTTACTGGTGGCCTGGCATGAAAAGAGACATTGCCACCTATGTTAGTAGATGTCTGACTTGTGCAAAAGTTAAGACTGAGTACCAAAAGCCGTCTGGACTTTTGCAACAACCTGAGTTGCCCAAATGGAAATGGGAACACATCACGATGGATTTCATCACGAAGTTACCGAAAACATCATCTGGAATGGACTCCATATGGGTGATTGTCGACAGACTGACCAAATCATCTCACTTTCTAGCCATCAAAGAGACAGATAAGATGGAAAAGCTGTCTAGAATTTACATAAAAGAAGTTGTTTCTAGACATGGAGTTCCATTATCTATTATCTCTGATAGAGATGCACGTTTCACCTCTCGCTTCTGGCAAACACTGCAACAAGCTTTAGGCACTAGACTCGACATGAGTACCGCCTACCATCCACAAACCGATGGTCAAAGCGAGCGAACGATACAAACGCTTGAGGACTTGCTACGAGCCTGCGTGATTGATTTTGGAGGAAACTGGGATGTTCATCTCCCTTTAGCTGAATTCTCGTACAACAATAGTTATCATACGAGCATACAAATGGCACCTTTTGAAGCGTTGTACGGACGCAAGTGCCGATCCCCACTCTGTTGGGCAGAAATGGATGACAGACAGTTATCAGGTCCTGAGATAGTCCAAGAGACAACGGACAAGATATCTCAAGTGCTTAATCGATTAAAAACGGCACGAGACCGACAAAAGAGTTATGCAGACAATAGACGAAAACCTTTAGAGTTTCAAGTAGGTGACAGAGTCCTACTCAAGGTATCTCCTTGGAAAGGAGTTGTACGATTTGGGAAACGCGGTAAACTAAATCCACGTTACATTGGACCTTTTGAGATCCTAGCAAGGATTGGTCCTGTAGCTTATAAGCTTAAACTACCGCAAGAACTTAGTAATATTCACGATACGTTTCACGTGAGTAATCTTAAGAAGTGTCTATCCGACGAAGCGTTAATCATACCTCCCGACGAAATCTACGTCGACGCAAAACTCAACTTCGTGGAGGAACCGCTTGAAGTAATGGATACGAAAACGCAGAAACTCCGAAACAGTCGGATCAAACTTGTCAAAATTCGATGGAACTCGAAAAGAAGCCCAGAGTTCACCTGGGAACGTGAGGACGAGATGCGCAAGAAGTATCCACACCTATTTGAACCCGTGACCACGACTCACGACACAAATTAAATCTCGGGACAAGATTTCCCTAACGGGGGGAGAATGTGACAACTCTCCAAATTAGGTATTAGTTTAACTTTAAGCATGTGCATTCTTACGCTAATTTCCTGATTAAGTTTTAACAAAACTATTTGATGTGATGTAAGCCTAGCAAGCCCAGTACTTTTAAACAAAAAGTAATGCATAATACGTAAGTATTTAAAGTTACGTACAAAATTATCGGAACAAACCCGACAAAAATAAATAACAAAAGTTTCGTGATACAAACTTTCTAAATAACTCAATTATTAATTACGAGTATTTATATATCTATAACATATAGATACAATGGTCTAAATATACGTTTAACATAAAACGTATTATAATTGAACAGAAACAATTCTAAAACGCACATAAAAGGTCGAATCATAAAAATACAAATTTTCCCATTCGTTTGTAAGAAGTTAGAACATTACCTCAAAATATGAAATCCTAAATTAACTGAAGTTTTGCGCTCAAATAGTTACGCGCAGTAAAATGTACAAAACGGTACAACTATTTAAAATAATGATAACATCATTATACTAATTATAAATAATGAACCAGGGGAACACCTACAAAATAAAAATATAAATTGTTAATTTTTATATTGCTAAAATTATACCCGTACTCGAAATTAGTGGGACTAAAGTCCCACCAACCTCAAATAATTGAGGAGGCAGGTTATTTTAAAACCATACTCCCTCCGTTTTCTTCTGCGATCTTACAACACACACACATACATATTCATCATCATATCTTCACTTCATCTTTTTCTTCTTCTCCATTAAGTAAAAGCACAGAGGCAACAACAAGATCAAGAACAACAAGCAACAACATATCCATCATCATCTTCTTCATCCGTTCATCATCATCATTCGGCACCATCATCATCCTCACCTCATTGTAAGGAAACTCATCCCCTTTGATTTCTACACTTCAATCTCGTTATATAACATGTATATCTATCGCAATCTGTATATATAACAACAATATGATGATTATGATGATGAACATGAAAATGGGTTTTATAAAACCATAATCTATAAATCCAAAATTTATAAACAAAAACATGTTAAAGGTTGATATTAAGTTGTCAAAATGCGATATATTGATGTTATAAACATTTAGAATTAACAAGACAAAAGATTAGAACTAAAAACCATGAAGATCATGTTTGACCAGCTCGAACAGAACCTGGAAAAACACGAGGACGCGGCGTGTCCTAAGACTACGTGGCGCGTCCTTTGCAAACTTATGATCCACGCGGTGTGTCCATGTTATACGCGGCGTGTCCTTTGTAAATTATGATCCACGCGGTGCGTACTCTTTGTACGCGGCGTGTCCTAACTATAAAACAAAGAATTCCTGGAATATTAATTGTACACGGTGCGTCCTTAAGGACGCGGTGCGTTCTTTGCAAGATTAATAGTACGCAGCGCGTACTAAAGAACACGGCGCGTACTTCTTCGTGTTGTAGCCCTCTGAGTCGCGGTCGTTTCGCCAGCTTGATCGCCCAAATCCGAGTCCGTATGAGTGAGTTATGGCCAAAACGGTGCAGCATAGCTAAATCTGAAAACATTAAACATTATATATTTGTCTATATATATATATATACAAAACGACACTTTCGGGTTAACCACAAAACACAACGAGTATTGAAACGATAAACTTTATAATCATACGATGTGAATAAAAGTTATAAACTTTGATAAATATATCTAGACAAAATGCGATTCAAAAATCATTAACAATGATTCAACTAAAACGTACACGACTATTTTGAAGAAGTAACAAGATTTATTTTATAAACGGAAATGAAAACGACAATTAAAATGTAACGACGTATCATATCGTTTACAAACATTATTTTGTATATATATAACAAGTAACGAACCTTTATATATATACACGTACACTTAATCAACTAGAGCTCGAGATTGGATATATGATATTCACAAACGAATGTTTTTGTAAATAAAAACTTATATCCTTATACGTAAACAACGTATCAACTTATATATATACATTAGTAATATATAAACACATGACACTTATAATCATATATTTACATATATATGCAAATGGATTAGAAGTTTAACAAACGTATAACCTAATAATATACAACAAGTATATTATTTAAGTATACATATATAGAACAAATATATGTACATACAATGATTTTGGAATAACATTCGAATCATACGTACAACTATATACAAAGTATATGTACAAATGAAAACAAAACGACCTTCCGTTAAATAGACAATTACATATTGGTTTACACACCTAACATGTATACGATTTGAGAAATAATAACAATATTTCAACAAAATGTCACTAATAAAGTTAACAACTTATATTATAAAGAAATCAACCATTTCTTCAAACAAACAAACTATTAACATAAGTGATTAAAACAAATCAAACGTACTTATGTTAATATATTTATTGTATAGGTTAACATACCTTGGGCTTTTATCTGTTTGGCTGCTAGCTTTCATACCGAGCAAATCACCGTGAGTTCACAGCCCCTACTTTACAAATGTTTTATGCTTTTAAACATAGGGGTGTAAACATAGAAACTGCATGCAAACATATGCAGCAAACTATATAAATGCTTTATTGATTTATACAAACTGTTTGATATGAAATATTATTTCACAACTGTTTTGGGAATTAGACAACATATCCTAGTACGGACCCAGACTCCCAATGTATGCATGAAAAGTCCTTATGTCATGCAAACTATAACCATTAGCTAGGTGACTCTAGCCACTGAGTATACGAATAGTACTATTGCCGTGACGACCCTCCTGTGGATGGAGCGTATACTTAACTGTCCTTCAGGCAAGAAACATAAGTTTTGGTTGTGGTTTGGTTATAGGGTTAGGTCGCGTTACTTTAACCTGTGAGGTTTAGCTCACCTTTCAGGGGATTATAGTCTAAGCATTTTCCCACATGTTATTAGGATGAACATATCCTACAACTGTTTTATTTCAGTATACTTACTGATTATACTTATATTCTGGTAAACAACCAGACATACTTTTTGGGTAACAACCCACATAAAAATATATTTTAGGGTAACAACCCTACGATCTTATATTTTGCAAAAACCTGCAAACATTTATTTATTGAATAACATTTCAATAACTTAAACACAAATGGTTTTACATACCACATACTTATACAAAACCTGTGAATTCACTCAACATATTTGTTGACGACTTTCCTTCTATGTTTTACAGGAAATTAGCTACGTAAGTAAGGATCGCATGCATTCAGGATGGACAACCCTGGACTATTTAGGATGCCATATATTTTGGGACAGCTTTTGAGGATTTCCTCTGTATTACTGCAGACATTGCAGTTATACTCATGAAATCTTATCTTAACATATGTATTGTAAAACTTAAATGTTTTAAACTCTATTACTACTGTACGACCTACATAGTCGTACTACTTTTGTAACAACTGTATAAATTGGCATCCTTTATATATTATGTTCTGTATGATCATATGCTCTGATACGATGAATGCACAAATGTAAAGTCATCACCCCACTGTTAAACTGTTTACACATAATGCTTCCGCTAATTATAACTTGCTTCCGCTAAACATTAAATAAACACAATTATGGATTTTTGGGGTGTGACAAATACGAGAGAGTAAGACAATTTGAAGGGATGTTTCTAAAAAGCATTCCTCATAACCTCGGAAATTATAGGATAAGTTTAGGGATATTTGGGAAAGTAGGGGTTTAAACATGTGGGTTTTATGAAACGAAAAGGTTTAGGCTCAACAGGGTTTACTAAGTGGATCATCGATGCTAAAAATGAGCATCGGAAAGGGTTTTGGGCTTGAAAGAGAAGGCTAAAAAGTGGGTTAGATCCTAAGGAATGTCAAGATCATCTAATTGCACCTGTACCGCGTACGGTACTCACCAATATGGTCTCGAAGCGTATGTCAAGAGCAAGTTCTAATTCAGAGATACATGCATCAGCACACACAAGAAATGAACAATGTAGCATTAAAAATGAATGCTTTTAAGGCTCAAGTCCTCACTGCAAAATAGGTTGTATGTGCCTAGTCATGTTCTTATTAGATTATCATTTCTTGCTTAAGCAATTATTAACTTATTTTCCTTAGATTTTAAAACAACGTATTCATATTTTGAAAATGGCTTCTCTTAAAAACATTAAGACTAAAAAATTCAGAGTTAATCGGATGATTAAACTCGTTTTTCTTTTGAAAAAGGGTTTTGAAATTTGAAAATTTTTTAAAAATTTAGAGGAACATTTTATGTGTTAACTATTTTGAACTTAAATCATAAAAACAAACCAAGGTATTCTATACCTGCTATCCCACACTTAGAGGAACATTGTCCCTAATGTTCTCTTGAGTTGAGATTGAAAAATCCCACACTTAGAGTTTGAACATGTAAGAAATTGTTTCTCAAGTGTTTTGTTTGGGCTGGAATCCCACACTTAGTGATAAGTTTAGGATAGAGTATAGACTACTTTTATTATCACATTAACAAAACAAATAAACATGAATCAAGATAAAACAGATAAAAAAGGAAAGGATCAGATACTCCCCAGATAGCGAGCCACATTGAAGCTGGAAGTCAATTTGCTGAAGAGAGATGTTGCCAGGATCTTCTTCTGCATTGATCAGCTTCAAGCTGCTTGCTATTATTTCCTCATTTCTTCAATTCATCTCATTCTCGTGAAGAGATCTCATAAGTGTGAACACGTTGGATAAAACCCTTATTACAAACTCGGTGTTGTTTTTGCAAATGAAAAAGAAATCATTGTTTCAGATTTTGAAAGATGTTTTCTACTACAAATCAATTTTTATAAATCATGTGTTTTTAAACGAGTTCGAGCATAATGCATAAAAGTAGTATGCAAGTACCTCAAAGGCTCGAAACATATTAATTATTAGGTTATTTCAAAATGATTTCCTATTTTCTTAGATGAGTGGTTTATTTGCAAAACGAGTTGTATTTCAGAGTATGTTTTAAAACATTTTGGGCTCATCCAAGTGTGAAGGATAGTCGGAGATCTACTTCATTTATCAATACTCTACTCTCTTCTATGTCTTATTCCATGGGTTGCCTCCCAAGAAGCGCTGCTTTTAAAGTCGAGAGCTTGACTTATTTCACGGGTTGCCTCCCGAGAAGCGCTGCTTTTAGAGTCGAGAGCCTGACTTTGCCTTCCTTCAGTCTAGTTGGAGCTGGAACCTCCAGGGTCGGAAGTGCTCAGAAGTGGAACCCTGGGATTACGGGGATAGATGACGTTTGGACTCTTAGATGCAAAGAAGGGGACACTTTGCACAGTAACTCCTTGCATGTGCAGAAGATCCCAGATAATGTCCTTTATAGCTCTAGGGATAGCTCTATTGGGATCAACTGCAGAGAATCCATTTAATTCCATCATTTCTTGCTTGGGGTGTTGCTTTGATAAAACAAGAGGTTGTGAGGGGTCTATGATCGAGGCTATTAGCCTTTCCATATTTATGCCAAATCCGGCATCATGTGATTCATCAGTTGGTAGATTATCATCAGGTAAGTAATGATGCGGTGGTGTGGACTGGTATATATCCTCCTCTACTTCCTCAAGTTCTTCTTTCATTTCTTCTTGTTCTGACTTTGATTCTTCTGTTGATGATATAAGACAAGTATGTTTCTCTGATACATATATGTCTGGTGGTTCTGAATCAGAAGTATCGTCATCTGAAGTAATCCTGCCCATTGAGATTGCATATATTTCTGCTTGCTCTGCGAGTAGTTCATCAGCCTGGTTGATTTTGAATGCAATAGTCTGTCCATATGCTCTAAGGCTGATAGTCTGCGAGTAAACATCAATAACAGCACGAGCAGTATTCATGAAAGGCCTTCCTAGGATAATGGGTATATCGATATCTTCCTGTATATCCATCACTACAAAGTCAGTAGGGAACCAAAACCTGTCAACCTTAACCATAACATTCTCAGCTATGCCCGTAGGATATCGAGTTGTTTGATCGGCAAGCTGGACGCTCATCTTAGTGGGTTGCAGAGGTCCTAGTTCAAGTCTAGAGTAGAGTGAGTAGGGCATGAGGTTGATGCTAGCTACAAGATCGGCCAAGGAGTGTATTGTGCACGAGTGATAGATGGAACAGGGCAAAGTGAAGCGGCCCGTGTCTCCTAGTTTTTCTGGAAGGGAATTCTGAATGATGGCTGAGCATTCGGCGTTGACAGAGATTTTAGGTACTTCGGGTACCTTTTCTTTAGTAGCCAGCATACGTCGGATGTATTTAGAGCCGGAAGGGATTCTAGACATGGTGTCTAAGAATTTTCCGTCGAGTTTGAAAGATTTTGCGTTAAACCTTTTTCCGATACGATTTGGGAAGGGGACTCGAACTTCCTGAGTAGGGGTAGGTACGGATTGAGTCTCGACTGTCATCGGGACAGGAGAAGGGTTCTTCACCGGAGAAGAAACATTAGAGTGGCTCGGTGCCCTCTGAGTATCCGTGGTGTTCAAAGTCTTAGCTTCCGCAATGTGGGGATTGTGAACGGTGTTGCTAGGTAAGGATCCTTGGGCTAATTGACCAATTTGATTTTCAAGGCTATTCAGACGGTTCGTAAGGAGGAGGTTAGTCTGGTCTTGCCTAGACATAAACCCTTGAATGAGTTGTATAAGGGTGTCGTTTGAACTAGTGATCGGTGTGGCAGGTTCATGAGGTTGGATTGTGCCAAGTGAAGGTCTGTTGGGTGAAAATGGTTGGTTGTAGGTAAGTTGGGGTTGTTGTGGGTAAGATGGGTATTGGATAGGTCTAGTTGGTGGAGAGGTTTGAGCAAAGCCAGGTGGATGATTTTGGGCGTAGTAAATGGCAGGGTCCTCATACGCAACCTGATATGGGTTGGCATAATTCTGAAAGGATTGGACTTGGTGGACCTGCTGAGGTTGCTGTTTTATCTCTCCGATTTGTCTCGTTAGGATTGCGATCTGTTCCGCCATACATTTGACCATCTCAGTTTGTGCTGGATTGGAGACTTCCATCAGTAATTGTTCATCGGTATTCCAGTCATGATGGTGCATCGTCATATTTTCGATCAATTCCCAAGCCTCATCTGCGGTGCGTAGCATAATACTTCCTTGAGCAGCAGCGTCAAGAGTGATGTGATGATTTGGGTCTAGACCGTTATAGAACGTGTACAGTTTTTCAGTCTTTGTCATTTGATGTTCTCGAAATTTCCTCAGTAAACTCCTTAATCGCTCCCATGCTGAGTAGATTGATTCACCGTGAGCTTGTTTGAAGTTTGCGATGTCATTCTTTGCTTTGGTCTGGTTGGACGGAGGAAAGTATTTTGCAAGAAACTTGTTACCCATATCCGTCCATGAGGTGATTGAGCCGGTCTCAAGTTCCTCAAACCAAGAAAGAGCATGAGAAGCGAGAGAGTAGGGGAACAAGTATAAGCGGACTATATTCTGATCAACCCCGTTCTGCTTATACGAGTTAGAGACGTGAATGAATTTGTCAATGTGGGCGTTAGGATCCTCATGGGGTAGACCATGGAATTGACATTGGTCTTTGATGAGTTGTACAGTGTTGTATTTGAGTTCGAAAGATGCACCGTCTATCACAGGGTAGCTGATCAGTCCTCCTCGTCCTTCGATTGATGGTTTGGTGCTGTCAGCGAGAGTAACACGAGCGGCCATTTGTAGAAAACGGGAACGTCTTTCTTTGCAGATGGTACGGATAATCGACTCAGGATCGGGTACGAAAATGAGAGGTTCAGATCCGGATGATCTGGTCGAATATCGTTGTGGATAGTGGTAAAGAATTTTCGGTGGTTACGAGAGAGAAATATAATCTACGGGTATCACTAAAGAGAAAGTTCGTCGGGACGCCTCAGAATCTTACGATTAACTTCCCCGGCAGTGGCGCCAAAAACTTCTCGCGCCACCAGCAGTCACGGTCGTTTTCGCAACTGACAGCAGCACGACGGGTTTAGTTTTAAAATTTATATTTTGCTGGGGACCTAAGTTCTACTAGAGCTGTATAGCTGAAGTATGACCTAGGGTCGTTCTAAAGAGTTAATCGTATTGGGAAACGACTTGTCGGGACAAACAGTTCAAATTAGCGATGGTTTGAAAATAGTTTTGAGTGGGGGTTTATACTTAGGTCCTAATTAAATTTAAACTAATTAAAAACAGTAATTAAAACGGTAGGTTGAATCAGTATAAGGGGACTTGTGTTTGTTATGACTTCGTTAGCTTTTACGTGGGGTGATGCTGTATTTGGGGTTTTATATTTGAAAACGTCTTTTAAGATTTGTGTCTTGCGTTCACGTAGATACTGTAACACCCGCCAAATTAGGACTAGTACTTAGTACCTAATTCTCTATTAATACATGTAATTAGTTCTGTGTTAGGCTAATTAATGTATCGAAATATATATTGTTGAATATATACGAAAATGCGATGTGATTAAATTGTACGCAATTTAAATCGAATGTATTTCGGTTCAATTAAATACGGACGTTGGTGACCAATTTTATTAAATGACGTGACATTATATAATAACAGTATGTCAAAAATATTATTTTGATAATATTCTAATTATAATCCATATCGTACAAACAAGAAGCAAGCGATTAAAAATATTAAAAACGCAAACAAACAAAACGAACTAAATTATATTTTACAACTCAAATATATCGTAATTAGTGAAATATTTTAATAAAAATAAAGCCTGATTGTTCGTATTTTAATTACTTATAACTACACAAATAAAATAATTATTTAACGTTTAAACAAACGGGAAAACGAACACCGCGCGGAGCTGAAAAAGGTGAGGCTTTCAACAAAACCTCACCTCTCTCTTTCTTTCCCTTTCATTTTCACCTCCCAACTTCTCTCTCTATCTTTCTTTTCTCCAAAACCACCAAACACCCACAAACTCACAAAATCGTCAAATAACACCACGAAACACACTCGGATCATCAATATTTTTAGAGATTCACGACCACCTCGCAACGATCTACACTTCTATCTTTCCGGATTTCCATTTCGCCACTTTGTAAGTTTCCGACAAAATCCCGAAACCTTTCGATTCTTAGTATTTTCACCTGTTAGTTGTTTATATAACTTATATATGTCCATTACAAAGTGTAAAACACGATTTTATAGCTTAAAAACGGGTTTGAATTGGGTTTTTGGCCGGAAAAATCTCGACAGTCGGACTTTCTGGGCTGATGTTCTTCAATGCGACACAAGCCTTGTGTCGCATGTAGTGTCGTATTTTGCCTGTTATGTCGTTCCTAGTGTCGTATAAATCCTTTTGTGTCGTACCCTTTACGACACAACGTTGTGTCGCATCTTATGTCGTATTTTCATACGACACAATCACTATGTCGCTGTTGAATCAGCATCTCAAATCTATACGACACTACCATTGTGTCGTATAGGTATTGTGTCGCATTTCTATGCGACACAACCCTTGTGTCGCATGACATACATTTGTGTCGCACGATTGTGTCGCATAAAACAGCAGGTTTTCAAACTAAAATTTCACTAAGTGTCGAACCTATATAACCTTAAACACTTATACGATACGACTTATAAAACACATTGGAACACACTTGTAAGTGCAAAACACCAATAACATGATAATAATACTTAAAGTTTATTATTTCAAATCCATCACCAACGGGTCGTACCATTTTTCAAACACTTAACAAATCAACCAAATCGTAGTAATTTGGACATATATATAGTTGTGTAACAACTACAAGGGTGATCTTTTGAGATACCCAATCATGTTTATAACCATCGCGTGTCGTGGACACCCTCAGGTTACAAGTCTTTGGACTTCATCACTCGGCTAATCAACTTACGTTTATTTAAACGCTTACAGACTCAGGTGAGTCTCATGGCCCCTCTTTTTACTATTTATTCAGGGGTGTGATATATTGCTCATTTTTAACATGTGAACGCAAGTACAAACATTTCCATATACTACATGAGTTTTTCACAACTAATCATTTAAAGTCCTCCGTCAGCATAGTTGTTAATATGTTGTAGTGTGAATATTTGTATATGGTACCATATAGGATTGACCCTCCTCGTTCGGGTTAGCAAGCACTAACCGGGTAAACGGACGTACTAATATTTGGGAAGACGAATGTTGATTAGGCATTCGTGGAGGCACCTCGCCCGGAATTCTCTATAGGGGACCCGGCCCTCGAGTTAAGCTCAACTATGTGCTCATGGCTGTATACACTTACATTATCAATTGCTGGATGCAATTCAATTATTTAAATCTTGCGGTTCATACTATATTAACTGATTTCAAACCTGTGAGCTCACCAGCTTTAGCTGACCCGTTTTAGCATGTATCGCAGGTACCAAGCAGTAGGTTGAATCTGCTTCAGGATTTGTAGCTCGAGTCAGCATACAGACTTTAGAGATTTTCTTGCATTAGTATATTTTGTACAAGTACTTATGTACTAAAATTTCTCTTTTATTTAAACTCGGGCTATGTAAAGCTTCAACGTTGTAAACACTTCAGTGTTAATATATTTTGTTAAAACGACGCATGTAGAGTCGTTTACTATATATCTTTGTGCTTTGATTATTTATTAGTAACGCCCAAATCGTGCTTCCGCAAATCATTGAAATTTGGGGGTGTTACAGATTGGTATCAGAGCCTAAGGTTATAGTGAACTAGGTTGCATTTAGTGGGCCTAGACTATGACCATTAGGCAGTATTCCTTATTAGGTATAACTGGTTCAGTGATTACGTCATATGAGTTTAATTTAACATAGCCTGATCAACTATGTACAATTAAGCAAAGATGATGTAAAATCTGAAGGTAGTTATCGCTGAACAGGGTACACTAGAAGACTCTGACCCCGAGAGAACCGAGACTTAAACTTGTTTATGCTAGACACTCATTAGGCTATATTATCTAGGAACTATATGAATATAGGCCTCACTCTTACTAACGCTTTGTCTCAGAAATGGCAAACATCCCACGCAATTCATCGCGCTCTCAATCCGGGTCGCAGAACCCAAGGGTAGCAAGGAGGAACGCCAGGTTGCCTCGAGCTGGCCCGTACCCCACTCACTTCACCTTGCCGGCCTTAGCCGCTAGGGTGAACCAACACGAGCATCGACTTCGCACCATGGATGTCGTGTTGCAGGAAACAAACGAAAACTGGAGACTTACATCCCTCGAACGCATCGAACAAGTTTCCGAGGACCACGAAACCACCGTTAATAATGTAGACGTTCTTTTCAACAAAGTGGTGGAGATAAGTGTAGAAACCGCCCTTTTGAAACACAGACTTGAAGAGTGTGAGCAACGCACACGGGTATCATAGGAATATGTTGGCAGTTTGGTACAACGACTGGCCTTGGCTGAAGACAATGCCCGACAGGCCAGCAGACTTGCCAATACTGTGGATCGTCTCGTTGAAATGATAGAGCAAATTAATCTACGTTAAGACTAGTGTAGTTCTTGTCTTGTAATCTATCTTGCAATTTACTAACTATCTAAGCGCTACTCTATAATTCGGTCGGATGTAACAATTCCCGACACCTTTTGTAATACATCCGTAGGATGTAACCTTTGAACTCGTATTATCTATCAAATATTCCTTGTTGATTCTACTTATACTGATTGTCATTTTCCTTTTTCATATTGATGTTATGTATTACCGCCTTTATACATGTACATCTGAGACAAATACAATTTCTTACAAAATCTCATGTATCTTCATTTCTTTTATTGAAGAATCATGCCGCCAAAGACAAGATCATACACCGATGCTCAACTTACATCGCTCATAACCCAGGCTGTGACTGAAGCCTTGGCTCGGAATACTCCACAGAATTCCGCGAGAAACAGCGATGCCGCTGAAACCCTTGCTGCTAAACCTTGTTCTTACAAGGACTTTCAGAGTTGCAAACCCTCAAGCTTCAAGGGTACTGAAGGAGCCATCGGACTGATCAGATGGTTCGAGAAGATGAAAACTGTTTTCCGTGTCAGCAAATGCGCGGAGAACGACAAAGTAAACTTCGCCACCTGCTCTCTCGAAGATGATGCCCACTCTTGGTGGAACTCATATTCCCAATCCGTGGGTGCTGACACTGCCTACCAACTAACTTGGGGGGAATTGAAAGCAAAACTCACCGCCAAATACTGCTCAATCGACAAACTCCAAAAGCTGGACGAGGAGTTCTGGAACCTAAAGGTTCAGGGTGGTGATATCGATGGTTATACCACCAGATTCCAGCAACTCGCTGCTCTCCGCCCAGCCATGGTAAGCACTGAAACTGATAAAATCAGGAAGTACATCCTTAGTCTTCCTGAGCCTGTTCGGAGACATGTTACCTCTTCAAACCAAGCCACCATTGACGGTGCAATCCTACTGGCCCAAGACCTGATGGCAATGAGCCAAGATTCTGAACCACCCACTTCATCCTCCCACAACAATAAAAGAAAGTGGTCTGACTACCACAACAACCACCCAAACCAACAAAACAAGAAATCCGACACCATCAAAGCCTACAACACCACCACAGACATCAAACGGGGCTACACCGGGAGCAAACCCTATTGTTCCAAGTGCAGCCGCCACCACGAAGGTTCCTGTGGTCCCTTTTGCAACAATTGCAAGAGGAATGGTCACCTCACCCAGGATTGCCGTTCCCCTACCAACAACAACCCTAACAACACCAGAACACCCAAAGTCTGCTTTGAGTGTGGGAACCCCGGGCACTTCAGGGACACGTGCCCAAAGCTGAACAACAACAACAACAACAACAACAACAACAACAACAACAACAACAACAACAACAACAACAACAACAACAACAACAACCGCAACAGCAACAACAACAACACCCGAAGTAGAGCCTTCATCATCAAATCCGGGGACGCCCGCCAAGACCAGAATGTGGTCTCGGGTATGTTCCTCCTTAACAACTTAACTGCTTCCGTTCTATTTGATACTGGTGCTGATAGAAGCTTTATCTCTGATGACTTTTGCCCACTACTCGACATCACTCCTGTTGCCTTAGATGTTAAGTACACTGTAGAGCTAGCAAATGGGAAACTTATAGAAACCAATAGTGTGATACCTAATTGCACTCTAAACCTAGCTGACGAAACCTTTTCAATCGATCTTGTACCCGTTGAAATCGGAAGTTTCGACGTCATTATTGGAATGGACTGGTTTTCCAAACACCGAGCCGAAATCATTTGCTACGATAAGATCGTCCGTATCCCACTCGCCATCGGTAGAACCTTGATCATACAGGGGGAGACCGGTGGGACGAGGCTCAATATCATCTCCTGCTTACAAACCCGAAATTTTTTGAGAAAGGGTTACCCTGCAATACTCGCACACATCACAGAGAAGAAGTCGGAGGAGAAGCGACTTGAGGATGTGCCAATTGTTAGAGACTTTCCCGAAGTCTTTCCAAAAGAACTACCTGGTCTACCTCCACCTAGACAGGTTGAGTTCTCAATCGATCTCGTGCCGGGTGCCGCACCGGTGGCCCGCGCACCGTACCGCTTAGCCCCATCCGAACTTCAGGAGTTGTCCACCCAGTTACAAGAACTCCTGATAGAGGATTCATTAGACCGAGTTCTTCACCTTGGGGAGCTCCGGTCTTATTTGTTAAAAAGAAGGACGGTTCATTCCGAATGTGCATCGACTATCGAGAATTGAACAAATTGACCGTCAAAAACCGATACCCACTTCCTCGCATTGATGATCTATTCGACCAACTTCAGGGTTCAAGTTTCTACTCAAAAATCGACCTGCGATCAGGATACCATCAGTTACGGGTTCGCGACACCGATATTCCAAAAACTGCTTTCAGAACTCGTTACGGGCACTACGAATTCCAAGTGATGCCCTATGGCCTAACCAACGCACCGGCTGTATTCATGGACCTCATGAACCGGGTGTGTAAACCTTACCTCGACAAGTTTGTCATTGTCTTTATCGATGACATACTCATTTACTCGCGCAACGAGCAAGAACATGCGCAACACTTCAAAACCATCCTTGAACTACTTAGACACGAGGAGCTTTATGCCAAATTCTCTAAGTGTGAGTTCTGGATAAAAACCGTTCAATTCCTTGGTCACGTGATCGACAGTCAGGGAATTCACGTTGACCCATCAAAAATCGAGGCTATCAAAGACTGGGAAGCACCCACCACTGCAACTGAAGTACGTCAATTCTTGGGTCTTGCTGGGTACTATAGGCGATTTATCGAAAATTTCTCCAAAATAGCTCAACCACTCACGGTACTGACTCAGAAGGAGTAACACCCCCAAATTTAATGATTTGCGGAAGCACGATTTGGGTGTTACTAATCAATAGCAAAGCACAAAGATATATAGTAAACGACTCTATATGCGTCGTTTTAACAAAATATATTGATATTGAAGTGTTTACAACATTTATAGCTTTACATAGCTCGAGTTTAAATAAAAGGAGATTTCAGTACATAAGTACTTGTACAAAATATACTAATGCAAGAAAATCTCAATCGTCTGTATGCTGACTCGAGCTAAAAGTCCTGAAGCAGAAGCAACCTACTGCTTGGTACCTGCGATACATGCTAAACGGGTCAGCTAAAGCTG
The DNA here is from genome assembly GCA_949592205.1 of Helichrysum umbraculigerum. Classification (NCBI taxonomy): domain Eukaryota; kingdom Viridiplantae; phylum Streptophyta; class Magnoliopsida; order Asterales; family Asteraceae; genus Helichrysum; species Helichrysum umbraculigerum. The sequence goes on along the minus strand of CATIUR010000003.1, from coordinate 55,204,927 downwards.
GTGAGCTCACAGGTTTGAAATCAAGTAATATAGTATGAACCGCAAGATTTAATAATGATTGAATTGCATCCAGCAATTGATAATGTATATGTATACAGCCATGAGCACATAGTTGAGCTTAACTCGAGGACGGGTCCCCTATAGAGAATTCCGGGCGAGGTGCCTCCACGAGTGCCTAATCAACACTCGTCTTCCCAAATATTAGTACGTCCGTTTACCCGGTTAGTGCTTGCTAACCCGAACGAGGAGGGTCAATCCTATATGGTACCATATACTAATATTCACGCTACAACGTATTAACAACTATGCTGACGGAGGACTTTAAATGATTAGTTGAGAAAAACTCATGTAGTATATGAAATGTTTGTACTTGCGTTCACATGTTAAAAATGAGCAATATATCACACCCCTGAGTAAAACATTAAAAAGAGGGGCTATGAGACTCACCTGAGTCTTGTGAGTTTAACTTAATAAACTTGAGTTGATTAGCCGAGTAATGAAGTCCAAAGACTTGTAACCTGAGGGTGTCCACGACACGCGATGGTTATACACATGACTGGGTATCTCAAAAGATCACCCTTGTAGTTGTTACACAACTATATATATGTCCAAATTACTACGATTTGGTTGATTTGTTAAGTGTTTGAAAACGTGTACGGCCCGTTGGTGATTAATTGTAATAATAGTCATGATGTTATCACATTGATTTCGGAGTGTTATACTTGAAAAGTATATTCCATTATGTTTGAAAAGTTGTATCATATAAGCGTTTTGAAGTCATACAAGTTTGACACTTGGTGAGAAATGTGCTTACGGAATCTAAGTACGGGGGTCCGGGGGCAGCGCCCCTGGCGGGGTCCAAGGGGCTGGCCCCTGGTTGGGGTCGAGATGCCAGGTCAACTCGAAAAATTTTTATTTCTACTATATTGCTTTGGTGAAAAACGCATCTGGGATCTGAATTCGGGTAAAATCGAGTGATAAATTTCGAGTCTCAACACTTAGTAAAAATCTGAGTTTTCTGTGTTTTGCGACACAATATGCGACACAAAAGTTGATATGCGACACAAGGGTTGTGTCGCATAGAAATGCGACACAATATCTATACGACACAAGGGTTGTGTCGCATAGATGCGAGATGCTGATTCAACAGCGACATAGTGATTGTGTCGTATGGAAATACGACATAGAAAGCGACATAATGGTTGTGTCGCAAAACTTACAACACTAATTATTTGGTACGACACAAGATGTGAAATACGACATAGCGTGCGACACAACAAGTAAAATACGACACAACATGCGACACAAGGCTTGTGTCGCATGGAAGAACATCAGCCCAGAAAGTCCAACTGTCGAAATTATTCCGGCCAAAAACCCATTTCAAATCCGTTTTTAAGCTATGAAATCGTGTTCTATACTTAGTAAGGGACATATACAAGTTATAATAACAACTACAAGTGAAAATACTAAGAATCGTGAGATTTCGGGATTTTGTCGGAAACTTACAAATTGCCGAAATGGAAATCCGGAAAGATAGAAATGTAGATCGTTGCGAGGTGGTCGTGAATCTCTAAAAATATTGGTGATCCGAGTGCGTATAATGGCGTTATTTTGCGATTTTGTGAGTTTGTGGTGATTTGGTGATTTTGGAGAAAAAGAAGAGAGGAGAGAGAGAAATGATTGAGAAATGAGAAAAGGAGGAAGAAAGGTGGAGGTTATCCTCCACTTTTCGGTTTCGCCCCGCGCTCCGCGTGGTGTTCGTTTTCTCCGTCATTTAACGTTTTGAATAATTATTTTTCATATTAAATTGTAAGTTTTTAAAATACAAATTTATTACGCGATATTTTATTTACAATTCAATTTATATTTGAGTTATAAAACGTAAGTTAGTTTGTTTTGTTAGTTTGCGCGTTAAATGTTTTAAATTGTGTAAGTTTTGTAATTACGATACGAAGCGTAATTAGAATATTATCAAAATAATATTTTTGACAAAATGTTACTATATGATGTCACGTTTATTTAATAAAATTGGTCACCAATTAGCCTAACACAGAACTAATTACATGTATTAATAACGAATTAGGCACTAATTGCTAGTCCTAATTTAGCGGGTGTTACAGAAGGACAAAAGGTTCGATTGGACCGATAAACAAGAGTCAGCGTTCCAACTTCTGAAACAAAAGCTTTGCAGTGCTCCAATTCTATCCTTACCCGAAGGCACCGATGACTTCGTGGTATACTGCGATGCTTCCCACCAAGGTCTCGGTTGTGTACTGATGCAACGAGATAAAGTCCTTGCCTATGCCTCACGACAGCTGAAAATTCACGAAAAGAACTACACCACTCATGACCTTGAACTTGGAGCTATGTTTTTGCTCTCAAAATCTGGAGACATTATCTCTACGGCACTAAGTGCACAATCTTTACAGACCACAAAAGTCTCCAACATATATTCGATCAGAAGGATCTCAATATGAGGCAACATCGATGGGTCGAGTTGCTTACCGATTACGATTGCGAGATCAAGTACCATCCAGGGAAGGCTAATGTTGTTGCCGATGCCCTCAGTCGAAAGGAACGACCAAAACCACTTCGAGTCCGAGCCCTTAGTATGACCATTCACAACGATCTTACCATTCAGATTCATACCGCTCAGATCGAAGCCCTGAAAACTGAAAACATAAAAAACGAAGCCTTACGGGGTATTGACAAACAATTTGAAATCAGACCTAACGGGATTTGGTATTTCTCAAACCGAATCTGGCTGCCTAATTTCGGGAACCTACGAGACTTGGTGATGGATGAAGCTCACAAGTCCAAATACTCTATCCATCCGGGATCCGATAAGATGTACCACGGAATCAAAGAATTTTATTGGTGGCCGAACATGAAAGCCGAAATCGCCACTTATGTCAGCAAGTGTCTTACTTGCTCGAAAGTCAAAACCGAACATCAGAAACCTCCAGGTTTACTCCAACAACCTGAAATCCCTGAATGGAAATGGGAACAAATTGCCATGGATTTCATAACCAAACTACCCAAGTCGTCGAGCGGTTGTGATACCATTTGGGTGATCGTTGATCGTCTCACCAAATCTGCTCATTTCCTGGCAATCAAGGAAAACGATAAAATAGAACGCCTTGCACAAATCTACATCAAAGAAATCGTTTCTCATCACGGCGTTCCAATCTCGATCATCTCTGACAGAGATGCCCGTTTTACCTCTCACTTTTGGCAGTCACTTCAAAAAGCATTGGGTACTCGTCTCGATATGAGCACCGCGTATCATCCTCAAACCGATGGCCAAAGTGAACGAACCATTCAGACACTGGAAGATATGCTACGCGCCTGTGTAGTTGATTTCGGTACAAACTGGGAAAGACATCTATCGTTGTGCGAATTCTCGTACAATAACAGCTATCACGCCAGCATTATGAAACACCCCGAAATTTAGAGTCATTTTTTTTTTTTACACTAAAACATATTTCTATTGGTCCCATTTCCTGTATTATCATAATTGTATATTATTATTATGATCTGTATTATTTTTAGAACTTTAAACAAAAGTTGCTGAATTCAACCTATACCCGCCGGGTAGCAGGGTTACCCGCCGGGTACCCATGCCTAGCCGCCGGGTCCCTCCCATTAACCACTGGGTGAATTAACCTTTTCGACCACAGAGATTTTCTTTCGTTTAAAGGTTTTAGCAGCCGCCGGGTCAGGGTTTAGCCCGCCGGTTTGTTCTTGATTTCCGGTTTACCCGCCGGGTACAGGACTTACCCGCCGGGTAATCCTGTATTCCAGCAGATCCTGGCCTATTTTCTTACAAACCAAATGCCTAACTTCAAACGATCATAACTCGGAAATGACAAAGTGTTAGAACATGAAATTTTGCAGACATTCCAAACACTTCCAAATTTTCACTTTTCAAAATTTCACATTTGTTCGGGATTTGGACTAATGACCCAAAAATGACCATTTTAACTCTTTTTCTTGACATACTAAGTTGCAAACCATTTCAAACCAAGTTCTCAAACTTTGACACTTACATTAGCTAAGGAAATGAAACTTAAAGCAATGACTACCATTTCCATACTTGCACCATAACTCATTTTAACTCTTTAACTCACTTGGTGCCCATTTAGACACTTTCTTGACCCGTTTAAATCTTCACCCATATAACCACTTATTTAACACTTGAACTTCATCACCTTGACTATTCTAAGTCAAACCAAAGTACTATTATCACAAAACTTCAACTTTCAACATTTACATACTTTAGATATACATAGTTATGAACTAGCTTTAAGTGACAAAACATCATTTTACAACAAAAGGGGTGACTTGTATCAAGAGCATGATGTTAAGAGATAGCTTGTTACCGACTAGTACACAAGCTTCACCATTAACCTTTAAGCCGGTCCCTTGCCCAAACCTTCACGCTTACCACTTGATTCACCTAAAAATGATAAACTTAAAACAATAAGCACAACGCTTAGTAAGTAAGGGATACTTCAACAATAATTTAAACACTTAAACAATTAAGGATCCTTAACCACTTCCACAAAGTTAAATACAAGGATTAACTACTTCCACAAGTGACCCTAATGTCATTCTTTGATTAACATCAAACAATGACATAGAAATCACTACTTCAACAAAATCCCAATACTTACCTTGCTTGAGATTAAAAGAAACACTTGGTCCAACTTGAGCACTTTGATCACCTAAACACATAGGCACATAATTCACATAAATCACTTAATCACATATAAATTTCTTAACTTTCAACATAAGTGTTGATTCATTAACACTTCTTTACCCAATTAACTTGATTACGATTTTCTTACTTCTTAAATGTTCATAATTTCCACATTATAAGTGACTACATATCCCTAACTTCATCACTTTCATATCAATTCTCATTACAACTTACTAAAATGACAATAATTATAAGCATAGATTTGATTGTAATAGAACTTTAACATTTTAACTTCAATAATCACTTTAACATCACATATCTATCCTTACTTTACTCAATTCATCATTATATTCCAAGTTTAATCAAAACCCCATGACTAGGGTTTATGATAAATACTTTAAATCATCAAATTAAACATATAAGAAGGGATATTATACCTTATACAAGTAGAATTAGATGTTCAAACTCAATAAAATCAGAATCCTAGCTTCAATTTGATACTTCCTTTTTCCTCTCACTCTAAATCGTGGCTTCTCTCTCTCTCTCTCTAATGTTTTCTGTTTACTTCACGTACATGAACAAGAAGAAACTGGAAACCTGATTTTAATACTACACTTTTCACTTAAACCCTTCTACTTACATTACTTAACAAGTTTAGTCCCTCCATCCTATTCTTCTTTACATTCTAAGTCCTATTCCCACAAATAACTTAACACATTTAGTCCTTTTTAACTTATCTTTAACTTATAACAAAAATTTAAACACATAATACATTTAATACACATATTTATAACTTAAACAAATAAACACATATTATAGTATTTAAAACTTACAAATTTAGGTGCGTTACAACTCTCCCCCACTTATTTAGGATTGTGTCCTCACAATCCATTCTTGAAGTAGAGCCGGATAGTACTTAATCATTTCCTCCTCCGACTCCCAAGTAAATTCGGATCCTTTTCTATGTTTCCATTGCACCTTGAATAATTTAATTTCTTTGTTTCTTAACTTTTTAATCTTTTCATCAAGGATTGCAATCGGTTGTTCTATATAATTCAATTGATCATTGACTTCAATCTCTTCTAAAGGCACGTAAGCCGCTTCATCAACCAAACATTTTCTAAGATAGGACACGTGGAAAGTATCATGTATTCCCGCCAATTCATTTGGCAATTTAAGAAGATATGCCAACTTTCCAACTCTTGCAACGATTTTGAATGGACCAATAAATCGAGGACTCAACTTTCCACGTTTTCTGAAACGGATTATACCCTTCCAAGGAGATACCTTCAACATAACCAAATCTCCTTCTTGAAACTCTATCAAACGCCTTCTTTTGTCAGCATAAGATTTATGTCTGTCTTGTGCCGCATTCAATCGTTCTCTAATCTGATTAATCTTTTCTGTAGTCCTTTGAACAATATCAGTGCTTCCCAACTCCCTTTGCCCGATTTCGCCCCAACATAACGGAGTTCTACACTTTCTACCATACAACATTTCATAAGGCGCCATCTTTATACTCGAGTGGTAACTGTTATTATAAGAAAACTCAGCAAGAGGTAAATGAGTATCCCAGCTACCACCGAAGTCAATGGCACATGCTCTTAACATATCTTCTAAAGTTTGAATAGTTCTTTCACTTTGACCATCCGTTTGTGGATGATAAGCTGTACTTAGATTGACACGTGTACCTATATCTTCTTGGAATTTGTTCCAAAAACGAGAAGTGAATCTACTATCTCTGTCTGAGACAATAGATAACGGCATACCATGTCGAGCAACAACCTCTTTTACGTACAAATCAGCAAGAGCTTCAGTGGACATAGTTTCTTTGATTGGTAGAAATAGAGCACTCTTTGTCAGACGATCTACTATTACCCAAATTGCATCATATTGGCGCTGAGTTTTAGGCAATTTAGTAATAAGATCCATCGTAATGTGTTCCCACTTCCAAACAGGTATATCTAAAGGCTGCATTTTGCCATACGGTTTTTGATGTTCGGCCTTAACCTGTAAACAGGTTAAACATTGTTCTACATACTTAACAACTTCACGTTTCATACCTGGCCACCAGTAGTCAGATTTCAAATCATGGTACATTTTGGTTGCACCAGGATGGATTGAATATCGAGATTTATGAGCTTCATCAAGTATTAACTTTTTCAGCTCATAAGAGTTTGGAATCCAGATTCTTCCATATCGAGTCTTAATTCCTCGGGAATCTTCAACAAAATCATTGACTTGACCTTTTATACGTTCTGCTCTAATGTCATTTTCTTGCCAAGCTTTCATCTGAACTTCCTTAATTTGATCCAATAAATTCGGAAGAATAGTAATTCGGAGAGATTTGACAATTAGAGAGTGATGCATAGCTTTTCTGCTCAAGGCGTCAGCTACCACGTTAGCTTTTCCAGGATGATATAAAATTTCACAATCATAATCCTTCACCAAATCAAGCCAACGTCTTTGCCTCATGTTAAGATCACGTTGATCGAAGAAATACTTGAGACTTTTATGGTCAGTGTAAATGGTACACTTAACACCATAAAGATAGTGCCTCCAAATTTTTAAGGCAAAAACTACCGCTGCTAACTCCAAATCATGAGTGGGGTAACCTTTTTCATTCTCCTTTAGTTGTCTAGAAGCATATGAAATCACCTTGCCACGTTGCATCAGGACACAACCTAGACCATTGTGAAAGGCATCACAATATACCACCATATCTTCGGTACCATCTGGAAGTACCAAGATAGGGGCTTGGCTAAGTTGTTGTTTTAAGGTTCGGAAAGCTTGTTCAGCTTTATCATTCCATTCAAACTTTATGTTCTTTCGAGTAAGCTTTGTAAGAGGAGTAGCAATTTTAGAGAAATCTTGGATAAACCATCGATAATAACCGGCTAATCCTAGAAAACTCCGAACTTCTGTGGGATTTGTTGGAGGTTCCCATTTCAAAACAGCTTCAACTTTAACTGAATCAACTTTAATTCCTTGATTATTAACAACATGCCCTAAAAATTGAACCTCACGAAGCCAGAATTCACATTTTGAGAATTTAGCATAAAGCTTTTCATCTCTCAATGTTTGTAATACTTGCCTCAAATGAACTTCGTGATCACCAACAGATTTAGAATAAATAAGAATATCATCTATAAACACGATCACGAACTTATCGAGCATAGGGCGACATACTCGATTCATAAGATCCATAAAAGCTGCAGGTGCGTTAGTCAGACCAAAAGGCATAACCACGAATTCATAATGGCCATACCTTGTTCTGAAAGCGGTTTTAGAAACATCTTCTTCTCGAACTTTCAATTGATGATATCCAGAACGCAGATCAATTTTAGAAAAGAAACTTGCACCTTGGAGTTGATCGAATAGATCATCAATTCTAGGCAATGGATACCTATTCTTGATGGTCACTTTATTTAATTCCCTATAATCAATGCACATTCTCATTGTACCATCTTTCTTTTTAAGAAAAAGTACCGGAGCTCCCCATGGTGAACTACTAGGGCGTATGAATCCCTTATCAAGTAATTCCTGCAATTGCTTCATCATTTCTTGCATTTCCGATGGGGCAAGCCTATATGGAGTTTTGGCTATAGGTATAGCTCCAGGTACTAATTCAATACGGAATTCAACTTGTCTATCAGGTGGAACACCCGGTAATTCATCAGGAAATACATCAGGAAATTCTTTAACTACTGAAAGTTCTTCAATCTTAGGAACAGATTTTTGAATATCCACTACATGCGCCAGAAAAGATTGGCAACCATGCAGTAAATATCGTTTAGCACGAGCAAAAGTACAGACAGACAATGGAACTTTTCGCTTTTCCCCATAAATATCAATAACTCCCCCACTTGGCGAAGTGACCCGAATTATTTTCATTTCACACTGAATAAGAGCATTATGTTTTCCTAACCAATCCATGCCTACCACGGCATCAAATTCACCCATTTTCATCGGGATAAGATTTATAAGAAAATTTTCATTATCTATCTCTAATTGACACCCACGATATACATTGGTTACGAAAACAACCCTATCATCAGCAACTTCAACATCTAAGGGAGTATCTAAAGCAGATAAGGGAATTGAAAAATCATAACAAAACTTTTCAGATACGAAGGATCTTGAGGCACCCGAATCGAATAACACGTAAGCAGGTTTTTGATTTATAAGGAAGGTACCTATCATAACATCCGGGGCCCTTTTAGCTTCTTAAGCAGTAATTTGAAAAGATCGACTTTTAGTCTTAGCAGGTTCTTCAGGCTTTCTTTCAGATTGACGACGAGGTGGGAGGGGAGCAGATTGAGATCTTAAATCAGGGCATTCAGATTTGATGTGGCCCGGTTTATAACAATTATAACATACCCTAATTGGGTTAGGGCAGTCACGAGCTATATGGCCCACTCTCCCACATTGATTACAAGCGTTAGTTCCTACTCGGCATTCACCGTAATGTCTTTTATGACAAGTCTTGCACTCAGGAACTTCCTTTCTATCTCCTTTCTTCTCATCTCCCTTAGAACTCTCAGCAGGCCTAGCTTTCTTAGCTGCATAAGAAGATTGTTCAGCTTTTCTTTTCGCAACTCGACGACTCCATTCAAGCTCTTGGTATCGAGCTTCATCTATCATTTCTTCCAGAGTGTGACAACGCTTAGGATTAACAAACTGACGGATCTCTGGCTTCAAAATATGATGGAAATGCTCCATAAGGCGTTTAGGATTCTCCATATATTCTGGACAGAAATGAGCTCTGTCTAGAAAAACTCCAACGATTTCATTTATTGACTCAGTGGTTTGCTCCATGGCTATAAACTTACGACGGATTTCCATCAAATCAGCTTCTTGCGAATAAGCTTGGTGAAACATTTCTTTAAATTCGTTCCAAGTTAGATTTTTAATTGCTTCAGCGCCCTTGGTACGACATTGAACTTCCCACCATCCTTTAGCTCTAGATTTAAGAAGATTAGCTGCGTATCTTACCTGTAATCTGTCAGGACATTCAGTAGTGGAAAACGCTCCTTCAACTTCAGAAATCCACCTTTGTGCTTTGATAGGATCCATGTCCCCATCATATGAAGGTGGATTACAGGCAGAAAAATCCTTATAACTAAACCTTCTATCTTCAGGAGCCTGTACCACAGGGGGATCGACATGTGGCACATTCCTGAAAATATTCGCCTCTTCTTCACGCCGATAAAATTCATCGGTAATAGTTTCTGAAATTCGGCTAAGTAATAAAGGCAGAGATGCTTCTTGAGCATGAGCAACCTCTTGAGCGATTACAGTTCTTAATTCAGGAAGGGATAACCTAGCTTCATTAGCAGGAGATCTTGGTCTTTCACCTCCACCTCCTGCTTCCCTATACTGGGCTCCACCTTGAGGGTTTAGCCCAAGATTTAAATCAATGTCCCTTTCGTCCATCTTTTACTGAAATAGATACAAAAGACTTAATACACACTTACTTTCACAATTAACAAGCTTATTTAATCTTAACTTATTACCACACATAAACAAACACCACTAAAATTTCATTCTCTCAACATCTCGTGCTTTTCATGACACCGTACCGAGTCATATGATAATTACTGTGTTGGCCAGGCACATTAATTATCACATTATCACATACGTCATCATGGTCCACACGTGACATCTCAATGCAGAAATATTAGTGCTTCAGTCATTAATAAAACAATATTACAACGTAATTATATATCATGCTCAACAATAATAACAATGGTTTAAGATCAAGTACCCACTAATGGTGAGTACCCGAATCCCTTAAACCGTGCTCTGATACCAACTTGAAACACCCCGAAATATAGAGTCGTTTTTTTTTTTTTTTTTTTTTTTTTACACTAAAACATATTTCTATTGGTCCCATTTCCTATATTATCATAATTGTATATTATTATTATGATCTGTATTATTTTTAGAACTTTAAACAAAAGTTGCTGAATTCAACCTATACCCGCCGGGTAGCAGGGTTACCCGCCGGGTACCCATGCCTAGCCGCCGGGTCCCTCCCATTAACCACCGGGTGAATTAACCTTTTCGACCACAGAGATTTTCTTTCGTTTAAAGGTTTTAGCAGCCGCCGGGTCAGGGTTTAGCCCGCCGGTTTGTTCTTGATTTCCGGTTTACCCGCCGGGTACAGGACTTACCCGCCGGGTAATCCTGTATTCCAGCAGATCCTGGCCTATTTTCTTACAAACCAAATGCCTAACTTCAAACGATCATAACTCGAAAATGACAAAGTGTTAGAACATGAAATTTTGCAGACACTTATAAAATGACATTCCAAACACTTCCAAATTTTCACTTTTTAAAATTTCACATTTGTTCGGGATTTGGACTAATGACACAAAAACGACCATTTTAACTCTTTTTCTTGACATACTAAGTTGCAAACCATTTCAAACCAAGTTCTCAAACTTTGACACTTACATTAGCTAAGGAAATGAAACTTAAAGCAATGACTACCATTTCCATACTTGCACCATAACTCATTTTAACTCTTTAACTCACTTGGTGCCCATTTAGACACTTTCTTGACCCGTTTAAATCTTCACCCATATAACCACTTATTTAACACTTGAACTTCATCACCTTGACTATTCTAAGTCAAACCAAAGTACTATTATCACAAAACTTCAACTTTCAACATTTACATACTTTAGATATACATAGTTATGAACTAGCTTTAAGTGACAAAACATCATTTTACAACAAAAGGGGTGACTTGTATCAAGAGCATGATGTTAAGAGATAGCTTGTTACCGACTAGTACACAAGCTTCACCATTAACCTTTAAGCCGGTCCCTTGCCCAAACCTTCACGCTTACCACTTGATTCACCTAAAAATGATAAACTTAAAACAATAAGCACAACGCTTAGTAAGTAAGGGATACTTCAACAATAACTTAAACACTTAAACAATTAAGGATCCTTAACCACTTCCACAAAGTTAATCACAAGGATTAACTACTTCCACAAGTGACCCTAATGTCATTCTTTGATTAACATCAAACAATGACATAGAAATCACTACTTCAACAAAATCCCAATACTTACCTTGCTTGAGATTAAAAGAAACACTTGGTCCAACTTGAGCACTTTGATCACCTAAACACATAGGCACATAATTCACATAAATCACTTAATCACATATAAATTTCTTAACTTTCAACATAAGTGTTGATTCATTAACACTTCTTTACCCAATTAACTTGATTACGATTTTCTTACTTCTTAAATGTTCATAATTTCCACATTATAAGTGACTACATATCCCTAACTTCATCACTTTCATATCAATTCTCATTACAACTTACTAAAATGACAATAATTATAAGCATAGATTTGATTGTAATAGAACTTTAACATTTTAACTTCAATAATCACTTTAACATCACATATCTATCCTTACTTTACTCAATTCATCATTATATTCCAAGTTTAATCAAAACCCCATGACTAGGGTTTATGATAAATACTTTAAATCATCAAATTAAACATATAAGAAGGGATATTATACCTTATACAAGTAGAATTAGATGTTCAAACTCAATAAAATCAGAATCCTAGCTTCAATTTGATACTTCCTTTTTCCTCTCACTCTAAATCGTGGCTTCTCTCTCTCTCTCTCTCTAATGTTTTCTGTTTACTTCACGTACATGAACAAGAAGAAACTGGAAACCTGATTTTAATACTACACTTTTCACTTAAACCCTTCTACTTACATTACTTAACAAGTTTAGTCCCTCTATCCTATTCTTCTTTACATTCTAAGTCCTATTCCCACAAATAACTTAACACATTTAGTCCTTTTTAACTTATCTTTAACTTATAACAAAAATTTAAACACATAATACATTTAATACACATATTTATAACTTAAACAAATAAACACATATTATAGTATTTAAAACTTACAAATTTAGGGGCGTTACACATTAAGGCTGCATCTTTTGAGGCACTGTACGATCGTAAGTGCCGATCACCGATTTGTTGGACCGAAGTTGGAGATAGTCAACTCACTGGTCCTGAACTCATACACGCCACCACTGAGAAAATTGTGGAAATCCAAAACCGACTCAAAGCCGCACGTGATCGTCAGAAAAGTTATGCTTACGTGAGACGCAAACCACTCGAGTTCCAAGTTGGGAATCGAGTACTCTTAAAAGTATCGCCTTGGAAAGGCGTCATCCGTTTTGGCAAACGCGGGAAGTTAAATCCCAGGTACATCGGGCCTTTTGAGATCCTCGAACGGATTGGCCCCGTAGCTTATCGATTGCAGCTGCCATCCAAACTCAGCAGCGTGCACCCCACCTTTCACATTTATAACTTGAAGAAATGTCTGTCTGATGAGACACTTATTATCCCACTCGATGAAATTCATGTTGACGATAAATTTCACTTCGTTGAGGAACCCGCAGAAATCATGGACCGTGAGGTCAAACAACTAAAACAAAGTCGTATTCCCATCGTCAAGGTCAGATGGAATTCGCGGCGCGGTCCGGAATTCACCTGGGAACGGGAAGAACAAATGCGACTCAGATATCCTCAGCTATTCTCAAATTTTACATCAAACGCGACCTCGAGCTAAATTTCGGGACGAAATTCTTCTAACAGGGGGAGAATGTAACACCCGCCAAATTAGGACTAGTACTTAGTACCTAATTCTCTATTAATACATGTAATTAGTTCTGTGTTAGGCTAATTAATGTATCGAAATATATATTGTTGAATATATACGAAAATGCGATGTGATTAAATCGTACGCAATTTAAATCGAATGTATTTCGGTTCAATTAAATACGGACGTTGGTGACCAATTTTATTAAATGACGTGACATTATATAATAACAGTATGTCAAAAATATTATTTTGATAATATTCTAATTATAATCCATATCGAACAAACAAGAAGCAAGCGATTAAAAATATTAAAAACGCAAACAAACAAAACGAACTAAATTATATTTTACAACTTAAATATATCGTAATTAGTGAAATATTTTAATAAAAATAAAGCGTGATTGTTCGTATTTTAATTACTTATAACTACACAAATAAAATAATTATTTAACGTTTAAACAAACGGGAAAACGAACACCGCGCGGAGCGCAATTGCGGAGCTGAAAAAGGTGAGGCTTTCAACAAAACCTCACCTCTCTCTTTCTTTCCCTTTCATTTTCACCTCCCAACTTCTCTCTCTATCTTTCTTTTCTCCAAAACCAACAAACACCCACAAACTCACAAAATCGTCAAATAACACCACGAAACGCACTCGGATCATCAATATTTTTAGAGATTCACGACCACCTCGCAACGATCTACACTTCTATCTTTCCGGATTTCCATTTCGCCACTTTGTAAGTTTCTGACAAAATCCCGAAACCTTTTGATTCTTAGTATTTTCACTTGTTAGTTGTTTATATAACTTATATATGTCCATTACAAAGTGTAAAACACGATTTTATAGCTTAAAAACGGGTTTGAATTGTGTTTTTGGCTGGAAAAATCTCGACAGTCGGACTTTCTGGGCTGGTGTTCTTCAATGCGACACAAGCCTTGTGTCGCATGTAGTGTCATATTTTGCCTGTTATGTCGCACCTAGTGTCGTATAAATCCTTTTGTGTCATACCCTTTACGACACAACGTTGTGTCGCATCTTATGTCGTATTTTCATACGACACAATCATTATGTCGCTGTTGAATCAGCATCTCAAATCTATACGACACTACCATTGTGTCGTATAGGTATTGTGTCGCATTTCTATGCGACACAACCCTTGTGTCGCATGACATACATTTGTGTCGCACGATTGTGTCGCATAAAACAGCAGGTTTTCAAACTAAAATTTCACTAAGTGTCGAACCTTTATAACCTCAAACACTTATACGATACGACATATAAAACACATTGGAACACACTTGTAAGTGCAAAACACCAATAACATGATAATAATACTTAAAGTTTATTATTTCAAATCCATCACCAACGGGCAGTACCCGTTTTCAAACACTTAACAAATCAACCAAATCGTAGTAATTTGGACATATATATAGTTGTGTAACAACTACAAGGGTGATCTTTTGAGATACCCAATCATGTTTATAACCATCGCGTGTCGTGGACACCCTCAGGTTACAAGTCTTTGGACTTCATCACTCGGCTAATCAACTTACATTTATTTAAACGCTTACAGACTCAGGTGAGTCTCATGGCCCCTCTTTTACTATTTATTCAGGGGTGTGATATATTGCTCATTTTTAACATGTGAACGCAAGTACAAACATTTCCATATACTACATGAGTTTTTCACAACTAATCATTTAAAGTCCTCCGTCAGCATAGTTGTTAATACGTTGTAGCGTGAATATTAGTATATGGTACCATATAGGATTGACCCTCCTCGTTCGGGTTAGCAAGCACTAACCGGGTAAATGGACGTACTAATATTTGGGAAGACGAATGTTGATTAGGCATTCGTGGAGGCACCTCACCCGGAATTCTCTATAGGGGACCCGGCCCTCGAGTTAAGCTCAACTATGTGCTCATGGCTGTATACACTTACATTATCAATTGCTGGATGCAATTCAATTATTTAAATCTTGCGGTTCATACTATATTAACTGATTTCAAACCTGTGAGCTCACCAGCTTTAGCTGACCCGTTTTAGCATGTATCGCAGGTACCAAGCAGTAGGTTGAATATGCTTCAGGATTTGTAGCTCGAGTCAGCATACAGACTTTAGAGATTTTCTTGCATTAGTATATTTTGTACAAGTACTTATGTACTAAAATCTCTCTTTTATTTAAACTCGGGCTATGTAAAGCTTCAACGTTGTAAACACTTCAGTGTTAATATATTTTGTTAAAATGACGCATGTAGAGTCGTTTACTATATATCTTTGTGCTTTGATTATTTATTAGTAACACCCAAATCGTGCTTCCGCAAATCATTGAAATTTGGGGGTGTTACAGATACCTTGTGGTGTAAACACTAGCACCCTACTGATCAGGTCAACCGATCAATATGTCACTGAGTACTAGGCTATCAGGATTCTGATCAGATCGGACTATCTTTAAACCCTCCTCACCGTCTCTTGTGACGAGACTAGGTGACCCTCCAGATGGGGTGCAGGAATAAGGCGACAATCCGCAATTTATCTACTAATCTTTCTTAACACATACAGAGATATCTAAGCTAGGTAAGGCATTTAAGATTTAAGACAGGTGGTGACTGATTAACGTATACATTAATGGTTGTGATTGAGTTCAGAGATATTCGGCTGTGATACAGTCTTCGACCCACAGGATTTTCCACAGTTTGTATGTAATTGTACTGCACGATAGGTGTTTCCAATGTTATACTGTGTATTTACCCATATTACGGTCTTTCCTGGATCACAGACTATGCCAGGATGTAATACAGTATACAGCCTTCGACCTTTCCAAGGTTTTCACGTGTTTGTACTCCACTAAAGGTGTTTCCAACGTTATACCGGATACTTAGTCGTATTAGGGCTTTAACTGGATTACATACTTTTCAGCCATCTGAACTCAATATATCTAAGCTTGTATTACAGTAAAACCATCTATGATAGCTAAACATCCCGTTCACTTTAATGATTCAATCCCAATAAATCCCTGATCAATTCACGGTGTACTATCGATAGTTTAAACAGTATTTCCACTAGTTACAAAATCAGACCATGTTTATTTTGGAAAACATAGATAGGTAGTGACCGTCTGAACAAGGTTAGCTACTCCTTGTCATAAAGGTTCTAACCACGTTTATTGGAGGAAAGGCGATAGTTTCGTTTAAAATCATAAATGTATAGTTAACAGTACACCGGTTTTCAATATTTAACAATTGGGATCATTATTCCACAACGGATTGTGCCCACGACTTTCATAGCTTCCACGTTCCGTACTACACACATTCGTAATGTTTCCGGCGCTATACGAATGAAAGCCGTATAACGTTACCTCCGTTGTTTCATAACGATGTTATCCCAATTGTATTTAAAGTAGCATCACCCCAAATATTAACAAGCTAACTACATCATAACAAACACAATAGCTAATCTACTCACTAATCATGGAAATGTATCCTAAATCAAACATAATAATAGCATGTAACATTATGAAAGCTAAGGATAGAATTAACCGAAAGTAATGCGTAGATTGAATAGCAGCTGAAAGATTACACGGACAGAGCTCCGAAATATCTCGAACAATATTACAAAGGAGATCCTCCAAGAATTCCAACTCTATTACAAAAGCTACCCTACTAATCCTCCTCTAACTCCTAAGAGTAGTGCTAGAGAGAGGATGCTAATTACCTACTAATTCTCCTCTAACTCCTAAGAGTAGTGCTAGAGAGAGAATGCTAACCTAATTCTAGAGAGAGAAATGAGAGAAATGAGATGAGAGGTGTGTGGAAATGAGAAATGGAGGTTAGTATTTATAGGGAGAGGGTGAAAGCCTTGGTACAAGTCTTGAAGCATCAAATACAAGCATCAAAGCAGCATACGGGACAAGCGGACCAAGGGGGGTCAAACGGCACCTCACAAGGCAAAAGACCCCGTATACGGCACCCTAGATACCGTATACTGCACTTAAGGTTCCGTATACGGCACCCTTGGTGGTGAGGGGGGGGGGGGGGGGGGGTTGGTGCTCCATTTGGCCTCCGCTGATTCCTCGGTTGCTTGGTTCGTCCGTATCTTCTTGGTTTGGGCTCCGATTTGCTTGATTCTTGCGCCGTTGGCTTCGTTTTTCCGTTACGCTTCTAATGACACTTAGTTTGCCAAATTTGGAAGTGTTTGACTTTTGCGTGTTCCGGATGACGATCGGCGAGCTTCCAGACTGTGTATCTTCTCCGTCTTTCGTCCGTTTCTTCTGATTCTTTCACCTCCGGTCTTGGATTTCCCTATGGAATCATAAAATATGAATTAAGATCTAATTCCATAAGTAAATTAAGAAGGGAATATTTAAGGTGACATTATTTGCCTCGTTTTGCGTGATAAACGGATGTTTTTGGTGATTTTTAACAGCAATGCCTATAATTGGACTACTTTGGTGATTTTGAATAAATAATAGATGTTTTAAGATGATTTCACCAAATATAAGTCCAATAAGTGCAGAATAATGTGCCTAAAAACATGACTTTTTAGGTCACATCAGTTTCTTTATCCTTATATTTTGTAAGTATACTACTTAATCATATTTTGGATATTGTTTACTTAGTTTTGATATGAATTAGGTTTCTTATTGTGTTTATTTAAATGAATGTTAATTGAAATTATGATTTGAATTTATGTTTACGTTGATATTGATTTATTGCATATTTATTATACTTACCCGATAATTGTATTGATTATATAATTAAGTTGTTCTTACAGAATTTAGTGAAGATTATATATTATAATTTAATTAAATTATGAGCTGGAGACTTTATACTAAAGAAATAGTGGAAGAACATTAAGACTTAATAATATAATTGATGTGGTAATCATAAACGCTTGTATACTACAAGGTTGCCTACAAAGTTATAATAAATAGTTAATAGGTTTAACAAAATATTATTCTCGTGAGATATGTTAAGAAGAGGAATCTCTATAGCATATACTTTTCTTTAATAATATAAGGTAGTTGGCTTTGTCTAAAGGAATTATCTATATTACTAAAATCACTATTTTAGTCGCAAATTATTGTAATGCTTTGGGAGTTTTGGACGCAAAACTTTTGTGTCATGTCATCCAGTTTTACTAGTGACTATCATGAGTTTGGGATGATGAATGACTACGGGTTGGCTCAATCGGGGGTCAAGATCCATGTCTTTTCACACTTGACTGGTAGATTTTTTCCATGGGGATTCATATTAAACAACGACTTCCTTTTGTCTTTAAGGGATCTTTGGCTTTATACGATTCAGTTGAGCGAAGGTCAAATCTTTTAAGGGGGTATCTACTATGAACAATAATAGAATCAAACTTGTTTCATATGTTGACAGTCTTGTTTGAGTCGGATCATCTACATGCATGGGACTTGAGTGTAACATCCACTCCTCGGGTCTAGTTGTATTTTAATATTGTCTGACTTTTAATATTTAATTCGTGTGTCAGGAAATGGTTCTGTGTTATTATTTGAAAATAATTGGTTAAAGTGTCACATAATTTATTGTGATTAGTAAATTGTTAACTGTTTTAATTTAATTCAGTTGACGGTAAAATAAAATAGTGTTTTCCCGCAAATGGTTTTTAAGTTCCAGACAATGATAAGTACGGGGGACAGAACTAGTACATATATTATCTAATATATGTGTAAAAACACGTATTAAAGTTCATAAAATTCCAGTAGCATCGATTTCTTACGAGAGATAAAAGTTCTAAACCCTAATTCATCAAAAATCATCAAGATTCTTGAATGAAATCGCAAGTTCTTTCTCCTGTTCTTGCTTGGCCGAACCGTACACACCACAGGGACGACTTTAACCTTTCAAATCAAGTTGTGAAGCTGAATTGAAGCTATAAAACATTGAATTAAGCTTCAAAAACGCGAATTAATCGTCCTCTCATCATCATAAACATCTTGTAAGTATTAATCTTTGATTTCTATAAACCCTAGAAAACGGGTTATTGAGTAATTGATGAAATTAGTATGAGTAATATGAAATTGAGGTTTGTAATCATGTTAAAGTTGTTAATTGATAGTTAATTTCATGATTATAGGTGAAACCCTAACCTAGAAATGATATAATTGAATTATGATCATGAATTAAGTTATGGTTAGTTGATTATTCAAGAAGTGAAGCTTGTGGTTATGTTATAATTGTAACATCCTCGAAATGGACCTAGTTGTTTATATATTATTTCTTGATTTAAATTGTTAATTAAATGTGTTTGGAAATAATATTGTTTGAATTAGTGAAATAATTGGAATAGGAGTCTAATATTCCAATGTGATAAGTAAATTATTAATTGTTGTAAATTAATATAGTCGACGGTACAATAAAATGTTTGGACTCGCAAATGGTTTTCGGGTTCCAGACAATAGATTGAGATGGGGTATTAAATTATACCCGTATAATTGAAGGCGGTTTGTTGAGTCGGCATATATATCACTTTCCCTTTTAGGAAAGTTTATTTCATTTCATTCTTTGAATTCAATCAAACCAAAACTCACAGAAAACTTTAAATCAAAAGTAGAAACCGAATTTGGAGCTGTAATTCTGATTAGTTTCATCATAATCATCATGTTCTTCATTCAAAATTGTAAGTAAGTTTGATTGATTTTTGATTATGTTTGAAATCTTAGAGATTATTGATTTGAGGTGAAATTTGATGTTAGAAACTAGTTATAATCATTACATGATGTTTATGTAATGTTATTTGTGGTATATAACGGTTAGAAATCGAGTTTTGAGTGATTTGGGTATTAAACCCGTGGGTTAGGGGTTTAACAGATCGCAGATGGCTGGGACGAAGGGTGTACCCGGCGGGTACAACCCTTACCTGGCGGGTAGTCGTGTTTGGTTGGAACCCGGCGGGTAGTGTGACCTGATGGGGAAACCTGCTGCTAATCACTTGACCCGGCGGCTATTCCAGTGTTTAAAACGAAATAGTGTTCTGTTACCATATTTTGTAAATTACCAGATGGGTTCGTTGGGTACCCGGCTGCTTGACCTGACTACCCGGCGGGTAGTAATGGTACCCGGCGGGTACTATGTGTCTTTGTGTGTTTTGAGTTGTGAACCTTAAATGGTGATGAGACTTGTTCTAGCCTAAATAACTTGTATTTAGGTAACAAGTTGTGTGTTATTTAAATACTCGTAATGTTGATTATGTATATCAGTTTTAAACTGAGTTACTGACTTGATATTCTGTTGTGTTTTCAGATACACAGAGAACTCAGTGATATTAGACTACTGAGTGGAGGCCTGAGGTAGTCGGTGAGTGGATCTGTAACCTCAGTGTGATTTAGTTGTAATGATTTGATTACAACAAGTAATTATAGTATTACTTTGATAGGATGTATTTGTTTGAGATATCTTGCCAGGTTAGTTTGGTTGTTTGCTTACTTGGCTGTTTGAGCTAGTATGTAAGATTCTGTGGTCAACTTGACTTGATGGTTGGACTTGGTTGTTATTGTAGACGACAGGAGATCTTGGAACTTGAAAAGTTGGTTCAGAAATCTAGGTCGTG
This sequence comes from Helichrysum umbraculigerum, assembly GCA_949592205.1. Classification (NCBI taxonomy): domain Eukaryota; kingdom Viridiplantae; phylum Streptophyta; class Magnoliopsida; order Asterales; family Asteraceae; genus Helichrysum; species Helichrysum umbraculigerum. The sequence goes on along the minus strand of CATIUR010000003.1, from coordinate 55,183,996 downwards.
TGTGATTAACAACTGGTCATCGGTAATTCTGTATAGGCCAATACAGATGATTGATAAGAGTTCCTTGAGTACCAAACCGGTATTAGGGTATCTCAGGAGCCACCGGTCCTCATGACGATTGATAACGCTTGATTGGAAGTTGTCTGATTGAATGATTGATTGATTGATTTTCTGTTTATTGTTATTTGATGTAAACAGATTATTATGCTAAGTTGGACTGTTGTTTATAGTTTCATTCACTTAGCTTTATGCTAACCCCACCACAGTTCTTCCTGCAGGTTGTAAGTGATGGGACATATTGGGCGGGGCAGGAAGTGTTTGGAATTGAAGGAATGTTTGACAGGCTGTTACTCTGATGTTATTTTGATAACTATAGAAATGTTTTGAATTATATAACACCCAGTTGTAGAAATGTCATGTAATTTGATTTGAAAAAGTTTATTGACATTTTAATTGACATTGATAGTAATGTTTTGAAATATATACGCTTCCGAGTCGCAAATATTATATTAAATGTTTATAATTAAAGAGGGGTGTTATAAGTTGGTATCAGAGCAATAGTTTGGGTGAATTGAACATGATAGATTGTTCAATCCTAAACTTGATTGAGTTGAGTCAAACATTTCAGAAGGTGTGGGTTTAGTTGATTAGTTGATGCATGAGAAAGTAGTTAGTTGAATATGTACTAACCCATAACAAGTTGTGAAGCTGTTGTTTGATTGCAGAGACGGAGGGACATGAGTATCTGATTGGTATATTTCATGTTTCCTCAACATTGCTGGCTTAAGATTTGTCAGGTAATCTTCGATAAGCCTGTGTTAATTTAAATTAACTTGTATTGTTTACTCTGTTATGTCGAGTAAGCTTTGTAGTGAAGTTAATTAAGTCAGACTGATATGATTCCCCAGTTTTGAGTCAACTAATGATTGCTATAGGTTGACATGAGGAGAGAAGTGTTAAATGAGATGCTCGTTGTTGTTCATTGTTGTTAATATTTCTGATTGAATTAAGAATGCAGAAATATGTTTAAGTAAGTAGACAAAAGAGTTGATTAAGGTTTTAATTGGAATGGTGTTAGAACCTAAGAGTGTCTAGATTGTGAGACAAAACTAGTAGATTGATTACAAGGAGTCACTTAAATCCTTGTTAAGGAATGTTGTGTCATTTGAATTGAGAATGACTGCTATTTGAGAAAACATGTGTTTATGTGACTATATGATATGTTTGGACTATAGTTAAACACTTGATTTAAACCAGGATGGATAGGTTTATGAGACACGTAGAGTATGATAATGTGAAATTGATTTGGGAAGTGATAGATCTTTCTGATCAATTGTGAATTAATAGATGAAATGTTTTATAGTAACCTGATTGAGTAGGCTTGTTGTGACATTGATGCTTGATAGTATAGCATATGTCAAAGTGATGATAGTTAATTAAGACGTGTCCTGAAATTTTGTAGTAAATAGGGACATTGAATTGTGTTTAGTATTAAAATTATGATGATAGGTTATCATATGTTTGAGGTTTCAGACAAGTAGATATGCTGAGTAATTCAGTTGTTGAAAATAAATTGCGTGAGATGGCTTGCATATGTAAGGTTGAATATGTAAGTAGTAAGCTGATTTTGAGTGTGTATCAGCTGATAGAAACTATTAAATAGATTATGATTGATTTGAAATCATGAAGTATTTAATACATATATGAGATGAGAATAGATCACATTGATAATTATAATTTAGAGTAGCCTGAGAATGGATTGTGAAGAACATAATCTTGCAATGCCTGATCACCGTTGTTATATTATGTTGTGTCACATGAACTTGTTGAGGCTACTTGGTATAAAAGAAATGTAATGTGATTTTGGAAATGGAGCATGATAGTATGCTAAGTTGTTTAATAGTTGTTTTGATAAGAAAACAATCAGTTGATAGAACTGTGACCTTTAGACTGTAAAGGTGAGAGTGTAAATAATAATGGTCATTGATAGAGGTTTTGATGATACACCTAATTGACTAATTTGATTTTGTTGAATATGTAATTGTAACTGATTGTGTTACATTGACCTTAAGTGGATTTGATAGTGTTTAAATGAGTCGCTATTTTGTATTTGGCTTGTATGAAGTCAAAATTGAGATAGGTTGATATTGTCTTGCTTAAGGAATTCCTAGTAATTATTGAATGTAATAATTAGAAGTCAATGTTTGAAAGTAAACATACAATATGAAATGGCTTGTATGGAGCCAAAATTTATGTAGGTTGACTTTGTCCTTGTGAAGGATTGATAAGATTATTGAAAGTAATAATTTGAAATATATGTTTGAAAGTGAACATATAAGATGAAATGGTTTGTGGGGAGCTAATATTGATAGTGTGTTAACTTTGAAGGTCAAACCATGAATAGAAAAATTGTATATAAAATTAATTGCTTGTGATTGGTTTGAGTTTGGGTCAAACTTGAGAAAAGCAGTTAGAGAATTTTATTGATTGGTTGATTGAAGTTCAAGTTGACATATAGTCAACTGTGTGAGTTGAAATAGTCTAACATAGATTGAAATGTTATGATGGTGTGGAATATAATTGAATTCCTAGATTAGTCGAATTATGTTGAAAAAGGGTCGTGTAAGATCCAAAGGAGATAGATGAATTGTCTAAGTTTGTGAAACTTGATTATTACTTAAAGCTAGTATTAAGTAATTGAAATATTGTTAAGTGTAATTGAGTATTCAGTTAAGTAATATTGGATATTTGAGCTGAATATATGTTAAGGAATTATATAGATGTGAAATCATTGTATGATATGACAATTATAAATTGTTGAGAGGTATAAATTAAGTCACATTGATTAGAATTGTGTTAAGAAAATCTTACCAGTGTATGAGACTTGTGATGATAGTCTTGATTTGGGTAAGAATGTAAGATGAGAATTAATTGATAGTTATTATTAATAGTTGTATAGATTGATTGGTATCTAATGGTGAATTACCTAAGTATTGGAAGAATTGAATGGATTCTTTAGTTATTTGTTGCTTGTATACAAATAAGGTAAGTGATAAAGTGGTAAATTGGGATTAGATCCAAATAAAAAATGATATGAAAGGATATCTGGAAGTTGAATTGTATTAAAGGTTTAGCTTGACCTTGGTTGATAAAATGAGAGAATATGAATTGAAGGTTGTTCATATTTTAAGAAATTATGTGTGTATAATTGTATGTGTTAAAGAGTAAGGGAAACCTTGTAATTGGTAAGTGATGATTGTATTCATCCAACTTTTCTTGTAAGTTTAAATTGAATTGTTTAAGTTATATACGAATTGGTATGTATATAAGTGAAACATAGAGTTGTTGATCTTAAGTTGTTCCATTTCCTGTGATAGGGATATGTGATGACTAGTAGTACTGAGAAGGCTTGATAAAGTGTGACACCCTCAAATTTCGGTTTGCGGAAGCTGTCGGGTCGGGTGTCACTAAATCAAATATCACCGCATAAGATACATAATGAACGACTCTAAATGAGACGTTTGAAAATAATTATACATTTCCCAAAATAGAACGTTTACAACGTTATGAGTTTAATAATAATTTCCAAATACATAATTTGAAAATACTAAAGTAGATGCAGAGTTGTCCCAATTGTTGAAAATATGCGACTCGAACTAATAAGATCTTGTAGCGATCCTAATCCTGCTGGGCAACCTGAGAACACATGCTAAAACAGGTCAGCTATAAAGCTGGTGAGTTCATAGGATGGTTAGTTGAAAACATAAAGTAATAAAACAATTTATGTTTTGTAAAGTTGTTTCCAAAATCAGTGATTTTTGATATGTAATACGTTGAAGTTTGTAACGCCAATGTGTAAAGGTCGAATCTAGGTATTTCATACCTAACTAGTTTGAATTGTAAGTCTACCATTGAAATTGTTTGTCTAACTTAATGTTCAATTACCCCGATATGGTTGGTTGCATTGCTACAAGTTACTTAGACTTGTCTGATTGAAAATGATACAAGTTACAACGACTTGTCTGCTTGAAAATGCTACAAGTACAACGACTTGTCTGATTGAAAATGATACAAGTACAACGACTTGTCTGCTTGAAAATGATACAAGTACAACGACTTGTCTGCTTGAAAATAATACAAGTACAACGACTTGTCTGATTGAAATTGTGCCCACTGCAATACCGTGGCATCGTTTTGTACCCACTTTACCGTGGTATCGTTTTGTGCCCGCTGCAATACCGCGGCATCGTTTCTGAAGTGCTCGAGAGCATAGTTGAAATGTAGAGCTAGTAGTACTACGACATACTAGCTATTGCAAATAAGTGTCGACCGTACAACGACGCGTCCGACTTGAATGATTGTGTTTGTATGATTGTATGTATACTAATATACATAAATATTATTGAAGTTAGCACCAAGTGCTCATGATAATATATAAACATGTAGATATATATATATATATAGATACATATATTTGTCAAATGAGCAAACGTAAGTAACAATCGTGACACGCATGAAAATAATTGATTGTATCTAAATACGTATAAGCAAATATTTAGATATTAAGTAATACGTTGGTCCTAGGTATGAATACTCATCACCTAGTTGAATTGTATTAGTATAAAGGATCTATACTAACATATGATGCTATCGTATACTTCTAGCCTAAAGCCTAGCAAGTATATTTGGGTTCTGAATTGTATTGGCAATATTAGTTCCTAAAAGAGAAACTGATCCTGTAAATGTATGTATGTCGTCTTGTGTAGGTAGAACTAACCCGTTCTAATGTATTTGATAATATTGTCCCGCGACAATATGGCCAATGAATAGTAATAACTATATCCAGTTATACCTAAGTAATTGTTTTCCAACAATCTGATAGTGTACGATTGTGACCTATCTAGGTTAGGTCTTGATATTGTTCCAAAACAATGTGTTGGGTGTAATTCCTAAGTATTACACATTTGTATTACATACAGTAATAAAATTGATTGTGAATTATGAAAGATTATTAATATAATTCGAAAACAGTTGTTGTGCATGTGTTTCACCCCAAAAACAGTAAAACAGTTGAAAGAGTGGGGCTATGAAACTCACCTGTGAATTGTTAGCGATACGATGATACGCGCGTCGTCCAAATGGTAACCTTCTAGTGTCCTAAACACGTGAGGTTATATAAGTATGAGACAAATCAGTTTGTCTAAGCGAGTTGTTCATGTGTGCATTTGTTGCTGAAGTCTGGGAATGGTGTACGGGGGTCCGGGGGCAGCGCCCCTGGTAGCGGGGTCCAAGGGGCGGCAGCCCCTGGCGGGGTCCAAGGGGCAGAGCCCCTGGCTGGGGTCGAGCTGCCAGGTCAGCTTGGAAAATTTTTATTTCTACTACTTTACTTTAAAGAAAACGTGTTCGGAATCCAAATTCGGGTAAAATCGAGTGGTAAAATTTGGTTGTCAATACTTAGTGAAAAACATAGGTTTTTTAAGGTTCTGCGACGTCAGATGCGACATCAGATGCGACGTCAGATGCGACGTAGGGTCGTGCGTCGCTATGTGCGACGTCGCAATTTAATGCGACGTTGTGCGTTACGTCGCAATGTGCGACGTTTAAGATTTACTGCGACGTAGGGTGTTACGTCGCATCATGCGACGTTGAGATGTTTTTGCGACGTTGGCTGCGACGTCGGCTGCGACGTCGCAGCACTGTTTTTGGTCTCTGCGACGTAGCGATCTGATCGCCGGAGTTTGAGCCGAAAACGAGTTTTCCGGCCTCCGTTGAGTCTGATTCTTTTACCCAACCCGTAACTAAGTATTTTAAGCTTATCTAAACCGCAAACAAGCAAAATAACAAGGTTTTCAGAGATTTCGAGAATTGTCGGAAACTTACAAATCCGCGCGAGGAGAATCCGAAAAGATAGGATTGTAGATCGTTGCGTGGTGATCGTTTTTCCCTAAAGGAGCTTTGAGATTGGAGGTCGTTTGACGGTGGTTTTTGGCGGATTATGGTGGTGGTGGTGGTAGGTTGTGGAGAGAGAGATGAGAGAAAAGGTAGGTGAAAAAGAAGAAGAAAATGAAGAAATGAGGTGGGAGTTTGGGTTTTTGTTAAAACTCAGATCCCTAACTCGTGTACTGTGGTCTCCAACCACAGTACAAAATGTCCGTGATTTCGTACCCGTTTAAAATGTAGATTTATTATTTAAATCCATAATTTTGTTTATATCATTTTGTAAATATTTTTAATAAAATATTTCACTTGAACTATAAAATGTCATTATTCAAAGTTTAAAATCGGCGCGAAATTTGACTTTTTGACCGGGTGTTACATAAAGGCTTTAACAGTCTGAATAGCCTAGTATATAGAATGAAATGGAATTGATGTGTATATGTCCATTTTAGAAAATTACTTGAAATTATGTATGTATGTGTGGTATACATGATAATAAATGGCATGATAAGTTTTAATAGAAAGAATTAAAATATGCCATAAGATATGTGGAGGTCAGTTAATTGTGATTAACTTGATGTAGATTTTGTTGGTAATGTGTTGGAAAGTAGCACATTGTGATATTGTGATGCTTGAATTGCAGTATCATAATATTGATTAATGTTGGCTTAGTTGCTATATTGATGGGATGTAGTACTAAGTGATTATGTGGTTAAAGTTGTAAACTTCTAATTGCTTGTGATTAGTAGTTTAAGATTTTAAAGTTGAATTGAATTAACTGGTTGCTAAGATAAGATTCTAGATATCTTACCAGTTTAAGCGTTATGTAAATTCTAACTTGATGATTAGTTAGATTTTGAAGATAAATAGTAAGTATTGATAGGTATACTGAAGTGTATAATCACTAGTGTTGTGATTATTGGAAGTATTATTGTTGTTGTTGACAATTGATAGATTGTAATGAAAGGAGTTACAAATCGAAATAAGTCAATGTAGAGGTTGGTTGAATGTAGGTAATATTTGATTGTGGTACTTTTGTTGATTGAGCAAAGTACTTGTTGATTGTAGTTTTACCTACTGAGTTTGACCTCTGCTTTGCTTATTAAGGTGATATGAATCCGGATTACTTCTAAGAAGGATTTCATATGATTGCAGTAATATGTGAATATTATAGGTTGTTCAAGAGAATAGGTATGCAACTTTTGGATGAAAAGTTGACCTAGATTTGAATTTTAAATCTTTGATAGTAGAGATTAGAGGTTGTTATCTGAATATTAGATTGATTGTTAGTTGTAAGCTGAATTTATATTCAGTATGAATATGTGAATGGTGGTTTTAGAACCCCTATTGTTGTGATATTGTTGCTGCTGTTTTGTTGTTACAGTAATGAACAGTGAGAATAGGTTAAAGATTTTAGCACGTTGCTAATTTCTGGTTGTACAGACCTAGTAAGTGATGTTAAGTTTCACTTATTGTTGTTGGTTAAAGCGATTGGGTGCTTTAAACGTTTATCTGATTGGTGATAAAGGATTTAGATACATGGTAGTTCCATATGAAATATTGGATTGATGCACTGTATGTGTGCGTAGGAAAAGACAGAAGCATGTTCATGGGAACATGTAAATGTGGAAAGAATCGAACAGACCTAAGGATAGTTGTAAGTTGCTATTGAGGATTAATGTACGATAAGATATATGTGAGTATATCACAATAGACTGCATTTTGCCATACGGTTTTTGATGTTCGGCCTTAACCTGTAAACAGGTTAAACATTGTTCTACATACTTAACAACTTCACGTTTCATACCTGGCCACCAGTAGTCAGATTTCAAATCATGGTACATTTTGGTTGCACCAGGATGGATTGAATATCGAGATTTATGAGCTTCATCAAGTATTAACTTTTTCAGCTCATAAGAGTTTGGAATCCAGATTCTTCCATATCGAGTCTTAATTCCTCGGGAATCTTCAACAAAATCATTGACTTGACCTTTTATACGTTCTGCTCTAATGTCATTTTCTTGCCAAGCTTTCATCTGAACTTCCTTAATTTGATCCAATAAATTCGGAAGAATAGTAATTCGGAGAGATTTGACAATTAGAGAGTAATGCATAGCTTTTCTGCTCAAGGCGCCAGCTACCACGTTAGCTTTTCCAGGATGATATAAAATTTCACAATCATAATCCTTCACCAAATCAAGCCAACGTCTTTGCCTCATGTTAAGATCACGTTGATCGAAGAAATACTTGAGACTTTTATGGTCAGTGTAAATGGTACACTTAACACCATAAAGATAGTGCCTCCAAATTTTTAAGGCAAAAACTACCGCTGCTAACTCCAAATCATGAGTGGGGTAACCTTTTTCATTCTCCTTTAGTTGTCTAGAAGCATATGAAATCACCTTGCCACGTTGCATCAGGACACAACCTAGACCATTGTGAAAGGCATCACAATATACCACCATATCTTCGGTACCATCTGGAAGTACCAAGATAGGGGCTTGGCTAAGTTGTTGTTTTAAGGTTCGGAAAGCTTGTTCAGCTTTATCATTCCATTCAAACTTTATGTTCTTTCGAGTAAGCTTTGTAAGAGGAGTAGCAATTTTAGAGAAATCTTGGATAAACCATCGATAATAACCGGCTAATCCTAGAAAACTCCGAACTTCTGTGGGATTTGTTGGAGGTTCCCATTTCAAAACAGCTTCAACTTTAACTGAATCAACTTTAATTCCTTGATTATTAACAACATGCTCTAAAAATTGAACCTCACGAAGCCAGAATTCACATTTTGAGAATTTAGCATAAAGCTTTTCATCTCTCAATGTTTGTAATACTTGCCTCAAATGAACTTCGTGATCACCAACAGATTTAGAATAAATAAGAATATCATCTATAAACACGATCACGAACTTATCGAGCATAGGGCGACATACTCGATTCATAAGATCCATAAAAGCTGCAGGTGCATTAGTCAGACCAAAAGGCATAACCACGAATTCATAATGGCCATACCTTGTTCTGAAAGCGGTTTTAGAAACATCTTCTTCTCGAACTTTCAATTGATGATATCCAGAACGCAGATCAATTTTAGAAAAGAAACTTGCACCATGGAGTTGATCGAATAGATCATCAATTCTAGGCAATGGATACCTATTCTTGATGGTCACTTTATTTAATTCCCTATAATCAATGCACATTCTCATTGTACCATCTTTCTTTTTAAGAAAAAGTACCGGAGCTCCCCATGGTGAACTACTAGGGCGTATGAATCCCTTATCAAGTAATTCCTGCAATTGCTTCATCATTTCTTGCATTTCCGATGGGGCAAGCCTATATGGAGTTTTGGCTATAGGTATAGCTCCAGGTACTAATTCAATACGGAATTCAACTTGTATATCAGGTGGAACACCCGGTAATTCATCAGGAAATACATCAGGAAATTCTTTAACTACTGAAAGTTCTTCAATCTTAGGAACAGATTTTTGAATATCCACTACATGCGCCAGAAAAGATTGGCAACCATGCAGTAAATATCGTTTAGCACGAGCAAAAGTACAGACAGACAATGGAACTTTTCGCTTTTCCCCATAAATATCAATAACTCCCCCACTTGGCGAAGTGACCCGAATTATTTTCATTTCACACTGAATAAGAGCATTATGTTTTCCTAACCAATCCATGCCTACCACGGCATCAAATTCACCCATTTTCATCGGGATAAGATTTATAAGAAAATTTTCATTATCTATCTCTAATTGACACCCACGATATACATTGGTTACGAAAACAACCCTATCATCAGCAACTTCAACATCTAAGGGAGTATCTAAAGCAGATAAGGGAATTGAAAAATCATAACAAAACTTTTCAGATACGAAGGATCTTGAGGCACCCGAATCGAATAACATGTAAGCAGGTTTTTGATTTATAAGGAAGGTACCTATCATAACATCCGGGGCCCTTTTAGCTTCTTCAGCAGTAATTTGAAAAGATCGACTTTTAGTCTTAGCAGGTTCTTCAGGCTTTCTTTCAGATTGACGACGAGGTGGGAGGGGAGCAGATTGAGATCTTAAATCAGGGCATTCAGATTTGATGTGGCCCGGTTTATAACAATTATAACATACCCTAATTGGGTTAGGGCAGTCACGAGCTATATGGCCCACTCTCCCACATTGATTACAAGCGTTAGTTCCTACTCGGCATTCACCGTAATGTCTTTTATGACAAGTCTTGCACTCAGGAACTTCCTTTCTATCTCCTTTCTTCTCATCTCCCTTAGAACTCTCAGCAGGCCTAGCTTTCTTAGCTGCATAAGAAGATTGTTCAGCTTTTCTTTTCGCAACTCGACGACTCCATTCAAGCTCTTGGTATCGAGCTTCATCTATCATTTCTTCCAGAGTGTGACAACGCTTAGGATTAACAAACTGACGGATCTCTGGCTTCAAAATATGATGGAAATGCTCCATAAGGCGTTTAGGATTCTCCATATATTCTGGACAGAAATGAGCTCTGTCTAGAAAAACTCCAACGATTTCATTTATTGACTCAGTGGTTTGCTCCATGGCTATAAACTTACGACGGATTTCCATCAAATCAGCTTCTTGCGAATAAGCTTGGTGAAACATTTCTTTAAATTCGTTCCAAGTTAGATTTTTAATTGCTTCAGCGCCCTTGGTACGACATTGAACTTCCCACCATCCTTTAGCTCTAGATTTAAGAAGATTAGCTGCGTATCTTACCTGTAATCTGTCAGGACATTCAGTAGTGGAAAACGCTCCTTCAACTTCAGAAATCCACCTTTGTGCTTTGATAGGATCCATGTCCCCATCATATGAAGGTGGATTACAGGCAGAAAAATCCTTATAACTAAACCTTCTATCTTCAGGAGCCTGTACCACAGGGGGATCGACATGTGGCACATTCCTGAAAATATTCGCCTCTTCTTCACGCCGATAAAATTCATCGGTAATAGTTTCTGAAATTCGGCTAAGTAATAAAGGCAGAGATGCTTCTTGAGCATGAGCAACCTCTTGAGCGATTACAGTTCTTAATTCAGGAAGGGATAACCTAGCTTCATTAGCAGGAGATCTTGGTCTTTCACCTCCACCTCCTGCTTCCCTATACTGGGCTCCACCTTGAGGGTTTAGCCCAAGATTTAAATCAATGTCCCTTTCGTCCATCTTTTACTGAAATAGATACAAAAGACTTAATACACACTTACTTTCACAATTAACAAGCTTATTTAATCTTAACTTATTACCACACATAAACAAACACCACTAAAATTTCATTCTCTCAACATCTCGTGCTTTTCATGACACCGTACCGAGTCATATGATAATTACTGTGTTGGCCAGGCACATTAATTATCACATTATCACATACGTCATCATGGTCCACACGTGACATCTCAATGCAGAAATATTAGTGCTTCAGTCATTAATAAAACAATATCACAACGTAATTATATATCATGCTCAACAATAATAACAATGGTTTAAGATCAAGTACCCACTAATGGTGAGTACCCGAATCCCTTAAACCGTGCTCTGATACCAACTTGAAACACCCCGAAATATAGAGTCGTTTTTTTTTTTTTTTTTACACTAAAACATATTTCTATTGGTCCCATTTCATGTATTATCATAATTGTATATTATTATTATGATATGTATTATTTTTAGAACTTTAAACAAAAGTTGCTGAATTCAACCTATACCCGCCGGGTAGCAGGGTTACCCGCCGGGTACCCATGCCTAGCCGCCGGGTCCCTCCCATTAACCACCGGGTGAATTAACCTTTTCGACCACAGAGATTTTCTTTCGTTTAAAGGTTTTAGCAGCCGCCGGGTCAGGGTTTAGCCCGCCGGTTTGTTTTTATTTCCGGTTTACCCGCCGGGTACAGGACTTACCCGCCGGGTAATCCTGTATTCCAGCAGATCCTGGCCTATTTTCTTACAAACCAAATGCCTAACTTCAAACGATCATAACTCGAAAATGACAAAGTGTTAGAACATGAAATTTTGCAGACACTTATAAAATGACATTCCAAACACTTCCAAATTTTCACTTTTTAAAATTTCACATTTGTTCGGGATTTGGACTAATGACACAAAAACGACCATTTTAACTCTTTTTCTTGACATACTAAGTTGCAAACCATTTCAAACCAAGTTCTCAAACTTTGACACTTACATTAGCTAAGGAAATGAAACTTAAAGCAATGACTACCATTTCCATACTTGCACCATAACTCATTTTAACTCTTTAACTCACTTGGTGCCCATTTAGACACTTTCTTGACCCGTTTAAATCTTCACCCATATAACCACTTATTTAACACTTGAACTTCATCACCTTGACTATTCTAAGTCAAACCAAAGTACTATTATCACAAAACTTCAACTTTCAACATTTACATACTTTAGATATACATAGTTATGAACTAGCTTTAAGTGACAAAACATCATTTTACAACAAAAGGGGTGACTTGTATCAAGAGCATGATGTTAAGAGATAGCTTGTTACCGACTAGTACACAAGCTTCACCATTAACCTTTAAGCCGGTCCCTTGTCCAAACCTTCACGCTTACCACTTGATTCACCTAAAAATGATAAACTTAAAACAATAAGCACAACGCTTAGTAAGTAAGGGATACTTCAACAATAACTTAAACACTTAAACAATTAAGGATCCTTAACCACTTCCACAAAGTTAATCACAAGGATTAACTACTTCCACAAGTGACCCTAATGTCATTCTTTGATTAACATCAAACAATGACATAGAAATCACTACTTCAACAAAATCCCAATACTTACCTTGCTTGAGATTAAAAGAAACACTTGGTCCAACTTGAGCACTTTGATCACCTAAACACATAGGCACATAATTCACATAAATCACTTAATCACATATAAATTTCTTAACTTTCAACATAAGTGTTGATTCATTAACACTTCTTTACCCAATTAACTTGATTACGATTTTCTTACTTCTTAAATGTTCATAATTTCCACATTATAAGTGACTACATATCCCTAACTTCATCACTTTCATATCAATTCTCATTACAACTTACTAAAATGACAATAATTATAAGCATAGATTTGATTGTAATAGAACTTTAACATTTTAACTTCAATAATCACTTTAACATCACATATCTATCCTTACTTTACTCAATTCATCATTATATTCCAAGTTTAATCAAAACCCCATGACTAGGGTTTATGATAAATACTTTAAATCATCAAATTAAACATATAAGAAGGGATATTATACCTTATACAAGTAGAATTAGATGTTCAAACTCAATAAAATCAGAATCCTAGCTTCAATTTGATACTTCCTTTTTCCTCTCACTCTAAATCGTGGCTTCTCTCTCTCTCTCTCTCTAATGTTTTCTGTTTACTTCACGTACATGAACAAGAAGAAACTGGAAACCTGATTTTAATACTACACTTTTCACTTAAACCCTTCTACTTACATTACTTAACAAGTTTAGTCCCTCTATCCTATTCTTCTTTACATTCTAAGTCCTATTCCCACAAATAACTTAACACATTTAGTCCTTTTTAACTTATCTTTAACTTATAACAAAAATTTAAACACATAATACATTTAATACACATATTTATAACTTAAACAAATAAACACATATTATAGTATTTAAAACTTACAAATTTAGGGGCGTTACACATTAAGGCTGCACCTTTTGAGGCACTGTACGGTCGTAAGTGCCGATCACCGATTTGTTGGACCGAAGTTGGAGATAGTCAACTCACTGGTCCTGAACTCATACACGCCACCACTGAGAAAATTGTGGAAATCCAAAACCGACTCAAAGCCGCACGTGATCGTCAGAAAAGTTATGCTTACGTGAGACGCAAACCACTCGAGTTCCAAGTTGGGAATCGAGTACTCTTAAAAGTATCGCCTTGGAAAGGCGTCATCCGTTTTGGCAAACGCGGGAAGTTAAATCCCAGGTACATCGGGCCTTTTGAGATCCTCGAACGGATTGGCCCCGTAGCTTATCGATTGCAGCTGCCATCCGAACTCAGCAGCGTGCACCCCACCTTTCACATTTATAACTTGAAGAAATGTCTGTCTGATGAGACACTTATTATCCCACTCGATGAAATTCGTGTTGACGATAAATTTCACTTCGTTGAGGAACCCGCAGAAATCATGGACCGTGAGGTCAAACAACTAAAACAAAGTCGTATTCCCATCGTCAAGGTCAGATGGAATTCGCGGCGCGGTCCGGAATTCACCTGGGAACGGGAAGAACAAATGCGACTCAGATATCCTCAGCTATTCTCAAATTTTACATCAAACGCGACCTCGAGCTAAATTTCGGGACGGAATTCTTCTAACAGGGGGAGAATGTAACACCCGCCAAATTAGGACTAGTACTTAGTACCTAATTCTCTATTAATACATGTAATTAGTTCTGTGTTAGGCTAATTAATGTATCGAAATATATATTGTTGAATATATACGAAAATGCGATGTGATTAAATCGTACGCAATTTAAATCGAATGTATTTCGGTTCAATTAAATACGGACGTTGGTGACCAATTTTATTAAATGACGTGACATTATATAATAACAGTATGTCAAAAATATTGTTTTGATAATATTCTAATTATAATCCATATCGAACAAACAAGAAGCAAGCGATTAAAAATATTAAAAACGCAAACAAACAAAACGAACTAAATTATATTTTACAACTTAAATATATCGTAATTAGTGAAATATTTTAATAAAAATAAAGCGTGATTGTTCGTATTTTAATTACTTATAACTACACAAATAAAATAATTATTTAACGTTTAAACAAACGGGAAAACGAACACCGCGCGGAGCGCAATTGCGGAGCTGAAAAAGGTGAGGCTTTCAACAAAACCTCACCTCTCTCTTTCTTTCCCTTTCATTTTCACCTCCCAACTTCTCTCTCTATCTTTCTTTTCTCCAAAACCACCAAACACCCACAAACTCACAAAATCGTCAAATAACACCACGAAACGCACTCGGATCATCAATATTTTTAGAGATTCACGACCACCTCGCAACGATCTACACTTCTATCTTTCCGGATTTCCATTTCGCCACTTTGTAAGTTTCTGACAAAATCCCGAAACCTTTCGATTCTTAGTATTTTCACTTGTTAGTTGTTTATATAACTTATATATGTCCATTACAAAGTGTAAAACACGATTTTATAGCTTAAAAACGGGTTTGAATTGGGTTTTTGGCTGGAAAAATCTCGACAGTCGGACTTTCTGGGCTGGTGTTCTTCAATGCGACACAAGCCTTGTGTCGCATGTAGTGTCGTATTTTGCCTGTTATGTCGCACCTAGTGTCGTATAAATCCTTTTGTGTCATACCCTTTACGACACAACGTTGTGTCGCATCTTATGTCGTATTTTCATACGACACAATCATTATGTCGCTGTTGAATCAGCATCTCAAATCTATACGATACTACCATTGTGTCGTATAGGTATTGTGTCGCATTTCTATGCGACACAACCCTTGTGTCGCATGACATACATTTGTGTCGCACGATTGTGTCGCATAAAACAGCAGGTTTTCAAACTAAAATTTCACTAAGTGTCGAACCTATATAACCTCAAACACTTATACGATACGACATATAAAACACATTGGAACACACTTGTAAGTGCAAAACACCAATAACATGATAATAATACTTAAAGTTTATTATTTCAAATCCATCACCAACGGGCAGTACCTGTTTTCAAACACTTAACAAATCAACCAAATCGTAGTAATTTGGACATATATATAGTTGTGTAACAACTACAAGGGTGATCTTTTGAGATACCCAATCATGTTTATAACCATCGCGTGTCGTGGACACCCTCAGGTTACAAGTCTTTGGACTTCATCACTCGGCTAATCAACTTACGTTTATTTAAACGCTTACAGACTCAGGTGAGTCTCATGGCCCCTCTTTTTACTATTTATTCAGGGGTGTGATATATTGCTCATTTTTAACATGTGAACGCAAGTACAAACATTTCCATATACTACATGAGTTTTTCACAACTAATCATTTAAAGTCCTCCGTCAGCATAGTTGTTAATACGTTGTAGCGTGAATATTAGTATATGGTACCATATAGGATTGACCCTCCTCGTTCGGGTTAGCAAGCACTAACCGGGTAAACGGACGTACTAATATTTGGGAAGACGAATGTTGATTAGGCATTCGTGGAGGCACCTCACCCGGAATTCTCTATAGGGGACCCGGCCCTCGAGTTAAGCTCAACTATGTGCTCATGGCTGTATACACTTACATTATCAATTGCTGGATGCAATTCAATTATTTAAATCTTGCGGTTCATACTATATTAACTGATTTCAAACCTGTGAGCTCACCAGCTTTAGCTGACCCGTTTTAGCATGTATCGCAGGTACCAAGCAGTAGGTTGAATCTGCTTCAGGATTTGTAGCTCGAGTCAGCATACAGACTTTAGAGATTTTCTTGCATTAGTATATTTTGTACAAGTACTTATGTACTAAAATCTCTCTTTTATTTAAACTCGGGCTATGTAAAGCTTCAACGTTGTAAACACTTCAGTGTTAATATATTTTGTTAAAATGACGCATGTAGAGTCGTTTACTATATATCTTTGTGCTTTGATTATTTATTAGTAACACCCAAATCGTGCTTCCGCAAATCATTGAAATTTGGGGGTGTTACAGATACCTTGTGGTGTAAACACTAGCACCCTACTGATCAGGTCAACCGATCAATATGTCACTGAGTACTAGGCTATCAGGATTCTGATCAGATCGGACTATCTTTAAACCCTCCTCACCGTCTCTTGTGACGAGACTAGGTGACCCTCCAGATGGGGTGCAGGAATAAGGCGACAATCCGCAATTTATCTACTAATCTTTCTTAACACATACAGAGATATCTAAGCTAGGTAAGGCATTTAAGATTTAAGACAGGTGGTGACTGATTAACGTATACATTAATGGTTGTGATTGAGTTCAGAGATATTCGGCTGTGATACAGTCTTCGACCCACAGGATTTTCCACAGTTTGTATGTAATTGTACTGCACGATAGGTGTTTCCAATGTTATACTGTGTATTCACCCATATTACGGTCTTTCCTGGATCACAGACTATGCCAGGATGTAATACAGTATACAGCCTTCGACCTTTCCAAGGTTTTCACGTGTTTGTACTCCACTAAAGGTGTTTCCAACGTTATACCAGATACTCAGTCGTATTAGGGCTTTAACTAGATTACATACTTTTCAGCCATCTGAACTCAATATATCTAAGCTTGTATTACAGTAAAACCATCTATGATAGCTAAACATCCCGTTCACTTTAATGATTCAATCCCAATAAATCCCTGATCAATTCACGGTGTACTATCGATAGTTTAAACAGTATTTCCACTAGTTACAAAATCAGACCATGTTTATTTTGGAAAACATAGATAGGTAGTGACCGTCTGAACAAGGTTAGCTACTCCTTGTCATAAAGGTTCTAACCACGTTTATTGGAGGAAAGGCGATAGTTTCGTTTAAAATCATAAATGTATAGTTAACAGTACACCGGTTTTCAATATTTAACAATTGGGATCATTATTCCACAACGGATTGTGCCCACGACTTTCATAGCTTCCACGTTCCGTACTACACACATTCGTAATGTTTCCGGCGCTATACGAATGAAAGCCGTATAACATTACCTCCGTTGTTTCATAACGATGTTATCCCAATTGTATTTAAAGTAGCATCACCCCAAATATTAACAAGCTAACTACATCATAACAAACACAATAGCTAATCTACTCACTTATCATGGAAATGTATCCTAAATCAAACATAATAATAGCATGTAACATTATGAAAGCTAAGGATAGAATTAACCGAAAGTAATGCGTAGATTGAATAGCAGCTGAAAGATTACACGGACAGAGCTCCGAAATATCTCGAACAATATTACAAAGGAGATCCTCCAAGAATTCCAACTCTATTACAAAAGCTACCCTACTAATCCTCCTCTAACTCCTAAGAGTAGTGCTAGAGAGAGGATGCTAATTACCTACTAATTCTCCTCTAACTCCTAAGAGTAGTGCTAGAGAGAGAATGCTAACCTAATTCTAGAGAGAGAAATGAGAGAAATGAGATGAGAGGTGTGTGGAAATGAGAAATGGAGGTTAGTATTTATAGGGAGAGGGTGAAAGCCTTGGTACAAGTCTTGAAGCATCAAATACAAGCATCAAAGCAGCATACGGGACAAGCGGACCAAGGGGGGTCAAACGGCACCTCACAAGGCAAAAGACCCCGTATACGGCACCCTAGGTACCGTATACTGCACTTAAGGTTCCGTATACGGCACCCTTGGTGGTAGGGGGGGGGGGGGGGGGGTTGGTGCTCCATTTGGCCTCCGTTGATTCCTCGGTTGCTTGGTTCGTCCGTATCTTCTTCGTTTGGGCTCCGATTTGCTTGATTCTTGCGCCGTTGGCTTCGTTTTTCCGTTACGCTTCTAATGACACTTAGTTTGCCAAATTTGGAAGTGTTTGACTTTTGCGTGTTCCGGATGACGATCGGCGAGCTTCCAGACTGTGTATCTTCTCCGTCTTTCGTCCGTTTCTTCTGATTCTTTCACCTCTGGTCTTGGATTTCCCTATGGAATCATAAAATATGAATTAAGATCTAATTCCATAAGTAAATTAAGAAGGGAATATTTAAGGTGACATTATTTGCCTCGTTTTGCGTGATAAACGGATGTTTTTGGTGATTTTTAACAGCAATGCCTATAATTGGACTACTTTGGTGATTTTGAGTAAATAATAGATGTTTTAAGATGATTTCACCAAATATAAGTCCAATAAGTGCAGAATAATGTGCCTAAAAACATGACTTTTTAGGTCACATCAGTTTCTTTATCCTTATATTTTGTAAGTATACTACTTAATCATATTTTGGATATTGTTTACTTAGTTTTGATATGAATTAGGTTTCTTATTGTGTTTATTTAAATGAATGTTAATTGAAATTATGATTTGAATTTATGTTTACGTTGATATTGATTTATTGCATATTTATTATACTTACCCGATAATTGTATTGATTATATAATTAAGTTGTTCTTACAGAATTTAGTGAAGATTATATATTATAATTTAATTAAATTATGAGCTGGAGACTTTATACTAAAGAAATAGTGGAAGAACATTAAGACTTAATAATATAATTGATGTGGTAATCATAAACGCTTGTATACTACAAGGTTGCCTACAAAGTTATAATAAATAGTTAATAGGTTTATCAAAATATTATTCTCGTGAGATATGTTAAGAAGAGGAATCTCTATAGCATATACTTTTCTTTAATAATATAAGGTAGTTGGCTTTGTCTAAAGGAATTATCTATATTACTAAAATCACCAATAAGTTAATCAACGATAAAATAAATATAAAGGAGAATTATAAGATTAGGTTAAATATAGTTTAAATAAATACACTCTTCTCTCTATAATTAGTATTTCTATTTGATCCTAGAAGCTTAGTTGAGTTAGGTAATTGTAAATCAGTATCAATATAATAAATTCATACGGAATTAAAACGTACCCCCCTTATCTGTAATATTAATTGTAATTAATTGTAATTGTGATATTAATTGTGGAATAAATTAATCATTTTAATACACGTTCCCTGTGTTCGATACCTGGACTTACTTATAAAAGCTATATTATACGAACAGGTTATTCTTGCCTGAATTGTGTGATAAAGTATTATTTAGTATTTCTTTGATTTAAAACTTGTTATGAATTTATTTGCCTATACTTCACGCACATCAGTAGGTTATGCAGTAGTGGAGGCAGAAAATACCAATTCTTGGACATGATCTTGAAGATGATTTGGAATTACTTAGGAACTGCAACTTTACTTTCATCACAGATAGACAAAAGGTACTTATTTACTTACTGCTACTTAATTTATGTAAAAATATCATGTTAAATGTTAAAAATGTTATTGCTAAGCATGCTTGTTGATTACATTGCATAACTAAGCAGGGACTCCTTCCAGCACTTGAGAAGGTCTTTCCTTGTGCAGAACATAGATATTGTCTTAGAGATAACCATGAAAACATGAAGTCTGAATTTAAAGGTACGGCTTTTAAGGAGATACTTTGGAAGTGTGCAACCAAAACCACTGCAATAGAATTTTAGCTTGCAATGGAGGAGTTTAAAATTCACCATGCCGGAGCTCATAAATGGTTGACTGACATTTCAGCTAGACATTGGGCAAGGTCACACTTTACAGGTTTGAAATTAAACATTGTTACTTGTAACTCATCAATGGCATAATTGTTTTATTAATATCCATTAACTTTAAACCATAACCAGGTAGAGCACATTGTGATGTTTTGTTGAACAACATTTGTGAGTCTTTCAACAGCAAAATTGTTGATGCAAGAGACCAACCTATCATATCATGTTTAGAATATACCCGTGAGTACCTAATGAAAAGAATTGTGATAGTTTAATAAGTCATTGATGCTAGTGAAGGCCCTCTTACACCTACTGCTAGTACCATTTTTGAGGTAATAAAAAAACAAGTTGGGGATATTATTGTCACTTGGAATGGTGGACATAAGTACCAATGTAAGGGTAAGTGGTTGGAACAGTGTGTGGTAGATATAAGAAACAAGGAATGTTCTTGTAGAAGGTGGCAATTAATTGGGATCCCATGTAAACATGCAGTGGCAGCATCTGGAACATGGGTCAAAATGGGTTTGATGTAGGTATTCCTGAAGATTAGGTTCACCATGCTTATAAGCTAGAAACTTGGAAACAACATTATTCATTTAAAATTGAACCTATTAGCAGGATTAATATGTCGCCGAGGAGTCAATGTCCCACAAAGCTTGCGCCTCCATTTCACCATACTCCAGTTGGTAGGCCGAAGAAAAAGAGGAAGAGGGGTGTGTATGAAGAAAGCTCAAAGGGTCAAATGGTTAGGGGTGGAAAGTTATCAAGGTCTGGAAAACAGTTACATGTGGTAAGTGTAAGAATAGGGGTCATAATTTGAAGACTTGTAAAGGTGAACAGGATGGAGTTAGAAACACTACTGGTGGTGTAGGTGGTCAAGCTAGTAAAAGAGTTGGTGCAGGTGGTCAAGCTAGTAGAACTTGTGCGGGAGGAAGTAACAATGGTGTTGCAAGTGGTCAAGCTGGTGTTAGAAGCAGTCAACCTGCTGGTGCAAGTGGTCAAGCTAGTGTTAGAAGCAGTCAACCTATTGGTGTAGGTGGTCTAGCTGTTGTCAAAAAAGTCAACGTACTGGTGCAGGTGTTAAAAGGGTGTCAAGTAGTTGTGTTTTGGTGGATGATGTACTGTAATTGTGCACTTTATGTTTAGGAACTTATGTCTTTTGTTCAAGTTGTCTTTTGTTCAACTTATTAATGCAGGTGGTAAAGCTAGTAGAACTTGTTATGTCTTTCGGAAGTTGATCCCGACAATACAATGGACCTTCAGTAGAAGACATGGTATTGATGTGTATTTTGGAAGTTGATCCCACTGCTACAATGACTTATAAGTCAATGTTTTGTGATCGTGTCTATAACTAATATTTTGATTTGGGTAATGTAGTGTAGGGATGAAACTTTAGATGTTGTATGCATCATTAGCATGTAAGTTATAACTATTGTGGATTTGGTTTCTTATTACATGTAATGTATCATTAGCATGTATTGTGGATTTGGTTTCTTATTACATGCAATGTAATGTACCTTGATGACACCTGTAGAATAAAAGAGAAAGTGGGAGGATGTAAAATGAAATTGGGTGGATGTAAAGAAAAGTGGGAGGATGTAACCAAAAACTGGGAGGATGTAACCAAAAATTGGGAGGATGTAAAGAGAAATTGGGAGTGTTCAATATTTTGTCAAAGTCAAAATTCTGGAACAAAAAGATAAGAATAGGTTTGCAAAAGTAAACATTTCAATCATACTTAAGAATTATTGCCATGCCATGTTACCATACACCCACCAAACATGATACATATAGCTACTTAAAGTAAAGGAAACTAGTTCATAACAAGAACAAGTATAACTACACACAACATCACTACAACACCAATTAAAAGTGCAAACACTTGGTCAAACATCTTTAATTTTGACTTCATCAAAGTCAACTCTTCAACCTTCTTCATCAACACCATTTTTGAATCTGCATCTTCTTCTGTTTCATTCCTCAGTGGGCTTGTTTTTGCATTTCATTCTTAATTGATACAAAATCTTCTTGTAATACTCACTTGAAAGCTCCGAATCAAGAAAGCGATATCTTGTACAAAAATAACAAAATACCAAATTAAAGCATTTTTGTTTCAATATTTAACCTAATAATCTCATCAATTGCAGATTCCAACAAGAATAAAAAAATAAGGATAAAACTAACATCTGGGCATTTCACAAATCTGCGTGCCGGGTTGATCTCGGTCCATGATGTGCGAACATACATATTGGCTCCGCAATGACGGTAGTAAAATTGTGGTTCCAAAACTTGATTTTGAGAAGATGATGATGACGCCATGTTACAGGGAGAAAAATGAGCGGGAATAAAATGAGGATGGTAATGGATGGAAATGAGGGAAGGGTTTTATAAGAAAATAAAATAAAATAAAATGTAACTGGAGGATGTAAAGGAATGGGGAAGAAAGGGGATTAAAAAGGCGTAACACCCTCAAATTTCGGTTTGCGGAAGCTGTCGGGTCGGGTGTCACTAAATCAAATATCACAGCATAAGATACATAATGAACGACTCTAAATGAGACGTTTGAAAATAATTATACATTTCCAAAATAGAACGTTTACAACGTTATAAGTTTAACAGTGATTTCCAAGTACAAAATTTGAAAATGCTAAAGTAGATGCAGAGCAGTCCCAATGGTTTGAAAATATGCGACTCGGGCTAATTAAGCCTTGAAGCAATCCTAATCCTGCTGGGCAACCTGAGAACACATGCTAAAACAGGTCAGCTATAAAGCTGGTGAGTTCATAGGAAGGTTAGTTGAAAACATAAAGTAATAAAACAATTTATGTTTTGTAAAGTTGTTTCCAAAATCAGTGATTTTTTTGATATGTAATACGTTGAAGTTTATAACACCAATGTGTAAAAGTCTAACTTAATGTCCAAAATACCCCGATTTTTGGTTGATTGCACTGTTACAAGTTACTTAGACTTGTTTGTCTTAAATTGATACAAGTTACAACGACTTGTTTGATTGAATTTATACAAGTTACAACGACTTGTTTGATTTAAGTTATACAAGTTACAATGACTTGTTTGATTGAAGTTATACAAGTTACAACGACTTGTTTGATTGAAGTTATACAAGTTACAACGACTTGTTTGATTGAATACTGATACAAGTTACAACGACTTGTTTGATTGAAGTTGTGCCCACTGCAATACCGTGGCATCGTTTTGTACCCACTTTACCGTGGTATCGTTTTGTGCTCGCTGCAATACCGCGGCATCGTTTATGAAGTGCTCGAGAGCATAGTTGAAATGTAGAGCCAGCAGTACAACGACATACTAGCTATTGCAAATAAGAGCCAACCGTACAATGACGCGTCAGGCTTGAATGTGTGTATGATTGTATGTATACTAATATACATAAATACTATTGAAGTTAGCACCAAGTGCTAATGATAATATCTAAACATGTAGATGTATATATATATATATATATATATATATATATAAATATATATATATATGTTTGTCGAATGAGCAAACGTAAGTAACAATCATGACACGCATGAAAATAATTGATTTTATCTAAATACGTATAAGCAAATATTTAGATATTAAGTAGTACGTTGGTCCTAGGTATGAATGCTCATTACCTAGTTGAATTGTATTAGTATGAAGAATCTATACTAACATATTATGTTATCGTATACTTCTAGCCTAAAGCCTAGCAAATATATTGAGGTTCCTGAATTGTATTGAAAATATTAGTTCCTAAAAGAGCAACTAATCCTGTAATTGTATCTATATCATCTAGTGTAGGTAGAACTAACTAGTTCTAATGTATTGGATAATATTGTCCCGCGACAATATGGCCAATGAATAGTACTAACTATATCAAGTTATGTCTAGGTAATTGTTTTCCAACAATCTGATAGT
Organism: Helichrysum umbraculigerum; assembly: GCA_949592205.1. Taxonomy (NCBI): domain Eukaryota; kingdom Viridiplantae; phylum Streptophyta; class Magnoliopsida; order Asterales; family Asteraceae; genus Helichrysum; species Helichrysum umbraculigerum. Next base: position 55,159,859 of record CATIUR010000003.1, on the reverse strand, counting down.
GTACGATTGTGACCTATCTAGATTAGGTCTTGATATTGTTCCAAAACGACGTGTTGGGTGTAATTCCTAAGTATTACACATTTGTATTACATACAGTAATATAATTGATTGTGAATTATAAAAGATTATTAATATAATTCGAAAACAGTTGTTGTGCATGTGTTTCACCCCAAAAACAGTAAAACAGTTGAAAGAGTGGGGCTATGAAACTCACCTGAGGAGCTAGCGTCCTAATGTAACGAGTCGTGTCCAAATATGATCTCCTAGTGTCCTAAACACGAGAGATTTCGTATGTTTGTAAGTGTGGTTCTTGATTGGGGAAATCGTAATAATAATTCATATTATTATTGGGTTCGAGTTTTCGTATTTAAATTGTCACTTGGAAACGTCTTCCGATACTTAGAAAAATTTGGCTATTTTCTGTTTTCTGCGACATAACATGCGACACAAAAATGGTTCATGCGACACAAGGGTTGTGTCGCATAGTGCGACACAGAAGCTCTGCGACACAGTGGTTGTGTCGCATAATGCGTGTGATGCTAAATCAATAGCGACATAAGGGTTGTGTCGCATGGAGTCTGCGACACAAGGATACGACATAAGAGTTGTGTCGCATGAGTAATTCATGCGACACAGTATGCGACACAAGGCTTGTGTCGCACTCAAGAACAGCAGCCCAGAAACTTTCGGGTTCCGCGTTTTTCAGGCCAAAATCGCAAATCAAACTCATTTTCAAGCTGAAAAATCGTGGTTTCTTGGTTGTTTAGGTTATAAGCAACTTATGTAAACATTTTTTCACTAAAACATTACTCCAAAATGATTAAATCTAAGAATTTGAGAATTTCTTACAAGTGCGAATCGAGGCCAAACGAGGAAGAAAACGAAGGTGTGGCCTTTGTTAATGTTGCTCCTCTCTTGTTGGTGATTCCGAAAATGTAAATTTTTGTGGGTCGATTTGAAGATCCGAAATTGGGTAAAAATTTTTAGAGAGAGTTTTAGGTGAGGTGTGTGAAATGAAATGAAAGAAATGAAAGAATGAGGGAGGGGTTTGGGGGGTTGGGTGGCTGATCCAAAAGGGGTGGGGAGGAGTTTCCCCCACTTCGTTCCTATTTTGCAGTGTAAAATACCCGTATTTTGTACCCGAATAATATATATAAATTTAATATTTTTAGATTTATATTTCCGTTCTTTCGATTAGTAATTAATTAAACTAAAAATAGTTTTATTCAATTTAAAAATCTAATGTGACTTCAAATGGTTTTATTTGTGATTATTACATAATCACTATTCATTATATAAAATGTAAAGTTTTCGCTCGCTGAGTTATAATTGTATATAATAATACAATTATAAAAAGTTTAAATTAGACGCGCAAGTTGACTTTTTGACCAGGTGTTACATTCTCCCCCTGTTAAGAAAATTTCGTCCCGAAATTAAAAATGAGGTCGGGGTCGCGCGTGGTCTGGGGAGCAATGCACGTACGAGGTATTTGTCGAAAAGATTGCGGACATATCATGCCTTATAATGGAGTTGAATGGCAGTCAATCCCTGACTGAGTCGCGGTTTATCGTTGTAGTCATATTCTGACCATATTGTTTGTCGGGCGTATGATTATTTTGTGATTGCTAGATAACCGTTTATGTCGTAGTCCATTCGGGACTAGATATTTGTCACATAGTGACCGTTTAGTGAATAGTCCTATCAGGACTAAGTAGTTGGTGAATGTTCAGTCGGTTAGTCTGCTGAAAGCAAACTTTTAAGTTTTACTTGGGTCTAGGTCACTAGCCCTATGATGTAATCGACATTAAGTCAATAAAATGATATCGGGGATAATAAGTACGTGTTGAACGGACCTATAATTGAAGGGCCATGTTTTCGAGGAGAGATTGTACTTACATTATTGTTGGAGATTTATTTGATTTACTCGGAGTCGATAAGGTGAATTTTGCGTCTTTTTGGGCAGTCCTTCTTGTAATGACCAGGTTCCTTACATTTGAAGCATATCCTTCGAGAGTCGGGATTGGCGGGAACTCTGCAGTCCCAGATTACATGTCCATATCGTTGGCATCTTTCGCAGGGTAATCCGCAAATTCCGTCATGATGACGTTTGCAGCCGTGACAAAATGGTTTGTTACCCGCATAGCCTTGTCGGTCGTTGGGTTCAGCAGCGTAGGACCTCAAGGGTTCAGGTTGATTCGTTGGATTTTGGCTAGAGCTGGAACTTCCATTCCCTTTTTCTTGATTGTTTTCCGTTGCAGGTGGCCCGCGTCGAACCACCTGTGCCATGAGTCTGTGGGCCATGCGAATAGCCTCTTCAATAGTAGTGGGTTTAGAGGCGGTGACCATTCCCTCAATTAGC